>OY728133.1:1429716845-1430966845 GCA_963277665.1 Viscum album
GCATGTAGATATCTTACTCACTTTAAGTTCAAGGTGTTTGGGATCAATATTTACCTATGGTTTAATTTTCCTATAACAATAGCTTCAATTCATGTATTAAAATGGCACCTTATTAAGCGTTATATGAAAAGAGATGTCGCACACCAACATGTTGGGATGATGTTGGTGAAAGAAAACATATAGGCCCAAAACATGTTAAGGAAACGATAGAAGATGTGAAGTTTATCCAAACACACATCAAAGCAGCTCAAAGTATGAAAAAGAGCTATGCCAATAATTGAAGAAAGGATTTACAATTTCAGGTAAGAGATCATTTGTTATTCAAGGTATCTCTATAGGTGGGAGTTATACGATTCGGTAAGAAGGGTAAATTAACTCTCTGGTTAATTAGAACTTTCGAAATTCTAGAATGAATTGGGGAAGTCACATACCGTTTGGAAATTCCGCCAAGTATCTCCAAATTTAATGATGTGTTACACATATCACAGTTGATAAAATACATGCAAGACCCCCAACTCATATACTCACATATGACAAAATAAGACTAGAAGCTGACTTATCTTATTGTGAAAATCCTATCAGAATTCTTGATACCCGAGAACATGTGTTGAGAAACCGAACGACTCGTCTGGTGAAGGTTCTATAGAGAAACCATAAGATGGAAGATGCAACATGGGAACCTAAGGAAATTATGATGAAGAACCGCCCAAATATTTTTATGCGATAATAATCTATAAATTTCTAGGATTAAATTATTTGACGTATGGGAGAATGTAACAACCTAAGCTTCCATTGTACGTTTCCCATTGAATAATCCAAGAGATTGCATTGAACACAACATCGAGATTCAAACACACCATGACAAATCAATCTAGCCATTATGAACTGTAATACCCACTTTTTTATTTTTTATAATTTTAATCTTTTAAAATGAACTTCTTTTTCTGATTCGGAATATCGAAATTATCTTAGGGTATATTTTTTGTATTTTTCTGAAAACATTCAATTTTTAATGAATAGTCAAGAACATTGCATTAATGTTTATAACTGACTTTTTATTTAAATAATTATTTATTTTATGTAAATTTATTTTAGGAAAAAATAGATACATAATACCTATATATGTTCAATGTAATTCATTAGAGTCATTTTATAATAATATTATATATAAAAATAATTACTGATCTTTTTACCGTCTTTTACCCACCTCCTAGAAGCATTTGAAAATTTGAATAAAACATAATTTTAGCTCTTCTGAGAGTTGAATTTAAAAAATATGAAAAAACATGGTTTATATCAGCAAGTAAAATGTGGTTCAATGAGATAAAAATAATTTTTGGTGAATAGTAATTTTTGACTTTTATTTGCCACGATTAAAAGTAAATAGTGTAATTAAAGGTAAAAATTATATTATAATTACCCTAAAACATGTCATAATTATATTAGATATGTGTAATTTGACCAAAAACAACCATAGGAATAAAATATGATCCTTTTGGTCCACTTGGAATAGATTAAGACATTTATTATTATTTAATTTAAAGAAGAGTTAAAAGTGTTAAATTCATGTTTTCATAACTAATTATTTTTTAATATAGGGTTATAAATAAGATAAACTCGACTATAAATAATAATTATAAAGATAAAAATATTTACTACATAATGGTATTTTATTTTAAAAAATTAGATATTATATAATTAAATTTATTTATGACACAATGATGATGTAGTAATTACCATATTAATGAAAGATTAAAATAAATGATATTGTAAATACCCAAATAAATGTAATTTGAGAATTTTGATGAATATAACTAATTTTATAGGTTAATATGACATTTTATAATTTATTAAATAAATTTTTTATATGTATTCATGCTGTTATGATTTTAACAAAAAAGAAATACCAAATAGTGTCAAAATTGACATAAAATTGTTTTTAAAACAAATACTATATTATTGGTTGATATAATATTTATCAAAATATAAGGTTAGGCCAATAGGATTAAATAATATTATATATGTCATTAATGAACCACTTTTGGTTCACTTGAAAGTTTAGAGTAAGTGTATTAACCATATAGTGTAAGAATACAAGGGGACATGGTAAAAATTGAACTATTTAACTAAGAGTTAAATATAAAAGAAAAGGTTATAATAGTAACCTAAACTTGTCTAAAACCTATTGGCTGAGAGAATTTCGACCCATTTTCACCTAAGTATCTAAATAAATTCATTGGGATCCAATATCAACAAAAATATTATTGTATAATAAATTAATACTTTAGTCTTTTCATAAAGTGACCCTCACCCCTCTTATAAAAGGTCACTTCCCCTTCTCTCTATATCACACCACCAAAGCCATTTGGCTTTTCCAAACCCTACAAAAATATCATCCCAACCTCCCTCACTTCATCCTAGGGACCTTATTTTGATCAGAAATCCAACCTGTAGAGCCCTTCTGATCAACTCAAAAGGAATCACTCGAAGAAGATGTAAATATTTCATTACCTCTTTCAAGATATTTTATTCTTCCACAAAATATTTCTTTGTTGTTTCCATTATAAAATAATAACTCAAGTATATTATAAATACTGTGATGTTATTATAAAAATGTTTCAATCATATTCATTATTCTATCCATCATATGAATTACATGTCACCATACGTGCGAATGTACGACTTACCATCTCCAAGTCATGGTGTAGTTTGTTATTCAAACACTTTGTAATTTTTAAGGGTATAATAATGAGTATAACTGATACAAATAATAAGTAGGACATGTTAATTATTCTTATATATGATATATCATCCAATTACATATGATTTCACCATCAATATAACAATATTGCTGCTTGTGCTTACGTACGTATTACCGTCTCCATGAACGCGATGAGATTCATTCCCCATCGTAGTCATTAAAGAATAATTTTAATTTTATGATTAAAAATAATGTTTAAGAACTTAATAAAATTCTGTAAATTATTCAAATACATCATATCCTTAACAAACATGGCTTATGTAACCAAGCATATGAAGGAAACTGAATCAGTTAACACCAAAAACGATAATACTACTAAAATATTATTAACAAAGCAATATTAGAAGATCATATATGATATCATATTTATGTATATGGATCTTGTATAATTTTATAACAATTATTTAACTATTATAAAAGAATTTTATATACCCTCGACCATGTAAAAGTACAAGGTAAGGGTTAATTTCACAATCTCCTTATTATCTGAGGTTGTTTTTACGTATGTATCTACTAGGACCTCTTTATCATCCACATCCGTGTTTTCCTAAAAATGTATTTCAAAATAATTTTACTATGGGTTAAAGAAATTTATAATCTTAATTGACCTTATATGATTTTAATGGAATATTTTTTTCATTTTCCAAACAAGGTACATTTAGACATTTTCGACAAAAATATGGTAAGAATATTTTTTTTATCTTTTACGCCAGGTGTGGCTATTTTCCACCATTATAACATAATCGAAGCTTCCCTTACAAAATTATAAGAATATATTCAAAATAAATGTTTTCTATTATAATTATGTGACTCTTATATGATTTCAAAATAGCAACAGATATTTTCTCAAATAGTTTTGATTTCAATTATGTCAATATCCTTTGATAAATTTCTCACTTATTTGAAGTTGATTTATTATGATGCCAATATTCCATATTGTATTTAATGTTGTGTCCTATATTTGACTATGGATGTATTATTTTTAAATCATTCATGGCTAATGGTAAATGTATTGAAAATTTTTATTCTAGTTTTAATATGAATGATTAAGTTATGTTTCAAAATTTTCCAATGAGGAATGTATTGAACTTGGTATGTGACTGGTCGATATTTCTATAGATCCTCGATGCATTGGTAGGTATCATGAGACAAACTAGTGTCTTGGCACATGGCATTGACAAAATCCTATTTCTATTCATGGAACAAGTCCTTGAATATGTGGTAATGATGTCTGGAATTATGCATTCCATCATTATGAAATTGGTTATTGATATTCCATGTGATTATTCAACTAGTAGAATATCAATGTGAGTAAGTAAATGGAATTATTTTTATTTATATTTTCCATATTATGATGAAGTTTAAGTTTAAAAGTATTTTTTGTCATATAAATTTGCCTAAATTTTTAATCTTATTTATGAATGTCTCCTCTATATTTTTATACTTACTGAGCATCTGAGCTCACCCCTTTCTATGATTTATTTTTCCCAGGATGAGAAAAGGTATATTATGACTGACCTATTTGGATAGAATATGGGAAATTAATGTATTAAATGGAGACATTTTTGTTGTTGTTTTTCATTTTATAATGTAATTTAAAACTTATGAATGTATCTGGTTCTTCCAAGGCTAATAAACTGATTGTCCTTTCAGGATTTCATCAGTTGTGATCATGCCAATGTTATGTAATAATGCACCGTCTCTGGGTAACTAGGGTCGGGGCATTACAATTTGTTCCGGGATATGGTCATAAACAACCCCAACAATATCTTCCTCCATAGTATCTTCCATACATGCCTTTGAATAAAAGGCCATATTTTGTAACAGGAACACCAGTATATGCACCACCCCCTAAAGAAAAAATTCATATGTTCCAAACGTTTATGGAGTATGGGCTACAATAAATTCATTGTACATAAATGGGTATTATTAGGCCACCAGTGAACTCCCAACATTTCAATATTAAACCATCCATTGTAAAACTAATTCATAATTAATTTCAATTCATAGGTTTACCATATGAAGACCAAAATTCTCATATTTATAAGTTTTTCTCGATATATGACATGTTCTATCACAAAAAAGTATTACCTGATGCAATTTGGCTCCATCTATTTCCCGTATCATTAGGGTAAAATCTAATTATTTAAAGAAATGGATTCTAAACATTCCATCCTTGATTGGGAGGGATTTTCTCAAGAATGTTTTGTCCAACTATATTCCTCCCTCTAAGATGGTGACATTTTAGAATGAAATCCAAAATCTTCAAAAGCATGAGTCAAAGTCATTGTATAAATCATGGGAGTTCTTTAATGAGATTTTGATTAAATATTCTCATCGTGGACTTTCACTGTGGAATAATGTTCATACCTTTTATTTGGTTCTTAATACAAACACAAAATCATTGGTGGATTAACTTGATGAAGTAACAATAATGAGAGAATACCCTGATGAATTATTTTTCATTTTAGAAGACATGTTAACAACATTATTCCAATGTAATTTGGAGCGGTGAAATCAAAAGAGGGGTATGAAAATTATTGATTCAACTTCAATGATATATTCCTAACATCATGTCATGTAAAATAATATGGATGTATTTAATCTAAAAGAAACATTCCAAGTTCAAGTGGTGAATCATCCATCATGTAGAAAATGTTGTGACATCCACGTCATGGTTGATTTTTCGAGGTCAGGTATCAGCACCTCAAAAAGTGATGTATGTCATGTTACTCTGAATCGAGGGCCAAACATGTTCCCTCAATACTATAACCCAGAATGGAAATATAATGAAAATAATGGTTCAAGACAGTAGTATAAAAATCCTCATACACGACCACAAAATCCACCTAGTTATGTTCAGGAGAAGATTCAAAATCAATACCCTTGACATAAAAGGATATCAGTATCAATAGGGGTCATATAAAAAATGGTATCAAAACCCTTTCCTAACACCTCATCCTCAAAAACCACAATAGAAGCAATTCATTCAGCAATAAACTCAACAAGATAAATCATCAATGTTTAAAGGGTTGTTGTACAAATTTATCTCCACTATTGAAACATAATTTCAAAATCAAGAAGCATTTATTTGTAGTCTTGATAATAAGATTTGGATGGTATCCAATCAACTCTTCGCAATACAACTAGGTACACTACTGGGAAATACCATGAAAACCCCATGGGAGGAGACTAATGGTCTCACCTTCTAAAGTGGGAAGAATCTTACCCACCAAGTGGTTGTAAAGTAAGGAGGAGGCAAAGATTAAAGTCAAGATAAACTCCAACCCTCTTTGGACAATGAAGATGAAACAACGGAACTTCCATCACATGAGGAGACATCAATAGGGAATAAGACCATGTCTGATTATGAAAATATGGTGGTCAAACCTTATGAACCCACCATAACTTCCCAAGAACTTATGAAAGAGAGGAAATTGGACCAAGAAATCAGAATATTTATGGAATCTTTCAATAATCCCTTCATCAATATACCATTTGCAACTAAACTGAATCAAATGCCTATAAATAAAAATTTCTTAGAGTTGACCCTCTAAAAAATGAAGATATAGGATTTGGGAATCATTCCTCTAAGAAAACATCATTCAGTAGTGGTATAACACTCAATCTATCCAAAACTACAATATCTAGGAATGTTTCTCTATTCCATGCTGAATTGGATCATGTGAGTATGGAAGGTTACTCTGTGACTTGGGGGTAGTGTGATTTGGATGTCTTTTGGTGTGTTTAGGAATTTGGAGATGAATTAATTGAATCATACTAGAGTAACCCATAAATTGGTTGAAAGATCTATTAAATACCCAATATTTCTTATTGAAGATGTATTTGTGAAGGTTTGGAATTTAATTATCCCATCTAACGTTATTATCCTCAATATGGATGAATATGATGGAGTGTCATTGATCTTAGGGATAACCTTATTGTATATGGGTAATGTTATGATTTATGTTCATCAAGGGGAGTTAATATTTGATGTGGGGGATGAAAAAGTATCTTATAATGTCCTCAAGGATCTTAAAAAAGGCTTTTTTGTAGATAATGATAGCTTTTGAACCTTACCAATAGTTTCAGATCATGTAGACATTGCAGCAATGTACAGTGGAATATTTTATTCTACAAAATGATCTTTATTATATGGTCATCCATCCAGAAAATGACTATAAAAAATTGTAGTTTATTTCAGTCTAGGGTAGTCATTCTTGGTAGGGATTGATAATATTAGATTTATAGCATCCCGCCATTTTATAACATAACTTTTCAATACATATTATAAAAAACGAAGATCTTTATGGTTTAGTGTCTTGGAAACCAGGAACAGAATACATGACAACATAAAACATTCTTCTTAAACAATTGAATGGCTTCTTCATTGTTCATCCTCAGTTCATTACAGCATCTCATAACCTGGGAATATACATCAAAGGAAAGGGTGAGTAGAAGTACCAATAAGGAAAACAAGGGAAACATTTTATAAGTGAACTTGAGATACATCAAAAAGTCATGAAAAATAACTTTAAGGCATGAGAAAGAGATCATGAGGCGTATGATAATAAAAATAATGTGTTTAATAACTTGAAGATGTGGCTACAACATTTAACATATAAAATCATTTCCATTTCACCATGGTTCATCGCCAAGGTGTCATTTAAAAATTTTACCAAAGTTATTCACCAAGGTATCGTTAAAGTGGTCATCTCTGGAGATTAAATCATTACCAAATGCATTGGAGCGATATCAGGGAGCAGCCTTAAATTTGCCTTTATTATTAAGTGAGACACATATATCATCATCAAACATTTCACAAATATCCCATATAGCATTAACGAAATGGGATTCATTTCATAATCATAACATTTTAAAAACTACTTATAAGACATGATCTTTATGTCACTTTAACCCCACGAAAAAGGAAAGAAGGTTTCATGTATGTAAGTCCCAGAATTAAAATATAAAATTTTGATATATATGTGAATACACCTATATAAGAAATATCTTTGAGTATTACCTTAATAAATTAAATGAATTTGAGAAAAAGAGAGAGACATTTTGAGACGAAAATTCTGCAGCATAACAGCTATGTTAGAGGGTTTTATAAAACATTGAAAAGGGAGGGGAAATGGGTCACCCACTCATAAATAATACAGAAAATAGTAGAGGGATAGAATATAAAGTATATAAGAACATGTTAACGAATTTATAAAGTCATACCATATGAAATGGAAAACATGGAAGGAAGACAAAAATAATATTTCTCTAATGAAAATTTAGCAGCATAACAGCGTCACTTAAAACATCAAAAAATGAATTGAATAGAACAAATAGGGTCTCTCATCACATTAACATAAAAGATAAGTATGATAGATATATTGATCATAACCCAACATAATAAAAAGGATCCTGAATGACTTTACATGAAAATAGAACTTGAAAATGAGAAGGGTGAAAGAATCCCTTAAAAATTCGGCAGCAAAACGACGACACATAAACATTCTTAAAATGAATTGATGAGAAAAAGAGGTGGTCTCTCAACATATGAACATAAAAATTATATTAGGAGAAATATAAAATAACATCCCTGACATAAGAACATGGATCATACAAGAAATGACATAAAAGAGAGTACTTGGAAAGAAAGAGAGAGGGAGGATCCCTTACCTTAAAACGTAACTCTTAAAACTCGATGTTCGGGACCTTGAGGGTTTGGGGGAACCTTGGGAGGACTACTCTAGAGGTAATGGGACCAGAACTTCTTTGAGGAGGATTTTGGAATGGAAAGAATGAGAGAATGGATTGGTATTTATAGGGTAAGTGAGGGGACAAGGCATTAATGGCCAAGTGGCACCTCATTGGTGGTATTGGCAAAACCACATACTATTCAATGGTATTTCCTCATGGTATTGGCCAATTGGGACACCTCATATAGTAATTCATCCCCTTTAGTCGTGCATCCCTTAAAATATCTCATGATATCATCATGATGTAGTTTAGATGTCATTAAACATACTGAATCCCTAAAACTGTATTTCTACTATTCACTAGAAATTCGACCATTTTAGAAAAATCCCAAAAATTTACCATAACATAATATCAATGCTATGAATTCAAAAATTATCTCCATTTTATATAAATATTTTTATAAATATTTTTAAATTCATTTTTAAATAGAAACACTATTCACAGAAAATTCATTTTTTTCAGAAAAATCCCCAATAATTACCTTTACATAATATCGATGCTCTGATTTCAAATATAATGTCCATTTTATAAAAATAATTTTTTAAACAATATTAATTTTATTTTAATTTAAAAAACCCTATTCACCCTAAAAAACTAATACTTGAATAATAACTTCTGAAACAGTTATTTACCTATTTTATTAAATTACAGTACATAATCAAGGTGCATATATTATATTAATACTTCCTTTAACTGAGATTATTAATCTATTTGGTAACATTACTAATCCTAAGCATAAAATCACAATTCATAAATTACAATTCACCAAAAAATTATGTTGATCTTATTAGACTCCAAATTTCTTACTGAACACATTTGCAGAAGACCATTTTTTGAAAATCATTACACATAATTTATTATTTTGAGGTTTCAAAAAATATTTTAAAATATACTTTTTTTCAAATTCATCAATAATATACATCCTTCATTTATCCGGACATTTAAAAATTCAGAAACATTACCATAACAAGAAATCACAATTTCATTTATCTCAAAGGATTACATAAGGCAGCTAAGGTCTCGTTACATAGCCCCTTATAACACCATCATAGTATCTAAGTGTAAGGTGTGCTAAGGTTATAGAATCATGGGGTGGCTTGCCCAACATTGCCCGATTGGTGATTTCTATCAGCTTGACCTTCTTGCGAAGGTGATTCTGTTTCAGCTTAACATGATGAAGTTCGGCTTGGGTTGGGTCCATAGCAAATCCCAGTGGTGCTACCTCTTTCCCAAGTTCTATTAGATGGGCTTCGATCAGCCCGAGACTACAGGATGAGGCCATTGAATCTTCTTTCTATATTAATTAACCAAGACCACTTGTATTTAGAGACAATAATCACAATAATTAGTTTGTAATGGTCATATTGACCAATGGTCATTTAACAGTCAAAACCCAATGGTCTCATTTTAATTATAATCATTTATTAAATGAAATAGTTTTGTTGAGTATAAAAATAAAACAACACAAAAAATTAGGAAAAAAAATTTATTCAAAATTTCGCGTCATTACATTCTTCCCCCCTTAAGAAATTGCGTCCTCACAATTTTCAAAAATGGCCTTTTAAATTTCATTGAAAATTCCACATCGTAAAAAGAGTCAGTAAAACTATCACTTTAAAAGAATGAAAGAGAAGTACAAAGGTCACCTGAGTTAACATATACTAGGATTCCATGTAGTAAAACATGGATATGGATGAAAAAAATTAAACGGTCATGTTATGATGGAGAGTGATAGAAAATATGTCTAGGATAATGTTAACCACCATTAAATAACAAACTTGTGATGGGTTAAACAGTATTTGATTTCCCAGTAGGAAACGTTAACACATAAATTTTTTGTTTTACATTCCTTTTCATAATTTTGAGGAATTTATTTACTACATAAAATAAGAACATACACAAAAAACTGACCTTTAATTATAGTTTCATCATATAATAAGTTTCTAACAAGACTAATCTTTTCTCCAAACAATGAGCATTCAAAAAAACTTGGTCCCATAAAAAGCACAAGAATCATCTTCTAGAGAATCACATAATCCACAATTGATTAACTATCTATTTCTTCTATCATTAAACATTACCCCAAAAATAGAAAGGTTAAGATAAAACAACTCTTCAAAAAGAAAGAACCCCATAGGAAGAGAAACTAATTTAAATATTCAAAATTCCATAGTACTACCCAAATTTCATTATAGACCATTCTCTAAATAACTATCCTTAAAATGCCCCAAAATAAACCAAACTATGATTAAAATCCAAATATAAGAATTACTTCCATAAATATTCTTCCAATATAAACTTTATCATTCATCTCCAAAGAACACCAACCACTCTTATCATCTTATAAAAAAGTAACTAACCTATTCACATTTTCTCCGAGATAGATTAATTATTTCCATAAGTAACCTAAATTACTATAAGTTCACCTTAAATTCATCAATTCTTTAAAATATAAGTCAACATTTACTGCTCAAAGAAGATACCATAGGAATCTATTTACCATGATCATATAGGGTTCCCAAAATAGTGAACATCTTCCAAAATTATATTCATCTTTTAATCCCCTAATCAACTTTTTTTCAAGAAGAACAGCTTCATAACATCAACATGTGATACATAACAATAGATGTTTTCCTTAATGATATAAAATCATCTTAGGTAGTGACTCGATGTTCTTATAAAACAGTTAATATATGCACATAGAGCACAAACTAAAATACAACATGACATAGACAATTATTGTGAAGAAGTTACATGTATTTTAGTCATTATGATACATCTCGGCATAGGAATTGCATTGTTCCCCTGTCCTTGAAGATTGTTGATGCTCATCATACTTCTCGTCACTTCAATGATAGCATTGCCTTGGATAATTTCCAACTTCTCCATATTTACGACATTGAATAGTATAAGGTATATTATATTAAACCATATCTCCATTCATCACATTATCAATTTTTTTAAGAAATTAGATACTTTATTCCCTATCACCCCACACTTAAAACATCTCCGGATTCCGTTATGAAATTCTCCATGGTGACTCTTTCCACACTTTTTGCCCAAAGGAAATTGAGTCTTCTTTCCCTTATCAACTTTATCAGATGAACATCCTTAAGACTTTGTCTTCTTCTTCCTTGATGAATTTTGGCATTCAACTGGGTGTCAATTATTAATTTTGATTTTTGATAGCTTTTTTGGAATAATCACAATATGTTCAACTTGATCTCTCGTCATCCCTTTCATATTAATAGGGAAATATTCACATTTCTTATCACATTGGTTGTTGGGACATGTTCTTTCATTTCCCGCCATTAACTAAGAAAAGAATGTATAATTAGGGTGCTCAAATACTTAGCCAATAATCATGAAAAGGGAACTTTAAGCATAGAAGGATAAACATGTAGAAGAAAAGTATACCCTAACTTTTGATCCCCAAGGTTCCAATCGTAGATATCCATGATCATATATTCTTATGTGAATCTTCATTTTATCTCATATTTGGCCCATTAATAATGGTTCATAAAAAGATTATGAATTTACTAAAGCATATCCCCCGGGAGTGTCAAACCAATAGTGCAGAAAGGCCCATTTTCGTGCACCAGTTCCCGTTCAAGTCAAGCTAAAGCATTTTTTCGGGTTTTACCCCTATGTACATTTGTGCCAAAGCCACCTGTACCAGCTCATATCCAGACAGAGATGTATTTTCTTGATTAACCACATACTCAATACTCACCAAAATACCAGGACGATTTCCTATATTTAAACTTTTCTACAGGGTTATTCCTAATGTTTTCATATCCTAATTTCTACAAATAACTAAACAATCCTTCGATACCAACTATAGAATCCCTCCTTTTTATAACATAACTTTAAATTACATTTTACAAAAAACGAGGATCTTTATGGTTTAGTGTCTTGGAAACCAGGGACTTAATACATGACAACATAAGACATTATTCTTAAACACTTGAAGGGCTTCTTCATTGTTCATACTAAGTTCATTACATCATCTCATAACCTCGGAGAATACATCAATGGAAAGGGTGAGCAGAAGGCCTAGTAAGCGAAACAAGGGAAACATTTTACTTGTGAACTTGAGATACATCAAAAAGTCATGAAAAATAACATTAAGGCATGAGAAAGAGATCGTGAGGCGTATTATAATAAATAAAATGTGTTTTATAACTTGAAGATGTGGCTAAAACATTTAACATAAACAATAATTTTTGTTTCACCAAGGTCCATCCCCAAGGTGTCATTTAAAAAAATTACCAAAGTTTTTCACCACGGTATCATTAAAGTGGTCATCTCTAGAGATTAAGTCTTTACCCAATAATTGGAGCGCTATCTGGGTGCACCCTTAAATTTTATTTTATTATCATGTGAGAAACGTATATTATCATCACAATTTTCACAAATATCCCATATAGCATAATATAAATTGGTTTCAATTTCATAATAACAACGTTTTAGAAATTGCTTTTAAGACATGATCTTTATGTAACTTTAAACCCATGAAAAAGGAAAACGGGATTCATGTATGTAAGTACTAGAATTAAAATAAATTTTTTTTATATATATTGGAATAACCCTATAGAAGAATGATCTTTGAGTATTCACTTAATAAAATAAAAGAATTTGGGAAAAAGAGAAAGACATTTTGAGATAAAAATTCTGCCGCATAACGGCTATGTTACAAGGTTTTAGAAAACATTGAAAAGAGAGGGACATGGGTCACCCACTAATAAATGATCCATAAAATAGTAGAGGGATAGAATATAATTTATATAAGAACATGGTAAGGAAATTTAAAATACATACCATATGAAATGAAAAACATGGAAGGATGACAAAAATAAGATTTATCTTTTTAAAATTTGGGAGCCTAACAGTGTCATTTAAAACTTCAAAAAATGAATTGACGAGTTCAAATAGGGTCTTTCATAAGATGAAAATAAAATATCAGGATAATAGATATAGAGATCATACCCAAAAATAATGAAATGAACCTGAAAGACTTGACATGAAAATAGAACTTGAAAATGATAAGGGAGAAAGAATCCCATAAACATTCTACAGCATAACGTCACCACTTAAACATTCTTAAAATGAATTGATGAGAGAAAGAGGGGGTCTCTCATAATATGAACATAAAAAGGAAATTATTATGAATATAAAAGAACATAATCAACATAAGAACATGGAGCATAAAATAAATGACATAAAAGAGAGTACATTGAAAGAAAGAGGGAGGTAGGATCCCTTACCTAAAAACGTAACTCTTAAACCTCGAATGTTGGGTCCTTGAGGGCTTGGGGGAACCTTGAGAGGACTGCTTTGGAGATAATGAGACCAGAACATCATTGTGTAGGATATTGGAATGTAAAGGATGAGAGAATGGCTTGGTATTTATAAGGGATGTGAGGGGACAAGGCATTAATGGCCAAGGGACACCTCATTGGTGGTATTTGGAAAAACCATGTACTATTCAATTGTATTTTTGCATGGTATTGTACACTAGAGACACCTCATAAAATATTTAATCCCCTTTAGTTGACCATCCCTTAAAATATCTCATGAAATCATCATGATTCTTTTATGATGTCATTAAACATACCGAAACCCTAAAACTATATTTTTACTATTCACAAAAATTCAACCTTTTTAGAAAAATCCCAAAAATTTAACTTAAAATAATATCAATGATCCGAATTCAAAAATAAACTCCATTTTTTAAAAATAATTTTCTAAATAAATTTAATTTAATTTTTAAATAAAGAAACTATTCACCAAAAAATCATTTTATTCAGAAAAATCCCCAAAAGTTACCTTAACATAATATCGATGCTCTGGATTCAAAAATAAAGTCCATTTTATAAAAATAATTTTCTAAATAATTTTCAATTAAATTTTAATTAAAAAACACTATTCACTCGAAAATACTAATACTTGACTAATAATTTCTGAAACAGTTATTCACCTATTTTTTTGAATCACATTACTTAATCAATGTTCCTATATTAAATTAATAAATTATCTAAGTGAGATTACTAATCCATTTCGTCAGATTACTTATCCTAAGCATAAAATTACTATTCATTAATTACTATTCACAAAATATTATGTTGATATTATTAGATTCCATATTTCTTACTGAACACATTTGCAGAAGACCATTTTTTGAAAATCATTACACATCATTAATTATTTAAGGTTTACAAAAATATTTTAAAATATCATTTTTTTTCAAATTCATCAATAATATACGTCCTACATTTATCCGGACATTTAAATATTCACAAACCTTACCATAATAAGAAATCACAATTCTATTTATCTCAAAGAATTACATAAGGTAGCTAAGGTCTCGTTACATAGCCCCTTATAACACCAGCATAGGATTTAAGGGTAAGGTGTGCTAAGGTGATAGAATCTTGGGGCAGCAAGGCCAACATTGCCTGAGTGGTTATTTCTATCAGCTTGAACTTCTCACGAAGGAGATTTCTTTCCATCTCCCCACGGTGAAATTTGGCTTGGGTTTGGTCTAGAGCAAAGCTCAGTGTTGCTACCTCTTTCCCATGTTCTGTTATATGGGCTTCAATCGGCCCAAGACTACTGGATGAGGTTATCAAATCTTCTTTCTATATTAATTAACCAAGATCACTAGTATTTAGAGACAATAATAGCAATATTTAGTTTCCAACGGTCATATTGAACAATGGTTATATAACAGTCGAAACCCAATGGTCTCATTTTAATTATACTCATTTATTAAATGAAATATTTTTTTTGAGTATAAAAATAAAATAAGACACAAAATTAGGAAACAAAATGTATTCAAAATTTTGGTTCGTTACAAGACTGGTGGGAAAAATAATAGGGGGAATGAATTGTGCCCTCAGGACATTAATCCCCAAAACGTGAATTGAAGCCTCTCCCACGCTCATTGAAATATGGGTACTTTGATAACATGAACATGATTCCCATAATTCTCATCCCATCACTCACACAATACCAATGAAATTAACATTTATAGGTTTTATGGAGAAGAAAACAAGAAATTATTTGTACGGTTTCTAAACTTTAGGGAATCATTCCAACCATTTGAACAATACATGTGGTACATAAGGAAGGTACAAATCCCTATCATCAATCAAAACATTGTTTAAAACCTCCAATAAAAGAGGATGTGAAGAAATTAGTAATCATGATTTTGGATGCATGTATTATTTACCGAATTTCAAATAGGCTATGGGCTAGTCCCTTTGAAGGTAGTTCCCAAAAGGAGGGAATCAACATGATTTCCAATGAAAAAATTGATCTAATCCCAATAAAGATGGTTATAGGATTTTGGTTTTTTGTGAATTATAGATATATCAATAACAATTCACAGATTAATCACTTTCCACTTACATATATGAATCCAATGTTAGATTCCTTGTGGGGGAATGAATTCTATTGCTTTTTATATGGTCACTCGAGGTATAACTAGATTTATTTTACCCCTGATGATTATGTGAAAAGAACGTTCAGATTCCCATGTGGTACATTTATGTATCATCTTATATATTTTGATATGTGTAATGCTCCATCAAACTTCCAATGTTGCATATCGGAAATCATACATTACATGGTGGTGTATATTCTAGAAGTTTTTAGGGAATATTTCTCAGTCTATGGATGGTCATTCAACACATGTCTACAAAATTTGAAAATAGTATTGGTGTAGTATTATTAGACAAATATGGTCTTAAATTGTGAGAAATTCCATTTTATGGTTCAAGAAATATATTTTCTTGATCTGTAGGATCTATGAGAGAAGAATTGAATTGTATCTCAATAAGATAGATGTGATAGATTATATTCCAAATCCCACTCATGTCTATGCAGTACTGAGATTCCATTCACATACATGCTTTTATAGATGTTTTTTTCATTATTTTTTAAATATATCCCAACCACAATCTGATATCCTATCAAAGTATTCTTTCTTTGTATTCGATGAATCATGCATTGTAGCCTTCTAAATACTGATGTTGTTATTGGTAAAATCCCCCATCATGATTGCTCGAAAATGGGATGAGATATTTTAAATTATGTGTGATGTGAGGGACTATTCTATGAGAAAAGTTCTTCGGATGAAAATAGATAATTTCTTCAGGCCTATCTACTATGACATTCAATTCTTAAATGAATCTCAAATCAACTACACTTCCACTTAAGGGGAGATTTTGGTGGAATTTTCTTCATTTGACAGATTTCTCTAATATTTAGTTCTAACAAAATTCATTATGTATACTAACCACACATCACTCAAATACTTGTTGAACAAGAGGGATGAAAATCAATGACTCATTCATTTGTTGTTTATCCTCCAATAATTTGATATTGAGATCTATGAATGGAAAAGAAGTGAAAAAATAGTTCCTTCTCATCTCTTATTCCTAGAATTAATCCATTTGTAAAACTAAGATTCTATGGTAATTATAAAAGACATTCTGGATGAACACACTTTTTCAGTAGTTTCCACAGATCAACCATAGTTGTCATAAATCACCAATTATTTGGTTATGGGAGTGCTCAACCCTAACATCACTTTCCTTAAAAGTAATCATTCTATGTCATAAGCTAAAATTTATTTTTGAGAAGACTCACTACACTTCCGCTCATGTGTAGCAAGAGTAATTCCCCAATATGTATCTGAGGACGATGTCAATGAAATCCTTTAGTTTGTTCACTCCATACAAGATATAAGGAATCAAGGGTTAGACCACGCTACCATTAATATTCTACAATCTAGTTTTTTATGTCCCATGATTCATAAGGAATCCTGGAACTTTGTGGCACCCTATGATAAAATCTAGTGGAGTAATAAAATTCAGTGTAGAGATGAAATGCCTTAACACACCATCCTAGAAGTAGATGTCTTCGAAGTATTGGGTATTTTATTCAGTGGGTCATTTACCTCGCCATATGATAATACATACATTCTGGTATGTGTGTACTATATGTATAAATGGGTAGAAGAAGTCGATTCCACAACATAAAATCCAACAAAGGTATTCATTTCATTTTTGAAGAATATTATTTTCTGTAGGTTTTTAAGTCCCCAAAGACCTGATCAGTGATAGAGGGACACATTGTGATAATTGTTTATTGAGGAATGTTTTAATGATGTATGTAGTGACTTATAACATGGGGAAACCATACCTTCCTAAATCCAGTGGACAAGTCAATGTTTCTTAATAGAGATCATAAACAAATCCTTGGAAATACTGTGGGAGGCTTGATAAAGTATTGGTCCACCAAACACTATATTTCTATATGGCCATTCAAGACTAATTGAAAGTCATTTTTGGGATTTTCCGCATTTATTTTGGTCTATAGAAAACTGTTTCAGTTACTTGTGGAGCTTGATTAGATATAATACAAATCAATTAAAGCTTTGAATTATGTTTTGAAGGTCATGGAAGAAAAATAAAAATTCTAATTGGCCAATCCTGATTAAATCCTCTGATATGGGTATGAAAATTCAATGATTTACAAAGAGAATGAAAAGGTGGTTCAAGAATGCATGGTTTCTCAGAAATCATTCCAGCCTTGTGATCCAGTTTTTTTACTATCTTAATGTTTCAATTAATTCTAGGAATGATGAAGTCTTGGTGGTCGATTCCTCTCAAATTTGTCATTGTTTTTTATCATAATGTGGCAGAAGTTTCTAGAGATGATTGAAAAAATCAAGTTGAATAGAGAGGATCTAAAATATTATTTTCAAATGGAGTAGATGGTGAGATTATTGTCTTCCATGAAATTTGAGTAACAAGAGGCCTAGGTATGTTGAGATGAAGACCTTTATCATAGCACTAACCATGAGGTAACCTAACATTTAAAAATATTTATAAAAATACTTTCTTTTTTATGTTTTCTTATGGGAGGAATGTTTGTGTGTTTTTTATGTTTTTTATGTTTTAGTAATTGGATAAGTAAAAAATTAAAGATATATTATTGAATTTTTATTATTCCCTACTTAGACATTATATGGATATCAGAAATCATATATTCGAAAATAATTGGGGAATAAGTGATATCTCATTAAAGGGTTGAATTTCAATTGAGGGTGGACAAAATTGTTCATAAACAAAGTCACATGCATGGTTTATTCACAATTTAAAAGATTGAATTTATTAACAATGTCCAATTGACAACCCAATATAGTTGGTTCTTGCACCATCATCATACAGTTTTCCAAACTGTGTGTATTCCCTAGGAAACCAGGTATGTAGGACCTCACATTCCAGTAAAATTATACACTATTACCACATAGTTTTTTAATCCATGCGATGTAACCATGTGTAACATAAAATACCCAAAAAAACTAAATCTTAAAATTCACCCCTTTATATCCAAATCATTCAAGACCCCCCCACATCCGTGCACATTAACTCCATCTCTTTCTCCTTCAACATTCATCCCTTTCTTCCTTCCTCCATCCATCAGATCATGATCCAAGGTATGTTCTATTCTCCCATCCTATTCCTCTTCTCTTTATTTTTCCCTTAATTCCCACTCTTTCCACTCTAGGGTTATTTTTTCCATGACTTTTCACCACCAATTTTTTCAATTGTTATTTAATTTTTATCCTTACTTCGAACCACCTTTATTCAATTTCATTTTTCTCAAAAGAACCATCACACACTTTCACAAATTTTAATTTCTCAAAATTCACCAATTTATATGCACACATTTATCATATTTTTTATGTTTCCATAGGTTAATTTTTTCATATTAAGTATTCATTATCATATCTATCATTTTATTCCATATATAATATTTCTATATCATTGTTCATTAACAGCATGATCACCAATATATTATTGCCTCGTTAATGTGTTCCCATATTTCTATCCCCAACATCTCTCATATTCCCCACCTAAAATTTAGCGTACAAGAAGAGAATCAGTGATAGCAGGTATTAGTCAATTTTGTGGTTAAGAAAAACCATTGATTCACACCAGATCATATTGAAACATGAATGATTTATGAGGACCTAACATGGATAATTGTGTTGGGTAACCTCACCCAAGAACTTATTATGAATCATCCCAGATTTATAGTATTTTAATTGAAATTTTATTCCATCTTCTAGTGACGTGATAAATATGAAAGGGATGTGTCAGACTACTTGATAGAGGAGGAAGGAAAGTCCACATTCCACATTATGAACTGTCACTTTTAACTTTCAACTGAGTGAGTTTGCTACATTTTTTTGTATTTAAGATCAAGGTTATCTACAAACTAATGAATTTTCCAAATCCCCCCTCGAATGGGATCCCACCTCTATTATATATGTTTGGGATACCATTTCCTATCCAAGAGATCCATATGTTACACATAACACCAAGGATTCCAGCATCATCAGCCTCATCCATCATATTTTATAGAGGGCCATTACTACTTATTTTAAACCCCAATAAGATAAAAATGAAATATAAGTCGTTGGGAATTGAGCATCATTCACTCCATGATTACAGGGTCCCCATTTAATCTCTCTTACATCTTCAACGAATACCTTCAACAAATTTTCTCAAAAAAGGGGGACATTTTTTGTGGGTCATTCATCACTCTCCTCATGGAATGACTTAACAAATTGTTTTATGTTGAAAAATTCCTTAAACAAATAAAAGCCCTTCCATTTTATCTAAAAAGGGTTATTCACATTTCAATGATATAATATGATGGTTTCCCTTACCAATTTTGAGGTAAAAATGTTGATGGACTAGCTATCCCCGAACCCACCATATCCCCACCCACTGCCACCCACCACTCTAACCCCATGATGAAGATTATCACGCACCAAGTCCTCCCAACTCTTTACCACGACAACCATTTTCCATCTATATAACATAGACATGCATTACAGGCATCCAATTTGGTGACTCATATCTCTTATAGACAATGGTAGAAAGATTCAAATTCAAGGTTTTACTAGTAGGTGGAGTGCACTTGATGCCATATCATTAGTATTAAAGTGAAATCTTTTTTTACCCCAACCTCTAAAAACCATTTTCTTGAAATCCCCATTCATACTACATTCATAGGGACACCTCCTCTTATCATGTTCTTGTTCCTTCCTCCGATCCACCTCCTACCACGAGCATGGACACATATCCTTCCACCGATATATGAATGGTCGAGGAAGCTCGTGCTCCATTAAAAGACCCATTTGGAAATGACTATGCCATGGGATGACATAATTTTTTTCATTTTCTACTACTTTTCCTACATGTTCATGTGTGGTTATATATTTAAAAATATAGTTTGTGTGGAAGATGATTTATTTAACATGAATAGTGTGACTGGGTGATTATCTATCATTACACTTCTACTACTGTGATATTATTACATCAATATATCTAGTTTCATTTTCAAGCTAGCTGGTTGATCACTTATTATGAAATGATTTCACTTTTCCACATGGTAGTCTCTCATACAAATTTTTTTCACTTGGACTATTATTCACGGGAGTTTTTTTATAAAATCCAGTTTCATCCTTTAATTTATTTTCTCTCACCCATTTCATATCTTTTCACTACCCACCCTTCTCCACCTAACCACATTAATGGGGTGTCATGTTCCTTATATGTGTTGGGGAGGGTGCCCATATAAGGCACCCCTAATTGATATTTTTCACATCATTACCTATGATGAAATGGTTTATGTAGGACTTTTATAAAGGATTGTTATAGGTTCCACATATGTATATCAACTAGGTAAAAATACATTTCGAGGGATTATTTTTGAAATTTCATATATGTCTGGATTAATCGGGTCAATTTTTATGTGAATAAATATTTTAACAATTTAGGGGATACCCTTAGATATTCATTCATAATACCTATCTTATAGGAATGAACATTGTGATAGAGTAGTTAAAATTAAAGAAACCTTAAAATAGAAATCAATTTATTAATAATGGAAAGTGATGTATGAAATTTCATGATTCCACACTTGTGGTTATTATGCAGTTTTAATTTCATTAACACTTGACTAGCTCCCTAAATTCATCATGATTAGACATGAAAAAATTGGGACCAATTTTAATACTAGTATCTTATCCCAATGAAGTTAATTCGAGATATATTAAGGTATGCCCAACATTTATTATGACCTTTCATCTTTTTTCAAAAGATCCATTAAATGAGTGTGTGTCACCTATAAAAGTGATATCACACCATTTTTTGATGAAGAAATCTATTCATAACCAACCTAAGTGTTTTAGAAGATGGAAATAGAGGTTGAAACTTTCCTTGAATGAAGATAGAAATTTTTAGGTTTAAACAATAATGAATTAGGAATGAATATTTGGAGGATTTGTATTAAGCTTTTTTTCTATCATTAGTGATTGGTGAGTCATGAATAAATCGTGTAATAATTTTAATAATAATTCATTCAAAATCCCTTTTAATTTAGTCAATTTAAAATGTGACATTTGTACCCGTTTCTTTGGTAACTCATTTATGATAATTTTCTAGGAACATGTTTAAGGATAAAAAATTGATCAATTGTGGGTGAGTTTGATGCATCGGTTTTCCTAATGTTTTTTTCATTGAATCATATTGAAATACGTTTTCTTGAAAAATATTTGTGATTTTAAGGCCTAAAAATTTCTTCATTGATCGTATTTTATTGTCATCAGAAAGGATAAGAAGTTTAATAACCAACTAGGTGATTTGGATGTAAATTAGGGGAATTCAGACTCTTTTTACATAGTGCATGCTACTGTTGAGTCACAAAAACAATGAACTACAACCCTAAAGACCATGATTATCTTGGAGCACCATTATATAATTCCCCTCACTATGTCTTCATGGTCAACCAAACTATGTCTATCCTATAGGAAACAGTGTGGGGTGAAATGGTTGGGTGATAGAATATTTTCGAATAGTCGACACATAGTTTCTAAATGGTATGGACTAGACCCGATACCACTTCACCGCAACATTATTAGAAATAACATAGATCCCATTTATCACATGTTTTAATTAACTTAGTTCCTTAACATTGAATAAGTCAATGTGCCACAACCAACCGTCTATCTACACCTACTACCAATCATTTGACTCATGATTTGGACCCATAATCACCCTTGGACAGTCGAGGACAACCAATTATTCAAGGGAGAAAATTTTATAAGGGGGTAATCATCTAGAGGAGAGACATCATGGGAAAGGGAGAGCATGAAACCCATTCAAGGAATTTTTTGTTATTTTTCTATTTTCATTTCTTGTCATTATTCTCTCATTATTTTTCTCTACAGTATTGATTTCTTTAGGTATTAAGAGATTTTATTTTTTCACTCAATCAGTGACTGGATAATTCCCTTTATGTGTTGGGGATATGGGTTATGTTGATTTATGGGTATGTAAATTTACTTGTTGTGTTCGTTATTGATCATCTTACCACCCATAATTCCCCTAAAAATACATTTATTTATATTGTTTGAAATTCATGTTCAGATCAAGAATGGAATTTATAGAGATCTCTAGGATGATTACATTGAGTTAATCATTGACCAATGCGAGCAATAATCATCTCAAAAGGTATTTTTTCTTAATGTTTAAAAAATAAATTTTTTGACCAAGAAATCAATCTATATTATCTTAATAAAAAATTATTTATCTAATGGGGTTCTGAAAAATTTAAATCGAAGAGATGTGATTTATTAGGAAAAATAAAACACTATAGGAAAACCAATTTTTGAACAACATCACAAACACCAAATTCCCTAACACATTTTATCCAATAATTTTTAAAAAACAATTTCTGTGTTTTTTATTTCATAGTGAAGCATTAATGAATTTAAATAATTAATCATTCTACCATTTGGAATAACTCTTAAAAATCACTAAATAAAAATTATAAATTTAGTAAAAATTAATATCATTTACTATGATTCAAAAAATTAAATCATTAATTATCACCTATAGATTGAACCTAAAAATATGCTATACTAGTCATAAGGGTGGGTAATTCAATTTGGGCTACCAAATGTATCACTTTGACAGAAATGAAACATGCCTTATTTTCTTATAAAAAATTAATTCATGTTTATATAAGAATTCTATAAACATGGTACCAATTCTATTGATTAAATCACATATGTAATCAATCTTCCCAAATATTTTTACAGTATACATATTTTTATAAAAATATGTATGTTTATTAATAATATCTATCATTAACCCCCTTTAATTTGGCATGATTTGTGATTATTCATTAAAATGATTTTAATAACAACACAATGCATGAATCCTAAATATATTTAGCACCATAATTGACCAATTAACCGTGATCTCCATAAATCTTCAATATATGGTTCAAGGATATTCTTAATTAATTGTTGTTATATTTCTGGGTAACCCAATTTCATGATATTTTTTATATCCTCCTCAGTAATTGTGGTAGATTTATCACCAACTCTCCATATCAATACTTGTATATTATTTGTCTCATGATCTGAAGTCTAGATGTTAATAGGATTAGAGGCATTAAAAAGTTGTTATGAATGGTACATGTTTCTTCTCAACAACTTGAGATATGAAATTAAAATATGTGATGATATTATTATAACATGTTGAAGGTAATTTAAATTTAGAATCCTTCAGGGAACACTATGTAGTTTTAATAACTATTTTCTTATTTTGTGAAGTATAAATATAACTATTCTCAAGATTTACCGACTAGACCTCCAAATCTAGACATTTTAAATTGATGTTTATTTTATGATCTTCAATCATATTCATCATTCATTCAGAGTCCTTATTCATCTTAACAACTTCTTATTATTGTATCACCACATTATTATAATTAAAATAGTCATGTTCTCTGATCATCTTTGTTATTTCTTCCAATTGTAGACCCTTTACACCAGTTCTATTTTTTAATTTCTCTTATTGTACACGTATCTTTTCTTTAAGAGCCTTTTTGATTCCCTATTTATCTTTAACATAATTGAGGTATTTAGATGAACTTGTTTCATGTTTCATATTTGTTTCTTCAATGTTTCAAATCTATCTAGAGAGATTCAAAAATTCATGATCATTTCTTACATGCCCTTTTCGACAGAATTATCTTGTCCTTCTAGCCTGGTGGTCTCTACATGCATAAATTGAATGATTCAACAACAAGTGTAAAATATTTCTTTTGAAATTTCATGAAAATATTTTTATAATCATTCAATTACAAAATCATTGAGGTAGTAGATTGATCAACATTTCCTCATGTCATAGGTTATTTATTTTGAGGAAAATATTCTAAGGTGCTAACACATATCTCATTATCATTTGAAAATTTCAATTTACATGAGGTACATGTGTAATCATTTTCTATGATGGAAACCTGAGCCACCTTCTCTTTATATTCCTACACTAGTATATATTCATTCTTATAAAGGCATGGAGAGCCAGATTTTATCTCTTCGTTAGATAACAGGGGATTGTTTAACCCCCTCTTCTCATTAACTTTCATATTCATCATGGTGTTAGGGGATATAAATTATTTTTCTGGTATAACTAGGTATCCAAAAATACTACACTTCATTTTTTACTCAAAAATGAAACTCAAATCATCAATAAAGAATATATTCATTTTAGTGTGTCCATCATACGAGAACCCTGGTTTTGGTAAAACATGTATGAACCCAGACCACCTTTAGAGTGGATAAGAGAATCAGGGTGTAACCTTTTTTTCATCAAATAAATAGTTCAGGATTCCATTTTTTATAGACATATTAAACCTATTAGTTGTAATAGTGTTGTATTAGAACATTCATAAGAAAAGATAGAACACACCAATTTTACATAGTTCACCGCAAAGGGCATGTCTAAGGAGCATACACTGATAGTTTTTTGGTTATACCAAAATACACTAATCTTCACTTGTTGTGGAATAAATATGTTAAAAAACAATCACTTTATTCCAAGAAAACATCATTTACAACATTTTAGGGATAGAACACTACGTTCCTCAAATCACTTCCATCGACACCCGTTGCTCCCCACCTTGGGTGAAGTCTTACTCAGTTTATAGACTTGAAGGTCGCTTCAGTAGATTGGAATTAAATAATTTGTCATTGACATTGCATGATACTCGATATGAATTTTAGATCTTAGATGATTCAATCTGAAATCATTATTCATGGAAACCAAATTTTCATAACTACTATTCATAGAGCACCTTCATGAAGCCCACATCCTTTGAGAAGTTATTTGACTTCATAGAACAAAAATCCTTCATGAATCTCACTGAGACTTCTTAGAATACCCCATCTCTTTAATGAAATCATTAATTAGAAGCATTGGCATAATTCAATACTAAAATAGTCTTTCTCTATTTTTGAATCTCACATAGAAATACATATTCGTAGAGATCCCAAACCCTTTGAAATCAAAGTGATTCAGGATTTTCTATAATTAATTTCATGTAAAATGAAGTGTGTGTATCCTCAGATATATATATAGTATCAAGCATATAAGATGTTCCACCACATCTTAGAAAATTTATAGGATCCTTTGAAAATATATTCATGTATCTCCTTCATTTACAAAGAGCTACTGAGATTTTTCATTTTCACCAAGATCTACATCAAACCATCATGCACTCCCAGTGGTAAAAATCACATAATCACAAATAAGAGCATTAAATCATCAAGCATTCACCCTAAAATTTATATCCTTGGTTCCAATAAGAGTAAATTACTATCATGGATATGGTAGGTTGTACATGTGCATGCATAACAATTCCATTTTTCAATGATCATTATAGAAACAAGGTTAATAATATATTAACTTTCTATAATGATAATTAGAAAATAAATTTCATTTTATTTTATTATATATTATAATTTATATATCATCCATCTGGGGTGGTGATGAAAGGAGGGTCAAATAATTTCATAAAGGTGGTAGTCAAGACATGCATAAAATACATCATTTCAATTCATTTAGTTCAAATGTTTGAGATAGAAATGTTTATATTATATTTATATAATGATAATTATTTCATGAATATCATAATTATTTATTATATAACACATATATTAATTAACATTATCAATATCAACACCCATGTATCGAATTAGTGAAATATAAATCATATCACTTCGGGAGGAGGTTGACCATCGTAACCATGGGTGATGATATCATATCTCCAACAGAATGAAAGTTAAGAAGATTATATGATTTGACTACTACATAGGTATAAATATATCATAAGTATCATATATATAATTTTTATCCATCATCAAATCCAACTAAAAATATTGATAATGGAAGAACAAATGGCATGAGTTCGCGAGGTAGTCATCTATCGTACATATAATCTATGATTTCATAACACATATGATGGATCAGAGGATTTTTGTTGGCGATGAAGTTATTATAATAATATAATAGTTTATGGAATATTATAAGGTTATTAATTCATATTTTTTTAAAAAAATAATGAGGCCGTAGAGAAATTAAATAATATAACAACATTGAATTATAAAATATGAACATCATATTCAATTTTGTAGGTGTAATGAAACACAAATCATAGAAAGTAATATAACACCTTGATACATTAAAAGAAATTTTATATTTTAAAATATATAAATATATTCTATATTTTTCAATACTAAATAATCATTTATTGCATAAACAATGACTTCCTTTGATGGATTTCATTACACGTAAGACATAATATTAACAAATAAAATTAATATTATTCTTTAATGAAAAATTACCTCAAATAAATTAAATTGGTGGTCATACATAGGATTAATTAAACTATTAAATATTTTTTCAAATTCATTATTCACCAGTTAATTGTAAATGGAAATAAGAAAAATTCACATATAAGAGAAATCATTTTATAAATAAACCATTAATATACGCCATAAGTAATTTATCAAATTAAATAAAAATAATTAGTATTAGTGAAAAATCATAATCAGATTATAAATTATATTTTCAATAAAATATTTTCACATTCATCCAATATATTGTATAGGCATAACATCATAATAAATCCAAACTCTCACATAAAAAAATTATTTTTATAAATGTAGTTTTTATAATATTTAATTGAACACTTGTTTTATATATAATTTTTTAGAAATAGATAAATTTTATCATTCAAAATAAAATTAATTTTTAAAATATTAATAAAAAATCTTATGGTGAATTTTGGTATTTTTCTGAAAAGTATCTATTTTAATGAATAATGAAATATACATAATTTTATTTGAATACTTAATTCGTATATAAAATGTTTTAATGAAAAATGTAATTTTAATTTGATTTAAAATAAAAACATATCAATTATAAATATATTATCACAATTTTCATCATTGGAAAAATATTTATATTGCATTTATACATAAAAACATAGTAAACCATTGATCATTTTCATATTTAAAACCCATTTTTACATCTATCATTTATATTAAATTTAAATTAATTCCAAAATAAATCAATGATTTTAATTTTTAAAAATGGGTTAAATATTTTTATTGAGAATAATTTACAAAATATTATAATTTCAACTTAATTTTAAATCAAAATTTATAGTAAAATCATTTAAAATTAATTAAAGTGATTTGGAGAAAAATGAGTCTACAAAGTGGTCAATCATAAAATATAAGGTCAACGAATGACCCTAATCTTGTAAAAATCCCATTTTATAGACATATATGTACAATTAGACCAATATTATTGAATTGTTTATTTATGGAACACTATTATTGGGTAAAAATGTTGGTACAACAAACATTGTTTCAAAAATACCACATGTTTCCTCTCACATAATTATAAATTTTCATCCACTCTCCCCTGTTATTAGAACTATAAAACCACAATAGATGAAAATTTATCTACAAAAAAGTCTCTAAAAAATATATCCCATTATCTTTGAATAATGTTATTGTTTATAAAAAAAATTCTGAAGGAATTAGTATAAATCTAATGAAAATAGATGAAGAAGAGGTAATATTCTTCTAAAATCATTTTTATTTGTTCCCCTCTCCATCTCCTTCAATTATTAATATAGAATGATTATATAATATCCTTAGTTTATTGAAAATTATGATATTTTTTCCTGATATGATTACAAAATGAAACCACCCACACTTCCATCAGAAGGGATACATGATCATTGCTCGTGTGTATGGCATAATATTACCTCACGAACCAATATCCTTCGTTCTTCCATTACTGCCTTTCAAGGATGAGAATAATGATGGAATTATATATTATATATGATATAAATGATATTAATAAAAAAATTACTAATATAATTATTATATAATTGAAACCTTAATACTTTCTATTTTGTGGGAATATGATAACGTCGTTAGTGGGTACAACGGACTACTGCCTCACAAAGTGATGTGATTCATTCACACATTACATGGAATGTATTAAGGTTGGTTTTAATAAAAATATATAATATATATTATATATAGATGATAATATAATTATTATACACATATATATCATTTACTATATTTTCCTTCATATGATTCAAATATGGAAGAAGCATTAATGTTTATGTAAGACCTACATTCTCCATGAACGGTGCATTTCATTTTCTATCAAACACATTGATAGATTAAAATGAATATATATATATATAAGAAATATATATTATATATTAATAATTTTTAAAATTTTTTAATGATATTATTATATATATGTATAATGAAAATAACAATTCAAAACTTTCTTGAAAACAAGACAATTAATACTCTAAATAATGAATGTAATGAAATATTATTAATAAATAGTTAAAAAAATTATTAAAAAAGAGTCATAAATCATGTAATGAATATTAATATGGTTTAGTAATGAGTAAATAATATTTATAAAACCATTATTAATGAGTTATAATGGTTTCATACAAATAGTGAGTGTAATTGGGTGTGGGATATTTTCATTGGGACTTATTTTTTATTACACCCCAATTCACATTTTTTTTGTTTATAAATTACCACATTGACTCGTAATATATTGAATAAATTATTAATCATGAAATTTTATGTTTAAATTTAAATTATCTCACCCTAGGGTATTTTCCATTAAAATTACAAAAACGTAAATGTTATTGGGAAATCCAAAATTATTTTTTGATTATTAATATTCTCTTGTACATATTAAATTATTATACTAATTTTCATTTTAAATTTTCTTTATATTAAATATCCATGTTAATATATAATGGATATGATTATTTACTAAACCATAAACCATTTTTACATATTAAATTTGCGTTAAATTCCATTTGGTTAATTAGGGATATACACTATTGAAAAACAGACCTATACCCATAGTTTTTCATAAAACTGTTAGTATATGGGTGAACAATACCCATGGTTTTAGAAACCCATGGGTATATGTATAGTATAAAAACATATACCCAATGATTTCCAAAACTACGTTTATAGGTCACCAATAGCCACATTGTTTTCCAAATTTGTGTGTATAGGTTTTTCTTGATGACCTATACCAACTGTTTTATCAAAATGTGGGGGAAAATTCACATATACCCACAGGTGTGCCCAAAACTATGGGTATATGTGTTTTTTCAAGTCCAATATGGACTGTTTGGGCAATACAATTGGTATACGGTTTTTTGAAGACAGATTCCCACTGTTTGGTAAAACCGTGGGTATAACATTCCCGTGTTATGGTGAAAAAAATTTCACGGGATTGAAGACATTATTGAAGGGAAAACTATACCCACAGTTTTCCATCCTATACCCATGGTTTGAATTAATATATTTATGTAGATATAAATAAATAAACACATAAGTTGTGTAGATGGGTTGGTGAGTCGCTGTCTGGTAATGCAGGGGGTTTCTGGATTGAATCACATCATCATCATTTTTTCTTAATACAGTGAGAAAGAATAATATATTAAAATAAATGTAGATATATTTAACTCCAAATGATATTGTAGGGTTGGTTAGTCACTTGTTAGTTGTAGGGATATATGTGGATTTGAAACCAAGTTCCATTTTTTTCTAAAATAGAGGGATATTAATATATTTAGACTAATATAATTACATGTTAACGTAATTGTCATAGCAGAAGTGGTTAGGTCTGTCGAGTGAGAATAGTAGTTCGTGGTGGTCACAGGTTCAACACCTCCTGGAACTATATTTTTTCTAAAAATATACCCCCACAGTTTTAAAACTATGGGTAAAAGTATTTGAAAGCATGGTAATGTGTATGTGGCTTTGACATGGTGGCAAAAAAAGATATACCCACAGTTTTAAAAAACATGGGTATATGATGTGGACCTATCCTGATGTCTCGGTTTCCCATGATTTCCATAAACATGGGAATAGGCTATACCCATGGTTTTGGGGGCTATACCCATAGTTTTGAACTGTGGTTATATGTAATTTTTGTAGTAGTGATATTGATTAATCTATATGCATTACTCAATATAGATATCTGGAAAGACACATTGTTAATAAATTTAAATCAACAATTTTATATATAAGGGATTATTTAGACATGGAATACATGGTACGGGGACTAGTTAATACAAGACCCTTGATGTATCAGTTGTCTCCTAAGATTAATTAGTTGTTCAAATCAGATGGGGTTTTACTTAGTAGTTGTATACTTTTTTGAAAATGGATATTGAAACTAAAGGTTCCACATACCTAGAAATAATGGCATATGATAATTTAGAATTTCATATATTCAGACTACAGTTTATATTTTTCATGATATTTTCACTATTATAAATCAATGGATGAATTTAATGGAAATCGTTAAAATGGAATGTGTGTTCATTTATTTAACTTTCCATATTGATTATGCCTTATCTAGTGATTTAAATGGTGTATCAGTACAATTATTTACACATATATATTGATTATTCATTTTTGATTAATGATATCCTCCATTATAGTTACAAATTATTTAGCACCTGACCTGACACTTATAATTTCTCATTTACCTAGGTTATGAAGAAGACATATATGAATTAATTTTCAATGATGCAGTTTATTATAATTTGTTATGTATTATGTTTTATTTTTATTCCCCAATAAAAAATGGGTGTCATTTATGTAATTTATTTTCATAAACTACCAAACTCATCATCCTTTGGGATTTCAATCTTTAATCTATAACAATGTGGTAAAGTAACTCCTGAGTTCTAGGCTACGAGGATCAGGGTCATTACAGTTGTTTTCAAAATATTTTTAGTTGTAATCATGTAAACATTATTTATGAAATCTTAAATTAGGGTAAATAACCCTGAGAGAGTCTTTGAAACTATATATAGAAGATAATCCTAATGTTTTATCAAGGTATAGATTACATGAGTCTTATTGAATTTACATACATTTATTGGTACTAAAACTGAATGTAGTTTTGAAACATATGTACCATGGGGTAATAACTCCAAAAAGGTTGTGTTAGGATTGACTCGAGCATAACCGATTATATAAAAATGGGCCATACTATGCACATGGATTATCACTCCTGAGTGATATTCTTAGTAAAATTCACATTTTCATTACAAACCCTTATGAATGATATGATAGTAAATATATTCCAATGAAAACATATTTATTACTATGATATTGGTTATGTATATAAATTTTAATTTTTTTATATTTGACTAGTTTTGAGATTACAAATTATTTTTTGTAATAATATACCCTAATCTATAATACATATTAATTTTTAAATGTAATATAATAGAATTAATTGGATCTTTAAAAATGGATATAAACCAAATAGTATGAAGGATTATATAATTTATGGTTTTAATACATTAATTTTAAGTTATCATTTCTCAAAATCATTCTAATAATACAAGGATATAATCAATTATGCTAAAAATAAAGAGAAAAATTTCTCTAAGAATTATGGATTTGGAGGGAAGCATGATAATAAGAGTAAAATTAGTAAAAATATGGATAATGAAAATATGTGAAACAATTATATTACAAAATGTGATAAATTTGGAATGAAAACCCCTAGTAGATTCTTGAAGGAATGAGAGTTTTTTTATAAATGATAAAACTAGAAAAAATAACGGTAGGGGAAGAATAAAAAAGGATAGTTATTGTGTCAATTGTAATGAAATGGGTCACAATGAATATGACTCCCAAAGAATCTATGGAAGATTCCCCAAAAGTGTCTAATGGTTAATGATCTAGATTATGCTATTACCAGTAAAAAAGGAGAAAGATTAATGTTATTACATTATGATTCAAAAAATTTATTACTGTATTTACCAATGATGTACTGTTTATGAGAATTATGAAAAGTTGTTTTTTCAAAGTGGAATGATTGTTATTTGATGATTTAGATATATTTCAGGTTCATTGCATAAATAAAAAGTTATTTTTTCATATTCACTTACCTTCTTTAAAAATTATTCTGTCATAATCATTTTAAAATTTCAACGATTAATGAAATAGTTTTTGTTGATCTTTGGAAGAGGTTCTAGAGATTAACGCGATACATCACAATATGATACTACATATGCTATGATATGAAGTAGAAATAGTTTAGGTAACATCTTAAGGATAAGGTTATGCTTTTGAAATAAAAAATTCCCAATTTTGTATATTTCATAATATTCCAATATATTAAAAGTGTTCCACAACAAAAGGAAAATGGCTCTTAAAACAAAACATTCATCCTAATGCCATCATTTTTATAAAATGATCGTATTTTAAATAATCACATCATTATAGACTTGACACTCGAGTCATTCCATTGACCAGTTACATTCATATGATCAATGACCTCAACCAATGTATAGAAATATTTATTCTTTTACTAAATGTCAATATCTTCACATTCAACCAATGACCTTATATCATTAAACCTATATATGTGATTATTTATAAAGTATTTTTATTTCATTTTCTTTTTTATTTAGAGGAATTTCCATTAACGTTTTTACATTGTTGGATTTTAAATATTTTTTTTTTCAAATTGAATGAAATTTATTACTAAGATAATATTCAAATTTATAAGACAACATTTATTTAATATTTGGATATGTAACACCCTAAAATGTTAAAATAGAAACATTACATTCAATTGCATAGTTCAAATTCAAATACATCAAAATAAAAGAATATAACATCCTATAACACTATAGAATATTTAATATTAAAAAATTAATCTATTCAATATATTACAATACTGTGTTAACTTTCATTACATGGGATAATGACTTTTTTGGGATTATGTTATATGTGAGACCATGTTCTACCCTATAGTATTAATATTATTATTTAAAATGAAAATTATATTGTTTTTGTTAAATTGGAGGTTATAAATAAGATAAAATAACTTATGAAATATATGGTTGAATTAATTGGTAAAAAATTAATTTTAAATGATTATAAAAACCAAAAAAATATAATGGAAATATTTTTTAAAAAAACTATTATTATCAACTAAAGGTGAATTATCTATATAAATTAAATTCATTAATATCATTTAATGAACATAATTAAATTTATATATTATATAATATATATTATTTTTTTATATTCATAAAATTTATGTTATAGGTATAATATAATGACAACTAAAATTTTATACACAAACTATTTTTTTCGGAAGGCAGTTTTGCAACCTTTTAAAGGAGAACATGTTAGAAAACTAAATTTTCACACATTTAAAATTGAATATAAAAAATTGAAAATTATTATTTATATAGTTATTTAAAAAATATATTAGGGTGAAATTTCTATATTTTTTTTATAAGTTTCATTTTTCAGTGAACAATAAAAAATTATGAATTTTTATATACAAAATTTATACTGTTAAATTTTATTTATGTTTTTCTAATGTAAATATAGTTAAAATATACATATATTAATCCAATTTATGAAATTTTAATAATTTGTATATTGATTTTATATTTTAATAAATAGTAATCTTTTGTACATTTTTACTTTAAAAACACTATTTCTCATCCCGTCTATGGGATTAATTTTACATCAATTTCTTCCACTTCTATTATTATAATTTTTAAAAATGGATTAAAAATTTGGAATAATAATAATATATAATTTATAGTACAGTCAACATTATATTTTAAAAAAATGTTTAGTGAATGAAAATAAATTTAATTGTAGTGAATATGTGAAAAAAACTTTCAACTTACTGGAAAAACATAGAATATATGTTTTAATAATGACCAAACACTTGTAAAACACCAATTATTGGGAAATATTTATACCATTACTACTATATGATTTTATTTTTCTATATTATGGAAGCTTACTTATAGGTAAAAATGTCGGTACACCTAACTTATTTTTAAAAATACAAAGTCTGTCCTCTCACTTACTTATAAACGGGGACCAACTCTCCTCTATTATTGACTCTATCAAAAAAATTTAATCTGAAATTTCATAAATAAAACTCCCAAAATTCCGGCCCCTATTTCTATAAGCCTTATATTTGGCAGAACGCCAACAAATGAAGGCATCAGTGAAAACCTAAGGAAGATTCCAAAAGAAAAGGTAATGTTTTTCTAAAAGCGTTTTTATTTAATTTCCTTCACCACCTTTTTCAAATAATTATTATGTTATGATTATATAATAACCTCATAATATTAAATACAATGATATTATTTTATTTTATATGTTTTAATTTCATGCACAAACACTTCTATCAAATGGGGTATATAATCTATATCTGTGTGTTAGTTGGACTACCACCTCGTGAACCAATGTAGTTTGTTATACAATTAAAAACTTTTAGTGTTTGATATAATGATTAATTTTTATTATATATATTATATTTATCAAATTTATAATGTATTTATGATTTTTTAATTTTATATAACTGATACCTTCATACTTTTCATTTTTTGGAGTACGATAACATTGTTCATGTTTATAGAGTACTACTACCTTGCAAAGCGATGTGATTCCTTACCAATTTAATAAAATATATTAAGGTTGGTTTTAATAAACATATGTAATATATATGAAATTATTATGATAGTATAATTATAATATAATTATATATTAGTCGCTTTTCATTTTTAATACATTAAGAAAGGGGTACACTGTTATTGTTTACGTATGTCGTACCATCACCATGAAATGTGCATTTCTTTTACAATCAACTGATATTATATTTTACAATAAATACAAATATAATGTATACATGTGACATATTAATAACTTATCACATTATGGATATTAATAAATCATGATCAATGTAAGAGGGAAAAAATAACAATTCTTAATATACTTGAAAACAAGACAAATAACTTGTGAAATGATGAAAATAATGATTGGAAATTAATTTATGAGTAATAATATGTTATAAAATAATCTCACATGGTGTTATAAATATCAATATGGTAAGTATAATTTAATAAAATGATTACAAAAATTATACATGAGGTTAAAGGTCGTCCTAACAAAAGGGATCATAAAGTAATGGATTTCATCTCAATTGACATTTTATTATTAAAAAATCACTTTTACATGGTGTATATAATTATCAAATTTCATTTAATATATTGAATACTTTATTATTATGGTTATTTTACATTTAAATTTAAATTATATCACCCAAGGTGATTTTATTTCAAAATTTCCAAATAGTAAATTTTATCATGCCACCTCACATTCTTTTAGGATTATTAGAATTTTCTTGAAAAACTAAATTTATTAAAATGATTTATCATCGTAAATTAATAATATCATAAATATCACTTTTATTGAGTAATGGATATGATTATATCCTAAAAATTATACACTTTCTATTTATTGTAATTACCTTGAATGTTCTTTAATTAACATGGGAAATAATGATAAATTTACATACTTTAATCAATATAGATATTCAACAAGGCACATTGTTCATGATTTTAAAATTATTGTTTTTCATATGTGGATTTCCTAGGACATGAATGGCACTTGTTGGGGAATAATTAATAAATTCCCTTCAATGCATTCGTAGTCTCATGAGACTAATCATCTAGGAAAATCTGATGGGTTTTTACCCAATAGTTTTAAGCATTCTTGAGAATAGATCTTCATTGAAATGGTTCAGTTTACCTAAAAAACATGGAGTCAAATAAATAATAACTTCATCCATTTATGATTCATTTATTAATATCGATGATATTTCTACTACGAAAAAATTCAACATATTTTTCATTATCAACATATGGATTTAATCGTCATGTGCGTTCAGTTATTTACCATGGCATATTGATTATGTAGTATCCGGTTATTTAAAGGGTATGTTTGTTTAGTTATTTACAATTCCATATTTATTATTCATTATGGATTCAAGATTTCTTATATTGTACTTAACCCTTTCTGATAACTTGATACCACTCTTATTTTTTTCCTTTCCCTAGGTTATGAATAAGATTTCCTTGAATGAGTTTTTAATGATGTGATTTATTTAATATTTTTATTTATAATGTTTTATTTTTTGATCCTAATATAAAATAGGTATCATGTATCAAATCTAGTTTGAAAACACATGTAAACTGATTAGTCCATAGGGATTTTAAATTTTTATCTATTACAATGTAATAATGTAATGCACCGACTCTGGGATACTAGGGAATGTGTCCTTATAGTTGGTATTAGTGGAAGTTTACTAAAAACCATGCCTACATGATTTAGGAAAGCATAGATTAGGGAAAATAACCCTAATATACAAATTGAGGATTAATATATAAGAATAGCATAATGTTTTTGTATGATAGATATTATTTTGTTCAACCTGAAAATATATCCATGTATGCATATTACAAGTGGATGTGGTTCGACCAAAAATATATCAAGGGGTTATAAATCTGAAAAAGTATATCAGGTATATCAGAAACCATCCTAGTTCGACCATGAACCAATCACCTAAACCAATCTAGGGTATAGACCGAAGGGTGCTTTTGACCACTACGGGCTACAAACTAGTGTCAAGCATCAACAGTGTAAAAAATGGGAATGATCACACCCAATAAAATAAATATATAATCAAACAAATGAAAGAGGAAAAAAATCCCCAAATTTTAAAAAAATAAAACAGAGATGAAAATAATTTATACCATAATCTAATAATATAACTAAACCACGCAAAATGACAACCGGACAAGAAGACTACCCCAACTCTATTTTACCCAATGAGTCACTCTCCAACTCATGATCATTCATCGCCAAAGGTGACTAAACTAAATATTAAACCTTAACAAGGATAAAAAATATCTATAGCTGGGACTATTAAAACTCAGTAGGCTTGCTAAATTATCTATTCCCAATGCACTTCCATTAAAATAAATAATCATCCACTTTAATATTGTAATATAATACATAAAAGTATGATTTTCTAAAAAAATTACATAAAAACCTAACTACAACAAATTACCCTTAATCATTTCACAAAACCAATCTCATTCAATTCATGTGATGTTCACATTTTCAAAAATTGATGTGATGCTTTCAATTTTTAACTTTCATAAAGGAGGGTAAAACAATTTTCTTTAAAAACAATTTTCATAATAATTTTTAATAACAATACATGATTTACAATAATAAACTACACAAGATGTAACCATGATGATAAAATAATAGGTTAAATTTAAAAAAGCATACCATTATCACATTCATTAGTGAATTAAACTAATAGATAGTAGACATAGCTGAACCCATGAGATCTAGAATAATCTAGAACATACTAATACATGAGACCTCATCCTCGATAGCATGCCACACATGATAAATAAAAAATGACCTATCACTCATGGCCAGCAAAACTCCGGACATGACAAGGGAAAAATACCATAGAAATAAACCCATATATCTCCCCCTAATATGGGCCATTGGCTAGTGCATGAACAAGGCAGTGTAGCATTCATTCACAAAAAATTCTCTAAATATCCCTGGTTCCCATGTATCATGTATATAAAGAGGGTGAGCCAACTTATGATAGTCGAGAATCCAATAATATGTATATATAATACTAAACGAATAATAGGCATAACCTTGAACCCCTGAATGACTGATCTAATGCCATAGAATAAATAGAACATGAAGAGTCTGAATATAGAAAATATGATAATGTATCACAATTATTCTATAGTGAGAACATCCCATTCAGTTTTCGTATACATGGTATAAGAAACATCCAAAGGATATTTTCATAATAAGAACTTTCATCATTTTCACAGTGTTTCCAAATAAGAATTTTCAAATTTCTTTACAAAACCAACATTTAACAACAATACAAAAGTCAATTTTTAGAAAGGGGTGTAAAAACAGATTTCATTACCACAAAAAATTTATAAAATATCTTTAAATTTTTCTTAATTAGACACTCATGGAACAAGCATTTTTATAAAATTTTCAAATGGTCCATTTACCTGAAACATATGTCAAGACACATTAAAATCCACTATAAGTTCTTTATAAAAACCAAAAAAATATTGGGAAACCATATAAGGAACCAATAACATCATTTTTCATTCTGAAAATATTTTTGTAAATCCCAAAAAATTATTTAATACCACAATTAACAAATAAAATCCAATGGGGAAATTAATCACACACTAGGCATGAAATATTTAATAAAATAATTTCTATTTAACACCCAAAAAGGAATAAAAACCAATTTTCCTACAATAAATTTATTATAATTTCCAAAACATGATTTATATATCACTGATCATATGTGAAATCTGACAGATCATTTTTTGAAACACTTGGTGTGCACATTTTTTTGAAAAAATAGACTATTTATCCTAAATCAATCCATGACCCGCTATTTTGCACACAAAAAATTTATCCCAAGATCATATAACAATATTTAGAATGTAAAGACTGTGTAAAAGGCAAGAGATAGACAAATAATAAATTATAAAGGTAACTCCAAGGAAAAATCTACCTCAAATCTACTGCAGAATGTCAACGAACTCTTGAAATGTCTCTATGAGGGTCGCAAAACCCAAGATCTATGAATACAAATCCAGAAACAAACCCATAAATATCATGGGAAAATAGAACCCTATGTCTAGAATAACTAGGAGAGAGGAGAAGACCAAAAAATGAATGACAAATGAACTGGTTGGAGAAAAGAGAAGAAACATACATTGAGAATCTTTCCCCACCTTGATGGTTTCTTAGATCTACACAAATGGAGCATGAGGAATGTCTTGGAGAGTAAGGGAGAGGCCTCCCATGTTTAGGACACACCTGGAGAATAAATTGTTAGAGGATTTGGGTCTAAAATCCTAAGGGGGTAAATTAGAATTTTTTATAAAATTTCATTTTGTGCAGTCTCACATGGTTAGGCTGCATGGTATATTAATATGTGTGCCAAACCGTGTGTAACACATAGGAGATATTTCATGGTTACTCCTAATCAACCAAATTCCTTGGTTCTTACCATACTATATTTTTATACCTACCTCATGGTTACCTATGTTTGGCCACACGTTTTATCAGAACGTTCTCCAAACCGCGCATACAGACAATCCAATCTAATTTTTTTGATTTTATTCAATGAACTCCCAAATAAATTGATGGTCTTCAACAAGACAAAAACAAAGGATAAGAAAAAATTATAAATTTAACCCTTGTCAAACTTAGAAAATGAGAACATGACTAGGATTTATAATAAACTAGAATTTAAGGTAAGAAAAGAAAATTTGGGTGTGAAAATTCTCCCCTCCATTAACGCTTTGCATACACAATAATACCTAACAGATTATATATGTTTGATCAAAACCTTTGTGTTCTATAACAACATGATATAACTTCTTAAACTATGAATATCTCATCCACTACCAATGAACCATTTTCCGCTTTCTTGAAATAGATCCATGACTCGAAACTACTTCCCAAATAGTAAAAGAAAACAACCAAACTACCACCACCAACACAAGGCCGGGCCATGCCGGTATTTTCAAATTTAAATTATTTAACACAGTCTATGATTTCAATTTCCGTGTGTTTTAACCAGGGTTATCACAGAAGGATTGATCCTGGTGTCTCAATTTATTTGGCCAGATATATGTGATTAACCAATTTCCTTTTTACAACAGGAGTTCAAAATTACAAAACCTTCACATGGGGTTCATTAGTGAAAAAAAGACCACCAACAACCATGATTATCAGAAGGCGTAAGCCCACATAGTTCACAATTATGATCCTAATATAAAACAGCATCAACGATCACAACCCCATTCTTTCTTTATAGGATCCAGTTCATTATCATCATTTAGGTCTAGTTTATCCAATTCTACAGAACAGAAGCATGCCCACCCCGCATGATACACAAAAGAGAGAGGCGAAGGAGAATTTCCCTACCTATTGGTCAACGATCGACGCTGAGGCCTGGCGTGGAACTTCAAGGATAGTGATGCGGCTCGGCTGAACGAAAATAGCCTCATCTATCAACGCTTAGGCCGGGCGTGGAAATTCACGCATAGCGATGTGGCTCGCATGACAGAAGGGTAATCTCGCAGGGTGAACGAGGAAAATAAGAAACCCACAGCGAACCCTTTAGTTTATAAGGGTCTGGGGCGGTTGAGATAAGAATGTGAAACCGTGTATGGGTCGGGGGTTGTGGGTTGAACACGTGGCCCCACATGTAATTAAAGAGGGGCGGGTGGTTTAATCCGATGCACACACACCAGGTTAATTCATTAAATATTTAGTTAAACATTTATGGGTGGTTACTGTGCTTTAAAACATGCTTAAAAAAGTCAAAATATGGTATAGAACCCTAATTGTGCAAAATGGAATGCCACCGGAAAGAACCCGCGGGGTAGGCCAGAGCCACCGATAGCCGATCTACCGGTAGGTTGTAGCCACCGGTAGACCGAGCTACCAGTAGGCTGATGCGACCAGTAGATCGAGCTACCGGTAAGCTGCCACTACCGGTAGACCGAGCTACCTGTAGGCCGTAGCTACCAGTAGACCGAGCTACCGGTAGCTGTAGTTACAGGTAGACCGAGCTACCGGTAGACAGAGCTACCGGTAGGCTGCGGCTACCGGTAGACCGCGCTACTGGTAGGCCTTCTATCGGTAGGCTAAGGGTACTGGTTGGCCTACTCTTACGCCAGACTTCACCGAGATTCCCAGACCAGAAAACCTGACACAAGATTTTCACAAAGTAATAGACCCCAAAAGCCCAGGTCATTAAAATTTTAATCTATGTTCTACCACTTATATGATTTTAAATTGTAAAAATGGACAATGAAATTAATCATCATTTTTTATAATTTAATAAAAAATTTAGATTAAATTTTTTTCCCAAAATGATTAGAAAAAAGATGTTAATGTGATTAAAACAAAAAATGGGTATACTTAGTGGTTAATAATAGAATATAAAGTGAAAAAAGACCCTATTCAACACAAATTATCTAGTCCTATTTATGCCATTGAACCTTTAGGATCGAATTAGTCGGAATATGGAAGCATCTTTAAAGATAAGAACATGGTAACACATAACTTCCATTCAAAAATACCATGTGCGTCTTCTCACCCACTTATAAAAGGCCATGCCCTCTTTCAAATTCTTCACCAACATACACCCCTTTGGATAATCAAATACCTATACAAATCGATCCCCAATATCCATAAAATCATCTTAGAAGCCTTATAATGGGCATAAAGCCAACACATGGGGGAATTAGTGTAATCCTAATGAGGATACCCATAGAAGAGAATTGTTTTTCTAAAATCATTTTTAATTTATTTTCCTCTACACATCCTTCAATTATTCATAAATAATTATCAGATAATAATGATATTATCATCAATATATTGATATTTTTTAATGTATTAGTTTATACCAACAACCACACACACTTACATCAAACGATAAATGCAATTATTGATTGTGTGTTTGGAGGACTATCACCTCCCATACCTATATCCTCTAGCATTCCATTACAATCATTTAATACAGGGATGAATGATTTATTTACACATTTTATATGAAATATATATATTTATATGCTTACTATATTATTTAATATCATATACATTCATACTTTCTATTTTTTGGGAATACAGTAATTTCATTGGTGAGTACGAATGTCAGCCGCCTTGTAGAGATATGTGATTCATGCACGCTTTACATGGAATGTATTAATGATATTTTTAATAAATATATATAATTTGTATTACATAAATATGATATTGAAATTATTATATACATTTATATTTCAATTTTTTTTTCTTTAATAGAATTGTATAATTGATGTAGTGCTCATGTATATGTGCAGCCTACCATCTCCAAGAATGGTTAATTTCATTTCCTATCAAAAAATTAATGGATTACATGAAATAATTATATACATAATAAATATTATATAATATTAATGGGATACATTTTTTGATATGGTGAAATCATGATCTATGTAAGTGTAATGAAAAAAAGTCATAACAAACACAAAAAAGTCAATTAACACTCAAAATGATAAAAATAATGACATATTTTTAATTAATGGGAAATAATATGTTGTAAAATAATTATACATGATGTAATAGATATTAATATGTTTCTAAAATAAGTTACAATCATTCATGAAACCATTATACAAGATGAAATGGATGCCCGATTAAAAGGGAGGGTATGGTATGGGATTTTGGTTCAATATACATTTCATGAAGAATTATTTGTTATTTTACACCAATTAAATTTTGGGTGGTGTATATATAGACCCTATTACATGTTATATTATGAATAGAAAAAATTTGAGGAATTTAAAATTTAAAATTTAACAATGGATCCAAAGAGGAATCGACATGAAAATTACCAAATGTTAAATTATATTGTGAAATCTCAATTTCTTTTTTGATTATTAGATTTATATTGAAATAATCAATTTATTATAATAAATTTAAAATTGAAATTTATTTTTAATTAAATATACATATTATTTTGAGATTCAAATGTTTATTTCCAATTCTTTATAACATTTTTATATATGGTATTTAATATTAATTTCATTTCATTAACATGGGAAATATTGAAAAATCAATATCCTTTACTCAATATTGGTATATAATAACGCACATGATTCTTGAATTTAAATATATTATTGGATATATGTAGAATGAATTATACATGTATGATATGGGTTAGATACTGTTTCCTTCAATCCCCTCAATGTGTCAATTGTCTTATGAGATAAATTAGTTAACCAAATAATATGGGGTGTTTCCAGGTAGATTTAAAATTCCTTGAGAATTGATTTTTAATGGTAATGGTTTCATGTACCTAGAAAACATTAACTGCAATGATTTTTCATTTCCAGAATTTCAATTTTAATTACTATTATCAATGATCATTTCATTAGGAAAAAAATAAATGGATGCATTTTATTTTCAAGATTTTGGTTTAAATGAAATGTATGTTCTGTTGTTTACCAAGCTATATAAATTATTTATTATCCAATTTTTTAAAAGTAATATAAGTTCAGTTTTTTACCTTTCAATATTAATGACTCATTATTGATTCATGATAGCTTCATCTTCACTCAACCTTAAATGTTAACTAAATATCACCTTTGTTTTGTTTCCTTTTCCTCGGTTATGAAGAAGATATATTTGATTGATTTTTCAAGGAATAATTTTTTTATCTTTTTTAATGTATTATGATTTATTTTCTATTCAAAATGTTAAATGGGTATCATTTATGTAATATGATCTATAAAACTAATAAACTAATCATTACTTTTAGATTTGAATATTGAATATATCCTGTTGTTATAATTAAGGAATCGACTATGAGGTACTAGGTTTGGGGATTTACCAAATAAAGATACTAAATGAAGAATAATAACTCTTCTTAAGGTATCCATCTTAGTATAGCTCTATTTTCTTAATGTGATGTCATTTTCTCCAATCAATGTAATTTAGTCAGTGGGGGGGGGGGGTTGTTTGATGTGATTTTCGATGGTGGTGTTTGAAAAAAATATGTATTACTGTGTAAATAAGAGAAGAGAGTTGGTGGCCTTTTATAAGAAGGGGAGAGGACATACTTTGTATTATTGAAATGAATGTAATTATACCACATTTTTAATATGTAAAAACGTTCTAAAATAGATTATTATCAAATTTTCTAGGTTTAATGGTCCAAATAAGAACATAAAATTGTTTTTATGAAGGTTTATAGGTCATTTGTACCCATGTGTTTTTAGTTTAACCACCATTAAATACATTTTTACCTTTACTAGAGTAATTAATTTATGCTACATTCAGTATTTATTTTGGTAAAACATTACATTACTATTTTGAGATATTATAAATTATTCAGATTCCAAATATGGAATTCAATTTTCCATATTCAATTCACATAAGTGGAATATTCTAAATTAAAAATAATTTTATGGACGAGATTATAAAGTGAGAATTTAAATATAAAATTTTGAGAAGTTTAAAATTTTTTCACATCAATAATCAATATGAAATTGATAGTAACAAACTAAATTTGAATAATTTAAATGAAATTTAACTAATTTTATTTTCAAAATAATTCAAAATATATTGTTTCAATATAAATAATTTAAAGAAAATTAAATTTTCAATTAAAATTTAGTATTTTAAAATATTTATCGAAAAATGAATCTTCTAAAAAATTATACCAAAAAATTACAGTAAGATAAATTTTATATTTTAAATTTAAAATTTACATGAAATTTTAAAATTAATATTCTCAATGTGGTAAAAATAAATTCTAAATTTAGTGCACAAAGTGTGACTAAATCGATATTTAGAAGAAAATAATATGGTTTTCCAAAAACAAATATTTCATTATATATTAACTGGATGAGAATTAATAATTTTTAAAATAAATTTTTAGGAAAAAGAAAAAAATCTTGTAGTCTAATATCATAGATTTACTAACACAAAATTAATTCACATAATCATTAAAAACAAGTGTTATAATATTAGAAACGCATTGCCAGTATAGACCCCATTGATGTAATTTAACCTTTATACTCAAGTATTCCTTCATTAAATCTTCAAACTGAGTGGAACGATTATCCCAAATCTATATATACTTCTCTATGGTTATCTTCCTTTCATTGAATCCCATTTCCAAAATCATATCTTGGTAATATATCATTTCTCTTTGAGACTTGCTACCATCAATTCGAACCACTCATTCTAAAATTATAACTAAATCCTCCCATGGTCCAATATGATTGATTTCCTTTCCAAGATTAACTTTCTTATAATGAAGAATGAACTCAAGGTAATTCTATTGCCTAGTAATTACCTCTCCATTCGAATCACCCTAACCTTGATTCTTAATTTGTTGAACCTTATCCTTTATCTTTCAACTTCTTTAATCTTAACCCACCTTAAATTGTATATTTAATACTTGTTTCATGCTCCATTTCCATGGAATTACTAGATGATCTTGTTTGCATCATCTTAGGAAGCCTGTAGTAGTCTTTCCTCACTTTCTAGTTCTCCCATTTAACCACAGTGAGTCGCACCACATCATGGTAACCCTTCTATCCCTTCTTCTTTATTTAGTTGTGTAGAACTCTGAATCCACCATCCATACTGATAATATAAATTTCTCTAGTATTCTAATTATCATAATCAGATTCAAAGAGAACCTGGTCACCTAAGGGGTTGTTGGTAAATAATGGTATTTGAATGTCTATGTTTTCTAGAATAGACCATGGTTTTACATCAGGCGTTCAGCCTCCAGAACATCACTGATGAGCTATGTTCATGTTGGTTCTTATTCCAGAACTTGTCATTTCTCATAAAACCCTTATAATTGGTAACCAATCTTGATGTGGACAATATAAGATCTTGTAATGGACCTAACCACATCCTTTTCTCCATCCATTAGTAACGCATCTACCTAAAGCATGATGAAAATCCATTATAGACCACTGGAGACACATGTACCTATTTAGGATCATGATCATGGAGTACATCCTCACCCATCGATTACCCATAGTTAAAGACTAGAATATTAACGTGTTGCACTACCTCAAAGAATGCCTCTAAAAAAAATTGGACTCCTATGTGGTTCTATTCTATTATGAGGGAATGAAAACTCAGACCAGCCTAAGATTTCATATCATGTGTTGGGATTGAGGAATTTTTAGGGTGTGATCCCCTAAGAACGTGTACATCTAATTAAAGAAGAACATAATCCATAGGACTAAAAGAGCACACATATGTAGCTCATCCCACTCCAATGGGTCCCAACATTAGCTTATTGGAGACCAAAACCTATCTAATGAGATCATAGTATCTACCAATTTAGGTTCAATGCCCCCCATCTAACTCTCACAATGATTAGAAACAACTTCAGTTGACTGGAACAGAATCTCTAGGTGGCTCTTGGAAACCAAACTCCCATACTTCAGTATCGAAAATGAAACGATACCTTTACATATAATGGAAGCATGATGGAAATATTATTGAAGGTTCCCTAAACATTTATAGGATTATCAGAAGTTAAATTAGTACTAAAAACCCACTACCTGCTTCTAGCAGATATTATCCCGGACTGTGATCCAAACCTATTACCCAAAAGGATTAAATATTTAAACCTTAACATTTATTTTAGGGGAGATAGGGTGGAAAACAACCATTTTATGACTATCATCACATAGGTAATGACCAATCATGTTTCTATGAATAAATAAGATCAACCTATTTTGAAAAGGTCAGGTATGTTCAAAATGTTTTACCCATAATGTCATAGATTGAGTATCACACTTTATGTTGAAATAATAAGATGAATAGACTGGGTTAATGAAACAACCATTTGAAGATGGAAAATCTATAGAAATGGTGAGACTCTTATATTCCTCGGAGATACAATATATTATCAAATACTATTTTCCAAGAAGACCAACCAATTCCCACCCATGGAGACCCAAATAGCCAGAGAAAATCCTATCACAGGAATCAAATTAATCCTGATGCTTCAAAAACTGAGAAACCATTGTTAATTTTATCCAATTTAAAGCCATGTAGAATGCCTTATGTGAATTCTCCATCTAAGGAAGTTGTTGAAAAAAATTTATACCTTAGGTAAAAGAGGAATCAAGGGGAAAAGTGGAAGGGATGCAGGATCTGAGAATGGTCAGAAGGATCGATGCATTGAGTATGAAGGTAGAGGTGGGAGAGCTTAATACCATACCTTGAAGAGGGCGGGGTTAGATCCATAACCATCACAACTTTATGGAATCTTTGTATGGGGATGAGGACAACATATCTATGAGACATCCCCTTTCATTATCTTTTAAATGATTATTATTTTAATAAAAAAATAGATCACTAAAGCACATGGATACAAATATATATTTTTATTTGTTAGTCAATCCAATCCTTACCCACAATTCCAATGTCTATAAGGTAAATTTAATATTAAATATTAATATTAATATTATAGTGTTGTTTGGTAAAACACAGTTTTCTTTTCACACAATGTATTGTAGAAACAGATTCTTGTTTGTATCATAATCTATCAAGTAAATTAAATTTATTCTAAAATAAATATATTTTAATTTTTTAACACCAATTGATTTTATGGTATGCCTCTTTTAAATTTAATATCATTGCTACTTTTTGTTTTATGCAACACCAATTTTTAAATATATGCAATTCTATTAAATAACAACATTATGATTAGAATATTAATGTGACCATTAAAAAAATTAAAACTAAAATTTTAGGAATATAATAAATGAATATATGATATATTTATATCATTTAATTAGTAAATAAATATTTTAAAAATGAAAAATTATGTGTATATATTTTTGTGATGAGTATATATTTATTTCTAATTTTATAGATAATATAATTATTTATTAGAAAATTTATTTTCATAGAATAGATTCAATAATTAATATTTGGTTTTATTATAATTGTAAGATAATTATATGAGACCTTAATAAATTTTCCAATTTATTGTATATTTGGTTATAGTATTAAAATCATTGTTTTTCCAATAAATGATGAATTTATTTAAAAATTAAATAGTTCATATTTATAGAATTATTTCTATAAAATTCATTCCATTTTAAAATTATATGCATAAAAAATATTAGGTTAATATTTTGGGATATTTATTAAATAATTGAATATTTAGGGAATAATGGACTACTATAATTTATGATATTTAATCATTTAAACCAAATAAATGAAATTATGTGTCATGGTTGATGTAATGAACCATTATATAGAACTAAATTTTACTAGATATTGAACATAGTCATAAAAATAAACATTATTGTTATTCTCGTGAAAAAAATTAAATTAATTAATTAATTAATAAAAAACATACCTCACATCAACAATAAATACCACCCTTCAACACCCCTTATCCTTGCACTATATATGCCCTCTTTAATTCAACTATTCTACCCAATACCTCTCCAAAAATTATTCCTCATGAAATTTTATTGAATGTCTTACCAAAATACCATTTTCATGTGTCGTAAGGAGGCTCTCAAGGAGACCACACTCAAGAGGTAAGACCCTCCTTCTTTTTCTATTAATATATTTTCTCTTATAATCCTATCCTCACATACCCTTTCAAAAATAGTATTATAACACTAGTATAATGTATATACTAGAAATTGTTTATGTTAATGTAATATCTATCACCACGTCTCTTATATTCCCTTCTTTATCTTAAAAAGGAAAACATCATTTGTGATGTGACGATTAACCGCCTTCATGAAAGATGTGTTTTCATTTTTCATTACTGATTTCATGTATGGTTATAAAATTATTATTATGGTTTAATAATACTTTAATAAAGAAATTTTATCTTATATCATGTTCTATAACCATTTTATAAATATAATATGATATGAAATGATACTAGTTCATGATTTTCGTAAAAAACCCCACAATAAACTAATCATTTTTCAATAAAAATGTATCTAATGAATAATCCTCATACCATGTTACCGAATGATCGAAGAGGAAATTAAAAATTATGAAACTCAATAAATACTATTCAATTTTAAATTATGTATAATTTTTTACAATTTAACAAGAACACTTTTTTATATATTCTAGGGAAAGGACTATAAAACCATGAAATGAACGCTCCTGGAAAAACAAAATTTAACATCATAACTCCTCAATGTGTCCATAAATAAACATAATAAAATTATAAGAAATAAATTAAATATTGAAAAGGTTCTAAAATATTTAATTAATGAATATAATTTTATTATCTCAGACACTATTTACAAGAACAAAACACTATCCTACATAAGATAAGGGCTTTCTCATCTCAATTATATTTCCATAAGATATCTATATTTCAACACATATTACTCTTTTTGATGTATTTTTACGTTACATTGACATATAATATCATGAATCCCTTTATATTTGTGGAATTTAATGTTTCATTTGATAATTATTTCATTTATACGGCATATAGTTTGACTGATTACAATGTGGTTGGATAATTTTTAACACGATTTCCATTATTTGGGTTACACCTATACTCTAATGATTATTCATTTCCATGATTAAGGTTGAAATTATTGTTAAATAATCTATGTTTTATTTAATATCTTAATTTGTTTTTATTGTTGATAAACTTAATTTATTCATTTTTTTAAAGATCACACTTTCATTTAAAAATTACTCTTTTGAAAATTAATTTTTCAATGATTGAAGGTAATGTTTAGTTCAATTTAAATGGAATGACTATATTTTCCCATTTGAAAGATTCATTACTTCCTTGAGTAATCTATTACGGGTTTAAAATTTCATTTTCAAATAAAATTTTTATTTTCTAATTATGGGCCCTTTTAAATAAATTATTCCAAAGTAATAAATGGGTATTAATCTCAAGTAATATTAATTATTTTGATAGAGTATTTTCATTTATGTTAACACCCTATGTTGAATCTTATTCTTAATTGAGGTTGATCTCGTATGATACCATCCACAACATTTTATTGAATGTTTTATAGTCAATTTTATTGGGGATGTACGATATTAATATAATTCTCTATATAACCCGGGATAGTTTTTTTATCTATTGAAGAAATTATTGACAATTCATATTCTTATTTCAATATGAATGTAAATGTTGTTTATAATTCTTCCATTTAGTACACAGAATTCATTGGACATAATATGTGTTGGGCATGGCCCTAAATACCCTTTTGAGGCATTGGTCGGTCTAATGTGACAAACTATATTGTTTTTTGGATGATTCCCTACCCATTTATTTATATTTCGTTATTGATTCCTTGATGGGTTTTTATGATCTTTGACATTTTCCATTCCCTCATTATGATATTTGTTACCAATAAACCTTGTTATTATTCAACTTGAATAATATCCATAGTTAAATTTCATTATCATTGGATTATTTATATGGTGTTATTTGATTTTATTTAATTCATTCTATATCATTCTCAATATTATGTTTACTAAAGAGAGATTCCATTATAGTTTTACCCTTACTATTAATATATTCTCACCTTTTTCTTATGTTTTATTTTTGTTCCCCGGATTCGAGGATGTATATTACAATTAACATACATGGATAATCTTGGAGAATAGGAGGTGTTTCAAATAGAGATACTATGTAGTAATTAATTTAAAATTTTAATGTAATACTTATGTTTATATAAATTTTTCAGAAGCTAGTAAACTATCCAGTCTTTTGGGATGATAATACTTATTTATAATGCCAAAATAATAAAATAATGCACCGCAGTAGGGACACTGAGGATATGGTTATTACATCTGGTATCAACGGATGTTTAATAAAATATTTGGAAACTAAATTTTGGAAAAAAATTATTTAGAATATATAGCCCTATAACTAACATTGATAACATTATATAGGTAATTATTATTATTATTTTGAAATATGTATTACATTATGTGTTTCAGTATTGTTTTTTTCATAATTCAATCTATTGTATTCCATTATTTTGAAATAGTGACTAGTGGGAAGAATGGAACCTGTATCAATGCACATATTCTATCTAGTAATATCAATAATATGTAAGATAATGATGTTAGAGTTGGAGATTACCTGGATCAGATCATCATATAAATATACTATGGAAATTGACTTTTGTTATGGGTAATAAACATATATAAATGGATTATCCTGATCCCAAATGTGATGTAAAAATGATAGAAAACATCATGTGATAACAACCCACGTCATTCAATGGGACTAAAATTCCATTTTAGCTGAGCATTGGATATGTTTCACTGAGAAGATACTTTATTTTTTATAACTAATGAATGGATAGGGTTATCATAGAAGTTAATTATCTCTTAGGATATGTGGATCAATGAATTTCATTATCTTAAAACAAGAAAGAGGAGAAAAGAATTGAAAATATTGAATTGAAGTATTTTTTGGAAGTTTTATTTGAATAATATTTCCCTCACGAACAACAGACAGCTATGGGGATTCATTTAATGAGTTTGAGAATGAAAGAGGATGAAAACATAGCTGTATTTAAAAGCCAACATTACAAGGGTAGTAAAAAATGTCACAGAAAACATACGTAATCTAAAGAGAAAGATTGACCATTTATTAAATGGTTTTAATCAAATTATAAAAAGGTCACAAGACTCTAAAAAATTATCATCATATGAGGATATAATATCATGTTCCCTCAAGATGAAGAAATAATTTCCTGAGAAATATGGCTTCAAATGGAAGAAATATAACAATATTGATAATGATTACTCTATAAATGGAAATAAGGAAAAAATGGAATAAGATATTAATATAATTTCAAATATTAAATAAATATGTAAATAAACATAAGGGAATAAGAATATTGGAATTTTTAGTTCATTAAATGTGCAGAAAAATGCCACTAGGTCTGTGATTATAAGGGAATTAAATAATTCAGTAATATGAAATTCTCCAACTATAAGGATATGGGACACTATGAACATGATTTTCTAAGACATCAATGGAAAAATCCATAGAAATTAACAATGGATCATGGACATGCCTATGCAGTAACAACTGTTGAGGTTGATGTTTTTAATGATGTGTTGGTAGGTACTTTATGTATCTACTCAAATTTATCAAAAACATTATATTATTAAGGATCCTCACATTATTTTATATCATCCCAATTTTCAAAAATAATTAGATTTTTCTTAATTCAAAATAACATGGTAATTTTAGTTCAAGAATACTAATGTAAATCTTATTACAAAAATGATGTGTCGATCAGTTCCTATTATAACACATAAAAAAGCTTTAAATACTAATTTTATTATCATACTTATGGATAATTTTTATGTAATCCTTGGTATCTATAGTCTTTCAAAATAAAATGAAAAAAATTATTTCAAAGAGAATGATATTATGATTTTCGATAAAGATATGGAATTTCATATATTTAGAGTGGAGACATCATCATCTGAGTCATATCTAGATCCACATATAATAGCTTTTCTAAATCATATTCTTTTATAATAAGAGAATATAAAAACAATTATTGAAAAAGTTAATCTCCAAATTGAAAATGATTCTATTGTATAAGAATACATTGACGTATTTCCATAATAATTATTTGGAAATCCTCCATAGTGGCATGTTTAGTATTATATTGATTTAATCACTAATTATAGACCTATATCAAGGACCCTATATAGAATGTCTATAGTGGAGTTTATATAGATAAATTAAAAACTAGAAGAATAATATGAACAATTATTTATATACCATATTGTTTCACCATAGAGAGATCTTAATCTTTTCGTTAAGGTCAAATATTGATATGTGAGGATATCCATTGACTATAGAGATATTAATTAAATTTTTATAAATAACTAGTATCTTGTTCGCTACTTTTAAGAATTATTTGACCAATATCACAGAGATTAGTATTTTTCAATGATTGATATTAGTTATGGATATCATCAATTGCATGTAATGAAGGAAGTTATTCCAAACATAACATTTCCAAAAAGATATAGACCATATGATTTTACAGTAATTATACATAGAACATCTAATGAACCATAAATTTTTATGGGTATATTAAACATAGTATACAAGGAATATCTTGATGATATTGTTATGCTATTTACCGATGATATCTTATTGTAATCCAAAAGCTCTGAGTACTATGAGAAGCACTTATGAATTTTTCTAGATACTCTTAAAAGTCCAAAATTATATAGAACATTTACAAGGTGTAAATTCAGGCATCAAATATTTTCTTTTATAGGCCATATTTTTTTAAAAGTTGGAATCTTAGATGATATTATGAAGAAACATGATTTCATCAAATTTTATATAATAATGAACATCACTAAGGTATTTAGTGTTTTCTTCCATGATATTATACGTGTTTAATTTAGTAATTTTTCCAATTATCTAACTCGTTATCCAGTCTTACTCATAAAGCTGTTAAGTTTATTTGGAAAGAGGAATGTGAATAATACTTTGATTAATTGGAAAAGATATTTGTGAATTTTTATATCACCTATATACCATCAAGAAATGGAAGATGTCTGATATATAATTATTCATCAAAGAAATTATTTGGTTGTACCCATATGCTGAATGATAGAGTTATTACCTCTACCACAATGAAATTTAAAAACTGTGCATAGAAAAATCCAAGTCATTATATTATGTTATAAGATATAATATTTTCTCTAAATATATAGAGAAACTATATCTATGGTGAAACATGTGAGATATATACATATCAAAATAGTTAGAAATATATATTCACATAGAAAGAACTCAAAATAAGGTAATGTCATTGCATCATTCTACTCAAGGATTATAGTTGTTTAATACACTACAACCAAGTTAAAGAAAATAATTTAGCATAAGAATTGATTAGGAAGGATCAAAAACTTATAAAAATATGAGGATTGGTAGGGATCCCATGTACATGGATCTAGTAATGATGGATACAAAAAATGTCAACAAACACGAAACAACACTACTTTTTTATTTGGTTTCTAGACCATGTTTATAGTATAAGATAAAAATTTATCATTATAATAATGGGAATTTTCACAAGAAAAATAATCTTTTTATTGATGAGAAAATTGTCTACATTGTATATTAATATGTTATTTTGATATTTTTGAACCTGATTTATATTCCCTCTATACCAGAGCTAAAAATTTATCTTTTTAATGATGTAAATAACTCAAATTTCTCTAAGAACCATAGTAGCAAAAGGATTTGTTGATATTTGAAAGATCACCTTTTTAGATAATATAATGTGGAAGATATATGGTTCTGTATCATGTTTTTTATTGTTTTATCACATGAATTATGAGAGACTACATCCTATATCTATCATGCAACCTCTATATGTTCTTATATAGAAATGGGAGGAAATTATCAGGAATTATTTCACTAGATTACCAAATACATCAAGAATGAATGATGAAATGCGGGTAATTATTAATGGGAGTTCTAAATATGCACATTTCCTCACTATAAGAGGGAATTTTATATTGGATTAGCTTTACCCACTCTATATTAATGATGTTGTAATACTTCATGTTGCACATATATTGTTTATGTCTGATTGAGATCAACTTTTTACAAAAAATTTATGGAATATTATTTATATAGTTTATGATACCAAGATTTATTTCAGAAAGAATTATCACCTTAAAATTATGGGCAGTCATAAATGATGATCTGAACATTAAAAGACTTGTTTAGGTCCTTCTAAATAGACCATCCAGGTATGAGTCATTAGTATTTACCTTTGATATAATTTTAATAGACCATCAAGGTAGGTGGAATGAGATTCCATTCTATAACTTGTTGGGATGAAGTTGGTGAAATGAATCTTGTAGGAAGAAAACTTGTAGAGGAAACAAAAGAAAAGGTAAATACTATTTTAGATATTATTAAAGTATATCAATGTAGTAGAAAGAGTTATGCTGACAAATGAAGAAAGGATTTAGAGTTTCAAGTGGGAGATCATGTATTTCACAATGTTTATCCATGGAAGAGTGTCATAAGTGTCATTTATAATTGTAAATTTATCCCTAGGTACAACAGACCAATTGAAATTGTAAATTGAAATAGAGACGTGGATTATTGTTTTGAGATTCCCCCATTTCATTTCAAATATCATGATATATTCCACATATCTTTGTTATGGAGTTACATTCCAGACCCAATGCATGTTCTTACATTTAAAGATATATAATTGGAAGTAAATATATTATACTTTGATGATGTTATCAAGATTATATACACTAGATAATATGTGCTGACGAATCAAACAAATCAGCTGGTAAAGGTGAATTGGAAAAATAATAAAAATAATGAAGTGATAAGGGAACCAATGGAAATTATGATGATGGAGAGCCAAGTTATTTTTATAAGGTGACATTCTAAAAATTTCTATGATGAAATTTTTTAATGTGGGTAGAATGTTACTCCCTAAGATATTATGGTATTTCCTTTTTAAATTTATCATCTTCGATATTTTATATTGCATAGAACAACGATTTTTAAATCAATGATATTTTGTTAAATATTTAAATCAACATTTGAATAGTAATACAATAGTTGAGAGAAGTGTAACTAAAATATTGGTATCATATAAAGGAAAATATAATATATTTATGTCATTAAAGGATTAAAAAATATTTTAAAAATGATAAATTACGTGTTAGTATTTTTGGGAAACATAAATGCTTAATTACAATTTAATAATTAATGTAATGTTTTAAATGAAAATTTATTTTCATAAAATATATTCATAACTTATTGTTTGTTATAAAATTATAAACTATTTTTTTGAAGGGGTAAATAATTTTTATAAGTATCATAAAACAAGTTGTTGAATTAAAATCGATATTTTATAAATAAAAGTGTATTTTATAACAAAAATAATGTTCTCATATTTAGAAATTGACTTTTATAAAATGGTGTCCATTTTTGAAAACTACACATCAAAAAAATTGTTATGGTTAATTTTTCAGGATATTTCTAAAATCATTGATTTTTTGTTAATATTGAATTACAATAATTTATGTTATATAACATTTTAAGAAAAATACATGAAATTACGAGTGATTTATATTGTAAAAACAAATTAATTAAAATTAAAATTACCAATTCATTTGACATAGTTATAATAAATTACAATATAGATAGTCTTGTGCCAAAAATAAATAAATTTCTTAATAAAACAACAAAAACGCCCATATCCTCCCCTATAAATACCACCTCTTATCATAAAAACTTATAAGCCTTATAGATTTATTATATTCTTACCAATTACTATACCATTAATCATTCCCAATTTATATTTTGTTTGGTATCACAGAAAGACCATTTTCAAAATTCTTAATGTGGTTCTCATTGAGACGACACACAAGAGGTAAAACCCTACCTCTTTCCCTTTTAATATATTTCATGTTCTTATAATATCTTTTTCTCCCCTTTCCAAAATAGCATGATAATAACAGTATCATCTATATTGTATAAATTTTTTATCTTAATGCAATATCCATCTTTAATTATTTTCTTTTCTCTTGTTATTGTAGAAATGAAAACATCATCTGTGATGTGTCGATTCACTACCTTCATGGATAATGTGTTTCCATTTTCTATTACCACCTTCATGTCTGGTCATAAAATAATTAATATGGGTTAATAATATTTTAATATTAATATGATATGTTATATAAATTTCTAGAATCATTATATAGACATTATATTAAATAAAATGAAATAAGTTCATGATGGTCTTAAAACCCCCAAAATAAACTAATCATTTTTTTATAACATTTTATCTAGGGAATAATACTCAGTCCATATAATCAAAAAATATATGAAACAATTTCAACATGTTCATTAATAATAAAAAATATATATTCTCTAGATGTTTTTTCTTTTTGGCATGAACTCCCATATTTATATTCAAGGGATCCGACAATGAAACCGTGAAACGAACCCTCACGGAACATCACAAGTATACAATATAACTCATTGATACATATATAAATTAACTTAATATAATTATTATAAATAAACTATACATAATATTTTTTCTGAATTAAGTAATTATTAATCTATTTTAATTTTACTAGATATTATGTATAATAGAAAAACGCTTTTGGTTATACGTTTAGGGATTTGTAATCTCAATTTTATATCTATGAGATACACCTTATTTTACATTTGTTCCTTGTGTCTAGTTTATTTGCACATACTATTGATATATAATATCATGAATACCTTAATCGTCATAGTAATAAATTTTACAATTAATAATTATTACTTTTATAGGGAATAAGGTTTGTTAGATTACAATGTAGTAATATTATTGTTAACCCAATTTCTACTTTTTGGGTAAAACATCTACTAAAATGATTGTGTATTTATATGATTGTGTGTGAAATGACTAGTGATTATATTATGTTGTATTTCCCTTTTTTATGGGTATTTATTGATGATACACATAATTGATTCATTTGGTTAATGTTTAATCGTTCATTTAAAAAAAACTCTTTTATATGTTTTATTCAATGTTCAAATAAAATGTTTTTTATAACCATTATATGGAATGATCTGATCTTATCTCTTTTATTATGCCTTTATAAATTGAGAAATACTTTACTTGTTAAAATATTAATTTTAAAATAAAAATTTTCTTTTATAATTGTGTTTTTTTAAATAAATGAGTCAAATGTAAAAAATGTATATCTCTGAAGATATTTTCAACGAGTTTGTTAGAGTATTTTCATATATATATATACCCTCTGTTGAATTATATTCTTAATTAAGGTTAATTTCTTATTATATAATCTACTATATTTTTTTGAATAGTTTATGATGAATTTTATTAGGGATATACTATCTTGATAACATTTTCTATATTACTCTAGATAGTTTATAATTATATTTTGGGGAAATTATTTCCATTTAATATGATAAAATGAATTTGAAAGTATATTTTGATTATGTTTCCCCCCTTTCATAGGAGGAATGAATTATATTTATTAATTTTTAGGTGGGGACTATAATATACCCTCGATACATCATTATGTATCCCTAGGAAAACTATTCTGGGTTTTGGTTGAGGCCTTAACAATTTATATTGACTTCTTGGTCGAGTTCTTGATGGTATGTTTATGATAACTTGCATTATTAATTCACTCAAAATGAGAATATTTATATATTATTCATGTGAAAATTATAATTATAGAATATACTTGGTTATGTATTATTCTAATAAGAATATTTACATATTGTTATTTGATCATATTTTTTCCCTTCAATATCATGATCATGATTATTTTTTAAATGCATGTGTTTTTCGTTATTCACATTGGATTATTATTTATGTTTGTTTATACTAGATTATGTTGTATTTATACCAATAATGAGAAAATAATCTCACCCATTTCTTATGTTTTATTCCTTCCCTGTGATGCTATGATTTATATTATGATTGACGTACATATATAAACATTGAGAGTTTTGAGGTCTCCAATTTAGTTACTATGTTGTATTTCCTTTCATGTTGTAATGTAATAATTTTAATGGTGTCTAGTTATCCAATTCCACTAAAAAATTAGTTATTTTTGGATATTATTCCTTGTTTATTATTCAAACGTAACAAATTAAGGCATCTGCACTAGGATACAGAGGTCTGTTTCATTACACCCAAATATTTCAAAATATGAACATTATATTTGATAGAGTGTATGACATACAATAAAAAGCATATAAATGAATAAAATAACATGAGATTCAATGGTATATGTACTATTTGGAATAAATTAAATATATTCTATAATTTTCAATGAATTCAATAATGATATTATCTCATGTTACACACCAAAATAACTTTATTTAATAGCATGTGTTATATTCGAGATGGAGTTTCATTGATCAACAATACAATATTAATATTAGAGTGAACAATGTTAGAAAATTTATTTCAAAAAAATAATCTTTATTATTTAAATAGGAATTTAAAAGTTTTCTAAGGATGATTTTTTGGTATGTTTTTGAGATGTTTAAATTTTTTATGAATAGTGAGAAATTTTGGATTAGAAAATAGAAATTCCTTTTCATTTAAATAATTTATAACGTTAAATTATATTTTTAATTGGTTTCAAAGTCAACATAGTAAAATTATACATATATTAATACAATTTTGGTCTTTAGAATAAATTTCATAATAATTTTGGAATTTAAAAACAAATTTTTTTTGAAAAGATTTACATTAAAACCCCACATTCTCACCATGTCTGCAGGTTAAATTTTAAATTATTTTTTCCACAAATGTCGATTAAATTTAGAAATTTTTTTAAATAATCTGTATTACAGTAAATTATAATTTATAACAAATATAACATAGTTTTTTAGTAAAAATTTTTAGTGAAAAAAATATAAATTATATATATTTATTAAGATAGAAACAAGTTCACTTAGTGGTTAAACAATAAATATAAGGTTTACCATGACCTAACAATGTTTCCAACAACAATTAGGGAGATAGATTTTGAAATTAAATACCTTAGTAACTATTTATACTATAAATGGGTTAGTTATCCACTAATTGACCTATATAGTACATTTTGTAGGGAAGTAGAGAAAAAAAAACTTCCTTGCCTTTATTATTTATAAAGATTTGACATAGAGACCAAACATAAAATTTTCTACAAGAAATATTATTTTTAAATTTAAATTTTATTTATTACCATATAAATTCATCTACATTTTTTATAGATTAAATAATTTCAATAAATTATTAAGAAAGGACAACATATTAATTATTTTGTTAATAACTAACTAAAATAAATGACATTAACAATATTTAATGTGATTTAAATTAAATTAATTATCATATTACACTAATTTTTAGAAAAATATACCATCTTAATTGGAGGATAAAATTATATATTAAAATTATATCAGTGTATTGATATTTTAAATTCAAATTAAATCAATGATGTCAAAATTCATATTTATCTTATTTAATAATAAATGATATTTTAATAAATGAATTAAAATTTAAAAAATATTATAATCTACCACGTTAATTTAAAATAATGATATTTAAAAATATATTCCATTCACATTTAAATAGATATTGTATACTGATCACATTAACCCATAGATAGTAAAATTTTGTTTGCTCATTTAGGGATAAAAATGTGAAAATGTATGTCACCTAGGATTTTGTTGAAATAAATTTCAAACACTCATGGGGTTTGTATATTATAAAATAGATATCATATTTAGAAAATTTTCTTCAATATTATGTAATATGTATCACTTAAATTTATCCTTAATTAATAAATTAAATAGGTTATAAAATTATTTACACTAATAAAAATGGTAAAAATGGGGAAAAGTATAAGTTAAGGAATAAATATTAAAAATGAACTTATTTTTGTGGTGAAGGTTATTATAGACAAAATAAAACAAAACATACATTATTTTTTTCACATTTGGTAACAGAGAACTCCCAATAGTGAATATTGTTGAAAATTTACCAGAATGACCCTCCTCCTCAACTATAAAGGAGAACTCACTCTCTCACTCCATACATAGCATCAATCCACATTGGTTTGGACAATAGTAGACAAAATATCTTTCCAAATTATATCCCCTCCCTCAATATTAATTATTTTGGGCATGAAAAAACCTTTTAATATTATTAGTGAAAACCTAAGGAGGATATCCAAGTGGAGGTAAGGTTATTCTATAAGAATTTTTAATTTTTTTATAAACCTAATAAAATTACTATTAAAATGTTATTATATAATAACAATTGTTTATTAAATGTAGTGATATGTTTTTATGTTAAGGGTATTCCCTACTACGTCACGTACTTCGATAAAATTGGTTATGAAATAATCATTCATGTGTACAAAGGACTACCACCTAGAGAATTGTTGTTGTTCATTTTCCCATTACCACCATTCATGGTTTAGAATAATGATGTACTTATACTTTATCTCTGATATATATATATATATATATTATTTATGATTTTATAGTTATTATATAATTATTATATAAAACATACCATAATGATTTCCATTTTTTGGAATATGATAACCTCACTCTTGTGCATGGCAGACTACCACCTCACAAAGTGATGTAATTCGTTCATGGATTATGTGAAATTTATTTTCGATGCTTTTAACAATAATATATCATATATATTCCAAAAAATGATATTTTAAATAAAATATGGAATGATAATCTAATTTTTATTCAATAATACAAGAAAATGGATATATAAATTTTTTATATGAATGGTGTACCGTCTCTATGAACGGTGTATTTAAATTCATAAGACCAAATATTATGGATTAATATAAATAAATAAATACATAATATAAATGAAATTTTCATAATGTTTTAAATTTTTATATTAATAAATCATGATCTATTATAAGAGTAAAAAATAACAAGTCAAAACATACTTAAAAAGTACATCAATAAACACCATAAACAATGACAATAATGATAGATTATAAAAAACAAAGTGATCATATGTTATAAAAGTGTCATATATGATATCATAAATATTTCCATGATTATTTTATATGTTTATTAAATGATAAAAACCATAAGCCATTTGATTAAATAATATACCATAAATAGGAACGTGTGAGGTAATGGATTCCATCACTATATCATTTCAATGAGGAATGTTATGATACAATGAATGTAAAAACCATTATATTTTATATATACTACCATTTTGACATTTGATATTCGGAATACTTTAATCATCTTAATATTTTATGAATCAATTTGAATTATTATATCTAAGGGGATTTGATCTTAATGTTTCCAAGTAGTAATGAAATTTGATAACTGGATTTCTTTTTATCGGGTCATATTACTTCATCAATGTCATTGATATTATAGAATTATGTGTATGAATATGTGTGACTATATATTTTCATATTTCATTTTTTATGAGGATTTATAGGTGATACAGATAATCTGTGTACTAATAAATTATCAATAAATGGTTATAATCATTTTATGGGTTTATTTCACAATCTCATTCATATAAAAAATGTTTATTTTTGAATATCCATTAATGGAAATTATTTGATCAATTTTTAGTAAACCCTTCCATTTTATTCTAATATGGTAAGTTGTGATCTTTTTATATTGATAGTACAATTTTCCACTTTTTTTAGTTAAAAATATTGAGAAAATAATATTAAATTCATTTTCGTCTTCCACCAGAAATGCATTTTATTAGAAACCCATGATTAAAAAAATGTCCAAAATAGTTCTCCTAAAACACATAATTTTTTTAAATAAATATTAAACCGTTTTTAATTTTATCATTATATTCAAATGAATATTTAAAACACTTTTTGAATAAGGAACTTTTATAACATTTTTACATTAAAATAGAAATTTTTATTCCAACATGTACAGAATTAACTGAAGACATGCACAACATTACATTGATATATCAATTGAAATTTTATGAGTATTTTTTGAGGAATATTTTTAAATTTTATTTTCAATCAAATGGTATTTTCCAAATATTTTTCAAAAAGGAATCAATATTTTTATGAGGAATGTCTTTAAATAAATTTTTTTGGTTAGTCCCAAAAATGAAAACAACCATTTATTCTTACTCAAATGGGTATACATATTATTGATACCATGATTATTATTTTTTAGGATGAATTATGATTGATATTATTATGGAATGTATTGAAATTAATAACCTTAATTCAATACTTATTCTACAAAATTCCTGTAAAATATTCTCATTCTTGTGATCATTAAACATTATATTTCCTCCAAATACCCACATTCATTATCATTGATAATATTATTTCCTAAAACATATATCATTTTTACATATTTTGTTATATTTTAATGTTTTTTTTATTATCAAGGGAAATGTTGATAAATCAGCATTCTTTACCCAAAACAAATATTTTAAAAAGAACATTGTTTATGAAGTAAATAAATTATTCAATATTCGAGTAATAATTTGGACCTATAGACATGGTTGGGTCTGGTTAATGATAGTACCTCATTGCATTATTAGTTTTTTCAGACAAATTAGTTGTGTCATGACCCATCCCCCAGGGCCCTTATCGTCACTACCCCAAACCCACCTTCCATAGGCCAGGGGCTGGCGACTAGAATGAAAGGTGTATTTCCATAAAACTGGGAAGGCATTGCCTTTATAAAAGTGAGCGCACAACTAGAGTACAAGAAGAAGTAAACACTAAGAAAAACTGTATACAGAAGAAGTGCTGGAATGTAAAAGGGTCCAGAATACAAGCCCAACTGTAAAGTACAAGGAAAAGACAAAACATGTACAACTAAAAGACAAAATGTTGGAAGGTGTCTAGTATCTCCTAGATCGTCCAACACGGATCCTACCTAAAGGGTAGGTACAGATATCCTCTTTAGCACTCCACACCTGTCCGTCTCTTCCGGGTACCGTCTCGTCATGAGGTCCACCTCCGAGTTCCATCCAGTCCTTGTACACTCCGCCTCGGTCAGCGTTGTCCGTTGTCTACATCCAACACAACGAGGTGCAGGCATAGCCCGTGCAGGGGTGTGTATAACAATGCTCAGTAGTGATCACGAGACCCTCAAAGTATCACAAAATACAACAAGGATAAACCAAAAAGTATGAATCAATGGATAACCATTACTTAGGTGTATTCCCATACATATACCTAAGTTATCTAGTAACCCATATCAATAATGAGGAAAACACAAAGTTGATTGACTCAGGGAAATCCATGTTTTTTTATTCAAGAAACCATGGATGCTGGTAAAATACTCCTCTTTATAGTACAGTAGTCATGTCATGACTCCCAGTTTCTACTCAATAACCTTATACTATTGAGGTACTCCTCCTTTCGAGTACCGCGGGTCTCCCTCCTCACACAGAAGCGCTCCCGGCCATGGGTCTGCCACCTCACACAGTAGTGCTCCCCCTAATAGCCTACATAGGTACTCTTACTATCGAGTACCGTGGGTCTTACGCCTCACACATTAGCACTCCTCTGCAGTGGGTCTGCCGCCTCACACAGTAGCGCTTTCCATGGGCTAGTCAAGTCACTCCCAACGAATCGGACAAGCAGTCATCAGGTCACAACCAGATTCTAGGTCTCCATAGTCTACTTGCTCGTCTCCAGGAGGGTCCTCTCCACGAGCTACAAGATGATACTCCAAGTGTCGTGGAATCCCCCTAAGAATTATCTCAATGATCCGCCATGTCATAGGGGTCTCAACGCAACAGACTTCACATCAATCGGACGCCCGGTCTGTGAGTTATTAGCCTTTTTATCTCAGGGGCCCGGTTGGCTTCTTGTACAAACCAACCCGATAGTAACTCAACTATACCCTGAATTCCCATGGGGAATTTATGAATGGACCATTTCACAATGAGATTACCAGTGCCACTGATGGTTCGTCAAACAGACGTCTGGTGCCAAAGATATGGCCAACGCAAGCAAAGGGTCAAAAGTGGGCTCGGGTCCGGTCTGACCCGGTCACACCAGCTCGGTCCAACTCAGTCTGGGTGGACCCGGTCTAGCTCAACCCATCCCTTTGGCCAGTTCATCCCGCTAACTCTGGCCAGGTCTGCTGGGCCCGGCCCAGCGGACTGCGTGGACAATTTGGCCCAAATTCACCACGTGGGAAACTCGGCCCGAAGGCCAGTGGCATGTTCGACCAGCGCCGTGAGGGGCGCGGCTCGAAAGGCTCAGTATGAGGCACAAACGGCGGGCCGTGTGGGGCGCGGGGTAGGCCACGGGAAGGGCATGGGACGTGCCCAGCAGCTAGTCGGGAAACTTGTAGATGGCCCGAGTCACCGAGCAGGAACTGGGGGTGCGCCGGGCAGGCCGCCCGAGCAATGGCTGCGCCGAGCAGGAGGCCAGGGAACCGGGAAGGTTCTGGGAGGGCACCGGGCAGGCATGGAGCAAACCGGTAGCGTGCGGGGTGCGCAGGAAGTGTGCCGGGGGGCCGAGCCGGCCGCGGTTTTCGGCCAGGGCGCATGCCGGGCAGCATGTGGGTAGGCTGGTCGGGTGCCGCTCGACCGGAGGCATGGTTTTTAGAGTCTATGGGTAACACAACCTCTATTCTCTATATTCATCGCTATCTCCATGTTGCCAAGCCACTAATACTTCAACATCGATCCAAGGTTCCAAAACCGTAAAAATTGCAGAGGGGTCGGGCTGTGTTCATGCGGCCCGAACCCTCTACGTTAGAATGATAGCAAGCGGCACAAGAATTTGATTTAACGAGAGACGATTAAGTGTTAAACAAAATTAACCACACCCTACATTTTTAATCTACGGGAATTGGTATGTTGTGGGGGAAGACAGTGTTGTCGTCGTTCGTCGTACGCTTCCATTTCCGAGCTCGTGCGTCGGTCCGTTGATGGTGAAGTGGAATTAATAAGGGTGGTCAAAGAGATCCCAGGTCGGAAGGGGGGTTCTGAGGAAGAATCCGAGGATGAATTTGTCGCCACTGGCATCTTCATGTTCTTCTTCGGAGGAAGCATAATCCTCCAAGTGTTGGGCGTCGCGCCACTTTACCACCTCTTCATCGCTTGGTGAATCCGTCACAAATCCTCCTCCCAATCTCCCTATATATAGGAGATGGGGTGAGGTATGTAACCATAATTGAATTTATTATGGTTCATTTATTAGAAACCTTCCTAAATTCCAACTTTGCGGTTAAAAAAAGAAAGGGGGTTTATGCGAATTAAAATCATTGGCGTATAAAATTAACTGGCACCAATTACTTTTATGTTGACACATAAAATTAATTGATACCTTTAATTTTTATGTTGACACACAACATCTAATATCACGATGACACATAAAATTGATTGATAGCAATTAATTTTATGTTGAAACATAAAATTAATTGATAGCTTTAATTTTATGTTGGCATACATCATTAAATGAGAGGGATGTGAGGTTTCCCCTCCCTCCCCATTAAATGGGGTGTTATGTCCCATGTGGAGCTTTTAACAAACGTTACCACATGGCATGAGTTCAACTAAAATAAAATAAGTTATTACTTATTTTATTTTATTAATCCACATGAAACCCCAAAAAACAACTCTCATACTCAATCATCTGTCGTCGAGGAGAAAGCCTTCTTGTGAGAAAATGGGGGCTGTTAGTTCAGTGGTGCCCATTGATTTCAATTCTGAGCACCCATTAATTCTTTAGAAAACCTGCAAGTACTTTTATTGAACGTACCCGAACAAAACTTCATAAATTGATTCTGAGCACACTGGGCCTCGGAATCATGCACCGTCAGGAACTGTGGACTCGTAAAATTCTAAAGAATTTAAACCAAAATTCATTGAAATTTCCGAGTCTTTACAAGTTTCATATACATAATTATGTAGGTTTCTACCCATCTATTTTAAATTTTTGTAAGAATAAATTGTGATTGTAAGGGTTTTATATAGATGAGAAACACGGAATCCAATAATTATGAATTTCAATCATTTAAATTATAGTTGATAAAATCTTGGATTTTTTCACTATCTTAATATATATGGATACATTTTCTTATCAGTTCATTGATTAAATGGCATGTGATTTCCATTATTTTCTATTCCATATTTATCTTTTCTCAACCATTTATATTAATATCACGTGTTCTTAATTACTTTTCTTTTCGATATTTATTTTTCTTTATCTAGTTATTCAAATTGAATGGTTTCTCACTTATTTACCTTTATATATTGATTATTCACATTTAGTCATAATTTCTTATACTATACTTTACATGTACTATCCATTTGAGAGAATCCTATTTTTTTTCTTTCCCCATGAATCCATGGATTTAACTATGAGTAATATGTTGGGACAATCTGGATGAAATAATTTTATTCTCAAAAAAAATTATTTCCTAATTTTTATTAAATTATAATAAAATAATAATTTTTCTATAAATTTTACCATGAATAATAAAATACTTGGTCTTTTAGGATGATATTTCCATATACCTTAAACCAATGTAATGATAGTAGGACTTAGATCTTGGCTTTAATGATCGGGTCAGTTGAATCAAATGATTTATTTTAAATATTCCAACCTTTTTGTTTTGGAAATCAGAAACTCTTTCTTCAAAATACTTAATTACTAACTTATATATTGACCTTGTTTTTAGAATATTTTTAAAAAAACATATACTTTTACTATACATAAAAAAATTTCTTAATTATTCATTAAAATTGCATAAAATTCATGAATATGATTTTATTAAGGAGCATGGATATGATAAATATCAGATTCTCCATTATTATATTATATTTAAGACTTTATATCTTGTCTTTATACTGATAAATACTTTTTATCAGACTAATGATTGAACCAATAAACATCAGATTCAAGCACAAAAACATTAGACTTCAATCGTGCTAACTACATATAAATTCTAAAAATGGAAAACAAATTTATAATTTAATGAATACTTTTTACTATATAATGGTGTAAATAAATACAATGTTGAACATTTAGTTAGGAAATATCCATTGAAATCCAAGGTGACTATGTCATTGTGATAAATTTGGAGAATATATTACCACTAAAGGTAATATGACCGTTGGGAAGAATGACTATAAATACTTTGTATTTTGAATAGTTTGAATCAGAAACGTAGCTGAATGATTTCGTTACCAAATGTTCTCATTGTGTGAGAGTCTGAAAGATTATAAAGCATGAACAGCTTATTCCAGGACTTTTGTAGTTATTTTAGAGTATTGTCTATATATTTTAATCTTTTCAGTTTGTCCCCTCAATATACTTATTTTATTTTGTAAATCGTGTGCCTAGTCTATGGTTACGATCAAGGGCTTCTAGGGATAAGAAGATAGAGATTTAAATTATCAAGTCGAGGTCTTGTGGGGAGAGAAGAATTGATCTGATCCATCAAATTGAGGGTTTTTATAGATAGAATGAAAGATCATATTTTATATTCATATCAAAGGATTCCTTGTTGAGGAAAGAAATTTTTTTTTATGTATATAAAATGGGACATCATTAGCCATGTTTTGTTTTTATCGTGATCTTTTGGTTAAAAGAGATCTATTTTTTTAATAAAGGTAATTCATTTTTATATTTGATCTATTTATTTGTTGTTTCATAAAAGCCCCTTATTCTACTGTAATTATTTGTGATTGGTTTATCAGAACATATCTGAATACAATAAACATTAATATGTTAGTCGGCTCAACAGTGAATCTGATCTATTTACATTGATATATTTAATCTTATATTATTATGATTTATTTACTCTAATTTAGTCATATAATCAATGATTGTGATACATTAATAATTAGATTATGGGCCAAGTCTGAATCCTATTTTTTATTAGAGGTTGTGGATATGTTTAGTTAAATTCATTTAAAATATGTTTTTGTTTCTATTTAAAACTAAATTTTTAAATTAATATTCGCCACACCATCATGTAAGAAATCAACCTAGAATAGATTATTTTTAAAAAATTTCAACATAACTCATAATGATATCATGAAATTGGTATCAGATCCTGGTCTACTCTGATCGAATTCTTATGAGTCATTCACTATTTACTATTGCAAGTTCATTATGTTTTGTTATAACCATTTTTTATAAAACATTATTAAAATAAGGTATCATTGGAAAATAAATGTTTTACTTATATGAAAAAGGGACTCAATGTTAGATCTATAGATAATATAAATCTCAACATGCCACCAATTATTGATGGTTCTAACATTGAATATTGGAGAGATAGAATAAGTGCCATTGTTATCAACAATGGGTTTGATAATTTATACATGTGGACTGGTGATTATAAAATAATAGATAGGTCAGTAAGAGCCATAACTAAATATGAAAATAAAATATATCAGGTGAATTAAAAAGTAAGGAATAATTTTTTGTTTTCCATGATGTGAAGCATATGTAGATAAATGTCATCTGGTGAAGCTCCTCACAATATTTAGAAGAAATTATATGTTACCCATTTTGGAACCTAAATGGTCATTGAAATAAGGAGATCTATGTTGAGATAGGATTATCTATCTTTTGAATTCTTACCTAAAGAATTTGTATCCAATATGAACTAAATATTTATTACTACCTTTTTTTTAAAATCTCTTGTATAAAACATATTATATGATGAAATTATTATAGAAATGAGAATTTATATCAAGCCCAATGAATGAGAGTGTAGTGGGGAAGCAATTTATGTTAGAAGGAAGTTAACAAATATTACTCTAGATGATCTTATTGAACCATTATATAGTACGAGGTAATATTAAATTGAGATTTAGAAAATAGTTAAAAACATTTGGTGGTGTTTCCTTTGATACAACATCTATGATACCCCATAACATTTAGTCTATTATGAAAATAGTGAAATCATCTAGAAAAAAAGGATTTTATTTAATTGGAGTCAAGTTTATCAGAACATTTAGAAAATGCTCTATCCAATCTTGCTCAATGTATGAACACAATAGTTTGTAAGAAAGATATTCAATATCGGTATAAAAAATTTAACAATGAAAGAAATGATAAGAAATATGATGCTACTTATTATGAATTAAATAAATATAGACATGTTAGATATGATTTTCTAAAGATAAAAATGTAATTATAGGAAAAGTATAAATTTTTATAGGAGTTGGAAAAATATTTAAAGTTAAATGGAAATAAATTACATAAAGATAATAATTATTGTTGTGCAAGTGGATGAGATTCCATAAAAACTCTTCTTATAATTATAGTTCTATAAAAATTAACATTTTTATTCCTTCCAGGCTACCTAAAAAATATTTAACTTGTGGAGAAGGTACACACTCCTAAAATCCATGAAAAATTATCATCAAATGAAAATTATCTTGATGAGAATAATTATATATCATCAGATTAAGAGTATTCCTCACTAAAAGATAATGGTCTTCCATGTTATGATGAAGCATCTAATTTTTCTAAAATTCATGAAAATTAGATTTTTAAAGTCATTAAAAACATGATAAGGCCAATTTTAGGATAACCATTTTAAGAAAACAAGGATCATTTATTTATAATAATCTTGTTAATAAATATTTTGAAAAAAGTCTATTTCTATAGATTTGGAAAAAGTTATTCATGAGAAAAACAATATATCTACATATTTTAAAAACGTATATTTTGAGAAAAATGTTTTATAAACTAAAATTACTTAAAACAATAATACTATTTAGGATATAAAATTAGTTATTAAACAAAAATCAAAGATATCAACTTTGAATAAAATCTTGTAAATGTTTACTACATTTAAACGAGACATTCAAAAACTGTATTATCAAAACCATCCTTATGGTACAGGTTTTGAAATGAGTTTTACTCCTAAAAAAATATTTTTGTGACAATATGTTTCTTCCTAATAATTCTAATTTTTCCCCTAATTCCAAAGTAGAAAGCATTGAAATATAAAATTTTCTTATAATAAAGTCCAATCCTTAGGATTTTAAAAATCCATTTTTTTTAAAAAAAATCTGGATCCATAAAATAATGATTTCATACATTTATATAACCATGAAGGGTTGGGTTCCCAAATTATAATATTTTTTATTTTTTGAAAAGGATAAAATTAAAACAACAAGAGTACTTGGTACATAAATAGTGTTTTCTCTAAGAATATGAATGGTAACAAATAATTCTCTAAAAATATCTTAATGATGAATGAAGGAACAGATACTTTTGGAGATAATCCTAAAAGAAATATTATTGGTATATGCAACATAGTTATTCTTGTAGAAGCCTTAATTTCAATTTTTTTTTAAAGGCCATAGGAACAACCTTATAACCATAAGTGATCTATGCGGTTACGGTTACCATGTGAATTTTATAAATGATATATCTGTATTTCAAAATTTCTAGGGTGAATATACACGTTCTACATATCATCATGAGAATATACACACTCTTAATGTAGATGACCATAGGGGCCAAGACTTACCCGTACATAGTGAAATAGATTATCAATATTGGTTATGGAATATAAGGTTATGAAACTGAAACATTAGAAACTTGTGTATATTGACTATAAAAAAACTTTTTAAGGAAATACCAGGAATTCATCTTGATTCGTCAAATGACTATTCCCCTTTTCAATATAGTAAGCAACATAAGTGAATATGTAAACATATATTTTTTCAGTGCTACACAATCATGGAGTATTTAGGGAAAATATTATGTACTTGTCTTGGATGAGGATTACATAAAATACACCTGATTTTATTTTCTAACTAATAAATTATAAGATTTATGTTATTTGAAAACATTTATATCTGATGTTAAAAATCAGAAAAAACTTCCCTTCATAACTATTCCTGCTGATCATGGAGGATAATTTGTAAATTATGATTTTGAAACTTTTTTGTACTAATAATGGTATAGAACAAAACATTTATCCCCCTAGAACACCATAGAAAAATGCAGTTATAGAAAGAATAGACAAGATTGTTCATGAAATAACAATAAACATGTTAATTGAATACTAAATTGAAAATTAATTTTCGATTCAAGAGGTTAGTACAACCTGATAATATCTAAATAAAGTTTTATTTCTTCTTTTTTTAATAAAACTAATTATGAGTTTTGGACTAGTTGAAAACCAAAATTTTCTTACATTAGATTTTTGGATGAAAAGTATTCATTTTTAAAAAGAATGAAATGTTCCATAAAATATTACCCACATCAAGTAAATGAATTTTTTTAGGTTATTATGTAAATTAAATGGAAAAAAGGATTTTTAATAAAAATAATTGTACTATTTAGGAAATGTTACATGTAAAATTTTATGAAACTGACACTTTTTTATTTAAAACACCCGCAACTCACTTACTCCATAGATGTTACATAGAAAAATAATTTTCAACATATATTAGAGAATTCTTGTTATAAGGAAATAATACAAGAAATTGTTTCTGATGTTACTCCTTGTGATGATTTTTTACCTTATGTTGAAGAAGTATTTTTACAAAATCCAAGAAATCATTTTTTTCTAATAAATATTCCAAGATATAGTATTAATAGAGATATTTATCTACTATTTAGGACTAGAAGTTCCTTAATTAATGAAATAAAAATTATTTCATTCCATTCTCAATTTGAACCTAAGAACCCTAATGGGGATTTAGGTTACGAGGATTGGATTAGGGATATGCAATAACAAATAAATAAAGTAAAAATGAAAGAATTATGTTCCTTGGATGAATGACATAAATAATCATATTTAATTAGAGTAAAACTGATTTTTAGAAACAAATTTGTTGAAAATAGAATTATAATTAAAAGAGAAGAAGGCCTTATTTCTAAGGGTTACAAAAAAAAAGAATATGTTAACTATGAAGAAAACTATGAATGAGAACATATATATGAATATATTCATATTATATTATCATTCCCAATAATATTTTTTTTCAAAACCCTTAAAATGGATATGAAGTGTTCGATACCTAATAGATTTGTTCTGGAGGATGATTATGTTGATAGTTTTTTATGGTTTACAAAATTCACAAAAATGAGAGTAAAAAGATATATATATATATATGTGGACATTAGTATATTAAATATATTCTTAATTTTTTTGGAAATATAATAACAAAATTATTTGTACTCCAACTAGAACCTCAAACACACATGACCTTGATGAGTTTATGAAACCACTTGATCAAAAAAATAAGAGCCATCATAGGTTTTTTACTTTACATAACTACTAGATTACCCATCATAATGTTTTATAAAAGATTATGTGAACGATATCAAAAAAATCCTAAGGAAACCCATTTAAAATAGGTTGAAAATAATTCGTTATCTTAACGGAACAATTAACCTATAACTTTTTTTACTATTTGAAAATTATTTGGTATTAAAATGTTTTTCAGATAGTATTAATGGTGGTTATAAAATGGATAGAAAAATCATATATGTGAAGTTTCATTTATTAAGAGAAACATTAGTTTTGTGGTCATGTAAGAAAAAAACACTCAATAGTAGATTCAACTACTGATACTGAATATGTTGCAAGTGAATGTTGTTGTCATCAAGTATTACAGATGAAAGAAAATCTCACAGACTATGGCATGAGTTTTTTTATAACTTAAATAATATGTTATAATATTAGGTATTAGAAATCACTTTTTTAGGGATCATAGATATAAATTATATATCATTTTTTAATTCATCGGAACACTGGAACAATTTGATTGTATTTTGACAAACCAATTTATTTTCGATATATTATAATACATTAAAAAAAGTTAGGAATTATCAACATGATGTAATCATTCAAACCTACTTATTTTTATCAATATCCTTACATTATGGTTCTTCTATTCATAGTGGGAGTACTTATTCTTATTATTTATTTAAATATTTTAGTTTTTAAAATTTTATTTTTATAAAAATTAAAGTCATATTCAAATTATATGGACTCATATTTCTTTATAAAATTTTCAGATTCGATATTACCAAAATGATAAATTGAACTCTAAAAATCTAAAAAATTTCTAAAATCAATATATCGTTATAAATACTTGTAATTATAAATTTTTTGTAAAATGATTTTTTTTCTAAAATATAATCTCCAATAGTACTTATAAAAACTATTTTATGTTTTCACCATTTTCTTACTGAATTTATAGTATTCTTTTAAAATTATCATAATCTAGTTAGTCAAAAAATAAAAAAGCAATCAAGATGTATAAGTTGTTTATACTAATGAAAAATTCTAACATATAAAGGTATTATTATTATAATTTAAATATTTTACACTATTAAATTATGTTTATTTAAACCTACTGACCTATTTGGCCAAATGCCAAATTTTTTATTCTTTTTTGGATAAAGCCTCTTTTAAGGGTAAATGGGTAAAACCTCATGTGACTTCAAATACGTAAAGACATAAAAAACCCAAGGGTGAAAAGGACCAAAATCATCCCTGAAAAAGACTACATAAGAATACCCCTACCTAACATCGACATCATTATGGCAGGCCTCTGCCATTGCATGACTACCCAGCATGCTTTCCCGTCCACCAATGCATGGGCATGGTACCGATGGATGCGCCAAACCCTCTCAATATTCCAAATATAAATTTCCATAAATGGTGAAAGATACATACTCTGAATCCTCTTATTAATCATTTCCATATATAATTTCTAAAAAAAAGCAACCCCTGAACCCTTCTTTTGTATAATTCAATTACGTGATTCATGCTCAAAATTCCTCAAATTCTTCCATTTAGAAAACCCATTCCATTCCATAAGATCAAATATTGACAAAATATGAAGACATCATTGTCCAAAAATCCTTCATTTTATCCTCCAAAAAATTCAATAGACCAAACAAATCATCCCACTTTTCACACCAAAGAAAAAAATGTATATTCACCCAATACCAACAGCCGATTCAACCAAAACAAATCATGAACAATAGATTCCAAGCATACCAAGACCATCGCATGAACATAAAAATAACACATCCAAATCAAAAACATAAGGTAAAAAATCAAAGATCAATAATCCATCACTTCATTGATGACTCTTTCTATCACACTTACTTTTCCCCATATCTATAAACCCAAAAATCCACACTGCAAAAATAGAATCGCACTGTAGATTGCATCCAAATATGAAACGAATCAAAAATCAAGGAATGAAAAACCCTCACCTAAATAGAATCCACCCAAAGACATGATAGAATAAATGTCACACCACAATCCATAACTACTCCCTTTACTGCCAACAAGATTGATCTCAAGACTAGAATGAACCTCCCAATCACACCCACAACCGATGCAGAAATGAGTATGTGGCCCTCAGACCACTGTAGCTGGTACTCGACCCCTATACCTTCACTGCCCCTACGTGAGAAATGCTAGCTAGTTAAGAGGACATGGAATTAAAATGGGTATCGATGATGATAAGGTGTGGTACCCATATGTACCACATTGGAAATCATAATATTATTGTGATGAGATGTTGCCACCATCATAAGTCTATCATATATTTTTTTCATTATTATAGGATCCTCAGTTTCATCCATGAAAATGATGATGACTGATAAATATTTTATTGAGTGGTTCATATTTAGATATAGGTTGGTTGAGAAAAACAACTATGAAAATTATGATTCTACTCTAATGAAATTTATAGAATTTTGATAATTGAAATAATTGTTTGTAGAAAAATAGAAAGAGATTCATGATTTAGTTTATCTTTATATTGATTGATAATGCCATAATTCATCTAAATTGTACATAGTAGATGGAAAAAAATATTTCATTCACAATTTAATGGAAAGGATATCAAATGTCTTATAGAAAATCCTCACGGGTCATAGTAGTTCTATCATATTGGGAATCCTTTTTCCCTCTCAAAGACTTCTTGATAATCATAGTTATTTTGATAAAAAATAATGATTATTCCATGTTTAATCATTACACAATGGTTAAAAATATTCACACATAACTCTAAATAATAGTTTGGTTTCATTATAAATGAATGGTTTTCAAATTCCATGTAAATGGAATCATGATACCTTAATGATCACTAATTTTTTTATTTTTTATTATTTATGAATATGAGAAATATTGATATCACCAAATACATTTTCCTTATAATTATAAAAATCATGTCTTGTTCTATTATGTATAAAATTATTTTGTTTCTAAATGTGATAATAATGTTAATCCTTGAATACATGATGTTTTTTAATATTATAATTAATTCAAATCCAAAGAAGATAAAAAATGTTTCCATTAGTGATGATTCTATCAAGATAATGATAATCGGTGTTGATGAAAAAGAAAATATGTTTGTTTAAATTTATGGTGGGTTTTATCTTAAATCAAAATGTTCTAAGAAAACCTAGAAACATGTTCAGAAAGAAATGAAAATTGACCAAGTTGATCTGGGCGAGAAAATAAAATATGAGACATCTCAAAAATAGAAGTAAAAGAAATAAAATTCAGTACTTTATGATGTAAGAGATGATTATATTAGAAATAAGGCTGTATGAAATGTGGGCGATCCTCAATTCGGTATCGATCCCTCAGAGTCTTATGGCCTAAAAATTCATGTTGATGATACTTTATAAGTGTAGTGAAATAAGAAGAATAAGTTGTAGAAAAAGAGTTCAATAGAATATTTTTTAGGTCATAGATTTATGAAAGGAGTGGGAATTGATTAGCTCAATTTTTCTTCTATTATAAACACATGTTAATCCGACTATAAAAATCAGGATTCCAGATTATCATTTCAAGAAATTGTTGTTTTAATGATAAAGTTTTCCATATCATAGACAAGATAAAGAATAATGTATTTGATGAGAATTCAGCACCAGCCAAAGAGATACAATCAGAATCATCATATGTTGGTGAGGTCGATTTAAGAACACCATAACATGATCATGAGGATTTTCGTAAATCAGTCGAGGATAAAGCTGTGAGGATCAATTAACTTAGCCAAATTTTCATAAGGAGAGTAAATTGAATATAAACAAGAATATATTCAACATTAAGTGATTAATGATCATTATTAAAATGAATAAGGTGATTGAAATGAAGAAGTGGGTGAAAATAAAAAAGCATATAGAAAATGAAGAAGAGAAGATGATGAAAATGCTCAATCTGAGATGTTTTCATTGAAATAAGTAGAGTATTTATTAGTAGATATACTATCCAAATACAATAAAGAAAAATCTAAAATAATTGAAAATGAGAAATATTTAGGCAAATAGGCTGAATCATCACCAATGAATGTCGAGAAAGATCAAAACTCAAAGGAAGGGGATAATAAAATAGTTAATGATAATAAAGAAATTATTAAACATTCTAATGGAATGAAAATTTAAAATACTATTACAAAATATGATTCAAATAAATATGATAAAGGGAAAAAGAAAAATAGTGTTAATTAGAACCAACCATCAAACACTACTAGATATTGATGTAACAGATTCCATGGATATGATTACCGTGCACAGGGATGATTTATAATTTAGGATTCTTAAAAACATGAAGGAAAACTCCCATTTTTTGCAATACTATTATTTATGGTTGATTTGATTCTTGAAAATAAAATTCAAAAACTATAGTCAACCAAATATTTGACTAATAAGATAATTTAGAATGATGCTCATCTCAATATTCATTATGAAATTTCTTAGTATCATAAGAAGGCACACAATAAAATTGTTAAATGTAGTCATAATTTTTATGTCAATACCAAGTTACATAAAGAGACTATTGAAGATATTAAGGAGATTATTAATGAATCTTTATAATACTTTAACTCGTTATCTAATGTTTTTATAGATTAGATGAATTTTGGGGAACAATTTAGATTTTCAAAAGAAATTATATCTATATATGTGAAAGAGTTATATGGTAATTTGAAATAATTTCATTAGAAAGTGACAAAAAACAAATATTACAAAGAGGAAACCACAAATTTGAAAAAACAGATCAATGTATTGGAACAAAGACTTCAGATCCAAGATTAAATAAACTGGTCTCATTATGAAATCATTACAGAGCATTAAGAAAGAATAAAGGAATTAAATAAGATGATGATTAATATAAATTATTTGATAATTAAATATTGAAATATTTTCTCATTTGAACACTTTTTTTAATATTCATTGTGTTTTTAAAAACATGTTTATGAATATTTTTATTTTTCATCCAAATACGATTGTTTGAATGTTTTCCCAATTCTTATTGATTTAATATTCTTTCACAATTTTTGTATATGATTAGTTAATTCATATTTTTGTTTTTTATAGTTTATTTTATAACACATATCAAGAAGCTTAAGAATTTTCTCCATATTTTGTAAATCACAAAGGTTGGGATAATATTCAATGGGGGAGAAAAAAATTATATGAAAAAATTCTATAACAGTAGGGAGATAATATTTATTAAAATAGAATCTTTTATCAAGGGGGAGAATATGATCCTTATAGGGAGTTATTATCCAAAGGGGGAATTAGTTGTATTCATCATAGTATTCTTATTAGTTATAAACACTGGGGGATATAATATTTACTGGTTATGTATGAATATAAAGTACATAAAAGATAAAAAAACATTATGTTTTCTAATATATTTTCTATTTATGTTTTATGGTTTCTAATTTCCAAAAGTAGAATTATATTGAGTCAAAAGTTATACTGATGAATTTTCTATCCCTTTTGTTATTTAAATCACAAAATCATTCTTAAAAACATAATTTGTAATTTTCTATGATAAATTTTTTATGTATTTTTATATAAATTCTATACATTACCATAAAGAGAAATAGTTTTATAGTTTTTATGAAAATAAACCTACATTCTCCAATAAGATTAACTTAATGACTATTGATCTGATAAATATCAGATTCACATTTATCACATCAGATTTATGACTTTCTATTTTGTCTTTATATTGATAATTTATTTATAATCACATTGATGATGTAACTAATAAAGATTAGATTCGCACTCATAGAGATTATCATAATAATATTTATATAGAATTCCATCAAAATGAATATGTTTAAATTTTGGTTACAAAAAACTAATTTCTAATTTGAGGTAAACTTTTTACACCATAATTGTGTAAATCAATAAAATTATATACATTCATTTATAAATAATCAATTAATGTTCCCGGTGTCTTAGTAGTTGTGAAAATTGTGGAGAAAATATGAACGTTGAGGGAAATATGTCTATTCGGAAGATTTATTATAAATACCTTATATTTTGATGAGCTTGGAGTAGACAATTATCTTTTCTATTTCATTTTAAATTTTTTATTGTACGATGTCTATGAAGATTTAAATGTTTAAAAATCTTGTTCCTTACCATTTGTAATTGTTTGAGTATTTTGTATTATTAAGGGAACCAAATTATGTTTTCCCCTTAATATTTCTTTTGTATTAAAAATTTTGTGTCTAATATGTGTTTATGATCGATGGATTCTATGGACAGTCAAAAAGAGATTCCATTCTTCTGATTGAGGGCTTGTAGGGATAAAAATATTGACATATTCTATCAGATTGAGGGCTTCTGGAATATGAAAATAGATGAAATCTAATAAATATATATCAGGGGCTTTCCTTTCTGGGGGAAAATAAACCTTTTTGTATGTATAAAACAAGGGAAAGCTTTTTCCAGGGTTTGTGGATACCTTACTCTTATGTTTAAAAGATTTAATGATTTAAATATATATAATCTATTTTTTTATTATTTCTATTGTAATACCTAAATTATAAATGTTTCATATTCCACAGTTCTTGTTTTTGTTTGTTTTATTGTAATGTATATGAATACTATAAACATTAGTCTATTAATATGATAAACTATGAATTCAATAAGTCTATATTGATATATTGAATCATATATGATTATGATTCATTTTATTTGATTTAATCATATCATAAATGATTTTAATAAATTCATAGTCTGACAACTGGAAAATTATGAATCCTATATTTTAATAATAGGTTGGGGATTTTTAGTTTCATTCTTTTCAATTAGTTTATGATGTTTACACATGATATTTTTAAATTACAAGTAACCCCCTTGTAAGATATCCAGGTTGAATACATTTTTTTATCATATATAAAACTCATATTGAAATCCAATTGGGGTCTCTATAGTTGGTATCAGAGTGTGTTTAGTGGAAACCCTTTGGAACTCGACGTAGGAAAACATAGATTATATATCATAATCGTAACATAGTATTTAAATATTTTTATAGTAAAACATCAAATTTTTTTTGCTAATGAAGAGATAATGGAGGTATTCTACTAAATAAACGGTGTCATGATACTACAAGTTGATGTGGATGTATAAAAAATGTACCTATGTGTAAAAACTTTGAAAAGGGTATGTTGGGTCTGAATCATCAATAACCTGGTAAATAATAACTGGCCTTAACGTTAACCTAGTTTAAAACACCTATCTGATATATATATATAATAATTAAAATTTTATTTACAAACCATTGTGAATGATTTGAATAAATAATTACAATAAAAGACCTTGGATAAATCATAGTCCTTATATGGCCATGTGTTGAATAAAACTGATGAGCTATTTCTCTATGAGGATTCATAAATTAAATTCGGAAAGTATTCAAACAATGGTATTTTTATTGAAAGAATCAAGAAACATCTAAGTGTTGTGTTAAATTATGGTTGAAATTTTCTATTGAATAAAATAGGAGTCATTGATACCATCATGGGTTAATGAGTTTAAGATTGGTCATAAGTACAAATTCTTAAATAGATATTTTTGTGTTTTATGTGAATGGTTCTAAAATGATTAAGGATATTTTGGTAGATATTTAGTGAAAGTATATATATTAATGAAAATTTTATTCCTATAAAAGAGTTGGGGATATAACCCAGGACTAAAGGATGATAAGGGTTTCATACCTATTACAAAACAATGCAATGTCCTGTTTAATTTTTCTTCATTTTTAGTTAAAAAATTTGATGAATGAAGATTTTGGATGAATTTGTAGTATTAATTTTGAGGTTATGATAATAATTGATCACATTGGATAACTTATGTCATACATATTGGTTTTTTATGTAATGAATAGACATATTGAAAGACTTTTATATCATTTATGGATCTTACAATCTATTAAAATTAATTGTTAGTGCTTCATGCATAAAAATTTCAAATATGAATATTTATATCAAGGATTAAGTGATAAACTGTAAATTTATCGATGTACAACGAATGGATGAATTATACTTTTAAAATAGAAAAATATTATGTAAATATATTTCTTTCTATATATAGATATAAGAACAATTCCTCCCATTATGAAATGATACAGAGGCAAAACTGATACCCTATTACACTCATATACAATGAATTATATGGATATTTAAATTAGCATAGATTTTTTTGAGGCCCACAATGTTCCATTTATAATTTATATTCTTATTATCAATGACCTCCATAAATCTCAAAAATTATTTATTATTTTCATACATTACCGTATCTTCACATTCCAACTATTATATTGTACATATAAACCTAGATATATGTTATTCCATATTAGCATTATACTTATAGTTCAATATTTTGAAGAAGATATTTTATTAACCCATTTATTCTATGTTTATTCTACAAATAAATTTTCTAATATCAAATATGAGATTACTGAGATCAATTTCATATTTCTTGGACATAATTTGTTTATGGTGGGAATAATGTAACTCCCAAGAATTTTAAAATATCAATATCATATTCAAGAGTGTTTACGCCCTGCAAAACCATGAATTGAATAGAATAAGAAATCATGACAATTATAGTATATTTACTAGTTTAAGAAAATTAATTAATTTATATTTACTGCAATTCATTCAATATAATTCACTATTAGGGTTACATGAAACAATCGTTTTCTTGGAAAACTTACATCACTCACTAGAACTATTTTTACCAACCAATACCATGACATTAAAATTATTATTTAGTGTGATAGATATCGCATATCTTTCGGAATGGATGGAATAAATAAGATTATTTAATTTATAAAAATATATATTTTTGACATATTTATTGGTTATATATTCTATATAATTAATAAAAAGAATGATTTAAAAGAAAAATAAATCGTTTTGGGAAAACATTATTTTACTAAAAGATGGATTACTCGGGTCTGGTGAACATAATATAAATTTAATTTTTAATAATTTATAAAAATATATTATAAAATATAATCATCATTTATGAAATTGTAATAAAAAAATTTATTATGGTTAGAAATCTGTATTTTTAAGATATTTTAAATTTTTTAAAGAATAGTGAAAAGTATGATATATTAATTGAAAAATGCATTTTCATCAAAATAACTTATATTGTACAGTTACAATTTTAATTAATATTTTTGTCATAATATTTTAAAATGAAATATATTAATCCAATTAAGGTCCATGGTGACATTTTTATATTGATGTTTAATGTAAAAACATTGTGAACTTTTGAACATCTTCACATTATAACCCCAAAGTCTCACCACATTTGTGAGATCAATTTTAAATTTAGGTTTTTCAAGTATGTGGATTATATTTGTATAAATGTATTCTGTATCTGAAAAATAAACCATTTATAAATTATAATTACGTGAAATTATTTTTAAAAAATTGATTAGTGAAAATAATTAAAATTATTTATAATGGGTAAGATAAAAAAGCTTATGTAGTTATTAAATATATAATATGATGTGTAAAATGACATGAAAACATATCCAACACCAATTTGTTGGACATATTTAATCCCATAACACCTTAATATATATTTTTACAAGTTATTGGGATAAAATTCTTTGATTTGGACCTATATAATATGTTATCTAATTAAAAGAGAAAGAAGATATTTTCATTCCTTTATTTTGTATAAAGCTTTGAGATTGGTAGAAAACATTACATTATAGGTAATAAATATACATTATCATGGTAAATGAGTTTTTTTACCATGATAATTTAATTGAACATACAATATGCTAGGTAATTTCTATAAATGCTTAAGAAATACCAACAAAAGAATTACATAGTTAATAATTAACTAAAATAAATGAAACTTACAACATTAAAAGTGAAGTAAATTGAATGAATTATTTTCATCCATTAATTTTTCAGATGAATATATAATTTTACACTGTTATTATATTAATAAATTAAAATTCAACCAAGTTATTGATATGATTAAATTCAAATTAAATTAATATTTTCAAAATTTAAAATAATGTTATTTAATAATAAATGATATTTTATAAATTGATTTAAAAAAAACAAGACAATATTCTACCATTTAATTTTTATATATTAATAAAAATAAAATTTGGTCTATTTATATACAACCTTCTATTTTATAATGAACTCATTAACCCCTAAATAGTAAAATTTTGTTACTATGGTTAAAGTGAAAGAAGTGTTTTTTACATAAGTTGTGCTTCGGTAAAATTAAATTACCAACACCAATAATATTTTTATTTAATAAAGTAGATATTATATTTAGACATATGGTGTCTATATCATATAATATTTTCATGTTAATTTTTCATTAATTAATCAATAACCTAATTTAGAAAATTTGTAACCATTATAAAAACCAAAATAATTAATATAGAGAAACCTAGAAGTTTAGGAAAAAATTATAAAAAAATAACTTCTTTTTTCTTATAGGTAGAGTTTTGAAAACACATAATCTGTCATCCTCAATTATTATTCAATTTTGTATCCACATGAGGTAATGTAGATCTCCAAATTATTAAATATTTTATGTATTTACATGAATGCAACTCCTCCCCAACTATAAAAGGGAACCCACTCTCCTCTCATAAAAACATCAAAACACATAGGATCGACCAATACCTTCCCAAATCACATACCAAATTTTATCCCATAATAATATATTACTTTATTAGGATTAATTAAAACCTTTGAACATTTTAGTGCAAACCTAAAGATGTTACCAGAGGAACAAGTAATGTTATTGGAGATTTTTGATCATCTATATCTCTTTTAATTCCTAATACACCATGTTTCTATGAAAACATATTTATCATAAATATAATTATATTTTTTATTTGATGGTTAGTACCCTAAAAATAAAAACCCTTCATCAATTGGGTTATAAAATATTCATTAGTGTCTATGATAGACTACTTTCTCACTAAAAGAGGTCATTCATTTCAGTTACCACCATTCATAGTTGGGAATAATTATGGATTTATTGGTTATATTATATATTTATATGATATTTATAATGTTATAATGATTTATTAATTATTAAATCACATCTAAATTCCTTATTTCTGTTTTTTGGAAATATGACCACGTCGCTCATGTATACGACAGACTATGACCTCACACAACAATGTGATTCATTCACATTTTACATTGATTTTGATAAGGTCATGTATAATAAAAATATTTGATATAGATGAAATAAAAACTATATTATAATGATTAAATATTCTTATAATTTAATTCTCTTTTAATATGAAATGAAAATGCAAACAATTTTCATGCAAACGTATGGAATACAGTCTCCATGAACAGTGTATTTCATTTCTTGTATCCAAATTTTATTGATTAATATAATTACATATATAATGGATATATTAGATATTTAAATTATTTTTTACACTATAATTATGTTTAAATCATGATCTATGTAAGAGGAATCAAAAATAACAAGTCAAAACACAGTAAAGAAAGGCAATTAGAACCCCAAACAATGTAAATAATGAAATATTATTAACAAGAAAGTAAAAAAGATAGTGTAAAAGTATCATATATGATATCATTAATATTAATATGGATATTTTTTAAGTTAATAAAATCTACAAAATCACAATAATTGTGATTAAATCATGCACATCCAAAAGGAAAGTGTAATATAATGGATTTCCTCTCAATTTCATTTCACTGAGGAATATTGTAATATTATACACTAAATTACATTTCTATAGTGTATATAAATCCCCTTTGACATTTAATTTCAGGAATACTTAATTCATAGTTTTATTTATAATTTATATTTTAATTTCATAATCTATGGTGATTTGAACTTAATGTTACTAAGTAGTAATGAAATTTTACAACATAGTTTCCTTCCATTTAGTTATATTACATCTTCATTTTATTTATATTATATGATTTTGTGCATAATTAATTTTTAATAATTATTTATATATTTACAATATTTATGTGAATTTATAGTTTTCACACATAATCTATTCATCGATTAATTATCACTTTAATGTTGTGATCATTTTAAAGGTATATTTCACAATCCCATTTTAATACTAATTGTTTATTTGGGAATTTAAATTGGATGAAATTATATAATAATTTATTAATAACCACATTAATTTTTTTCTCATATGGTTATTCTCTATCTTTTTCAATTGTTTTTACTAATTTCCACTGATTTGTTAATAAAATTGATGAGAAAATTAATTAATAAAATTCGACCTCATTGCATCTTCAGTCAGAAATCTGTTTTCTTACAAAAAAATTTTCAAAAATGTTTTTTAAATTTTTTTTCTCTAAATATTTAAAATTGATTTTTTAATATAAATTGGTCACATTTTTCATTTTCACAAAAAAAAAATCAATGGAATATTCTTATAAATTTTTGAGCATGCCACTTTTCAAACCTGTTTACCCTGTAAAAGGATTGATCATTAATTCATGTGTGGAATTACCAACCATTATAACCTTAATTTCATTGATTTATCCTTTGAAATTTTAAAAGGTTCCTTTTAAAAATTTAAAAATTTATTTTCATAGAAAATGTATTTTAAAAATATTTTTCAAAATGAAAATGAATTATACTTATGAATTTCTAATTATATTTTAATCGAGATTATATTTCATATTGAAAAAAACCCATTTTTCTTACTCCAATGGGTATAAATATTATTGATAGCATCGTAATTATTTACATGGATGGTTTATGATCATTATGACTATGGAAAGTATTGAAATACACATTCGTTATTATTTTTCTAAGTTAATAAAATTCATATGAAATTAGCACATTCATATGGTCATCAGAGATTAAATTTACACAAAATATACACATTTTCATCGTAGATATGATTATTTCATAAAACATATACCATTTTTGACATAAAATTTTCACTTTAAAAGTTCTGTCATTATCTAAATAAATATTGAAATAACTATATTCTCTACACAATACATAAATTTGATAAGGCACATTGTTTATGAATTAAATCGATTATTCAATATATGAGGAATGATTTGGGAATGAATACATGGGAGGGATTTAGTTAATGGTAGCCCATAAATAAATCATTAGACTCATCGGAAAAATAAGTTGGCTATCCATAGCCAAAGGGATTTCTAACAATCTGTTTTAAACAATATTGAAAATAATCCTAGATAGGAAAGGTTACACATACTTGTGAAACATGGAGTCCAATAAAAATTAATTACTTTATTTAATAATTCAACATTTAATATCTATGATATTTACACTATGTGATTATATATGTATTTAAGTCATTATTAGTTTATTAATTAAATGTAATTTTTTTCATTTATATATATTTCCATATATAATTATAATTCTCCAAATATTTAAATGGAATGGGTTGTATGCTATTTTCCATTCCATATTTATGATTATCCCCGATTCAATATAAATTTTAGTGTAATTAAGCTATACAAGGAATTTTATATCACCATTATATTGTTTCCTTTCTCTTGGATTCCATAAGGATTACTATAACAAATTTTTATGAATATACTAGATGGAATAAACCTATTCTCGATAAAGATTGTTTTGAAATTTTTGTATTAAATTTTAATATATGAGTAATGTATGTATATAGTTAAACAATACTACAAAATTTAACTATCTTTTTGGATTCAATTTCATTATATCTTATGTCAATGTAATGGGAGTAGGGACAGACATTGGATTGTTGTAGTAATGGTCGCTATATCTAAATTAACGTGGTATTATATTGTCTTTTAAGATGGGTGTTTCATGTCATATAAACTTGTTATTAAAATTATATTCATATATATTTTTTTGAACTTAATAATCAGGAATTTTATAAATCACATAATTGAATAAGTTTTGAATATGGTATATGTCTCATAAGAGTAAAAGTGAGTCATGAAAATATTACCTTAGGTTTTACATCCTTTTTATGTTTATCAACATCATCTAAAATAATTATAGGGATATTAAATAGAAATTTTATAACCATAATCATATATACTATACACTATATTATTTATTTATAGTTTTTATCATGATTTTGTTAACAATTATTTGTAAAATTCAATATTTTTGGTGAAAATATCATCATTTTTTATATATGTTTTTGTTCGGTAATTTTGGTCCTTTTACATTGATCATGGATAAAATATTTAAAATTTAATATATATATATATATATTAATTATATATGTTTTTATAAAAATCATTAAATTTTAGAGATAAAAAATGGATTATATCGTTCATGGTGACAGTAGGTCGTATGTACACATGAACACTGTTTCTATTTTTCTCGATGGATTGAACGAATTGATGTTAAATAATATATCACCACTTATAGAGTCATTAAGTAGTATAAAATATTAATTTTATTAATTAAATTTTTTCTTATTACTTTCTGTGTGAATAGTTATAGAAAAACAAATCACATCCCTTCGTATGGTGGTACGCTGTCATGCACACTCATAACATTATTGTATCCCGAAATGAATGGATTGTTAGAAGGGATATGTGATATCTTAATTACATAGATATAATTACATGAAATATATAAAATATGTTAATTTAATATATCATAAATACCATCCATGTAAAATTTAATTTAGAAAAAAACATCACATTAGTTCGCATGGAAGTAGTTTGGCATGCACATGATCACAAATTTCATTTATCATTTGATAGAAGAGGGTGTGTATATAAGAAATACAATAAAATTAATTAAATTTAAATATATTTAATATTATATAATTATTATAAAAACAATTTTTAATAATATTTCATGATGTTGGAAGAAGAATCAAAATGAAAAATCTTATTTATGAATGTTACCATTTATTCAGAAAAAATATATAAGGTTGAACAAAATGCCTTACTCTATATTATATGATCATAAAATGATATATATGTTATTTTTAGGGTTTATGGGAAATATGTTTTAGTGATTGGACAATCCAAATGTATTTGTGAGTGTGAATATGATTTGAGAGGTGGTTCTCTATTGTAAGTGTCGGAGAGGACACAAGTGTAATATTTTGAGAATAATAAGTTACACTAATAATTTTCTCATGAAACAATTCTTCTAAGTTTAAAATTATAGAAACATAGATGATAAACTATCTCAATGACTTTATATAACATAATTTAGACATGTGTTTCTCATTTTTTACCATTTTCATTATAGTTTAACCCCTGGTAAACCCCTTCAATACCTAATCAAGGTAAAACAATTTAACAGTTTTTACGTTTAATTATGCAAAAATATTAATTTAACATTGTTATATATTATATATTATTTTTATTAAAGTGAATAAATCGATTTTATAAATTTCATTTAGAATAATTTTTATAATCGATATAAATATTAAACCCGTAACTATTAAAAAATGGGTTTTCTATTGAGAATTTGTTAAATATTTAAAAAGTTTTTGTATCAGAATTAAATATTAAAATGAGTATAGTAGCCATAATAACATAAATTATAAAATAATGGATCTAATTTTAAATTAAATATATTTTAGAATATATGTTTTTCTTTTTCAATATTTTTTACTAAAAAAATATCTTTCAATAATATTCTTTATTTTCACTATTCATAAAAACAATTTATAGAATCCTAAAAAATTCAGAATTTTTTTTAAATATTGATTAAAAAATTAATTTTATTTTTTAAAATAATTTTTATAACTGTATAACTTTTTTATTTTAAATTATGTGTTCAATGAAAAACATAACCATCTTTTAGAGAAATAGAGTTTTTCATAAAACATGTTTTCCCATTAAAATAGATCTTATATTATTTCACTAAAACCATGAATTTATTTATGTGTTTAAATCATATAATTTTCATAATTTATTTATACTTTTTCATATGATCATTAATTATGTCTAGGTTATATAGTTCATGTTAAAATAAAAAAATATTCATGTAGTATCATGTTTTTTACCTGATATTGAATACATCAAAATCTATCAAAGATATTTAATTAATTTGAAAATAAATATATCATGAAGACTCATTGTGTTAATTTTGCTTCTATTCCAAGTGTTTTGTATCATATACACTATTGAGCAGGATTTACCTTCTTATTAAATTTAGGGAATGCAATCGACCCCCATTAATAAATTGTGTCCTCTCTATTTAATGTTTATCTCGGTAATCAAGGGATTGATATTTAAAAATATCATTTTTGGAAACTCACATCACAAAAAGGATAAATAAAGAATCCTTTTCATAAAATATAATGGTATGTACAATTTTCACATATAATAATAGATAACTACGATTTTTTAATGAAGAACATTTATGAGAAGTGAAGGTATGGATATAGAAGAAAAATGAAAATAATTATAGATAGTCATAGAGATCATTAGTAATAATAATTAGAAAGATTATAATAAATTAAATTAACAAAAAACTAAATATTTTTTATAATGTAAAAGAGTATCTTTTTATTAGATATATTTAAAAGAGGTTCATATTTTTGTTCCAAGAGCTTGTTCTAAAAGATGAGGGTTTCAATTACTATTCTGATAGAAAACACCATAAAGTATACTTTCACTTCCATAACGGGGTTGAGCTTTTATAAATTTACACTACATTAATAAATCCAAGAATATAATGTAGATGTTTATTGTTTTTATTCCTAAATCACTAAAGTGAAATTTTAGTGGAATATAATAACCTTAAAATAGTAACATGTTATTATTCATATCTTTACTATAACCAAAATGGTTAGATCATGTAATCACCATTAAAATATTAATCTATAATTCCTCAAGAGTAACTCGAAAATTTCAACATAACCCATTTCATAAATTTTTACCCTTTAGACTAATCTAAAATATAACTAACAAAATTCAATGTCTAAAAATTTATATGGAAGGTCAATATATCTACATTATATTCTATAGACAATAAATAGTTTCTCATAGTGTCACATTTCAAAAATTTGAACACTATGATCACCATAAAACCATAAGAAAAAAATCATTATTCAAAAATTAAATTATCACGTTATAAAATATATACCATAAATTCAAGTATTCTGAAATCTCTAGAAATAGATATCATAAACAATCAAACCACTTACCAATTTTAAGGTGTAAGATACCATTATTTTCATGTGATTTTCTCTCTATGATTTTTTAGTTTCCTAATATTGTTTTCAAATGGAGATCCTTTGTTATAGAAAATAAACAAATTTTCACAAATTTTCATTTTATTGAATTAATGGTTTTATGCCCAGATTTTTCATTCTGTTCTTCTTCCTAGTTCAACCTCAGGATCTAGATTTTCCCTCAAGTTCTAGGTGTTCCATGAGTTTATTTTTAAGAGTTGCTTAGATTATTTAGGCTCCAAAAAAAATCCATTTAGTTTCTTCATGTTATCTTGGTGATAATTTTTTTGGGGTTGAAAATATGAGGAACACAATTGAAACATGGTTTACCAAAACGTTCGTCGTTGGGATGTAAATAGTGCGACCATGTGACATTTTTTGATAGTGTCGAATTACAGGATTTGTGCATTGTTTTGTAACCATATTGTATAACCATGTGGTGTGTGTATCTGGTACCTTTATGGGCGCAAAGTTTCATCATAGTTTGAACAACCATGCAGGAAAACCACACTCCATGTCCATTCCATATGAAATTAGAAAATTAACCTTGGGTCCCCTCGAGATTTATCACCAAATCTTGTCCTGATCACCCCATTTAACATATCCATCCCAATGTGCATCCATATCTCCATTTTTTCCCTCATCAACTCCATTCACATGGGGGTTTTTGTGTGTATTCTCCATGAAATCATCATTTATGTCTCTATAACATTGATTTGTTCCCTCTTTCTAGTTTTTTATTTACTTCTTTATGGGGTGTTTATTTTCCAATGGTTGTTTAACCAAAAAGGGGATTAAATATATTTTTTAGTATGATTTAGATGATGATTATTGAATCATACCATTATAGGGTCTTTTGGTGATTATGTTGTGGTTTCACATTAATATCTAAATGTTTCCAATTGTTGGTCAATTGGATCACTACTCTTACATTATTGGATGAGTTGAAATAGATTGAATAAAAAATTAGATGTGTTCTATGGATTAATTTTGTGATGAGAATCATGTTTTTGAATTTTTTTTGACATGTTTATGTGATGAAGGTTAATTTTCTAGTGGAAAATTGTTCTGCTTTGTGTATGTTTCATTTTGGTCTTTTATAAATTGAATTTTTCTTCCTTGTGTAAATGTTGAGAAATCAGATATCAAAGGGATTTAAAGGTACAAATGGTTTTTCTAAATGAAATGAGAATTTTTTTAGGTTTATCTATTAGATCAATACCTATAATATTACTTTTGAAATATTTTAATTTATTGGAAGTGTGTTTTAATGTAAAATTGGTTTATGTGACAATTTGAAAGAGGATTTGACCATTTAAACAATTATATTGTTTTCATGATTTTCTTATAATGTTTCTAAATGGTTTTCATGGATTTTTAAATTGGTTGAAATATTTTTTTCAAATGGTTGTGATGTGTTTAAAAATAGAAGTGGTTTATTTTTTTAAAATGGTGGTTTTCATGTGATGATTTATAAAATCAGTGATTTCTTATTGTTTTTATACTTCTTTGAATGTGTATATAGAATTAATTTTTTTTCTGACCTATGAAATGTAAAATTGATCGCAATGTTAGTCATGGATACTTATGTTGGAAAACTATAACTAGTATTCCAGGGATTCAGAAGTGGAAATCTAGGATTTTTCTGGTGGATTAACACTAGAAGACCTGATAGTGGAAAGTCTAGGATTCACTTAGTAGGATTTAAGATTACAACGATTAATAAACTATGACGATTGTAGGATATAAATATACCTTAGGATTCATTACCCTCTAACGACTTTTACATGAGGGTGTTGTTTTTTATGGATGTTATACCATTTTTTACTAATGTTTGAGGTTTCCAGGGTATCACTTGTTATAGTAACCCTTAGTTATTTACCCATTATCTCTCTATCGTGACGTAATGCTAATGTGATATGGTAGCATATGTTGGTATGTGGTGAAATTTTCTTATACATATTTGTAAATATTTATATTTGATAAATAGTTTTCCTTGAATGTTTTTCATGAGAATGTGTTTCTTAAAATGTTTTCTTGAAAATGTTTCTAATGTTATTTTATAAGTGGTCAAGATAATTTTTCATCTATTATTATAGCATGGAATATTTTCTTTTGGGTATAATACAACTGGGATTTGGATCACACCTCACATACACCATTGGGTGTATGTACACTTTTTTTATATGAACTGGGTAAAGGAAAGATGTGTCATGGTGATGATGGTGGGTCCAGTTTCTAGTGCTGCACTAGTTGCAGGTGTTAGTAGTGGTGAATTGAGGTTGATTCCCCTTATGTATCACAGAGGTCATTGGGATGTTTTTTTCCCTTATACTGAATTAAATTTATGTTACATGTAACATTTTAAAAATTAAAATCTGAAAATTATTGTACCTCAAATTGGTTATGATTATTTAGTTATTGTTTGGTTATTTTTGATAGGTTTTTTTATTGAAATATAAATTGGTCAAATCATTCCCAAGATATATTTTTTATACCTAGGAATTAGTTTACAACACTTGTGGATCAGGAACACCATTAGGGCCATGCCATGAACTTGGTCTGGTGTCTGTTGGATAGAACTTTGGCCTTGTTCGAGGAAAAAATAGTATCAGAGAAGGTCAGACTCCATAGAGAACATTACATTCCAGGCACCCTCTATGAATTGTGATGTCAATATATATGGATTTGGATTTTTGGAACTTGGGGTGTATGTCTGGGGGAGGGTATGGGTATCACATTCAGTACTAATACTTTTGTTTCAATGTGAAGTCAGGTTTTATTATAATATTGGCTCTTGTGGTTTTTTGGTTTTTGGGAAATAAAATTTGAGATAGTCCAGTGGTGTCTCTGAGCTCACCAAACCTGGATAGCCATGTGGAGCTAGGGAGATGATCCTTGAATACTATAAATAATGGTGATGCAATTTGAATAATTATTCTAATCATATTTATAAGTCACCTATCATAAATGGATTACCTTTATTAATTACTTTCTGTTGTATTGGGTTCTGAAAATCATTTTAAAAAAACTAGATTTTGAATTATGAAAACTATATTTTAAAGTGGTAATGGTTTAGTTTTGGGAATGTGGAAAATAAAATTTCATAATTTTTTTGAATAAATATTTAGAAATATTATTTTTTACATAATGATTTTTGAATAAATTTTGATGAGTTTACCGAGATTTGAATTTCATAATCAAACCCTCAGGATCATCGAAATGGACTGTTTTAAAAACATATATGAGGCAGGTTTTGAAAATATATTTTAAATGGGATTTTTTACAATGAAAAAAATACTTTAAATTGGGTGAATTATAATTTTGGATGGAATCCAGGGTATTTTATTTTGAAAAATATGTAATGTATTGATGTGTTATGTTTGAAGATTGATTTTATTTGGTGGGTGTAAGTTTTGAAAAGTTTTCTTAATTTTTAAATGAGGAGTAATTTGAGAATTAATAGATGTGGGTTGAATGTTTTTTTTACTTTTGGAATTTCCATGAGTTTCCACATGCATGGATTAATTTGGAAATTGTCTTAAGGATATGGGATCCCAGTTTGGCATGGTAATTTTTATGTGTTTGGATCTATGTAATACCACTGGTGAGTGTGAAACAAACCTGGTTTGATCTCTATTAGAAAGTCCATTAAGATTGGGAGTGTTTCTATGGTAATAATTTTTTGTTTGGTGTGACTCTTTAAGATTTGAGAATGTCTCTTTCTAGGAGTTTTGAGTTTCAGAAATATTTGTATTTGAATGTTTTTTCATGTTTAAATCTCTTATTGATGATTTCATTCCCTTGGTGTGTTTGGTGTTTGTTTTTTGTGAGTTTTAGCTAATGGAGTAGTACGATTGGGTTACGATTTTTCTATTTTCCTTATGAAAACCCCAAAAGGATTCATTAGATGTAAATTTTATAGATATAGGTGGTCTACCATTATCAAACCCTCTATTATATCAACCTATAGACTAACTTAGTGAGTTTCAGAAGTTTAAACATCCTTTATTTTATGACCAAGAATATCCTCTCAATGAAAAAGTGTGGATGTAGAAAAGATTTAATGGAAAATTTATTTCTTTGAGATTCCTGAGTTGATAAAGAAAATATTTCCACAATTATGCTTAATGGTCTAGCCTAAAACTGGTGAAGAGAATTCCAATAATGGAAATCAGTCTAAATATGTTGGTGTAGGACGAGGTAATAAAAGGACTTTGGATCTTTGGTCAGCTTCTTCCATCCATGGGATCATGTTGTTCCATTTGTGTAGCATGGATGGTCATTGGAATCCAACATGTCAGAATACTCTAAATTCATTTCCTGCCAATGGAAACCTATGTCATATGAAATGTCCTTTTGAGGTTTTTTAGGGAAGTGTTGTGGATCAAGGTCCCCCTTTTTAAAAAATACCCATGATTATTTACATGAGTAGTTCTATATTTTTGTCTCAGTTAAATTCCGTATATTTTTAATACTTGTTTGGTTGTAATGGTCATGTTTTTTTTGTGTTTTGTGTTGTCATATTTTCTTTCAAATTTTAAAAGTGGATGTTGTGGAATCTTTTGAGAACATATGTTTTAATTGTAGTGTGGTTTTTCTTTCAATTATTAAAAAAAACTCATTTTAAATAGATTTGTTCGTTGGGAATCTTGTTTCTACTATCTCTCAATCAATTTGAATTGGTATGATGCATGTGCATCTTCAATGTCCATGTCTTGTTGAAACTCCCATGTTGGAGAAATTGAGTCTCATGTGGTGTTGTGTTCTTTTGGTTCTTCATGGAATGTTGTGTGGTCACTCAAGAAACCAAATTAATATTTCTTTCCAGTAACTACCATCACATTAATATCGGGTATAATATGCTTTACGACATCAAAGATCCAACAATAAGTCTTGGAGTTCGGTTTTTCACACATTCAGGAAACCATCGAGGGCGTCGGGAACCTTGACATAGATCTGTCATCCATCATTTGGGTATGTGAGGTTTAAGGTTACGTGATATATTTTCCCTTTTCGATGTTAGTTCCTACTAAATGTAAGAATCATGAAGGTTTTATTTTCATGTTATTTCAGTGGTTATAACTTTTTTTGTGTGAATCTATATTTGGTTTTCTATGTGTGGTTAGACTTGTGAATTCATTGCAGTTCTAGTTTGTTCCCATCTAGAGATAGTCGCCTCCCGTGGGGATGGTAAATTATAGAATTCATTATTTTTTTAGAGTTTCCTTCATTGCACCCCAAATGTTGGGGGTTTAGTAAATTCTATGTGTCCCCGTATTGATTCACACTAGTAGGCCTATGCTGTTTGTTATTATAATGGTGGGAAGTCCCACCCTAGAACTAATTTTTGTTTCTTCTAGTGTTGGTCAATGTTAGTTTGTTTCTTAGATTCTGGAGTCCTTTTGGGCCTCATATATTGATAATCTGGTTCGTTATATGATATATCTTGATATTGAAAAGATACATTTGATGTTGTTGGATCAAAGATTTCCTTTCAAGTAAATTTGAGGATTCTATAGTGCGGGTAATGATCTTTTTTGAATTAAGAATTGAAATTTTGTGGTTTGAGGTTTCAATAGTTCTTCATGAAGTGTTTTTGGTTCGTTTTTTTATTTTAAGTAAGAGGTATGAGTTTTATTTTTGTAATATTTGAGTTTTTCTTGGCTCAATTTATTAGAATATATAGTTATGAGGATTAATTTTCTTTTAATTTGATAATTTGGGGTGTTGTGGATTTTTGGGGGCTGGAGGCATATGTTGGGGAGTGCAATTTGGCCTCGTAAGTTAAATATTGTGGATATATATTTTCAGTTGTTGTGTTATTGTTTTTTCCTCATGTTGATCATTATTATTAATTTCCTTGAGATTCGGATGAGTATCAGTTTTTAAACAAACAACAAAATAAAATTTTGAGGGTGGAATGTTTTCATGGGTGAGGGAATGTCCACACATAGATTTTTCATTTATTTTTTTCTGTTCATCCAATGGATATAGGTTTTCTCTCTAGTTTTGGGTGTTTTATGAGTTGATTTTATGGTGTTACTTTTTTTATTTGATCCCATATTTGTTTTTCTTGAGTTTCCTCATATTTTTTTGGTTAATATTTACATTTTTAGGTTTGAAGTAATCGAGATCATTGTGGGTGAATGTGTTGTCAAATCATATGCACATGCCTAGGAATCCTTCCAATCAGGTTACATTTTACGATTGTGGTGAACCACATTGGTTTCACACAGTTTGGTAGTCATTAATGATAACAATGTTATGTGCGCCTTTTAAAATGTTAGGGGCTCATGGTTTCCATATATTTTGGATAGCCATGTAGATAATTTTTCTCCATGAATAGGTCATTAAAATTGGTAAAATAACCTTTCTTCCTCATAGTATTTATCACCAAATATTTTATTTCTTACCCCATTCTACTTCTCCATCCCCAGGCGCCTCCCTATCGCCTTCCAGGATCATCTATACTCTCTTCCTTTGGTTTTATTGGTTCCGATTCTCTGAGAAACTATCTTGTAAGTCCCTCTTCCTCCAATTTCTTCACCCTTTCTTGGGTTTTCCTTCCATATTTCATGGGGTCCTTTGTTTCCCAGAAGTATTTTATCCAAAATGGGGATTAAAATATACTTAGTTGAGTAATATCATGATTATTTTTGTTGAATCATGCCTTTATAGGGTCTTGTGAAATATATACTGTGGTTTCACAACAATTTCTAGAACGTCCAAAGGTAAGGTTGGTGGTTCCCTAATTATACATTATCGGATGATTTTTACTTGCTTGATTAATTAATTATATATGTTCTATGGATAAATTTTTGTGGTTTTAATGATGTTTTAGAATATTTTTGTCATGTTTATATTGTGAATGATGTTTTTTAGAAGAAAATGGTTATGATTTGTGTATTCCTCATTGTGATGTTTCATAAAAAGGGTGTTATGCCTCATGTTGAAGTTAAAAAATTGGATTTCAAAGGGATTTAATAGTGAGAATAATTTTCATAACTAAAATGATTATCATTACATGTTTTTTTATTTTTTATACACCTTTATTGTGACATTGAAAATATTTTAAAAGATAAGAATCATGTTCTAAAGTGAAATTGGTTTATCTAGAGATTTAAAATCAGTGTGGACCATAGAAATTGTTAAATTGATTGTACCTGTATCTTTTAATGTTTCTAATAAGTTTTAATGTATTTTTAATGTGGTGTGGTATGTTTTTTCAAATGGTTTTGGTGTGTGTAAAATAAATAGTGGTTTATTTATGGAAAACAGTGGTATCTGTGTGATTGTTTGGAAGAGAATTGATTTTACCAACTTATTCATAATGTATTCACATGTGTAGGTTAATGTAATGTTTTGTGTGACATGTGAAATCTAAAATTTGATCACAAATGGAATCCTAGGTACCTAGGTGGGAAAACTAGACCTTGTATTCTAGTGATTTAGAAGTGGTACGCATAGATTCATTTAGTGAATTAACACTACTTAAATCAGATGTGGAAAGGACCCGATTTACTTTACTAAATTTCTAATTACAACTCTAACTAAAAATTATGATGAGAAGAGACATCTAGAACTTTAGATTCATTCCCTTATAGTTTCTTATGAATTAGTACATTAACGTTTATGATTTCTATACAATATTTTACTAAGGTATGATTCTTCTAGGGTATCACATGTGCTAGTTACCATTAGGTATTTACTGAAGGTTCTCTATCGTGACATTTAATTTATGTGACATGGGCCATACATTAGTATATAGTGGACCTTGTGTATACTTATTGTTTATGAAACTATGTTGAGTAACGGTTTTCCTTGATAGTGTTTCTTTTGATTGATTTTTCATAAAATGTTTTTTGGAAAATTATTCAATGGTTTTCTTTTAAATATGGGTGTTAGTTTTTCCTCCAACATTGTAGCATGTCATCTATTCTATTGAGTGGAATCCTACTTTGATTTGTCTTACACCATACATACAACCTTAGGGGTATATAAAAAATTTTATTTGTGAAATAGTTAAAGGGAAGATGTTTTATGGTGTTGACGGTGAATTCAATTTCTCGTGTTCCACTTGTTATAGGTGTTTGTAATAGTTGCTTCATAGTGATTGACCTTAATTTGAAACGATGTATTCTGGATATTTTTTTCTTTCTATTATATTGGAATAACCAACTCTTAGATTTTTCTCTCATTTTTCTTCAATGGGGATGATGGATCCCTTCTCCCCCGACTCTCCCCATCCCACTCTCAGTTATATCTAAGGGTTCTCCCGAAACCATTGTCTCTAGGGATGGGAGGGCATCTGAGTTTTGTCATCCTCCTTATCTCTTTCTTACTTATCTCTTCTACTCAAACAACCTCTCCTCATCTCCTCCATTTTTCCACTATTTCTCTATAAAGGTGTGGTTTTGGTGTTTCTCACCAGTGACCTTCGTTCCTAATCATGGTGGTGATTCTTCCCCCAACCGGACCATCCTATCTTTGAATACAAATTTTTTCACTCCTATCCTGTTCAGATTTCGGGAAATGGTTACTCAACGGTTTTGGGATATGTGTAATGGAGGTTGACGGATTTATATGAGATCTTGTGTCGATATAGTCTTGTTATTGGATTCCATCCTTAGTTCGGGTGAGATATCATCGCTTGGAGGCACTGGGTGATCTTATGCCTACGCTGAACCTATGCCCCTATGATTCTCTCCGAGTTAGAACTGGATCAATAGTTCCTCAATGGTTTTGGGAGGTGGGATCTGGTGATAGTTTTTTTTCCCACACATCTTGTTTATACTGGATTTGGAGATGAGGTGTGTGTTGCTTCTACAGCGGTGAATTTGTAAGCGGTTGGTTCAGTTATTTTATCACCATTTTCATTTGGTATGGTTTTGTTCTAGATTTTGTCGACCATGGTGTGGCGTTCAAATATAGATGTTAATGGTGGTGTTAAGTTGGAACTATCTCTGTTGGTTACTCTTGATGCATTCTGCTGTTAGGAATTGGAAAATTTAGTGGATGATGGAATGAAATTCTTTGAGTCAAGTATAGTGGCGTTGATGAAGTCTCTCATCGGTGACATTGACGATGGACACTAGTGGTACTAGCCTATGACCTGGTTTATTGCGGGAAGAGAGGATTTCGAATTAGTTGTGGGTCTCGAGATAGGGAGGTGACTCATCTTTCATGATTATATTGATGTCTTGCTTTTTGAATTTTCAATTTTGTAGATCGGTGGAAGTCGGTTGTGGATGTAGTGTTTTTGGTAGTGGTTTTTGAATTTGTAATTGGATTTTGTATGTTGTTTTGTTAGTTTAAGGTCCATGTTTCCAAGATATATCCACATGGATTAGGCCCGAAGAATGATTTTGAGATGGAATTTCATCTTTACATGGTTTTTTTGGATTTGGTTGTTTGAGAGGGTATGGAATCAACCATCAGATCGGGCTTTTGCTTTGACACCGAACACATTCTAACTAAAATATCAAGTAATGGTGGAAAGCATCATCAAAATCACATGTTCTGGGGGTGAAATTTCATTTTTCCAGTCTGGTGTTACTCTCTAAGACTTTTGGGTCTTGGTAGGTATTTTTTTAATGAATTCTGTTCGAGTTTCCCCCTTTATTCCCTTAAAAGGGCGATTTTTTATTATAATAAAAAAAAATGAAGGCCTTCGGGCTGTTGGATGGATTTACTTTTATGTTTTTTATAACATTGTAGAAATTAAAAATTCGAAAAATTTGTATCCCATTTTTTTATGATTTTTCATTATTTTTTTAAAGTTATTTTCGATTGTTTATGAAAATATAAATGGTTGAAATAATTCCTAATGTATATTATTGATACCAAAGAAATAGTTGTCTGCACATGGGGATCATAATTTCCTTTCAATCCATAATGCGGATCAGGTCAGGTGTTCGGCTGTATGGAACTCTAGTTTGGTTCTTGAATATTAGAGTTTACATATAAATAATCTAAGCACTAAAAATGGGTTCATGGTGTGTTGAGATGTTTTAAAAGGAAAATGAGCTGAAAACTCAAATGTTTAACATTTACTCATCATGTAGTTGAATTACTCATCATGTAATTGCCCATGGGATTTAATAAAATAAAACCATGGTGATGAATTTTCTATGAAACCCATTAATAAGATTTTACAAGATGACTAAATGAATTATATTCCCTGTAAATGCCTAACCTTTAGTTTTAAAGTTTTTGTGCAATTGATGTTTCTTGGAACCAACTAACTCTTCTCCTCTTGACCTAGGGTGATCCTCATGGTGATTTTGGAGTTCCAAACCCTCTTTTTGATGATCCATTGATGTGATCAATCCATGGTATGTATTTTTGGTTGGATTCCTTATTTATATTCCTTCTCTTTCCACCCATTGTAATGGAATCCCTTTGAAAATCATAGTGATGGTTTTGATCTTGATCAATCATTTCCTAGGAACCTCTTTGAAACCATCTTCATCTTTCCCTATGGGAGATGGATATGGGAAACTTTTTTGGATTTCATGTTAAAGGTAGGTGGTCTAATATTCAATTCCCATAGTTGTGAATTTGATACATGTATGTATGTCTTGTGATTTCTAGCATTCATTATAAATTTGAATTCCATAAATGATTTAGTTATTGGTTAAAACTTATTAATTGGATTTATGGTTGAAATTAATGGTTACATTTAGGTTTAATTCTATTACTAAGGGGTTTTTTAATTAGGTAAATAATTTTAGGATTAATTATAATATTTATATATTTTTTATTTAATTAGTTATTGAGAGGATTAATTATAGGATATTATAATTCTTGATTTTAGATAATTAATGGTAGATTGACTATGATATTTTGATTTCATGAGTTGAAATAACTAATATTAGAATTAATTATGATAATTTTGGATTATTTATTTATGTTAATCAACTATATAATTAATTATGAGATACTGGGATGGTTAATTTGAGATACTTAATGGATGAATTAATTAATGGATTTTTTGTACATATTTAATTTGGTAATTAATTAATGGTATTTATGCATTAAAATAATTTTTTAATTAGTAATTAAATAGGTGCTAAATAATTAATTGGTGAATTAATTCTCTATAAAAAATTGTTCACATGCTCATTATAAATATATAAATATAAATTGTTTCATGGTCAATGTACTTGTGAGAATGGAATGGGAATATGTCATTCAATTCATAAATTAAAATGGTAACACATTAATTATACTTGTGATTAAAGTAAAGGTAACATAGTCATTATATTGAGCTGTAATAATTGAAACATGTTCACCTTATTGTGAATTTATTATTGGTTATGCAAAGAATTAACTAGGAATCAAAGAATGGTAAAATGGTTCTCTGAGGTATGGAATCACATGAGAAAATTTTTGGCTTCATCATGTGACGAAGAAGGTATTGAGATATGATATCACATTTGAATAATTTGAGTGCCGAAATGAGTCAAATAATTCATTATGATGTGTTATTACATAGAAACACTTCAGGCTCTAGAATGATCCAAATATGACAATGAGGTGTTTTTTTCCTTAGGAACCCATGAATTTATGTGGTTAAATAAATATTAATTATAAAATCTGATAATTTTTTATGAATGTTATTTATTTATAAAACTGCATACACTACTTGAATAGAATAGTATTAGACACCATTGGTGATGGCCTACTAATTCTTACTCACACCCTACTCTGGATGCCTGATCGGTACCCAAATAGACTATATTGTTTTAGGACGGGTTAATGGAAATAAGCCAGTGTTAAATGGATAACTAGGGATGTAGCTTCTATGAGGGAACTAGATGTGGTCTTAGACCCAATTGGTAGTTGTTAGTGTATTTATTTTTAGTATTCATTATACAAACACGACATGTATATTAACAAGGAATGATTTGGATTTAGTTAGATATGGTCTGTCTTCCATTGTTTACTATGATATATTGGTGTTGATTATTGTAATATATTTATTCTAATATTGTATGTTATTTTTGAAAGTGTATTACACTTATAAAATTGGATATAGTCTCCCCATGAAAAACATATCAGTCACTTGCTTCTAGTAAGCAGCCTATGGAATATAGGGAGGCATGCTTGAGGTCATGTAACCAATTGGCTTGAGGTACCATTGTGTGTAAACATGGATGAGATATTACAATGTTGTATCAGATCTCCAATTTTTATTCCTTTTTTCCTTTTCATTCTATTTGGGGAAGGTATATAGGTTTTTAATAAGATTTGGGGCCTGTTTATGATCTTGATTGTTGGTTTTCCAAATGTATGTCTTGGTGATTACCCATGTACTCAGGGTGGGTTTATTTTTATTTTTGTTTGTTGTTATAGTTATATTTTTTTCCCCAAGGGTTATACACTTATAGTTTTATGTGAAAATTCATTATGATATTTTCAAATAATTAACTAATGGCCAAAAAAGGAAAGATAGTTGAGTTAGAATGCATCATTTTAGGCACTCATGATTTTTTTGTGACATGTGTCATTTTAATCACACATTGAAAATGGGGTTTCGAAAGTTATTAAACATTGACTATTTTTCCTTTTATGTAAAATTGAATTGAAAATACTACCTAATTAATAATTGAATATTTTAAAATGATGCATGATGAGAATAAGTATATTTATAATTTTTAAACATCAATAATATGAATGATAATATAGTTTTATAATAAAGGGCTATGTGTATGATTGTTAAGTGCAGTGATAGTTCCTCAATTTTAACCACGTGGTGAGGTTTGGGGGAATACTTATTGTGACTTGTTGTGATCTTCCTCTTACATAAATTTTTGAACAATGTGTTATGTGTCCTAAAAAGTGTGTTTTCATTGTAGATTATGAGTATATGGAAACACATTTTGAGAGGATTTTAGGGGTAATGGATGGGAATGATCCTCCAATGACGGAACCTGATGCACTGATCGTACCGGGTGAAGAAGCAGGGGAGCATTTACAAGGTAATTTTTCTTTCTTTTTGAAATTCATGGGAAGAGACCTAGGGTGGGTTGTAAACATCATTAATGAATATATAAGTGAGTTTCAATTGCAAAACCCATTGAATTTCACTGGAGATGGTGGGAATGAGGGAGCTAAGTTTGGGGTTGATTCAATAGAGATAATACTTGACCCTTTGGAGACTCTGGTCGAGAGGAGGTTTATTTTTGCAACTTATATACTACTAGGATTAGCATAGTGCTAGTGGGACGTTCAGAAGTGGACCAGATAGACTGAAGGTATGATATAGAATGACTTCACAGAGAGTTTTATGGAGAACTTCAATTTAGAGTCACTATGGTTGGAGAAACCATTATAATTCATGAAAATGACTCAAATGATTATGTCTATACTGGATTACACAGGACTCTTTATAGAAATACAACACTTTGAACCACTATTTTAATGATATGACACGACTACTATGAGTCTATTTCAGGATGAACATTAGTGAGAGATTATTTCCAAAGTTAACCTCTTTCATTTAAAGAAGTTTATCGAGGCGGTGCATCAGTATATCATATCTAAGGGGAACCTAAAGGAGGCTTCCAATGTTTGATAGATTATTTTGACTCAACAATTATTATGTATGAATTCCAAAATCTAAACTCCCCATTCCGTGTTCTTTAGTCATGGTAGTGGAAATCTGGGTGATTATATGAGACCTTACTAAATTGATTTATCATTAGTGTGGTAGGTCATGCCACTATTTGAGTCCATTTACTCAACCATCAGTATAGTGTATTTATTATGGAAAGATGATATATCTATAAAATTTATGTAGGAAATAGTGACATAAAGTCAGCGATGATGAAACTGGACAGATTCAAAGTGTGGGAAGTGGATCTTCTACACCATATCAGACTAGCAACTGGTGTTCAACTAAAAGATGTGGCAGAGAAATTGGATGTGGGGATTTTTGGAAATATCACCCCTATCAAAATAGTGGAGAAACATAGGGGAGTAAGACAAGATCATATTGAAAAGGGTTAGTAAAACTACACGTAGTGGATCCTACACCTGTTTATATTGAGGTTGACCCTTCAATAGTGAGAGGTATAATGCTTATGGATTCTATATTAACTAGTGACTTATTTGATATATGTGCATATAATTTATTTAAATATTTAAACAAATGATGGTTTCATCCTGGAGGTGGTTTTTGGGAGTAGGTTAAGGACTATAAATATGCCATTGGGTGTGCGGTCTAGAGACATTGGTATATGAATGGGATGTTCTCTTGATATTGGGGAGTATAATTTTTTATGGGATCTCTATATTCATGAAATGTAGAGCATTGAGATAATTATGTCTATGGGTTATCTAGTCACATACTGAGCCCAAATATATTATTACCAAATGAGAGTGACTTTTTCATCTCTTAAGGGTGGTCATTATATTAACCATGAGGAGTGGGATATCCAAACAGGACGAGAAAGCCCAATTACTCAACAACTGAGAGAGATCAAATCCAAAGTTACTCATTTATTGTTGGATGAATGAGGAGTAGAACATGATATAATTCCATGAGTTTGGAAAAAAAATCATGACATTTTCTTGAAGACATTTTAGGTTTTGTACTAGATTGAGATGTGGAATTCACTATTGATATCATGCAAGGGGATGAGATAGAATCAATTCCAACACATAGAATTGAACTGATCGAGCTTCAAGAGATAAAGTATCAATTAGAAGAGATGGAGGATATGAGATTTATCCATATGAGTACGTCTCATTGGGGATCACATGTGGTGTTTTCAAAAAAAATATGACAAGAGTTTGTTCTTGTGCATTGAATATCAAATGATGAACCAGATGAATATGAATAATTGGTATCCTATTTTTCATATCAATGAACTATTTGACTAGTTGAATTGATCTTTTGTTATCTAGAATATTGACATGATATCAGTGTAAAAATATCTGAGAGTGGGGAATTCTGATATAACGAGTTCTTCTTTTAGAAGTAGGTATGGCCTATATCAGTTCCCCTTAAAGCTGTTTGGGTTAAAGATCGCACTAGTAGTGTCAATAAACTTGATGGAAATGATCTTTTATAAGTCCCTTGATCAGTATTTTGTGGTTTTCATGGATGACATATTAGTATACTATAAGTCTCAAGAAAATAATTCCCAACATGTTGATATACTCATGAGTACAATGCGAGAACTTCGACTATATGCTAAGCTATATATGTGTCAATTTCTAATCGATCAAGTACAATTCGTAGGAAAAATAATCCTGGATAATGGTGTGTTTGTGGAAAAAATATGGTTAAAGGAGTGGTTTCTTTGGAGAAACCCAAGAATGTTTTCTATATTTATATATTTTTGGGGTTAGATAGATATTATCATAGGTTCATCTATAAATTTTACAATTTTGAATTACCAGAATCGGGATTGACTAAAGAAGAAAAATGTTTTAATGTTCATAGTATTTTGACAATGAATCGCATGAGTTGAAGGAGCACTTGACATCGACAACTATCTTGATCTTACCTAAGCCAGGTGGAGAGTACACTGTCTGTTGTGATGCTTTTAGGATCAGACTCAGAGTTGTGTTATTGCAAGGAGATAGGTATGGGGCATATGGTTCTCAGCAGGTGAGTCCACATGAATATAAATACCCTACACACGACCTCAATCTAGAAGTTGTGATTTATTCATTGATTTTATGGAATCATTATTAGCTAGATGAGAATTTTATAGTGTTTACCAATCATAATATATTAAGATACGTATTTTCACATAAACATTTGAATCTATGATAGTAGATGTAGGTATAGTATATGTTGGGATTCAATTTTGAGCTAGAATATATTCTTGAAAATGGGAACATTGTTTTTTATTCATTAATCAATGAAACATATACTCAGGAAGATCAAGAGTCTAGTGCTATGTTTAGGATCATGAATTTGATGGTTGTTATGCACACTATGGTTCAAGAGTGTCAAGATGAGATGAATCTTATATCATTTTCAGTGGGGTCTACAATTTGGAGAGGGATCATTGAGATACATTATGGATACTGATAGTTTTTACCTTGATTGTAATCCTTGATGGTGGGGATTCACCTTCAGATTGTAGAATATGTGAGGAAGAGATCAATTACACCCATAATCGGGTTAAAGTGTATATTATCATGCGAGGGGAGATGATGTGGGAATTTCATGCTTAAATATGGGCAGTACATCCAGCAATGACCAAAATGTTTCTTGACCTATGAAGATAGTTTTGGAGTCTAGGAAAGAAAAATAAGATTGAAGGGTTCATGGCTCAATGCTTTACCTGTAAGAAGTTGAAGGTGGACCATCAATGACATTTTGGATTTTTACAATCATTACCCATTCCAAAATGGATGTTTGTTGATGTTACCATGTAATTTGTAGGTAGTTATTTCATGTACACATAGAAATGATGATGATATTTTGGTTATTATGGATCATATTATTAAATTATCTCATTTTTTTCCTATATGGATGGATTTATGTTCGGGAAATAATTCTTCTACAAAGGGTGTGATAAGATAAAGTTTTAGATAATGATTTTTTCTTCACATCACGATTCTAGGATAGATTTAAAACATTGCTCGATACATAGGTATTGTTGAGTATGACCATCCATCCATACATTTATTAGAATTCAGAGATTACTATACATATTCTTGAGAGTATATTGTGGGAAAGTGTTCTTGACATCGACGGGTCTTGGGAGAAGAACTTGGATTGAGTGGATTTTCCCTATAACAATAGCTATTAGGAAACTCTAAATATGGAAGTATAAATGATTATTTATGGTGGGCCATAAAGATAAAAACTCTTTAAGATAGAGGCTGGTGAGTCAGATTTTTTGGGACCAAGTCTCGTAGAGGATATGTTAGAGAAATAACATCTAATTCCGAAATGTTTCACAATCACTCAAAATATGAAGATGTATCATGATGAATGATGGAGATAACTCCTAGATTTTAAAAAAGATAATTATTTATTCCTTTAGGTGTCTCTTATGTTATGATACTGAAGGATACATAAAAATATCTTATTGTTACCCATGTTCGTTGAACCATTTGAGGTTTTAGAGAAAATCGGTTTGTTGGCATGCTGATTGGCACTTTAATAGAAATATAGTGCTATATATGTTTTTTTTCATTATCACACCTACACCTACATCATCCTCAGACTTCTCAAGTCAACTAGGAGGAGTATATTGATCTTGATATAGATGTTTCTTTTAAAGAGTATCTAATGTGTCTATTGGATCACATTGAGAAAGTGTTGTGGGGAAAGACCATATTTATAGTACGTGTAATGTGACAGCAATGGTATATAGAGGAGAATAGTTGGAAAAGGGAAGAATATATCCAATCATAGTGTCCCAATATTTTGGACTTGGAATATTAGATATTCTTGGAGGTGCATCTTGAATAACATATGTAATAATATAGGGATATTGTAAGATCTTATCTCTTTTAGGTATTTTTATCTCTCTGTTTTTTTGGTAGCCCAATCTTATTCCGAGATAGAGAGACATGGTTGGATAAAATGTCCTAAATTCTAGGAATTTATTCTTGTTTTAATTAATGTATTTTTGGTATAAATGGGTTATGTTTTAATAATGGGTTTCTTGTAAGTTGAGAGGCATTAAAAGGAAAATGGGCTTCAAAGTCAACTATAGAACATTTACATGTTCTGTAATGGGATTACACATCATGTAATTGTTCGTTGGTTTTTATAAAATAAATCAATGGGAATGTAGTTTTTGTAAAAAAAACATTAAAATTTATTATATGACATTTAATTGAATTACAAATCATGTAAATTCCAATCCTGTTTTTTTTCAGTGGTTCTGTGACTGATTTTTGTGGCAACCAACTGCATCTCTTCTCTTCTTTTCATGAGGTGACTCCCCATGTGATTATAGATTTATAAACTCCATTCTTGATGTTCCAATCATACTATCAATCCTAGGTATGTCTTCTTGGATGGATTCTACCTTTCTCTTCCTTTATATCCCACAAGTTACCGTGAAATCCATATTAAAAATTCATTGTTGGTTTAATCATGATCCATCGTGATCTCATAACTTATTTGAAACCATATGCATCTTTACTCATGGGAATTTTCCCTTGGAAACATTGTTGGAAATTTGGTTAAAGGTGGGAGGTCTAATATTCAATTCCTATAGTCGGGATTTTGATACGAGTTTATTTATTATAGGATTTCAAGAGGTATTTAGAAATTAAAATTCTAAAATTGATTTTTTTATTATGGAAAATTGGTTATTTTTATTTATTTATGAAATTGATGATTAATTTGTGAGTTAATTATGAGAATAAAAGGATTCCCAATTAGATAATAATTTAGAGGATTAATTATGAGATTTTTATATTTGGGATTTAAATAATAATAATGTGGTTTAATTATGAGATATTGATATGTATGATTTGAGATAATTAATTGTAGATTAATTATGAGATATTGGGGTCATGAGTTCAAATAATTAAATTTATAATTAATTATGAGAATATGGGGTTATTTATTTGAGATTATTATTCATAGAATTAATTATGTGATATTAGGATGGGTTAATTTTTATAATTAATTGATGAATTAATTATGTGTGAAAAAATGGGAACATGGTCGTTCTAAATTGAGAAGTATAAATGGTAACATATTCATTTTACTTGTGAGTTTATCAATGGGAACACAAAAATTCTATTTATAAGTTTAAATATTAAATTATTTGTTGTACTTGTGTGTAAAGGAATGAGAACATTTCCATTATTTTTCAAAGTAAGAATGGTAACATGGAAAAGATACTTGTGAATTTATTATTGTTAATGTTGATATTTAAGTGTGAATTAATTAACTATAACAAGGGTGTATTGAGATATAGACTCACTCGTGAAGACATCGAGTTCAAACAGGAGCTGAAGTAGGTATTGATATATGATATCACCTTTGAATACATCGACCTCCAGCACGAGGAGATGGAGGTTGGAAGAAATGATATTACCTAGAAACACTTAGGGCTCCAACATGAGAGGATGTATACATTGAGGTACGGGTGTCCCTGGGATCATTGGAGTTTATGTGGTTAAATATAGACAAATTATATAATGTGAAAAATGTTTATTCATGAATTTTACTTATTTCATTATAAAACTGCAAGAACTGTTTGATTGGAATTATATTTTACATCATTGGTGTTTCCCGAGTGACATGTACTCACAGCCTACTTGAGCTACCGGATCGGTACCTAAATATAAATTATTGTTGTAGGAATTGTTAAAGGTAAAAGGCCCAATGTTAGATGAATTATTGGGGATAGACCATGGATGAAGGTACCAAACGTGGTTCGGGACCCTCTGGAGAGTTTATAGTGTAATTATTTCTGATTTTTATTTTAGACACCTGACACATATATTAGCATGAAATAATACTTCTTATGTTTGATATTTTATTGCTTGATTTTTTTACAATTATATAATAGTATTTATTATTATTATATATTTTTTAATAATTTTTTTTAATTTACAGTGGTAAATTATTATGATTAAAGAGGGTATTGTCTCCCCGTGAATGATTTATCATATCCTTTATACTAGTCGACATCCTTTGATGTTTGAGAGGGCACACATTATGTTATTTTACTGACTATATCAGGAAACTGGTGTATGGAACTTGACATGGGATATTGCACAAGGTCACAAATATTATCCCTTATATAACCCATTGTCATTATTATCTCATCATTGTGCACAAATGAATGGTCATCTACCCTCAGTGTCGTGTTTTCAAAAAAATATCAACTTTCCATTGAATTAATTTTCATGGTACTATTCACATTAGGTCTCTAAATCCTTGTTGAAAAACAACTATAGTACAATCCTTTTCTGGATCAAGAATATCTTTGAAAAAAAATAATCAAATATAATATTTCTTGAATCCAAATACACATGAACTTTAATCATTCTACATATGTTTTATTAATTACTAAATCTTTACTGAAACCTTTAGATTTATCTTAGGTGTATTCCCATTATTATTAGGGTATTCAGTTATATGGTACCCCATCCTCTTGTAGATAAATAATTTAACACTGAAAAAATCCATCAATCCCTTACAATTAATAGCATGGTATAATTTCTCTCCATAGTGGTACCAAACTAGCATTCCCTATAAGAAAGTACCAGGGTTTTTTTAACAATTATTTCATGTGGGAATATCCTTCTTTCCCTTCATCAATCTATCTTTGTTTAAAAATTCCATTCTTGTCTTCTATTGGTCTCTATTAAATATATAATATGTAATGATTTTTTTCTCTATCTTCATATGATGTGATGTTGTATACTTATATTATGGGATAATTTATGAGACTAGTTCTCTTCAATGAATAGCATAATCCCATCAGTAGAATTGTCAATATTTCACTTTGGATGACGTTTGTGTTTCATACAATGCCTCGCTAAACTCGTAATTTTTTCTTCACACATAGAAATATTTTCTTCAATGTTTTGTATTATACATTGTAATTTTACCCCCAATATCTAGAATGTGATCATGAAAAAGTTGATTTTCCAAAAAATATTAACTTAAATTCCTTCTATTTCATGCCAAATATTTATTATTCACACACAGAGTTTTTTGTTAAATAAACATTGTTGATATGAATATCCTAAGAGATGATAAAATTATTGAACAAATTTCTCCCTTTCATTAATACCTAGATTAAAAAGTAAATCTCTTAGTAACTTATCTGTTTCCCAATTATAAATGGATTTTTATTCTATATAAATGATGATGGTTTCTGATACATAAGGAGATGTAAAATTGTTACATCGTGTGGAAGTCCTACATATTACTTTATAAAGGAATGGATTTTTCTCATAACTTGTTCCAGTTACCAAAATATAGAAATAAAATAATCAAATTAGAACTCTATATCAAGATATATCTTCCTTACAATATCTAATAGGGGATTCGATATGTGGAGTATGTGCATTGATTTAGTTATCATTCCTTTCCACATGCGCCATTTCTAAACAATGGAATCCAACATATTCAAACATAAAATTATGAAACGTAATTTATAATCCCAAAAATATTGAAACATGAATAATAATTTTGAAAATACATGAATGGATAATATCATAGTCATAAACATGTTGTATATGGGAATGATTTAAAATAATAAAAATAATTCCAAGGAATTCATAATAGGTTGTAATAGATATGTGAATTAACATAATTATACCCCCATATGTGTCAAACCAGATGCACAATAAGGCATGTTTTTGGGGACTAGTTAATGCCTAAATCAAGATTAACAAGTCTTTTTTTAGTGTTATTACTCATAGGTACATTAGTTCTAGAACTATGTTCTCATTTAGTATATAGACATGGATGTTTTTCTTTGAAAAAAATTTGTATATATTGTACAAAAAGATTATGATGTTATATTATAACTAGAGTTGTCCTCATTTTTTTAAGGTAATTTTCTCTAATCTATGTTTCTAGTAGTCTAGTTCTAATGGTTTCCACTAATGTTTCTCAAATACCAACTAAAAAAATCTAAAACCAGATTTTCCTTGAGCTAGTTATTACATTATTAAATTTTCTTTACATACAAGAGATGTCATCCCAATTCACCAAATAGTATAATTATCTTTGTAAAATAGAAATGTACATCAAATTTAAAATATATTTTAAATCATGAAATACATAAACTATTAAATATTATAATTCGAATATTCCCTAAAGAATACCCATAAATTTCAATCATAAAACAGTTCATTGTATCCTTGTGAAATTAGAACAAAATAAATGGGAGAGCTTAGGTTCTCAGAAATGGGATGAGTATGTTAGAATTTATCTCGAATAAATATGAATAATCAATATAGAAATATAAAAATAATTGAATCATGTGTCATTTATATAAATACATTATAATAATATGGTAAGAATAAAGAGTGAAAAATTAATGGAAATAAATAATCACAAGTTCATAAAACATATCCATAGCTAATAGAAAATATTAAATAATGACATGAAAAAATAAAAAATGAACTAATAATAAGTTTTTTCATAATGATAGACAATATAAAAATAAAATAAATATGTTTAACAATATTGTTAAACCTATTGGTAAAAAACATTTTAATTTCGCCAACTGATTTGTCTATTGAGACATGCTTATTTATCAAATGGATATATAATTTTGGGACCCAAATGTTATATAATAAATCAAAAACATTTTTCATTTTAATGCGGTGAAAAATAATTATCATTATCATATGTATCAAAAATATAACATATGAAAACCCCAATCTATAACCATAATTACGAACCATCCAAGTTAATACTTTGAAGAGTAATAAAATTGTTTATCCTCATTGAAAATGATTGTAAACCATATAAATAATGAAAAATGATTCCATCCATACAAAATATTTCTAATGAATCATATGTTTAATTGAGAGAAAAATTCATTGATTAATTTAATTCCCAAAAAAATGACACAAACACTATTCTTATGGAAAATATAATTTTAATTTTTTAAAATCATTTAAAAAATAATGTTACAAATATATATTGAAAATAATTTTATTTAAAAATAACTTTAGAAAAATATTATATAATTTGTAAAACATTTATTGGCCCTAACATGAATAAATTTCATACATGTCATATAATTTTAAAATTTTTTACACATTAATTAAGAGTTTAAAAGTCTCGTGTTTAGAAAAAGAATTGAGGATTTTTATTGAAAAATTTTGAAATAATTATGACATGGTAAAAATGAAATTAATAAATCATTTGGATAATGTTAAAATATAATTTGAAATAATTTTTAGGAAATGTAATTTTGGAGGAAAAATGATTATCAACTAAGGAGAGAATTAGTGTTGTATTTTCTTAAAACAATTATTAATCATTTTATGTACCACATTGAAAAAATATGGTACTATTACATGAAAATATCATGAAATACTAGATTATAAGGGGAAATAATTTTTTAATATTGAAATAAAAATATTTTCCCCTTAGGGACTATAAACATAAACTATCATGAATAATGATGCGATTATGACATAAACCATTACTGAATTGGTAGCTTTTGAATCATAATCCTTGTGAATGTAAAAAGATAAAATGAAAAATTAATGAAAAATAATGAAACATGTTCATTATATAATATATAAATAATGTTATAATATACAAAACATGAAGGAATAAATTGGAAATATGGCATATGTCCCACATAAGTAAAAGTGAGATGAGAGACCCTTACAACAGGTTTGACATCCATCATATATATCCAGACCTCGTATATAATAAATATATGGTTATTATAAATATATTAATGAACCATAATCATATATAAAATTTCAAATATTATTTTCTAATTGTGTTTTATCACTTTTTATTTAATAATTATATGTTAAAATCAATGTTTTGAGAGATAATTACTTTGTTCATGTATTCTTTTCTGTTGTAATTTATTTACTTATTCATGGTTAAATAATATCTAGAATTAACAAATATAATAATTTAAATTATAATCACTATATATTTATTTATATTAATTAATAATAGATTCAGAATAACAATTTATTAAACTATTTATTGAGATAGTAGGTCCTATGTATGCAAGAATTATATATCAATTTTTCATGATGGATTGAATGAAAAAAAGGAAAAATAATATATATAATTTTAAATAATTATAATGATGAATTATATATAAAATAAATTAATTAATATTCTCTTAATTTTCATCCATGTAAAGCATTATTGGAGAAAGAGACACATATATTTGTGAGGTAGTTGTCCACCCTACACAAAAGAGATGTCATCAAGTCCCCAAAAGAAATGAATATATGAAGATATACATGATGTCATACATAAATAGGTATGATTATGGTAAAAGATAATTTAAATTCATTTAATATATTTTTATTGTCATATAATAAAAATGTAAATTTGAAAAAACACATCACATTAGTTCTTGATGTGTTAGTCATCCATACATGTAATTGATGCTTTCTTTCCCATTATATGGAAGTGATCAGGGTATAGGTAATACCATTATAAAATAATATTTCATTTTATATAAGATACTCTATTTATTATATAATAATTTTTAAACTAGATTTTATGTAGGTTGAAGAAAAATAAAAAAATGCTTATTTATGAATGTATCCTCTTCATCAGGCACCTTTTTTAGGGTTCTAACAATGTCCTCCCAAGAATAGATTTATGGTCAAAAAATACCAGTATGATTTTTGTGTGTGTTTAAGTTAGATATCATGGTAGTTAATAAATACAAAAATGGTCTTTGAGATAATTAAATGGATTGTAAAGAGTATTAACTTTTATTAGTGGTGGATAAGACGCACATATAATGTTTTAAAATAAAAAGATGTATCCATTATTTTAAAAATAAATAGAGAACAAAATGTGTAATTATATAACCATGGAAGTTAAATGTTATATGTATAGAATAAAATAGCATTTTTCCATTTTTAGGACTTTTTTACCATTATTTTTAAGACTAACCATCAGTAAAGCATTTGTTACCCTTCCTACGATAAATGATTTTTATTTTTTTACCATTTATTATGACCAAAACAAATGTTTAAAATATTAAATAATATAAAAAATTCTTATTTCAAATATCTATACTGTTTATCTATATTATAATAATACATGAGACATAATCCCATTTAAAATTAAACATGTATATGTGTAGAAAAAATGGTGTTTTCAAAGAAAAAAATTAAAATATTTGAAAAGTCAATATATCACAATTATTTTTTAAATTTATTATGATGAACTAATATAGTTAAATTATAATATATATGATCTAATTTTACATTAAAAAATTTAAAATATGATTTCACTTTGTATATGTAACACCCCAAGATTCCACGATACACTTCCCTTTGAATAATACAGTAGCCTGTGTTGTACGCAACATCGAGTTCTAACACACACACCACAACCAATCATACTAGCCACTATGAATAGTAATAACCACTTTTTGAAATTTTATAAATTTTATATTTCAAAATGGACTTCATTTTTGGATTTGGAATATCAAAATTAGCCTCGGGTGAAATTTTGGTATTTTTCTGAAAACTATCAATTTTTGATGAATAGTGAAAAAACACTGAGTTATAGTTTAAAACCGATTTTTTTTTAAATAATTATTTATTTTATTTAAATTTAAGTAAGGTCAAAATAGGTACATAATACCTATATATGTTCAATGTAATTCATTGGAGTTATTTTAATATAATGTTAGATATATAAAAATTTTATTGAACTTTTCACCGTCTTTTACCCACCTCCTAGGAGAATTTAGAAATTCACATAAAACATAATTTACTACTTTTGTGAGTGGAATTTAGAAAATCCAAGAGACACAGTTAATATCAATGAGTAAAATCTGGTTCAATGAGATGAAAATAATTTTTGGTCAATGGTAACTTTTTACTTTTATTTATCATGGTTAAAAGTAAATAGGGTAATTAAGGGTAAAAATGATTTTAATATTACCCTAAAACATGTCCTAATTATATTTGACAAGTGTATATCGATCAAAAAAAACCTTAGGAATAAAATATTATCATCTAGGTCCACTTGGATTAGATTAGGACAGTTATTATTATTTAATTCAAAGAAGAGTTAAAAGAGTTAAAATCAATTTTTATTTACTTAAACATTTATAATATATGGTTATACATAAGATAAATTCGACTGTAAATATTAATTAGTAATATAAAAAAATTTCCAACATAATGGTATTTTAGTTATATTTTTTAGACATTAAATAATATAATTTATTCATGAGACAATGGTGATGCAGTAATTACCTAATTAATGAAATATTAAAATAATTGATATTATAAATATCTAAATAAATTTAATTTGAGAATTTTTATGAATTAAACTAATTTTCTAGGTTAATATGACTTATTAGTAATGATTAGGTAAATTTTTTTCACATTAATAATGTTGTAATGAATTTATCAAAAACAAAATACCCAATAGTGTCAAAATTGACATAAAAGAGTTTTTAAACAAAATATTATATTATTAATTTATATTCAATTCTAAAAATCTATGGTTCTGACAAATGAATTATATCATAATAGGTGTATCATTAATGGACCACTTTGGGGTCTCTTGGAGATATATAGTAAGTTTACTGACAATATAATATAAAAATAAAAAGTGACATGGTAAGTGTCAAACTAATTAACAAAGAGTTAAAACTAAAAGATAAGGTTAATATAATTACCCAAACCTGTCTAAATTCTATTTGTTGATTGTTTTTCGACCCATACCCACCTTAGCCATTAAATAATCCACTTTAGAGAAATTATAAACCGAATATGAATTTATTATAAAATAATATTTCTAGCTTTTCCAAAGGTGCCCCTCACTCCTCTTATAAAAGGGCACTCCCCCTTCTCACTAATTCACACATTCAAAGCATTTGGATCGGCCAAAACCTACCCAAATTCTCTCTAAACTTCCCTCACTTCATCCTAGAGGCCTTAGATTGATCAGAAACCAACCTACGAAGCCCTTTTGATCAAATCAAAAAGAAGAACCTGAAGCAGAGGTAATGTTTTCACCACCCTCTTTCGAGTTCATTTCTTATTCAAGTTCGTCTTTCTATGTTATTACCATTCTAAGATAATAACTTCAATATCTTATATATACTGTGATGTTATTATAAATATGGTACAACCCTATTCATAATTCTATCCATCCTTTGAATGACATGTCACCATACGTGTGTACGTATGGCTTACCGTCTCCACGTCGTGGTGGAATTGTTGTTCAATAAATTATTATTTGGATGGGTTTAATAATGATATTTAATTAATGTAAATAATAAATATAACATGATAATGATTCTTTATATATGATATACCATCCAATTATATATTATTTTAATATCAAAAGAATGATATTGTCGCTTGTGCGTACGTACGGACTACCGTCTCCACAAACATGATGAGATTCATTTTTCATCTTATACATTCAAGTATAAATATCATTTGATGATTTAAAAATAATGTTTAAGGACTTTATATCATTATAGATATGAATAAGATACAACCTATCCATGAAAAACATGGCTTACATAACAAAACATATAAAAGAAATTGAGTAAGTTAACACCCGAAACAACGATAATACAAAGATATTATTAACAAATCAATGATAAAAGATAAAATATGACATCATATTTATGTATATGATTCTTGTATAATTTAATAACAATTATTTCACCATTATACCGGAGGTTAACCTACCCACAACCAAGGAAATGTACAAGGTAAGGGTTATTTCGCAATCTCTTCACTATTCATGTTTGTTTATACGTAATTATCTACTAGGACCTCCTTATCATCCACATCCATGATTCTTAAAAATGTATTTCAAAACATTCTTTATATTTTACATAATATGGGTTAAAGTCATTTATACCCTTTTTGACTTTTTATAAGAGGTTTATAAATGAATCATTCCGTTGTTTTCAAAACAAGGTCATTTTTAACCTTTTCGACAGAATTAAGGTAAGAATGTTTTTTTAACTTATACAATGGGAGAGGCTGTTTTCCACTGTTATAAAATTGTCTAAGCTTCCCTTACAATCATATAATAATATTTTCAATGAAAATGGTTTTTTATAAATATATGACTCTTAAATGAATTCAAAATAGAATGAGATATTTCTCTAAAAAGAGTTTTGATTTCATCTATGTCAGCATCCTTTGATGCATTTTATGTTTAGATGGATTTGATTTATTATGATACAAAACTTCCATATTGTATTGATGGTTTTGTGATATTTTTGACTGTGGATTTTTTATTTTTATACCATTCATGGTTTATGAAGAAAGTATTTACATTTCGTATGCTAGTTTTAATATGAATATTTATGTTATATTTAAACCTGTTCATATGAGGAATTCATTGGACCTAATACGTGACGGGTGGAGCTCGTAATAGCTCCTCGATGCATCAGTAGGTCTCATGAGACAAATTTGTGTCTTGGCACAATTTCTTGACAAAATCTTTTTTGTATTCTTGGCAGGAGGCCTTGGATATGTTGTTATGATAGTCTGGCATTATGCATTCATCATTATGAAAGTGGTTATTGATATTGAATGTGATTATTTGACTAGTAGAATATCCATGTGAATAATTATAAGAAATTATTTCATTTTATTTCTACCATATTATTATGATATTCATGTTTTTTAAGGCTTTAATTTTAGTTACACATTGCCTTAAATGTTTGTGCTTATTTATGAATGTTTCCACTATATTGTTATCCTTACTGGGCATTTGAGCTCACCCCTTTCTATGTTTTATTTTTCCCCGGATGTGAATAAGTATTTTATGAATGACATGCAGGGATAGTATGAGGGGATATGAGTGTGGACTATGGAGACTATATTGTTGTAGTTTATCATTTTATGATGTAATGTAAACTTTATGAATGTATCTAGTTATTCCCAGGATACTAACATAAGCGGTCTTTCGAGACATGATCTTTCATGTGATCATGAAAATGTTATATAATTGTAAGAACCCGGTTTTTGCTGAGATAGACTTTGGAATATTCTTGATGATATTACAGAGCAGCGCCTTTAGACGGCGTGCGATTCCGAGCCCCGGATTGGCCGGAATTAAATTTTCAGTGCGTTCACACTGGAAACCTTAAATAAATGGGATAACTCTTAAACGGAGTTCCAGATCGGAGATCCGAGTGTACAGATGGGTCCTTAATGGGGTGTTTACCCTAGGAACGACATAAAACTTGTCGGCGCGGGATGTTTGGGCCACTCGCCCGCTTCTAAAACGTTAAACGGATTAAATAAATTAATTAATTCGTTTAATGGAGAAATGCTTGTCTCTCTTAAAAGGTGGCTCAGATTGGAAAACCGAGGGAACTGTTGATTTCGGAATGTGTTGTTAACCCTAGGAGGGGTATAAGTTTCACGGGCGCGGGCCGTTTGTGAAAAATGGCCCCAGGGGCGTTTTGGTAATTTAGCGGCTTCAGACGTTAAATTTTATAACTTTTGAACGGGGCCTCGGATTAAAATTCTGAGATCTCCATTGTGCTTGGGAGGTGGTGTTTACCATAGGGGAGGCTTAACCTCGACCCCGTCAGGTGTTTCAGATGCGGGCTATTTTGGGAGTTTTAATTAATTAATGTTTTAATTAATTATTTTTCCTACTTAAACCCCTAACCCCCTCCCATATTCCTCCCTTGTTTGTTCTCTGGCAGAAGGAAGCCATCAAAGGGAGTTCTCCTCTCATCCTCCTCTCCGGCAAGGCGCGGCCTCGGCGGATCGCCCGTGAATCTTCGGGCAACACCCACGAGGTAGGATTTGTCGTTTGCGTTTTTCATTCACCGCACCTACTTCGAACTCAAATAATTGTATGGAAACTCTGTCGGATTTTCGAGCGAATCCCCTGAATGCATAGTATACAATTTTCTCTTTCCGCTGCTTGTTTCAGTTTTGAAATCGGAGCTCGGAGTTGTTCGCAATCATTCGCCGAAGTTTACGGGAATTTGGGTTGTCCAGGCGGTTTCCGGCCAGTTTGGGTGCTCCAGCTGTCCGAGGCGCGGAGGCTTCAGGTGGCGCGGCATCGGCTCGGGCTTTAGCGGCGCAGCGTCAAGCGCCTCAGGCGGCAGGCGGCCGGGGGAGCAGCGTCGTGCGGCGGTCGTCAGCCGCAGGCGCCGCGGGCGCGGAGCGCGAAGGGGGGGGGGGGGACCGGCTTCGGCCGGTCGTCGCGGCACGCAGACCTGGAGTCTTTGTGACCCCGGCCAGCAGACAAGGGACCCGTGCCTCGCGGGTCCCATGGGGAGATAGCCGGACTGGCTCAGCCGGTCCGGGCGACGCGGGCCGGCACAGGCAGTGAGTGGGCCGGCCGAACCGGCCCAGCCCACCCATTGGTCCGATGATTTTCTAAAACGCCTCTAAAAGGCAGCTCGGGTGTCGGATTCGGGTGCCGTCAGTGGCGACACGCTCCTTGAGTTAATCCGAGTATTTTGAGATGGTTTTGGGAATTTTTAATTCCTGAAACGATGGGCGTCGAAGGCGTGACACATCTTAAAGTGGAATGTCATTTTTTTCCGGGAATCATGTTTTGAGCGGTGCAGACGCTTCCGACGTCCGTTTTGAGTGTCGTCAGCGGCGTTGTGACCCTGGCACTGAGGCAGAGGTTTCCAAGGCAGTTTCGGGCATAGAGGCCGAAGTTGTGGCGTGGGCCCCACGACCCGTCTTTTGAGCTGCGTGCAGCTTTTAGCGACTTTTTTCTCAGTAGTCCGTTCGGGGCGTGCGAGTAGTCGATGTTGGTTATTTTTCTGAGGGCAATGCGTTGGCGCAGTCTACCCACTGTAATTCCGCACGATGGTGCGGGACCTGCGAGGGCCATTTCTGGAGTTGACGGTGATTTCCAGCTTTATCACTGGTCGATCGTTTTGGACAAGTGAGTAGTCCATTTAGTGTATTTTTTCGTGAGGATTGCAACGGTGCCATCCGTTCATTGAGTTTCGGGACCGAGATGCGGGTCCCACGTGGCACCGCTCGTGTGCGGTGCGCCGCGATGCACCTTTTTCCTCGGATATCCATTGCACTCAAGTGAGTAGTGATTTTTACGTGTTATCCTGAGGGGATCACAATGGTGCGATGCACCCAACTATTTTCTGGGCCGAGGCTCGGGATCACGGTATGTCGTTCAGGCGTGAGGCGGTGTTGGTGACTTTTCCATCATATATCCGTTGGAGGTGAGTAAAGAGTCGATCTCGTGTGTTTTTTCGCGAGGATTACAACGGTAGAATCCGTTTTGTTGTGCGGAGCCTCTTGAGCGATCTCGTTAAATGTGGAGAAAGGAAGGTGCTCTAGTGGTTGTTCGCCCTACCTTGTTGTAGCGGATCCTTGGCGTGTGATCACGCACTCTTGGGAGACTGATACAAATGGTTCATGAGATGTGGCTGGCCGTGCCTAGGCCTTTGAGGTGGAGTTATTACGTCACACCTTCGTGTTGACGCTGGGTGTTGTGTGCACGTTAGCCTTTGGGCTGGAGTGAGGTATGCACTGGGAATACACAGGAGCACTTGGCGGTACGTGTGGTTGTTTGTACCTGAGGATGTTGTGCGCTTAGTTGGGGTTGACTTGGGGCCACACGTCGTGTGGGCCCCACCTACGTGACGTGATCTGCTTTACGTACTATGACCTCTCGCGACGTAGACGGTCCCTCTACGCTCGTTTTTTTGACCATCAGGGTGGAGTTTTCCCCTGGCTCTACGCACGTTTGTTTGACCAGCAAGGTAGAGTGATCCCCTAGATTTGTTCTCTTTTGTCTGACCATTAGAGTTGAGAGGATTCCCCCTGGTCTTGTGCTCGATGGTTTGGCCGGCAGAGATGGTTTGGTTCCTCTGCTTCTTTGGCTGTGAGGGGTTTTAGTACTGTGCCCTTTCACCAGACTGCGACACCGTCTGCATCTATGGGTGTTCGTATAGCGTGGGCGTTTTCCCCACATTCTAGGATGAGATGTCTTGGTCCGCTGTGACAGTGACTCAGAGGATTGGAGCGGGATCTCCTTGTGAGGCATGGGGAGTTTCTCCCATTGCATTGTGTTCCCTGGTAGAGCTTGTGGTTTCGGTGTGACCAACACTTTACGCGGGCACCGATACTCTACCCATGAGGTTGTTCTAGCAGGGCTGAGGTTGTTCCAGCAGGGCTGAGGTTGTTTCCAGCAGGGCTGAGGTTGTTTCCAGCAGGGCTGAGGTTGTATCAGCAGGGCTGAGGTTATTCCATCAGGGCTGAGGTTGTTCCAGCAGAGCTGAGTTTGTTTCGAGCGGGGCTTGCAAGTGGGTTACCATCCAGCAGGGATGGCCAGTACAGTGGTGTTTACCGAGCAGTACCATCCAGCAGGGATGACCAGAGCATTTCCGGGCTTACCTCCAGCGAGGCTGGACAGTGGTCCCCAATGCCGGGCTGACCTCTAGCTGGGCTGGGAAGTGGTCCCCGATGCCGGGCTTACCTCCAGGTGGGCTGGGCAGTGGTCCCCGATTCCGGGTTACCTCCAGCTGGGCTGGGCAGTGGTCCCGTCACCGACTTTATCCAGGTCACCCTCCATTGGATTACCCTATTACGGGACTGGGTAGTGAGGCACCCGTCGACTTTCCGGGTATCCTCATAGTGGGAACCCGTTGACTTCTAGGGATCCTCCAGCGGGGCTGGGCAGGGGGCCGCCTGTCGACTTTGAGCAGATTTCTCGACTGCGGGGCAGTAACGAGTTGTGGTTGACGTTCCCCCAGAACACTCAAGTGCAAGGAGCACTTTACCCCACCGAGACGTTTCCTTGTGACGCGACCTAAAATCGTGTGGGCGAGTCAGTGCCTCCCAAAGCGGATAATGTCAAAGTGTGGTGATTGGGCCCCTTGACTTGCAGTTCGGGGCAGACGTGCGGGATGCTGGGCATCGATGTTGTTACCTTTGGGACTGTTGGAAACTCATTTTCATGGGTAGATCTATGGGACGGAGATCCCCTTATGATTTTGTTCGGGCTTCTTGACAGAGCATACATATGCATATACCTTGTTTCCGGCACCAACTTCTTGGGTTTGGCTACTCTCCTTCCAGGAGAGGCGAAGACGCGCGGGGTATTCCACGTACTTTCCGTGTCTATCTTCTCATGGTTGGATGAGTCTACTCTCCTACTATAGGTAGCGAATACTCGACGACAAGTTCATCTTCTCACCGTTTCCAGCTCCTTGTGTTTAGACGAGTCTACCTTCTTTCCTCTTGTTGGGTTGAGCTGGACTCTTTACTGCACTCCTTGTTGCACTCCTTTACTTTTCTGTTCGCTCTACTACTCACCCTTTGGTACCTCCTTCTGTTGCTCTCTAGAGCCTTTGGGGTATCCTACTGAGTATTTTTATACTCACCCCTGCTTGGGCTTTGCCCGCACTTGGTGTGCCCTTGCAGATGACGGACATGTGGAGCATGACTTCAGTGGAGCATAGGAGCTTGGGAGCTTGGACCACGTGCAGTGGTTGTGGCCAGGTTCCAGGTGGGAGACCCGTCAGCTGTTTCTTTTTTTTACCTATTGCCGAGTTGTGGCACTTTTTTTGGTTGGGCGCGTGTTTTGCCCCTTCTTACTTTTTAGAACATTGCTTGTACTTGTAGAGGTCGATGCACTTTGTGGTATATTTATAGCAGTTTCCCTTTTTTTCTTTCCTTTTCTTTTACTCTGCACTTTTGCATTGAGTGTTCTGCGTGTGTGTGTGTGTGTACAGGAGCTTAGGCAAAGGCCACCCCGAGTTGTTGTGCCTTTGGCACTGTTCGCCAGCCCCTGGCCTATGGAGGAGGGCTTGAGGTAGTTGCGGCTCGGTCCCGGGTAGGGTTGGGTCATGACAAAGTGGTATCAGAGGTGGTTCGTTCCTTGGGGCATTGTGAAGACATCCCTAAAAGAGGAATTGGTTGGGAATTAGGGAAACAATGATAATGTGTCTCGAGAGCGGCTCTCAGGCTAGGGAGTCCAGTGATGGTGCGACGACCGACGTATCCATTCACGAGTACCTTGATAACCCGCTTGTCGACATGGCATGCTGAGACACTTGTTGCGGGGAAAATTTGTTTGTGCATCACATAGGAATGAGTCTTGACTGTCCTTCTTGAGTCAGCTCCCCATCATTATTATTGTTGGTATATACATATATGCTCATCTGACTGTGGTACTCCTTGATAATTTTCAGGATGTCTCCGTAAGGATAGCCAACCAGGATACCAGCTTTTGTTTGTGATGATGACCCTATGAGCTACGAGGCCATAGTCGAGGACCCATCATGCGAGCCCCTTTTCTCCAGGTGGGCCAGTAGCAGCACCCCCACCTGTTGAGCAGCAGACAGCTTCAGTAGAGCAGAAGGGGCTTGAGCGCAGGTAGAGCGTGCTCTGTGAGTTCCAGCAGCAGAGACCGCTGAGGTTCAGTGGTGAGCCAGACCCTCAGGCAGCAGAGGTTTGGCTCGAGGTACTGGTTCGCCTTTTCAGGATCATGCGGACACTGACTGATCATAGAATGGCTTTGGAAGCCAGCCTTTTTCGTGGAGAAGCATGGCGTTGGTGGAGTCTGGTGACTCTGTTTCTTGAGGAGTCATCTCTTTTGTGGGGCGACATTCTTTTGTTGTTCCGTGAGGAGTTTTTCCCCTCCGGATTCAGGAGCTCCTGCAGTTTTAGTAGGGAGGGATGATGGTGGCCGAGTACGCGGCAAGTTTTACAGATCGTGCACGCTTTTACCCGGACTTGGTCCATGACGACAACCTCCGAGCACGGAAGATTGAGCAGGGTCCCCACCAAGAAATTCATACTGTCATAGTACCCTTGGGCATTTCCACATATGCGGGGGTGCTAGAGCAGGAATTGGTGACAGAGGGATTCCTGTCATGTTTTGCGGATGGTAGTGGCAGTGGGCGTGATGGAGCCGGGACGTCTGCCGTATCTAGCAGGCGTTGGAGGACAGGACCTCGATACGGGTGGCCTTCCCATTTCCGGTTTCGGAGACGTGGTCGTATACCACTGTGGCGACAAGGCGCAGGGCCTTAGCCGAGGATTCCCTTCCATGAGTGGATCCCGGGCCGTGGTCGTACACCATAGTGGCGCCAGAGGGCACCAAGGCAGCCCAGAGAGCGTCGGTGCTATGCTTGTGACGGGCGAGGTCACTTGGCACGAGACTGCCCAACCTGAGTTGCAGAGAGCTTCGGGCAGGCAGCAGGCGCACCACCACGGCAGAGGCAGCACCATGATCGGAGTAGTTCCCAGAGAGGTGGTGCTGGAAGAGGAGCGGGATGAGCTAGTGGAGGAGGACGACTTTACAAGGTCTTCCCACCACCACTAGTCGGTCCACGTCAGGCTCCGGGAGCTGACAGTTGGGACCGCGGACAGCTGTGAGCTTGGATGTCTATGATCCTTCAGAGCACGGGATGGTGAGAGGTACCCCTTACGACTCTTCTACTTCTTGCAGTAGAATTGTTAGGCTCCGCGTTTGAAAGGCTTTTCTCCCTTCTCCTTGTTTGAGGTGTTACTAGGGTGACGTAGGGAATCGGGTGTAACACTGTGTTGGTAAGGAAAAAGGCGTGAGACCTTTTTCCTTTAGTCGATGGTGTTGGCTCCTTCGCATGTTGAGCGTGTAAGAGGGCATCGACTATGGAATCCTGCGTGACTAGATATCCTTGGGTGTTTCACCATATGGATATTCTGAAGGATGGAATCACCAGGCCTTGTTTCAGGTGCGGGCGGTGATTCCAGTCATGGCGTGCGACGTAGAGGTTGGACCGGGGAGGTGAGCTACCCCTGAGGGCCTTCAGGCCGTTTGAGATCGTGCAAAGGGATGGCGAGGTGCCCTACTTCCTTTCCCTAACCTCGATGTCTGGAGTGGGTGCACGACATCGGAAAGGGCCAACCTTGCGTGAACAGATCAATCCTTCGGTCTTTGTGCGGTGACGCAGAGCTGTGCGTGGGTTCATCTGGGTATGAGAAAGCCATGTGTGGGATTAGTACCCTATGTTTCTCCCTAGTGTTTCTTTTCGGGGACGAAAATCTTGAAGGAGGGAATGATTTAAGAACCCGGTTTTTTTTCTGAGAAAGTCTTAGTAATATTCTTGATGATATACCAGAGCAGTGCTTTCAGACGACGTGCGATTCTGAGCCCCGGAGTGGCCGGAATTAAATTTTCAGTGCGTTCACACTGGAAACATTAAATAAATAGGATAACTCCTAAACGGAGTTTCGGATCAAAGATCCGAGTGTACGGATGAGTTCGAAATGGGGTGTTTACCCTAGGCATGACATAAAACTTGTCGGCGCGGGATGTTTGGACCCCTCACCCGCTTCTAGAATGTTAAACGGATTAAATAAATTAATTAATTCATTTAATGGAGAAATGCTAGTATCTCTTAAACGGTGGCTCAGATTGGAAAACTGAGGGAACAGTTGAGTTCGGAATGTGCTGTTTACCCTAGGAGGGGTATATGTTTCGCGGGCGTGGGCTGTTTGTGAAAAATGGCCCCAGGGGTGTTTTCGTAATTTAGCGGCTTCAGATGTTAAATTTTATAATGTTTTAATGGGGCCTTGGATTAAAATTCTGAGACCGCCGTTGTGCTCGGGAGGTGGTGTTTACCCTAGGGGAGGTTTAACCTCGACCCCGTCGGGTGTTTCAGATGCGGGCTATTTTGGGAGTTTTAATTAATTAATGTTTTAATTAATTATTTTTCCTACTTAAACCCCTAACCCCCTCCCATCTTCCTCCATTGTTTGTTCTCTGGCAGAAGGAAGAAAACAAAGGGAGTTCTCCTCTCCTCTTCTTCTCCGGAAAGGCGCGGCCCCGGCGGATCGCCCGTGAAGCTTCGGGCAACGCCCACGAGGTAGGATTTTTCGTTTGCATTTTTCATTCAACGCACCTACATCGAACTCAAATAATTGTATTTAAACTCTGTCGGATTTTCTAAATAATCCCATTAAAGCGTAGTATACAATTTTCTCTTTCCGATGCTAGTTTCGGTTTTGAAATCGGAGCTCTAAGTCGTTCGCAATCGTTCGCCGAAGTTTGCGGGAATTTCGGGTTGTCCCAGCGGTTTCCGGCCAGTTTGGGTGCTCCGGCTATCCGAGGCGCGGCAGATTCAGGTGGCGCGACGTTGGCTCGGGCTTCAGCGGTGCGGCGGCGAGCGCCTCAGGCGGCAGGTGGCCGGGGGAGCGGGGTCGTGCGGCGGTCGTCGGCCGCACGCGCCGCGGGCGCGGAGCGCGAAGGGGGGGGGGGACCGGCTTCGGTCGGTCGTCGCGGCACGCAGACCCGGGGTCTTGGTGACCCCAGCCAGCAGACAATGGACCCGCGCCTCATGGGTCCCGTGGGGAGATAGCCGGACTAGCTCAGCCGGTCCGGGCGACGCGGGCCGGCCCACGCGGTGAATCGAGGGCCGGCACAGGCAGTGAGTGGGCCGGCCGAACCGGCCCGGCCCACCCTTTGGTCCGAAAATTTTCTAAATCGCCTCTAAAAGGTAGCTCAGGTGTCGGATTCACGTGCCGTCAATGGTGACGCGATCCTTGAGTTAAGATGAGTATTTTAACATGGTTTTGGGAATTTTTAATTCTTGAAACGATGGGCCTCGTAGGCGTGACACATCTTAAAGTGGAATGTCGTTTTTTTCCGAGAATATTGTTTTGAGCGGCACGGACGCATCCGACGTCCGTTTTGAGTGCCGTCAGCGGCGTTGTGACCCTGGCACTGAGGCAGAGGTTTCCAGGGTGGTTTCGGACATAGAAGCTGAAGTTTAGGTGTGGGCCCCACGACCCGTCTTTTGAGCTACGTGCAGCTTTTAGCGACTTTTTTTCTCGGTCATCCGTTCGGGGCGTACGAGCAGTCGATGTTGGGTGTTTTTCCAAGGGAAACGCATTGGCGCAGTCTGCCTGCTGTAATTCCGCATGATGGTGCGGGCCCCGTGAGGGTCGTTTCGGGAGTTGACGGTGATTTACAGCTTTATCACTGGTCGATCGTTTTGGACAAGTGAGTAGTCCATTTCCTATATTTTTTCGAGAGGATCGCTATGGTGTGATCCGTTCGTTGAGTTTCGGGGCCGGGATGTGGGTCCCACGTGGCACCGCTCGTGTGCGGTGCGCCGGGATGCACCTTTTTCCCCGAATATCAATTGCACTCAAGTGAGTAGTGCTTTTGACGTGTTATCCCGAGGGGATCACAATGGTGTTATGCGCCCGACTGTTTTCAGGGCCGAGGCTCGTGATCACGGGACGCCGTTCGGGCGTGAGGCAGTGTTGGTGACTTTTCCGTAGGATATCCGTTGGAGGCGAGTAAGTAGTCGATCTCGCGTGTTTTCCATGAGGATTACAACTGTGCAATCCGTTTGGTTGTGCGGAGCCTCTTGTGCAATCTTGATAAATTTGGAGAAAGGAAGGTGCTCCAGTGGTGGTTCGCCCTACCTTGTTGTAGCGGACCCTTGGCATGTTATCGCGCACTCTTGGGAGAGTGATAAAAATGGTTCATGAGATGTGGATGGCTGTGCCTGGGGCTTTGAGGTGGAGTTGTTACGTCACGCCTTTACGTTGACGATGGGTGTCGTGTGCACTTTAGCCTTTGGGCTGGAGTGAGGTATGCTCTGGGAATACACGGGAGCGGTTGGCGGTATGTGTGGTTGTTTGTACCTGAGGATGTTGTGCGCTCAGTTGGGGTTGACTTGGGGCCACACGTCGTGTGGGCCCCACATGCGTGTCATGATCTTATTTACGTACTTTGACCTCTTGCGACGTAGACGGTCCCTCTGCACTCGTTTGTTTGACGAGCAGGGTGGAGTTTTCCCCTGGCTTTGCGCTCGTTTGTTTGACCAGCAAGGTGGAGTGTTCCCCTAGTTTGGTGCTCTTTTGTTTGACTAGTAGGGTTGAGCAGTCTCCCCCTGGTCATGTGCTTGATGGTTTGGCTGGCAGAGATGGTTTGGGTCCTCTGCTTCTTTGGATGTGAGGGGTTTCAGTACTGTGCCCTTTCACAAGACTGCGACACCGTCTGCGACTACGGGTGTTCGTGCAGCGTGGGCATTTTCCCCCCTTTCTGGGATGAGATGTCTCGGTCCGCTGTGATAGTGAATCAGCAGATTGGAGCGGGATTGCCTTGTGAGGCCTGGGGAGTTTCTCCCGTTGCTCCGTGTTCCCTGGTAGAGCTTGTGGTTTCGGTGTGACCAACACTTTACATGGGCATTGATCCTCTACCCAGGAAGTTTTTCCAACAGGGCTGAGGTTTTTCCAGCAGGGCTGAGGTTGTTTCCAGCAGGGCTGAGGTTGTTTCCAGCAGGGCTGAGGTTGTTCCAGAAGGGCTGAGGTTGTTCCAGCATGGCTGAGGTTATTCCAGTAGAGCTGGGGTTGTTTCGAGCGGGGCTTGCCAGTGGGTTACCATCCAGCATGGATGGCCAGTACAGTGGTGTTTACTGAGCAGTACCATCCAGCAGGGATGGCCAGAGCAGTTCCAGGCTTACCTCCAGTGGGGCTGGGTAGTGGTTCCCAATGCCGGGTTGACCTCCAGCTGGGCTGGGCAGTGGTCCCCGATGCCGGGCTTACCTCCAGCTAGGCTGGGCAGTGGTCCTCGATTCCGGGTTACCTCCAGCTGGGCTGGGCAGTGGTCCCACCGCTTACTTTAGCCGGGTCGCCCTCCAGTGGATTACCCTGTTATAGGACTGGGCAGTGAGGCACCCGTCAACTTTCTGGGTATCCCCGTAGTGGGAACCCGTTGACTTCCAGGGATCCTCCAGCGGGGCTGGGCAGGGGGTCGCCTGTCGAGTTTGAGCAGATTTCTCAACTGCGGGGAAGTGATGAGTTGTGGTTGACGTTCCCCCAGAACACTCAAGTGCGAGGAGCACTTTCCCCCAACGAGACGTGTCCTTGTGATGCGACCTAAAACCATGCGGGAGAGTCAGTGCCGCCCAAATCGGATAGTGTCAAAGTGTGGTGATTGAGCCCCTTGACTTGCTGTTTGGGGCAGATGTGCGGGATGCTGGGCATCGATGGTGTTACCTATGGGACTGTTGGTGGATCATTTTCTTGGGCTGAGCTATGGGACGGAGATCCCCTTACGAGATTGTTCGAGCTTCTTGATAGAGCATACATATGTATATAACTTGTTTTCGGCACCCACTTCTTGGGTTTGGCTACTCTCCTTCCAGGAGAGGCGAAGACGCGGGGGTATTCCACATGCTTTCGGTGTCTAGCTTCTCATGGTTGGATGAGTCTACTCTCATACTATAGGTAGCGATGACTCGACGAGAAGTTCATCTTCTCACCATTTCCAGCTCCTTGTGTTTGGACGATTCTACCTTCTTTCCTCTTGTTGGGTTGAGCTGGACTCTTTACTGCACTCTTTATTGCACTCCTTTAATTTTTTTTCGGTCTACTAGTCACCCTTCGGTACCTCCTTTTTTTTCACCCTCGAGCCTTCGGGGTATCCTACTGAGTATTTTTATACTCACCCCTACTTGGGATTTGCCCGCACTTGGTGTGCCCTTGCAGACGGCGGACAAGTGGAGCGTGACTTCAGTGGAGCGTAGAAGCTTGGGAGCTTGGACTGTGTGCGGTGGTCATGGCCGGGTTCCAGGTGGGAGACCCGTTAGCTGTTTCTTTTTGTTTACCTGTTGCTGGGTTGTGGCACTTTTCTGGTTGGGCACGTGTTTTCCCCTTTTTTCCTTTTTAGCACTTTGCTTGTACTTGTCGAGGTCGATGCACTTTGTGGTATATTTATAGCAGTTGCCCTTTTTCTTTGCTTGCCTTTTCTTTTACTCTGCACTTTTTCATTGAGTATACTGTGTGTGTGTGTGTGTGTACATGTTCTTAGGAAAACTCCTCCCCGAGTTGTTGTGCCTTCAGCGCTGGTCGCCAGCCCCTGGCCTATGGAGGCGGGCTTGGGGTAGTTGCGGCTCGAGCCCGGGTAGGGTTGGGTCATGACAGTAATAATGCACTGACTTTGGGGAACTGGGGTTGGGGCATAATAGTATATAATTTAAACAAAATGTTTTTCTGGAATAAGAATTTGTATTTTTCACTATTAACCAAGGAATATATATTTCAGTAGGATTCTAAAAAATCCAAAGTTATTTTTGACCTGAATATTTCAAGATTTTTTGTCAGATAAATTTTTCTAATGTGGTAAAAATTAATTTTAAAATATTTGTTAAAATCACAACTGGACTCCCATTATGAAAATGTTTTCCAAAAAATATTTATTTTTCATTAAAATAGTTATTATTTTCTTTATAATTAAAATATTTGAAATTATTTAATTTGACAAATGTGTTAAAAATATAATTTACATAATTTAGTTACTCTTATTAATAACATCCAACGTAAAGGATATGTTACAACTGTCATTTTTAAATAATAATATTTTAATATAGTATTATGTATTTTAGCCCTACCACGCATGAATCACTTACTATTTAAATATTTATTTATTTAAAAAATAAATATATCATAAACTAATTTGGTGTTACATCAAATTCTATTATGGGAGTTGTGGGTCAAATATGCTATCAAACATGATGTCCCTCTTTTAAAATCTAAGTGTGTTACAAAGAAAATATCAAATATCTAGATTATATAGTCTCATTTCATGTCCAAACACATCCTATTATCATTTATAGATGGAATGATAATCATGGAAAACATGTAGATTATATTTCTTTAATTATGTTTCATTTACCCAAGAATTAGGACTCTTCGATCAAATGATCTGGGAGGAAGTGAAATTTAAAACATAACTTTTGTATTTTAGTCTAATAATGTATTTATAGATGAACTGTATAGTCATCCACTAGAGCATAAAGTTGATATTTCACTAAAACTCATGAATCAAACAATTCATATATCAAATAGACTTTATATAATCCCTCCAATAAAAAAATAGGAGTCAAAATACTAAACACAACACACTGTATGAAAAGATTTTATATTCCCATGTTTTTAGTGTGGGATTCACTAGTTCTCTTTGTCAAGAATAACTGTTGATCGATGTGTCATTGAAATTATTTTCTTATTAGTAATAAAATAATTATAAAAACTAGTATCATCTACCCATATTGTTGATTTATCTGATCAAATTAAGGTATCGAAAATTTTCATGGATATTTACTTATGATCTACATTCCATCAATTATGGGTCAAAAGGAAGAATATATACAAAGTATCATTCCATAAATGTTTTAAACAAAAAGATTTTATAGTGATTCCATTTGGATATAAAAATTCCACTACTAAATTCTTTGATCTAATGAAAATGGTTTAAATGGAAAAATGTAATCAATTCCTAGTTGTCATTATAGTGGAAATTTATATATATTTAAAGGGAAAATAGGAACATGGAGTTCCTGGAAATATTATCATAATGACCTTGATAAAGGATAATTTTTATTCCAGATTTATAAAATGTGATTTCTACCTATAAATGGTGTTATTAAAGGTTTATGTAATGAGAAGAAATAACTTATAATTTGACCCATTATAGAATGAAGTTATAAAAAAATGTTCAATAGGAACCAAAATAACTATGATTAATTAGTTATTGGGTTATCTTGATATTAACAATGAGTTTAACTAAATTTATTATATCTATAAAATCCACTAACCATGATTTCACATAAGGGATTAATGTTCCTTTATAATAGTAAATTTGAATAATACTTTATGTAATTGAGAAAGTGGTTGGTCAAATATCTTGTACCAAAATTAAACTTCAGTGGAGAAAGGTTTTTTGTAAATATTGTTACTTTGAAAAAAGGCATGTGTTGTGTCCTCATACAGAAGGTTACACTAATTAGTTATGGTACACACCAATTAAACACTAATTAGCATAATTACCTAACACGTGATGAGATATAACAACACGGTTTATCACATTAATAATTATGAAATGTAATCCATATAGAGTATTGTGGGATATACATAATGACCAAAAGAGAATGAAATATAAAATCACATGTATTAAATTGAATATGTGGCTATAGTGATGGTTTTATTTTAAAATAGATGATATACCCTCAATACATTACAATTAGAGGATGATAAATAATATAGTTTATGGTCTACGAAATATAACCCACACTATTGAATCAATGATTGATGATTAAAAAAGACATGATACTCACGGGTTTAAAAATGATGAATCTTGATGTCCTAATATAGGGGTGGAGAGAAATAAATTATTAAAAAATTTAGATTCTATGAAATTCGTTCATGTAACTATTAATGAATCTAAAAAGATAATATAAAGGTACAAATCAAGGTATAGAATATTCCATAGTTCAAAATTTCTATTTCTGTACTTATATGTTTTGGATCCTCGATATATATTACATTAATGCTAGAATAGGTGATAAATCTATTTGATATTGCACATAAGTAATAATTTTTTATACATTCGATATGAATATGTATAAAGATATTTAACTAAACATATTGATGGATTTTATAAAGGTATAAGTTGAATAATATCTATATTAATGCTTGGTATACTAGGATAATTATTTTAAATCATTAAAAATATAAGGGGATGTTGATACAATTGCCCATACCAGCATGAATGTATGAAAACAAGACCATGAATAACATCATTGGTCACAAAAAATTCTAACGGCTATAATTATATTTGAATTTTATACAATCACCTTTCAATTTTAGTAACCTTATTCATCAAAAATGATTTCTATCTTAGCCAAAATTCAACAATATACATAGGGGAAGTTTTATGGGTACTCAGATTATCAATACCCATTCTATTTTAATGGGATATATGGTTAACCTCAATGTGATATAGATGTATTTAGAAATAATTTAAGACAAGGATGAGTTTCAATACTGCATATCATCCTCACATAGAATGTCAGTTTGTGAGGAAAAATAAATATCTAAAGAATTATACTTGTACTTATGTGATGGATATCCAATTATATTAGAATCAATACCTTCCAAAAAAATATTTCCAAAATAATAATATTTTCCATGATAACATTCGGATGGGATCATATGCGGATTTGTATGGGAATATATATAGGGATCAAACATGTTGGGGTGAAGTTATAGAGAGGAAGCTGATAGTGATTAACCTTAAAATAGAAATAATAGAGAGGTTCTGAACATTTCTATGAATCAAATTTGATAAAAAATTAATTATAAAAATCATCAATAAGATGTAGGTGTTTGATAATGGTGGAAATGTTTTCTTTTAAATGTATTGATTAATGTCAGTTGTGATATTTGGGAAGAATGGGAAGCTAATTCCATTAAACAAATTACCACTTAAGATCCTTTATTTGGTTGGGTCATGTCCTATCACTAAACACTCCCTCAACATTGATTACAAATACCATATTTTCTCTATGAATATATTTTTATAGATTATATAATTGAATTTTCTCATGCTCTATGCTTAGATGCTGTGAAAGTGTAACAATATCTCCCATACTAGGAACAAACCGTGGCAATTATAAATTGAAGGGAATTTTTTTATAGAAAATATCACTCATATGGTAATGGTGTTGTGAAGATATCATTTTTTTGAGACGTATATATGGAACACTAAGAATTTATGAGGGAAAATTACCCTCAATTTATTTCTTTAATTCAATGAAATTTAGAGTAAAAATTTATTTAAGGGGGGAATGTAACAACCCGAGATTTTTGATCCTCTAAAAAATCAAATAAATTTATTTGATAACTTTTATTTCACAAAAATACTAATGTAAATGGTAAAAAACATATTTCCACAGTAATATTATATAACATAATATTCCAATGAATTAAAAATCATTTTTAGATGAAAAATATCTTATACAAATTAATATTAAAAGTGTGTATGGTCAATAATATTATTATTTTTTATTTTTTCCATTATTTTAAAAATTTTCAAATATTAAAATTTTATTTATATAGTATAAGAGTCATTTTTTAATACAATATAAAAAAAATTTATATTTATTAATTTATTAGTATTTTCATAAAATGTTGGTTTTTAGTTGAAATGTATCAGAATTGAAAAAATTAAATTTATAGTATTTTATCACTTTGTATGAATATAATAAATTATTTCATATTCAATAAAACAATAAATTATTAAATTATAAAATAAGATTATGAATTTTGAAATATTCTTTGTGCATAGAGAAACAATGCCAAACACCTTTAGAACTAATGATAAATTATTGTAAAAAACTATTATTGGCATTCTTGTTACATATATATTTTAATGTTAATTTTCATATTTTTATTGATATATAATCTGAATACCATTTATAAAAGATCTGATAATTTAATTTTCGGAATTAAAAATACAGACCAATATTACTTTATAATTTATAAATTTCAATTCATAATAACATTTTTACAAAAAAAATTTATTCATTTGATTTTATTATTTTAGAATTGTATATTCATACATATATAAAGAGGATTTGATTAAATGGTCTCCAAAATTAAAATGGGATGGTTAAAATTTTGTATACAAGGCTGTATTAATTATGTTTATTAATACTAATTACTAAGGTAAACAATTGGTTCCCCCTATAAATGTAAAAATAATATAAAGTATTATGCTAAGGGGGATATGAGAAACCTGATTCCAGTTGGGTGATATGTGATTTTATTGACCAAAATACATATTATATCCACAGTTTTCAATTTTTTAACTCCTTAATCATTTAATAGTGAAATTAAATTATTGAAATTCATTAGGTTTTTTCCAAAATACACATCACTTCACATAAAAATAGGTAACACTTACACAACATAATGACTCACCCAAACTTCGAATTACAAATTAAAAATATAAAATTTTATACTAACTAAATCCATATAATTATAAAAAAATACTCAGTTCATTCATATTTATCCTAGACCATCATTTTCAAGGAAAAATATAAGGAATTGTTAATTCTAAAATATAAGTATTATCTAATTGTAATGTTTTTATTCATAGAAATACTTCTTTAAATATATTATAAACATAATAATATATTTATTTAAAAATATTAATAAAAATATATGATTAGCTAAAATTGTGATAAGTCTAAGTTAATAATTTCTATCAACTTATAAAAACATATTAACATTATTTATGTGCGTCTGTAGACTATCGACTCCCTGAAGAATCGTTTTTTTCATATTTATTAAATTAATCATTATTTTTCAAAAAATATTATAATCTAATTTTCCATATTTGAAAATAAATATATATAAATATTCATCTATTATATTTATTTTTTGTTAATATATTCATCTCATTAAATATACTCTCAGATCAAGTTAAATTGTGTCCATGTTTTGGTTATCTTAAAAACCTACTTGAAAAATGCTATAAAACACTATTATGGATGACTACAGGAATATAGAAACTTATATTATTATAATATATTTTGAATATAGTGAAAGTTATATTTTTTTTGGAAATATAATAATATATATTGGTCTAATAATTAATAATTCTATTTTGTATTTAAATAACATTGTAACATGCCAACAGTAATTCTATTTCTATGTAAAAATATTAAAATACTTATGGAATTACATAAGAAAATTTTAAATAAATATTCAGTATATATAATTATATATTAAATGATATAACTCTAAATCATAGATTGGTTATTGTTAAAAATATAATTAAGCTTTCTCAAATGGATTGAGATATTATTACTCAATGTTTAGAAGAGATTAAAATTATATTATTCATGAAAATAATTTATATTAATGAAGGGTATATATATATATTATGATAATGTTCATAAATGGTTAATTTAAATTTTTATCATTATGATCAATAATTTTTTACAACATATTTTAAATCAAGGGTTATGGGAAGGTCCATGGTAACTCAATCTCCCTAGATTTGATTATATAATTTCTAATTGAACATAAGTTTCTAGATCATTAATTTTGAATAATTTTCATCCTTTATTTCTTGGAATAGATAGTTTTTAAATCAAATCCAATTTTAAGAATTCTCTCTCACTAACTTGTTTTTTAAATATAATAAGCCTCTTTAAAAAGATACTAATAACAATTCTTTTAATATCAATGATTTCAAAATGTTTCAAACAACTCAATTATGGGATTTGGTGTTAATTTTACCCTCTACATTCAAAATGAAATATCTATAATAGAGGTATGTTATATGCTTCACCTAATAATTTATTTGAATATGTGATTATTTTGGGTGATTATGTTTTATGTATATACTATTTAGTTAATGTTGTTATTTTATTCCATTTTTATGATTTTTGATACCTATTATATTTTTCTTGTTTCTTTAAAAAATGAGAATGATTTATATTTGGATATAAAATAAACCTTATATTTTTAACATTGGTCCCTTACGAAATGAGGATGATTTATTTTATTTTCCACGTGTATGTATGGATAATGATACCTTGGTTCATAGATACACTTAAAATTAATTGGTATAAGTTAATATCTATGGAGATATTAAGGCATGGACATATTGAGTATTTTAACATAGTCGATGTAATGATGTGTTTGGTCTCACTTTTAGACATAGAGAAATTGAGTTAATTTATGGAATAATGTCTATAGTGAGTTTGATCAGAGAACCTTTTATATTCTTTTTACAATGAGACATTATCATGTTGTTCAGAAAATTGTCATAAATATTCAATATAGATTTTAGTATCATAAAATACCTTATTTTCATGATTGTTCCTTTTTTTCTAGACATCTATGTCTTGCTCAGATGATATATGAATATTAAGGTATTTTCTGAGGGATTTTATATTGTTTATTATTCCATAATTATCTTCTACAATCTTATGTGACTGTAAAATGTATATGATTACCATCTAATGTATCTTGATCATTTCTTTATATTTACTTCCCCCCATATATTTTGTAATGTTTTTATATCAATTTACCTTGGAGAGCATATGAGATCCTACATTCCTTTTATTTCCAATCCCAATTTTTTAAAGGTAATCATACCAAGTGATATATCTATAAATGGGTCTTGAGGAAAATTATTATAGTGTGTTTCTCAAAAGTATTATATAACGAGATATTTATGTTGTTAATTTTCAAGACCCTAAACCAACAGGTCAATGGGATATGTGACTATTGTGAGGTGTAATGTATAAATATTAAAATTACTAAATTATTTATGTTAAATTTATTTTGGGTTTTTATAATTGAGAATCATAATTGGTGTAATATTTTTTACATATATCTGGAACAGCTGGGTTTATATCACTTTTATAATTTATTATTAAGAAATATCACTTCGAATATTTTTTTTATATAATAATAACTTTTGGTAAAATAAATTTCACTTTCTTGGATTAACTCTTCTACAACACAGTCAAACCCACATAGTAACCAAATGTTTAATTTAACTATATGAACACAAATTGTCACGTAATTGTATTGAGATATTTATGAGAAATAAATATTAATATGGGGAAACTTATTTGAGTGCTATGTGATACAAATATTTTTTAGTATACTAAAATATTAAATTCATTTAAGTATTTAATTATTGGTGTTAAGGATTCAAAGTTATACATAAGTTGATCATATTATATATTTTGAAACATTATGGAATATTTTGTCAAATCCAATGACCAGACCAAGACAAATGATTTCAATTTTATATGGGAAAATACATTTTCAAAGTAATAATCATTTGTTTACAAATTATTGGATACAAAATTATTTTACAAATTTATATACGAGTTTCATCAAAAAAAAATATTATTGTATCTAATTATTGATTCATTATTCCAATTACAATTTTAATGTCTCTATTTTATTCTATGTAATTTTATTGAACCCATACAGTAACAACACATGGTTATAATTTATTTAGATTTTTATGTCCCCAAATTAATTAATATAAATTTATATATCTTAGTTTTGTTTATTTCAAATTCATGTATTGATAGTGTCTGTTATAAATTTAAATGTAACAATTTATTTGAAAAAATGAACCAAAAACTCAAATTTGAGAAAGCATACTCATATTTTTAGGATAATTTTGAAAAATAATATATTTTTTGTTTGTGATCTTTAGAAATTTACTAGAAATAATTTTTATGTGTTTTTTGTTTGGTAGTAATAGAATTCTAGGATTTTAATTTAAAAGTTTTCTTTTTTTAAATGATCATCGCATTTTTCAAAGTTAACTAACACAATCATATTTCCCTTATAAATTAATAAAATTATAAATAAATCATTTATAGATTTTATTAAAAGTCTACATGTGATTTAAATGGGTTGTGATTTTAGAATTATATATAAAGTATTTTTTATTTTAACATTAATGAAGACAAAACATGCATCCTATCTCAATCCTAAGAAATCGGGAATAGATTAATATGAAACAAAAAAAACAAATATCTTATTTAATTGAGAAATATAGGAATAAATGATTCATACTTTTGATTTGTAATTAGTTTTGTATAACTAAATGTGTGTATTTTATTTTCAAAATTGATTTTTCTGAACAAATAACGTGTCACATAACCATAATTATATAAATGCACTGAAATTGACATGATAATTTATGGAAAAGTACTATGAATCCATTTACTAGTACTAAATAATTACTTAAAAATCTGAGATGTGGTGTGTCTAGTATGACTCAATGATCATGTCTCTAATTTATAAGTTATTTTTCAGTAAAAAACTACTCTTATATACTCAAGTCAAAGAAAAAATGATCATATTATCCTAATATATAAGGAAATCATTATTTGATTAATTTTTAATATATATGAATTACATTTATTCCATCATAGCACATATTTATTCCATAGTTAATAAAAAAATTATTCAATTTAAAAGATTTATTTTTTTAAAAAAATGTTTGTCACATACACAAAAATGAAAACCAAACATGAAATGTACAAAAAAATCATCACAAATAGTTAATTGATCACATGTGACCAAAAGTAATTAAGAGGAAGTAATATGATATGAAATGTGTCTATTATGAGTGAATATGACTGTTCATAATTTAATAATGATATTTCAGTTAAAAATTTCTGTTAAATGCTCAAATCTATGAAACAATCCTTAAATATTCATGATAAATTAAGAAATAATCATTGATTAATTTCTAACGTATAATAATTTACTATATATATTTATCCATGTTTTCATCCTAGTATGACTGCATGTTAAATTTTATAATATAAATGTGACATTTTAGTTCAAAACCCATTCTTAATTCTATGAAATCATGTTCGGATGGGTATAAAATACTATATAAATGATCAGTGATTCCAGGTTCTCTTGATGAAATTAAACTCATGTCATTTTGTGATTGGGTGATTCTAGTTTTATAAAATTTTATTTTATTTTTAATTGTACCATTTTTTTAAAAACATACCACACATATTTAAAACTATGTAAACAAGATACCATTTCCTTGAATTTTTTTTGAATATTATCAATAATTTATTTTTCAAATTTTGGAATAAACCAAACTATTGATCATTATATATTGAAATTAAGACTATTGGGTAGTGAATAGTAATATTAAAAATTAATGAAAAAAGCAATTAGAGTTTGTAAAACACTAATCTTTAGTGAGTATAGTCTTCTTGAGTTGAGTTACGGTGGAAATAAAAATGACATTAGACATCATTTCTGGTGTTTTGGATCACAATGATTCTAGAACACTTCTAAATCACCTCAACTACTCAAGGATTTTATTACCCATTATGAAAATTACTTTTAATTTTTGAGAACCTTGTTTACATTCACTACTATTTAAACAACCTAGAGGCACAACCTAGTCTTAATATACGAGGTCACCCTATTTTTCTTACCTAACTTTTGTTCTGGATTCAAAACCCTGGCATCCTTTTAGGTGGTGGAATTTCCCGATAAATAAATTCTTTCTTTTTATTGGAAATGAAAAAAAACATACATGAATAATTACAAAGTGAATGATAAATATTCATGAATGAAATATAATATATCGAAATTAGCATATGATCATAATTATTGAACATTTTTTTTCTATATGATCATTGATAACATTATAAAAACAACTATAGAATTTGAATTTCGTTGGTGATCCAAACCAGAATACAAAAGTTGTAGAATTCTGTGAACAAATGAGAGAATCATGATTTTTAATGACGTATCACACATGATTTAAATCAAATAATTTTCATAAGTATATTATTTTATTCTTTAAATGGATATCATTAATAATTAAAAATATAAAATATGAGTGTGTTTATTTCTAATATATTATTGACATTTTTTTCACATAACATTGATGTAAAATGGTTTTTTCCATCATTTATTAATTTTGTGCTTGAATAATATAGTTAAAATTAGGATTTTTAATTTATCATGAGATATTAATATAAAAAAATTAATATTTATTTTAAAAAATATTAAAAATATTACAATTATAACAGAATTAAAAAAAATCTATTACATTATATAGACAAAAAACTATAGTAAAATATAGTGTTAAATAACTTCAAAATACATGAATAAATGAACATTAAATATTGTTAATTTTTTTACAAATAGTAATTAATAATCTAAATATAAAATTTAACAAATTAACAATATAAAACATTTTAATTACATAAAATGAAATAAGAAATTTAATTTTAGAAACATAATATTAAACCAAAAAGAAGCTTAAAAATGCTAGCAGTGACTCGTGACACTCCGTTGAAAACAGATAGTGGTGTTTCCTGACTCACCACTAAACACAGTTTGTGGTGGATCCTAACCTACTACAAGAATAGATCAAATTCTATAATTTCAATTTCAATAAAAAAAATAAAAACATCCAACCAAATCCAAAATTATTCCATGATACTAAGAGACCAAAGGCTTTAAGAGGGTAATAAAAATTTTCGTACCATTTGATGTCAGGTGGTGACTCATAAGTCACTAATTTTTGTAGTTTACTATTAACTAATGAAAAATTATTTTAAAAAATACAATGATAAATAAATTAATAATTCCCTATGAAGGTACTGAAGAAACCAATATCTTATAGAAAGAAAAATAATAAAAAATTATCAAAAAAATATAAAACTACTTAAAACTAATAGAAATATTTATAGAAACTTAATAGGGGAAAATATAATGGGTGAAATTAAAGAGATTATGATAGGACTCTTTATAGAATAAGGATGAAGCATTTAATGAGAAAAGATGATCCACTATTGATGTAAAATATTGAGCAAAATGACTCCCCATTCTAATATGGTGGGGGCATTGGAATCTTCATCGGAAATTTCCAAAAATGACTCACTAACTCACTATTGGGTTTCAACGGTGACTAATGACTCCCCATTATAGATTTCCAATGGTGACTCACTGAATTTTTATTGGGTTACAATAGCAACTCATCAAGAGTCCAACATATTATTATAAGTAAAATACAATCAATATAAGAAAAAGAAGTAGGCATGATGGGCACCCAATGAATTTATGATAGAAAAAATTAATGATAAAAGATAAATGAATATTTGAATATTTTTTTATGAGACCAAGTGAGAAGACCACACATGATCATTAGTACATTAATAAATGGAAATATAATATTTATTTTATAATGATTATTCTAGGAGAACCGGTAAACATATAGATGGACGAGGATAGCCATGGAATATTTCCAATAAAATGGAAGTCGACTACGAGACACCCAAAGAAGATGATTAAAAAAATAAAATAGTGGAGTGTAGAGTTACAAAAGAACATAGGTAAGAAAATAAATATCATATTATGTGATATAACATATCATAAGAAAAATATTATATATTAGTTTTTAACTCAAATGATAAAAAATAAAAATATTATCCCACATAGAATTGAATATGATGAAATTAAAAAATATAAATATCAAGGTATAATAATCCTTTGATTGAACTAGATATCAGGAATTAGCATTGGTTTAAAAAATCACGTACATGGTCTAATGGCATAATAAACTACCAATTCCCACCTATGAACCTATGACAACACTCTGTGGGCCTTATATATAGGCTCACATATGTTTACTTTGGATTATGCACAAAAATATCTTCTGCCTCATTGTAGATTTCCTCTAGCAGGCATTCCCATAGAGTTGAACCAATGAGACCCCTATGTTGTTGGTGGCTAGCTAACATCTTCACAATATAGAAATTTTTTTAAAAAAAATAAACATCAATAATAATAATAATAATAGTATCATTAAAACATTATGTATAAAAATTATATTTTTAAAACACTTAATTAAAAAATATTAATTGACTAAAAATATTATAGTTTATTAAACGAGAGAATGAAATTAATTATTAATAGATAAAAATTTATCAAAAGAAGTAATATCAATATATTTTTAAATCACAGTCAAATTATAAAAAACTCTCACTTTTGTGAGTTAAAAAAACATATATTAAATTAAAAAAAAACCACATTTTTTAAATTTTATCAAAAAAATTAATTAAATATAAAAGAGATTCCCTTTTAATAAAAAATAATATAAAATATATTTAACAATGTAGAAATCTATTAATAGATTTATATAGATAGATATAATTTTCAAAAAATGTAGAATTAAGATTATTTAAGAGTTTAATAAGAATTTTTAAACAGCATGAAGTAATTATTAATTATTTTGAATAGAAAAATAATATTCATGTATAGAATACATGTAAAAATATAATTATGTATCATTATTATGCTAAAAATTGTTTGAAATTATAACATACCAAATTGAAATTTCATCTTCTCAAAATTAATATAATCCAACGATTTTGTAAAAATTTCATCTGAATATTTCTCAGTAGGAACAAAATCGAAGCATATATCACATTAATTATTTTGTCCATTATAATGTGAAATCAAACAGAAAATTATTTAGTTCTATATTGTTTTTGTCGGTTTTTATAAATTTAAATATTACATGTTATGTAAATAAAAAATAATAATTTTATTAAAACAAATATTGAAATCATATATATGTTTTTTCCAAATACACTACAAAAAAACTAGAAGCAACAACACATTTAGCCTCATCATTTTCTAGTTCTACTAAAATTTACTTATTATATCCCTATGATATTATTCATTTCTCTAAATGTTGACACACATATGTATAATTTTTTTTCATGTATTAATCTTAAAAATTTATAATCAGATTCAGACAAAAAAATAAAACAGGTTTCATTATAATAGAACAGTTTAGTTCAAAAAGTACTCTTGATATATATAATTACTCTTTTAGTAACATTAGGGTGACATTCATTGGGGTTTTACAGATACCTAGAATAAAAGAAAACATAGATGATGATATATGGTCTTGAAGTATTGAGATACATTAGACTTCTAATCAAGTATCTATACATTTTAATATCAATTGACTTACCTCATTCAAGTAAGTCCAATTTTGAATTCATTCCCGTAGTTACATTATTTTATTTACATGAATCAAGTCTAAACCTCATCACAAGTTCATTATTATATGATTCTTGATTTAATAAAATACCATCATTCCATTGATTAATTTGTAAAACAAGAGAAATCATAGTTCTCCTTTTATTCTCATTTCAAATTTAGTAGTAATAATCATAGAAAAATTATTACAGAGAAAATCAGTTGTTGAAGAAAACACTATATCATTAACTTATATATGTAAAACTCGTATTTATTTTGAAAATATTTTTATTAAAAATTTATTATCAACCATACCTTTAATAAAATAATTTTTTGTAAAATATATGTATGTATTTAATACCAAGATCATGGAGCTTGTTTAAGACATTAAAATTCATTATTTAGTTTTAAAAAATATCAATGCAATTTTAATTTTCAAATCTAATAGGTTGTCTTAAAAATAATTCCTCTGATATAATTAAATTTAAAAATAAAATTTTAACTTTTATTTGAAATTATTTGATATATTCAAATTTAGAAAAGGAAAATATAAATCTAGTTATTTTATTCTTAAAAATAAGAGAAAATGAATATTAATTTTCAATTACCTCTTCTTGGGAATAACCATAAGCTACTATCAATTTTTTTAAATGTGATTCCTACATTCTGTAGATTATAATGAAAAATCCATTTATTTTTTATAAAAAGTTAACTATTTAGAAAATAAAAAATAAGCATAAAATTTATCCTTTAAAATTTATTTCGTTCATTATACATAAAATAATTATAATTTTAATTATTTAAATCACTATAAATATTAAAAGGAACAAATTAAAAAAAACAATTGTCATAGTATAGTAAAATAAAATTAGTCTAAATTCAATATTCTACATTTCCAATTAATTTTATAATACGGTGATATTTAAGATTTTTCCATTCCTTTAGATCATTTTGGGAAGAAATATTCCCCCCCTTAGATGATGCATTATCATTATCATGGTCATTGTATTCAATAAAGTTAAATTCCCAAAATTCACCATTTTCATGGAATGATTTAGAATCTATTGAAGGACCCCGGGACACCCTGAGCGGGGAGGGGTGAATCAGGGTGACCACTTTTTCTTTTAGTGTGATGGATCTTGTTCCCACGTTGGTAGGAACTTGTTGAACCTGTATGATGATTATGATTAGAAAGCAAACATTCACATGCATAGAGAAGATAAAACCCTTTTTTACTTGGTTCACCACTAAGGGCAACGTCCAAGGAGCATACGCCGACAGGTTGTCGGTCGTACCAAAATCCAATATGCTTCACTAGCGGTAGATTACAAAATTTCGGGTACAGTAACTCTATCCCAGGCTCACTGCCTTTAAAAAGTTTCCAGGATAGCCCTCTTCTCCCCTCGGGTCACTCCTGTTGACTCCCCCTGGCTCACTGCCGTTGGTGAAGTCCCACTCAGTTTATAGACGTGAAGGTCTCTTCATCATTTTCATATGAATGCATCCTCTGTTTTATGTAGATGCTCTATTGATGTCTGATTCTCACCAGAAGAAGAATATCACTTTTCCTCGAATGTATTGGGTAGTCTCCCGGCTTTCGTGTAGCTCCAAACAGGCTGGTGGGCTTCATCAAAACCAGGCGCGCTTCTCCAAGACAGTCGCGCAAGTCCCACTACGGTGCGCAAGTCCAAACTGGCGCGCAACTGTCATCAACGCACCTGTGTGACTCTTACTTCCCCGACTACAAACTTGCGTGGTCCACATCCTTTCTCTTCCAAACCGCCTTGGGCGCATATCCAACAACCGGCGTGCAAGCTCTACTTGCGCGACAAAACTACCACCTGCGTGGCTCGACCACCTATGCGATGAGAGCTCGAACAATCTAGAAGTATTGAGCTCCATGAGAAATAAGGAGGTGTGGTCTAGTATTTATAGGCAAACTGGACCCCCTGTGCGGCGGCGCGCAAGTACCTCGACAGCGCGCAAGTCTTGTCTCCAGTAACCTCTATTGCGCAACTCACTTGCGCGACCCAACCAATACTTGCACAACCTTCTTTCCTTAGCAAAATTTTGACGTTCGGATCCTCAAAAACATATGGCACGCAAGTCTTCTATCCTCCACGTCCTCAGCGCGCAAGTACCTTTTCCAAAAACACTTAACTTTTTTGGCTGATCTTTAGGCCCAAAAATTTGGCAAACACTAGGAAACGGCGCCACCTTCACTACTGTTTTCTGCTTGAACGGTATGATCTCTTTATTGGTACACATCCTGAACACCCACTGAGGATTGACAAAAAACACAAACCATATGCCAAATCATGCTTTGAAGACCCTGGTTACATCAATCTCCCCCGTTGGGTTTGTTGGCAATCAGAATAAATTCAATAGATCTCCAGCCATGAGCAAACCCAAAACGCAAAAATCAACTCATCCAACACTCTAAGTCTACGTGACCAATGCTCGGTGTAGAAAACAAGAGAGGAAGCTTGAATTGGGTTCCAGTGTTTTGAAATTCTCCATGACGCCCGATGTTAGCTTCTTAAACTTCTCATCACAATCTTACACTTCTCATCACAGAAGAATTTCTTGCCTTGAATTTCTTGCCTTGAATTTATTCCTTTCTCCCCCATTGACAATAAAAACAAAGACCGATAAGTTGTTCAACGTTCAGCTCAATCCATACTCCCCCTGGATAGTATCTCCCCCATAAACCTGCATCACATCCATATGCCGATAAAAACAGTTAAAACAAACGGGGAGAGGGGATTTCTGGAGCCTCCTTATGCAGTAGGAGGTGGTTGAACACCGAGGTTCAACCGATGTTTCTCAAACACAGCCGTAGACAATGGCTTGGTCAGGATATCAGCCACTTGCTCATCAGTTCCAACATGATCTATTCTAATCACGCCTTGTTCAACCTTTTCTATGATAAAATGATACCGTATTTCAATATGTTTTGTACGAGAATGCTGAACCGGATTTTTCGAAAGATCAATTGCACTTTTGTTATCATAATAAATCACCATTGGTTTCTGCACCTTATCACCAATATCTGTTAGCTTCTGCTTCATCCAAATAAGTTGAGTGCATGATTTTGTGGCAGAGATATACTCAGCTTCATCCGTACTAAGAGAAGTACTTTCTTGTTTTTTGCTCAACCAGCCAACACATTTCTTCCCAATATAGAAAGCTCCACCACTAGTGGACTTTCTATCTACCACATCACTAGCCCAGTCAGCATCTGAAAATGCGGATAATTCACTGTCCCTGCCTGCAGCAAAAAATAACCCGAAGTTATGTGTACTGTGAATGTATCTCATGATTCTTTTTACTGCTGCCATATGTTCCCCTTTTGGATTACTCTGAAAGCGGGCTGCAAGGCATGTGGCAAAGAAAATATCTGGCCTTGTCACTGTCAGGTACAGTAGGCTTCCAATGATCCTCCTGTACATGGTGGGATCAACAGAGTCCCCATCCTCATGCTTTCCAAGTTTAGTTCCAACTGCAACCAGAGTTGACATTGGTTTGGAGTCTTGCATATTGAACTTCTTCAGTAGCTCTCTTGCATATTATTCCTATGAAATGAAAGTGTATTCCTTCTTTTGAAACACCTGCAACCCCAGGAAATATGTAAGCTCCCCAATCATAGACATTTCAAATTCCGATTTCATGTGGTTGGCAAATTCATCCACTGATTTCTGCCTACTACCACCAAATATGATATCATCAACGTAGACAAAAACCATGAATTGATCTTTTGGAGAATTCTTCACATAGAGATTGTGATCAACTCCTCCTCTTTTAAATTCCAACTTCTTGAGATATGAATCCAGCCGTGAGTACCATGCCCGTGGTGCCTGCTTCAAACCATATAGAGCTTTCTTCAGTTTACAGACCTTTGTTTCATCAGTACCCAAAACAAATCTCACTGGTTGTTCAATGTATACTTCTTCTTCGAGTACACCATTCAAGAATGCTATCTTAACATCCATTTGATATACTTTATATCCTCTTTGGAGTGCCATGGCAAGGAAAAGCCTGATTGAATCAAGTCTAGCCACTGGAGCAAAGGTTTCTTCAACATCAATGCCTTAAATCTGAGAGTATCTTTTACATACCAGACGTGCCTTGTTTCTGATGACCCTTCCATGTCCATCAAACTTATTTTTGAAGATCCATTTGGTACCAATCACATTTTGACCTTCGGGTGTCTGGACAAGATCCAATGTCTGATTCTTGTCAATCTGATCTAATTCATCATTCTTGGCTTTCACCCAAGATTCATCATTAGCAGCTTCTTCAAATGAGGATGGCTTTACAACTGATAGAAATGCAGATTGCATGTTATTCCTCATTCTCCTTGTTTGAGTGGGTGCACTCTTGTCCCCAATTATGTTGGATGGATCAATCTTAGCTCTTCGATTTCTCCTGCGAGGTTCAGTAGCATTTTCTTCAGCCATAGTTTCTTCTTCAGATTCTTCTTCTGAGTCAATATCATGATGTGACTACTGAGTGTTTTGAACTACTTCATCTATTTCTGCATTTGTATTTTCTTCACGTTCACATTCTTCCTGACTTTCTGTCACATCAGTATATGACGTCTATGAAGCATTCGTGGTTTTCTCTTCAATTATCTTAACATCACTACTTTCCACAATTCTTCCCAAACGCTTTTTGAAGCATTTTTAGGCTTTTCTGTTCATTGAGTAACCAATGAAAATTCTTGCATCTGCATTGTCGCCATATTTCCCTTTATTTCCTTCTTTGTTCCTGATGAAGCATTTACTTCCAAAGACACAAAAGTATTTTAGAGAAGGCTTCCTTCCAAGCCACAATTCATATGGTGTCTTCGTCTCACCCATATAAAGCCCTGTTCGATTTTGAATGTACACTGCAGCTTGAACAGCCTCCTTCCAGTAATGTCGTGGAATATGACTCTCAATCAGTATAGTCTGTGCCATGTTGTTCACCTGTCGATTCCTACATTCAACAACTCCATTTTATTGTGGAGTTCTCACAGCAGCTACCTCAAGCTGTATCCCATACTTCTCTAGATAATTCTCCAATTCAATGGACGTGTATTCTCCTCCATTTTCAGATCGCAACACTTTGATTGTTCGTCCAGTATCATTCTCGGCGATTCGCCGATATGTTTTCATGCAGTCAAGGACTTTTCGTTTCCTGTGAATGACCATCACACATGCCATTCTACTGTAATTATTTATGAAAAGGACAAAGTACCTTTATCCATGTGTTGCGGCAATATTTATTGGACCACAAACATCTGTATGAATCAGATCAAGAAGGTGAGATGACTTTTTCTTCTTTGGCCGATATGAACTGCAGACCAGCTTCCCACGAATACAAGCATCATAAGATTTTTCACGCTCACGCTTCAGGTTGGAGATGTCCATGACAATTCTCAATTTTGATATTTTCTCCATGTCTTGTTTATTGATGTGTCCAAATCTATGATGCCACAAATTGTTTTCTTCTTCAACAATCATGTAACATACATTTTCTTCACTATCAACCTGATACAAGTTGCCTTCTATTATGAATCCTCTCATAAGTGAATTGTCGGTTTTTCCCTTGATAGTGTAGCCTTTCTGATTAAAAGTAACTATAAGTCCTGAGTCAAAGAGTTGACTCACGCTGAGGAGATTATGACGTAGTCCATCTACGTAAAGGACTTCAGCCTTCTTTAGTTCTCCATTAGCTAATTGGGTACATCCACTCCCTTTGATTTTCAGAGCCCCATCATTACCAAATCTTACTGTACCAACAACATTCTTTATAATATTCGTTAGTAGGCTGGCATTCCCCATCATATGAGATGAACAACCGCTATCCAGAATCCAGGTACTGTTGTTCTTTGTAGCTTTGAGGGCTACCTCTGCAAGGTTCGATTTCTCAATCTTCTTCATTTCCTTCCACGAGACATTAGATTGAGTATATAGAACCGATGGCCTTTGAAATATCTCTTCCGCATACCCAGGTTCTTCATAGTCAAAGTCTTCTTTGAGAGGTCAGAACCTGTTTGAAAGAGCAACATTTTCTTGCTGACGAGACTTGACTTGTCTTGAACTTCGGCATGAGGTGTCTATGTCCCTTCTTTGTCTGCAATTAACGACCTTATGACCAAATTTAAAACAACGAAAACAATATCCATAGAAATTATTTCTTCTATGAGAATTAGGATATGAGATTGTTCTCCTTTATTGAGCATCTATATCTTCTCCATTCAGATAGCTTCTTGCCTCTTCACAATAAGACATGGTATGGCCCAGATAGCCACAGAACTGACACTTCATGAGAGGAAATGTCTTCTCTCTTGAATTTCTCCTTATACCTTCTTCCTTGGGAGAATAGTAAGACTGTCTGTCATTTTTGAAAGTTTGAGGATAATTTTCGAGTCTCCTTTTAGTTTGGATTGAGGGTTCCTTTGTCAGCACTCTAGGTAACATGTCATCATGTTCAACTTTCATCTTATCTTTCTTTTGGATCTTTTCACTTCCAGCAGTTGATGACTCAGCCTCACAGCCAATTACACTCTTTCCCATGCAAGCGGGTCTTTGATCACTCAAGATTTTTCCAACCCCATCTGAACCACACTTGTCTCTTGCTAGTAATTCTACATCTGAGAATATTCCGAACTGTATTTTCTTCCTCGATTCATTTGGAATTGATTCAGTCTCTAGTTTACTCCTTAGAGTAACTACTTCCTCCTCAAGACCCTCAGCAGTCTTGGATTTTTCATCCAGTCTGGATGTGAGGTCATTGATGACCATTGCCTGCTCTTCAATTCTCAGCTTCAGATCAATTACATCATCATTGCTTTCAATTATTTTAGACTGTACCTTCACAAATTCTTCCAGTCGTTCAATTTCAGCTTCAAGTTGATCAACATATTCAGTTGATTCTTCTAAAATTTATTTCCACTTATTGCAGCTCTTACATTTAATCTTAAGCTTACTAACTGCATCCTTAAGTTGCACCTCAGGATCTATACAAGTTCTCAGTTGATTTTCTCCATCAGTATCTTCTGACTTTTCAACAGTGGCCATCATAGAAGCATGGTTCCCAGTTTTGAATTCTGGTTCTTCTTCATCACAGAATTCATTGTCATCTTCTTCCTCTTCACAGACAAAACTCTTCCTTTTCATTTTATTACCAGATTTGAAGTCTCCCTTTTTGAAGAACCTTCTCTAAGGCTTCTTGAAGTTTTCATCTTCACTGTCATCATCATTGATATTCTTCAAGCACTGAGAGGCAATATACCCAACTTTTCCACAACGGAAACATGCGAGAGGTAACTTCCCTTTGAATTTCCCTTTCCCCTTCTAGAACTTCATTGCAATGAGAGAAAGAATTTATTTCTCTTCGTCATCGTCACCGCTACTATCCTATGAGATTTTCAATTTATCCATGGCCTTGAATGCCATTTCCTTGCTCACCCGAGTCGTAGCATCTTCTGGTTTGACTCTCATTTCATATGCTACCAAGATGCTCAGTAAGTCATCTAGAGAATGTTTGGAATGATCTCTTTCCTCAAGGGCTGAAACCTTCGCATTATACAGAGGTGGAAGTCTTCTTAATATTTTCTTTACAATATCAATGTCTTTGATTTCTTCACCTTGACCCCGAATTGCTCCAACCACTTCAGTAATTCGATTGAAGAAAGAGTCTGCATTCTCGTCTGGGTGCATCTTCAGATCATCAAACCGATTGTGTAGCACATGAAGTTTTGCCTCCTTCACTTTTCTATCTCCTTCATAAATATTCTCAAGTTTATCCCACATGGATTTTTCTGAGGTGCAATTCATCACCTTCAGGTAGATCTGATCAGAAAGGGCTGCAGTGAGAGCATTATGTGCTTTAGCATCTGCACCAAGAAGTTTCCTGTCTATTTCAGTCATAGCCATACTTGTTGGATCAGTGACTTGTATTCCTTGCACAGTAGAAAAAAGAACTTCCATTCTAAGAGATATTAGATGAGATCTCATTCTGTTCTTCCAGATCTGTAAATTGCTTCCATCGAAGTGAGGGACTCCCCTGACATTGACCGCATTTTCCATGACGAAGAAGGTCAGATTCAACACCAGCAACCTTTACGCTCTGATACCACTTGAAGGACCCCGGGACACCCTGAGAGGGGAGGGGTGAATCAGGGTGACCACTTTTTATTTTAATGTGATGGATCTTGTTCCCACGTTGGTAGGAACTTGTTGAACCTGTATGATGATTATGATCAGAAAGCAAACATTCACATGCACATAGAAGACACAACCCTTTTTACTTGGTTCACCACTAAGGGATCCGTCCAAGGAGCATACGCCGACAGGTTGTCAGTCGTACCAAAATCTACTATGCTTCACTAGAGGTAGATTACAAAAGTTCGGGTATAGTTACTCTATCCCAGGCTTACTGCCTTTACAAAGTTTCAGGGATATCCCACTACTCCCCTCGGGTCACTCCCGTTGACTCCCCCTGGCTCACTGCCGTTGGTGAAGTCCCACTCAGTTTATAGACATGAAGGTATCTTCATCATTTTCATATGAATGCATCCTCTATTGTATGTAGATGCTATATTGAAGTCCGATTCTCACCAGAAGAAGAATATCACTTTTCCTCGAATGTATCGGGTAGTCTCCCGGCTTTCGTGCAGCTCCAAACAGGCCGGTGGGGTTCAGAAAAACCAGGCTCGCTTCTCCAAGATAGTCGTGCAAGTCCCACTATGGCGCACAAGTCCAAACTGGCATGCAAGTGTCATCAACGCACCTGCGCGACTCTTACTTCCCCGACTACAAACGTGCGCGGTCCACTTCCTTTATCTTCCAAACCGCCTTGGGCGCACAGCCAACAACCGGCGCACAAGCTCTACTTGCGCGACAAAACTACCACCTGCGCGGCTCGACCACCTGCGCGACGAGAGCTCGAACAATATCGATGTCTTGAGCTCCGTGAGAAATGGGGAGGGGTGGTCCGGGATTTATAGGCAAACTGGACCCCCTGCGCGGCGGCGCGCAAGTCCCTCGACGGCGCGCAAGTCTTGTCTCCAGTATCCTTCGTCGTGCAACTCACTTGTGCGACCCAACCAATACTTGCGCGACCTTATTTCCTTAGAAAAATTTTGACATTCTGATCCTCAAAAACATATGGTGTGCAAGTCTTCTATCCTCCACGACCTCGGCGCGTAGGTACCTTTGCCAAAAACATGTAACTTTATTGGCTGATCATCAGGCCCAAAAATTTGGCAAACACAGGGAAACGGCGCCACCTTCACTACTGTTTTATGCTTGAATGGTATGATCTATTTGTTGGTACACATCCTAAACTCCCACTGAGGATTGACAACAAACACAAACCATACGCCAAATCATGTTTTTAAGACCCTGGTTCCAACATCTATCTTATGGGAGATATTTTCACTAAACAATAGATCTGCAGATTCATCAAATAATAATTTTATATTATTAATAACTCTATAATATTTAATTGCATTAAATAAAATAATAATATAATTTCATCTAATTTATAGTAAATTTTTTATAAATTATTATTTTTAAGATAAACATTGTGACAACAAATACAAAAAAAGAAAATCAATTGGTTTAAAGCCATTAAAATGTTCAAAAGGGTTATTATTTATGAAATGTATAATTGAAGCTCTTTTTAAAACATCGTAATATATATTTACACCGTTTGCCCAAAAGTATTTTGGAATAATATATACCAAAAACATAGTCATAACACTTTCGTGAATCGATTTGTTTTTTCATTTACCACATCATTATATTGTACTCTATGAAGGGATGGGAAATAATTTTTATAACCACATGATTCACAAACTTAACCGAATTATAAATTTACAAAATAACCACCTCTATCACTTATAGTAGGGATGATTGAAGTATTATTGAAGTTTTTAATAGGCGAAAATAAAAAAATTTGGATAATGTTCCATTTTTTTAGGATAATAAATAAAATAGTTGGCTTTAAATGTCCAAACATGTCTGCTAACAAGCATGTACCCTAGTGGTATAGGCTCCTGCTTGGAATCCAAAAGACCCAAGATCAAATCCGGCCAGGGACTAATTTCTGGTACTTTAGAAGAACTATTACAGGGGCACTGTAGAAGTACTATAGTAGTGGTAGAAATGTAGCAGTGGTTGTACTGTAGTAGGTACTGTAGCACCCGGGTATTGTAGCAGTACTATTCCCCGAGGGTCTCTTTGGGCCAAAAAAATGGGCTTTCAAGCCTAGTAATTAGGCAACATGGTCTTCGGTCTTCGGTCTATATATTGGGTCTCCATCTACCCAGTCTAAAAGTGTTCTTTTCTTAAAATAATAAAAATAAAGATTCTTCCCAAACTTTTAAAAAAATATGTCCAAATATGTCAATATTCTATAATTATAAACATCTTTAAGTACTAAAATAATTTGTAGATTTAAATATTTATTAATCTTTTTACCCCATAAACACAAATTACAAATAATGTAATGACTTAAATATAATTTGGAATGTTTTTGTACATGTTCATGCATTTAATTTTTATGAAAGAATACAAATTTTTCATGCCCAATCATCTAATTACATAGAATATAATATGTTTCTATAATATTTAGACACATAATATTTTTTTAGTTATATTAGAGAAATTAGTAGTATACACATTTTCTTTTCTATTTGATGGAAAAACGAATTCATTTTTTAGAACAACACATTTAACATTTTCAAATATAAAATTTAATCCGTAATCACATAACTATTATATTCTTATAAGATTATGATTTAAACGATTTAAATGTGATAATTTTGAAAGAAAAATTGTTTTTAAAAAACCTACTTCACCTATTCCATTGATCTAAACTATATAGGTTTCTCTCAATGGGACAAGGCCACCATCACATGAATTTAATGACAAAAATTTTGAAATATCACATTCCATGTTGGCTAGTGTAGCCATAGTCTTAGTATCATGACTCATTGAGACATACAAGGTTTACTTCAAGGAATTAAACTATCAAGAAGAATTTTTTGGCTTCATTCTAACTTGAGTCCAACAGGTTTTTTTAAAAAAATGTCAGGCACCCAAATTGACTTAATGTATTTATCAATGTGGTGTCAAGAAAATAAATGATGGGAAATTAATTTTCTAATATAGGAAAAATATTTTTTTCATATTAATGATCACTCATTGGCATAATTCCATTTCATTAATATTTAAAATAGTCTACAAATGTAATTCATCCTTTTCATAATATAACAATGTTTGTTTTTTTAAACATGGAGTTATAAAACAATATCCAAAACCAATTTTATTGGTGATCAATATCATCAAATATCATCATATAATAATTTTTTACCTTTTCAATATAATATTAATCCTCCATATGATTAACATCTTCAATTTTCAATCCACATTATCTTTTGAATTGTTTCTGAAATTGGTAAAAGTTTTTTATTAGATCCATAAGCTCTTTTTATTTATTTTTTATTTTCTTGATTTAATTTCCCAAATTCAATTTATAATTTATTTAACTCATAAACTACCAAATTAATTCTCTTATATTTAACGTTAATACTAATATTCATAATGTTTTTAATCCTTTCATTTTCATATTTTGATTTTAATAATTTAGAATTACCATCTTCATTAGTTTTATCATTCTAAAAACATAGATTCTAGAATAATTAAATTAAATATTAAATTTAACATTTTCATTAATCATTTAAGTATTCATAATTTTAATGTTAATAATATTTTCAGTTATTATCTTTCCATAATACTTTAATTCTTCTTTTACTTTTTTCTTTTTCATAACTTTGTAATTTTCAGAATGATAGTCAAAATAAAAATGAGAAACAATTTAAATTTCATTTCCAAATTAAGAATTATGATCAAACCATTCAAGAGTTATTAATATAGAAAAGGTAGTATCATTCATCTCAAATGAAATATCCATCAAAAAAACATTTCTTTTCTCATTTTCACTTCCACAATCAGTAGTTGAGTTAGAAAAGACTGAATTTTCCCAACATTAAAACAAATCTAGTTTTTACATTATAATATTATCCTTTTCATAATTTGGATGTTTGAGTTTAAGTAATTCATTCCTTATGTTTCCTTTCATTCTACACTCATAATAGGTTAATTCTAAAACATCGTTATTGTTGGTAGTACTAACTTTTTACAGTCATTTCGGGACAACCTCTTCAATTCCCTCATTTGAAAAAAAAAATTCATAAACACCCAAAAATTCCTACTTAATTAATTCATCTCCTTGTCACTTTCATGGAACTCAGATTCACAAGAAGTAGAGTTTTTAATAAAATTATATTTATATTAAATTTATATTCCTTTATTATACACCCTATAAATAAAAATTTTCAGATCTATCTCATACTTCATAATTGATCTTATTAGTTCGTCTAAAGTATATTCCTTATAATTATTTACCTCTTTGATTGATAACATCTCACAATTATGTATTTTTGGATGATCTCCCATTAATATTTCTACTTGATATGTGTTTTACTAGATACCAACATGAGAACTCATACTGTTAGTGATACTGGTTAACTGATTGAACATGTGGTTTTTTGATTAATCACATCCCATCTTGAAGTATTGGTATTTTTCATAGAACATTATTATCGTGGTTATCTTAATCTTGTAGGTCTTATATTGAGTTACTTGACGTATGTTACATATTAAATAGGTTATCATACATGCTTAGAAAATAATATAGGTACTTTTAATTATATCCCAATAAAAATTATTTTTAACTTTGTAATATAAAACATTGTTTACCATATCCTTACCTACCAAATTCTCTATATGATCCTAGGGTCGCTCATTTGAAATTTCAATGAAGGTATAGTTATCCAACCCCAGTGGTTTCATGTAGGATTTAATTATATCTTTCCAGTTTCCATAATCACTCCCATAAAAAATCGGGTTTCTATTAAATTCGTTTATCATTCACATTTATACCAACCATCTTAAAAATAGATCCTTTTTTTCAAAGATATTAATGTAAATATACAAAGTTGTCATAGAGTTAAAAATATACAAAATAAGACTAACCTATCAATGATAAGGATTTTATATAAATTGTTTGAAATCGAAACCACAGAGCTATGACCTAGAACTCATACCAATTTTTAGATCATAATTTAATAAAATTATTACTATATGGTTGGGGTGAATATTTGTATTGAAAATAAATTTAACAAAAATTCAGAGATTATAAAATGTTAATCTATACTAAGGGTATTGTATTTACTTGGGTCAAAGTCAAAATTAAAATTAATTACACAAGATTTATAGTGCTTCAATTCATAAAAATTCTATTCCACTCATCAAAATATTATAATAATTTATAAGACTGGTAAACACTAAGAACATTTGTTTTTATTAAGTTAGAACAATGTTTAAAGAAATTTCCTTTTATACAACCTAAAGTCACATCCTTGTCTTGATACATGATACCAACATACTCTACGAACCTGGATATTTATTAGAAGACAAAACCCTTACATCCTTTTAGGGCATGGAATAACCATAGACTGCATGAATTTGGTTTTATAGGAAATTGATAATGAATACATGAATAATTACAAGAATAAATTTAAATATTACATGAATAAAAATTAATATAGGAAATTTATTATATGATCATAAAATTTTATTTTGTGGAATCTTGATGATTGTAGATCACTAAGAAGACAAAACGTCGATGTTTCAACCCTTTGGTGATCAAATCCAGAATGAAAAAGTTGTAGAAGTTTATGATCAAATTAGAAAAGAAATAATGTCAAGACAAATCGAACATGATATAAATCAATGAATCGACACTATTATAAGTTTTTATTCCATGAAGAGATCTCCTGGATCATATTTTCAAATACACTAGGAGTATGTTCATCTCTAATATTTTAATGACACTTGTTTTTGAATGATAATAAAATTAATTGACCATAAACATCATTTGATAATGTGGTTCTTAAAAAATATGGTTACAATTTGGCTTTATAATTATTGATGGAATATTATTATAAAAAAATTATTATGTTAAAGAATTCAATATTAAACAATTCACTAATATAAAAAAATTAATAAAAATATAATCTTTAAGATTATATAAACCTTAGAAGATGTAGTAATATAGATCTTGAGATAAGATGAACTTGTAAGAATAAATATAAATTAAATATTGGTAAAAAAAATTTACATACTCTAAAAATTTACTTCAACATAAAATAAAAAAAATTAAAAATATATTTATTTTTCAAATATCAAATGAAATAGGAAATACAATATTAGAAACCAAAACATTTAACTATCTATGGATTATAAGTGATGGCAATGAGTTGTGACCCTCTATTGAAAATAGATATATGGGATTCATGAAAATCGCAAATAGAAGAGAGCGGTGGATTATAACCTACAACTAATCAAAATAAGATGTTATTTTTCCAAATATAAAGTGAAAACATCCAACCCAAAAAAACTATTACCAGCTACTAAGAAACCAAAGGATTCCAAAGAAACAATTTTTTTGAAACCATTGGATATCCAACGGTTACTCAAGACTCACCATTGCATGAACTGCAACTATGAATCATGAATTCATTCTCAAAAGAACATAATGATAAATTTATTAACAATATAATTAAAAAATAAATAATAAAGAAACATTATATCGAAATAAATGTAATGAAAAATAAAATAAAAAATAAATACATATACAATAAAAAGAATAATTAACATCAATTGAATGAAGGAAGATATGAAGTAGGAGCCTAAAGGGATTATTCTAATATTGAGCACAAAAAAATGAATAAATATATTATGGGGAAAGTTTACCAATCATTAATTTCCAACAGAAATTAAAATGAGTCACTATTTTTATATTTGGGTGGCTCTTGACTGACAATTGTAAATGTTTAATGGCGACTCAATGTGTAAACAATAGATGAATAATGATGACATACTATTGACATAAAAAACTATTGTAAAATATAATACATTGACTAAAATAATGATGAAAATATTACACTTAAATCTCGAATAAATATGATAGAAGAAGATGTCAAGATCAAGTGAGACCAAAAAGAAATCTCGACATGATTTAAAAGAATGGAATGAAGTAGTGGAGTTTTGATGAAGATGATGGATAAAATGGGAATTGAATATAGAGGTGTGGAATATCATCAGTGAATTAGAAGTCAATAGTCAAATTCCTGATGTTAATTACTAAAAAAATAAATAGTGATTCATGAGAGTTTTAAAATAACACATGGGAAAAAATAAGGACCAGAACAATAATATATAACTTATTTGATGGCTACGATTACTTCCAACATTTTAAATCTGATGAACAGTAATAATAAAAAAATCATCATATAATTGATGATAAATAAATTGAATAGTATAGAAATCAAGGTGCACTAAGCCCCAGTTCGAGCAAGCTACCATGGATCAACATAAATTAACACAAACACAAACATCGTAAAATGGTCTAGTGGGTGACTGATTCCAACCTATGTAACTAAAAGAATCCTATTAAAGATGTATAAACTAGTCCCTTAAGTTTATTATGCACTATACACACTGAGTAATTAATCCTCCTTGTGGGGTGCCTCTGGAAGGCCTTCCCACATGGTTGACCCAATGGATCTTCTATGATGTTGTGGGAAAGCTAGGGGCCTCAACATATGGACAATTTTTTTATAAAAAATAATGTTATGTGTTAATAATAATTACATTAGTATCATTAGAGAATTAACTATAAAAATTTACATTTTTAAAGCATGCAATTAAATAAATATTAAATATCTAAACTGTTGATATTTTATTAAACTTGATAATTTAATTAAATGTCAGTAGAGAGAAAATTTTCAAAAAAAATAATATAGATAAAGTACTAAATAAGATTAAAATAATAACACAATGATAAATATAAAATGTATTTTGTCTCGTATTATAGAAATTGTGTGTTTTGAATTAAAAAATGATATTTTTCTTCCAATGATAGTTTACATTATCCAAAATGAGAAAAATCACCAAAATTATAATAAAAATTTTTAAAAATAATTTGTGATTCATTTGTGAGATTTAGGGGTTTACCAAAAATCATTTAGATGTGTAATGAAATTGAAATTTACAAAGTGTATTTTGGATTTTATGCTATAAAAAAGTTAATATTACACATTGTGAACTAAAAATACCATAAAACTAAAATTTATTTTTGTGAAACACCCTAAAAATGATCATTTATTAATTTTTCATATTTATGAATGAACCTTAAATCATTACATGAATATATGTGGTTGATATGAATGAAATTATGTGTTTATAATTTAAAAGTATAATATTAGATCGGATTTTTTTACATACTCAGTATTTATGAATAATTATTGGAGTGTCAAAAAGCTTAATGAAAATGATTTTTGATTCATTTTTTTACATATATAAAATAAAAACAGGTCATTAAAATTTGAGGTGTCTCTAGTATGAATGAAACTTCATGTTTTGAATTTAAAATAATAATATATTATATAAAACAGGCATCTAATACTCAAAAAAGATAAATAAATATTTGATAGTTAATAAAATAAAATATAATAATTTCTAATTTATTTTTTACTAGTACAGATAAGCCCTAGATCATTCTGATTCATGGTATATTGGGAATGAAAAATTTGTAATTTGACATTGTAATCCTTAAATAGATCAAAATAAATTTGAGATACTCAAAACCAAGAGAACATGATTGGATTACATTAAAAATAAATTAAAATAACTACTAATAAATTTGGGATATAAAATATTTTAACACATATAAATTTAATGTATGATACGTCCGGTGCGATTAAAAATTAATAACTTTTTTTAAAAAATTTCTACATGCTCAAGGATTTGTAAAGAATATATAAATGAAATTAAAATTTATTAAAATAATATATAAATAATTTATATCATGCGTAGATCCCCCTCGGATTATATTGACATTTTGTGTGGTGATATGACTAAAATATTTTATCTTCGTTATAAAAATGACATTTAATCTCAAAACGCTCATTACATACACTTTACTAATTAACTATTAATAGATAATCATGAAAATAATTGAAAATGATCAATCATACAATTATTATATTTATTTAATTAAAATATAATTTTACGATTTGTTATATATCATTATTAGTTTAATTAATAATTTATTTATTTGTATATAATTACTAAAATAATCAGTTTTTTATACGAACAATATACTTTTTCATGGGGTTGGGTTGATCTAATGAGAATGTTGGAAACGTATTTAGTTCTTTTTATACTAGTTGTAATTGAATTTTTCATAAGGTAATTTTATATCAATGTAATTTTACTATATTGAAATACATTTTTGAAAATCAATTTTTTTTGAAATTATATTTTTTAAATATTTCAAGAGATATTCCATAATGCCTAATGTATGATTGTTATATGTTAACCAATATCATACTATATCATATAGGGTTGATTTATGGTATGTAATACCTATTGAAAAAGAAATTCCATTTAAATTATAGGTACATCATATCTTATAGTCTAGTTATATCATAATTTACCCCCACACAAGCGAATCATAATGTCCAATTTTGTTATATCAAATGGATGGGTTGTGTGGAGTTTCATATTTTAGGATTTACACAAACACTTTAATATTCTGATACGAAATAGAATGTTAAAAACTAACATTTAAATCCAAACTACATAAAATATTTCATTGATTATAATTATTTTTATGATAAAATGTTCTGCCCAATGGTATTGCATAGAGTTGTGAGGTGTTGTAATTGTGATCCATTAACTCATATGTTTCATATCATACAATTAATTTAATTTTCTACTTGATTAGAATACCTAAATCTTATATAATGGGGACAATTACATTGACATGGTTGGTTTAATAATTTGTAATCTTTCTTGGACCCTTTTTCAAATCTCTTTTATTCCTTCTCACATGGGGATTATAGGCCCAACCATGTATTGGGAGATATGGTGTATCCCACCAAATAAATTAGTGATTCATCTTATCCAAGGATATACCTAAATGGAAATTTTTTTTTCTGCTATTCATCAATGATTTTTACCATGAATATTTTATTTAATATGGTTATCATACATCTAGTTTGGTTGATTATATTACATTATCCCCTCATAAAAACATGTGTTGTAGGGATGTCAATGGTGAAAGAAAGAATCAGTAATAAAATCATTTTGTTTCTCATTCAATAAAAATCTAATTTGGAAAGATGAAATATTTAATAAGGGTTTCAAATATTCTACATTAAATTTAGAAAATATTGATATTGGGGATTATTCTATATAAGGGGAAAGTAAAAATAAAAGAAAAAAGAATGATATTTTAGAGCTATATTATTTTTGAATGAGGAGTCCCAATGTGTTGGGATCATGTAATGAAATAATATTTAATGATATTTTTCCATAAATATTGATTATATTAATAAAATATTTCTCTTAGAAATAGGAAAAAAATCTTTTATCTAAGGATACAAGTGGTCTTATGGTTACTGTCACCATTTCACGTGATTATAATATTGTAGTCTTTAAATATTTATTCCACTCAACTTCCAATAGATAATGTGTGATGAATTATATTTCTAGATGAAATGACATAATAAATTTTGGTAATGTTGGTATATAAACAATGTTATAAAGGGTGATGACTCCATGGATAAAATGAATGAATGTTAATTACAGTTTTAAGGAGTGTGAAACATACCAAGGTTATAAAATAACATAGTTTAAATAAGACAACAAAATTATGTGGAATTCCATACAACCATTGTTGATAGATTATGGATAATTACAAAGGATTACATGGTGGTGTCCATTTGAGTGAATGATGTGAAATTTACCTAATATTAGTTTATAAATATTTTGTTTATTATTGGTAATTATATTTTTTATATCAATTTCATTACCATATTGGTCACATAAGTTATAATGTGAGGAAAATTTTAGATTCTAATATAAACATTAAGATCAAATGAATAAAATATAGAACATGAAAATAATGAATCTAAATAATAAAGCATATATTTCAATTCCAAATTAATGGTGTTTTTATAAGAAACTAAATGTTTGAGTTGGTTCATGTGGATGTATATGGGAATGTTCTAATTTTTTATCATGAAGGGTAACTATTTTATACTACTTTCATCACTGATGGACACCTATAGTGTTGGAATGTTTTCTTCAATTATATTTTTGTGGTATTCAAAACCTTTTTCTAATGGTTTTCCATGTTCAAAAATGTAAATTTAAGAAAACTAAAATGATTGAGGCCTAGTAATAGTAGTAATTATTGAAGTCGTGAGATATACTGGTGCTATTGGAAGAATTCCATAGGGTTCCATAAGACCGAAATATGAACACTTAAAATAGATTAATTATTAAGATGAAATATATGTCATTAGTTATTCCTATAATCATGATAATTCATTATTGTTTTCCAATTGAGTTTTCAGATAATGGAATGAATTTTGTGTCCCACTTTGTGATCAATATTCTATTATCCTTATTATAGTACAAATGTGTTGAAGAATATTTTTCCATAATTAATGTAGAAAATAACCTTATCAATCTAATTATCTCACTCAGCTATGTTAATTTTTTATATTAAATGGGAAAATATTTAGGTTACTTCCTAAATATAAAACTTTATGGTATGCACTGATGAATAATTTTAATTTACTCTCAATATAAAAACATTTTTAATATTTAATTAAGTATTATTTTAAACATAAATGGCTTGATCATGTGGAATGATCCAAATAAATAGAAATATGTTAATGAGATAAAAATAAAATCTCAATTTTAGGATTCATATAATGGATTTTAAGATGTTACTACGATTCTAGTAAGTTCAATGAGTATGCCATTTTTGGTAATACCAAACTACAAAGAATATGTCCAGATGAATGAAATTTATTTTGGTGTTTCCATGAATGGAAGAACCAATTTCTTAAGGACTATGGATTCTTGGGGAAGATATATAGAAAGTGAATTTTTATGATAAAATGTTTTACAAGGAGGGTAATGGAAAATAGTTTTGTGGAGGTCTTCCATAATTCATCGCAATGTGCAAATATACTGAGGTGAATTTCACTATTTTCTTATCAGCAATGATGTCGAGCCCAGGAGTCGACATTATACCACATGAATAAAGTAATATGATCAATGGGAGTCAATGATGATGTATTTAAAAGATTCCATACATTATTATAGAACATGTGATCTAATTGAAGGACATTCTGGGAAAATATTACTTCATAATAGATGCAAATAAATGTTGAAGTAAAAATAGATGGAAAAAAGTATAAGTAATTTATTTTCCTAAAAGGGTTTTCATATATTAAGGGATTAAAAATACTAAAATATTTTCTATATTGTTAAACACATGACTATTCAAATGGAACTCAGTATTGTTACCATAATGTGTTACATGTAGAAAATAAATATGTGAAGAAAAATAAAATTAATTTAAGACATAGATTAATAAATATAATTTCACATCCCATATGTATGTGTTGATAGAAAAGAACTACAATATTATTTAAGAGGTAAAATAATTCCTTTATAAAATGAATTATGAAAAAAAGTAGTGGAATGTTATGTTAAAGGACATTATTGTGCAATGAGAGTTAATCTGGGGAAATTATAAGAAATTTTATGATTGGAATGCATTATATAATATATGTTTCAGCATATTAATTCTATATGATGAATGAATTTTTCATTTTACACTGACATTGGAAATGATATTTGAACTAATGACTGAATTTATTGTATTTTTTGAGATAAACGGTCTTGTTCTTAATAAATGGATTTTATGGATATTGATTTTAAATGAAATAAATTCATGGCCATTTTTTTACTCAGTACATGTATGTTCAAATTAAATATTAATTTATTTTTAGTGGGCTATGTGTGAACAATTATATAGGTACATAATCTCGATACACATTTTCTTACATTATTTTTTCACAAGTATTTTTAAACACAACTCAATGATCTAGTGTCCTTGTGTCTAATGAAGATAATGCACAAAACAAGGTGAATGAAAAAAAAACATATTTATTTTAATCTACAGAATGAGTTACTATATCTATATATCCTTATAAAACTATATTATATGCCCTATGGAATACATAAAATATAGTTTATCAATAGATCCATATATTGGAATGGACATGATAATGAAATATTGCATATGAATCAAATAACATAACATGATATAATAAAACAAAATAACACTAAACAATTATTTTTAAGAATAACATAAAGTGTATGTAAAAATTTTATCATGTAATAATGGTAATATGGAAACATCATAGTATATTACACTATATGTATAGGTGAAGGTTCACTAGCACGACATCGTAACCTAGTTTATAGTGTCCCGTAATGGATTAGTTTTAATCCATAATCAAATACATATTATATCATGTCATATAAAGATTACCTCATACATTGCATATCCATATAGTTGCGCCCATCATAACATGTATTTTCATATATGGTCCATATAAGGGAATCAAAAATATGTTATACATTAATTAATTACCCATGGAATATAATGGGATGCATAAGATTTACTTAAATAATAATCACAAGATATATTAGAAAAAAAAATAAAAAGAATAAGGGATTTATTTTTTTGTTCCGTATTCCAATAAATAAACCAAGTTAATAAATATAGACTCCATTTGAAAATAATTTATGAGAAAAGATATTGAATTTAATATATATATGAACTTTTAAATAGCTGTTTTATTGAATCGGTAAAAGGCTTGTATTAAAGGAATAAATATCGATTTTTTACAAAATAGTGGATATAAGTGGTTTTATCTAAAACATTAATTATTATATGAATACATGTGTAAGTAGAAATTTTTTTAAATGTTGGTATAAAAAATGACTATGGGATATAAATGATTCTCCCAATAGAGCATGATTTTAAAGATTGTATTGAGAAATAAAATTACGGCCTGTATAACCCCAAAACCAAAAGGTAGATTGAGACTTCTATATATATAAGGGGAATATATAAAAAATGTGGAAGAAATTCATAATAATAAAAAGAGATGGATTTCGATATAGAGTGAAAAATAATAACGTAATTAAAAGAGGGTGATTCAAAGACTTCCCTAACCTCTTGTTTACTTCATTCTTCAATTTCACTTAAAATATTGAATATTAAAATTATATATATAATTATCTTGATTTAGAACATAATTATACTTTATGTTTATTATTATTAAACTTTTATATCAATTTAGTGTCATTTAATTAAGATACCATGTCCATAATCTCCTCCCCAAGGTTATTTCCATCCAACATTGAGACTTTTTTATTGATAAAAGGGAGAAGCTCACAATGTTCATGGGGGCCTAAAATAATGAAGGCCATGTTCATCTCACTTTTCAAGGATGACACACTCAAAGGGGAGGGATCCAAGGAATGTAAAAATGGAAAAAGAGTTGTCCAGTGTTTTCCAAGAGGCCACGAATTCAGCAACCTTATTACCCTCCCTCAATGTAAGCGACTTCTCTATATGGGCACAAAGCATGCCATTGCAGTTGATGATGAGAGAGGAGATATCCCATGGGGGATTACTTCATTTCATATGGCCTTATATAATGTAATGGAGTCTTTCTCCACCCAATCTAGGGGTATTCATCGAGACTAAAAAATATCATGACCCATTATCATGGTTGTATCATCCACTATAAGAGAGTCCCCTTGTCTATAGAACCCACTGAAGGCCAGAATGACATAACCTTCATGGTTGTAAATCCCCCCCCCCCCCACCACTCATAACACCTTCCCTACATGAGCCATCAGAGTTGAACTTCAGAGCCCGAGTATAGGGTTTACATCTTACCCAGTTTCCATGTTATGTCGGCTTTTAGGGGATCAATACATTTTGAGATAGGCCTCATATGGAAGGAGATCATTCACAATGTTCATGACGAAGACCAAGCTTGGCCGCCATGGATCTCACCCGGGACGCCATAGCCATGAATAATCTCCATGTACCCTCAAACCTCACCTTGTTGTGGGTATTATAAATTTTTTAGTGACCAGATGAAAATAACAGGTTCTCGACTTTACATTCGTTTGGGTTATCCACCATTCCATGAAACCATTAGTGAATGAAGTCATCACCTGTAATATCTAGAACCATTCTCAATGAAACACTTCCAGACAATAGAGGCCCACTCCCCCATGAATAGTAAATGGGCTATAGATTCTTCCTTATTGATACAGAAGCATGATCATTTGGAGACCATATATACACCCATGCATCACACCCCATTAACGGTTGGAAGAGCATTGTTGCATAAACACCAGACTAGAATGGTGAGTTTTGACAGAATTGTTTTGCACCATAGAGATTGACCCCATGTATCCTAGATGGAGACAAAGTATAGATCCTACTGATACACCTTCAAGGTGAACTGACTAGAAGAAGGGCCTGTAAAGACGAGTCTATCTGTATCAGAGATGAATAAAATACCTTTCATGAACTTGAGATGATCAATATTAAGAATAGTGCTGATCATCCTCAAAATTGTGATGGCCTTGTAGAGGGTGATATCATGCGTTGGACATCCAAGGAATCCTAGAACACCCCCCACACAATTATCATTCCAAATATAACCTTCTCCCACAATCTATCTAGAGTGGTCATGAATGATAGGGAGGTGTCACCTGGTTGGTTCCCATGTTTTTTATCCTTTCCCTCCTTTGCCTGTGTTATATTCTCTATATTTTAAGTGCATTAAATGATCCCACAAGGTTTTATTTTCCATGAAATCCCACACCATTTTTTCCTACAGGAAGTTCATAGATTTTAGAAATTTCTTAGCATAGTACCCCCATCCTCCACTTATCTAACCAAACTATCCCATAAGGCCCAGCACGACCTACCCTAACCCCGGACATCATAAATAAATTCTGAAAGGTTGTTTTCAATATTTGATAGCACTACCTTAGGGGTGTTGGTAAACAAACAGACATGAATGTGTATCGATGGAAGAAGATAGTTCGCATGGGGTGATGCAGTCTGCAAAGTAAATAAATTGGGTTTTCCAGTTGAGGAGTTGAGAAGATATTTTATCCACTAATACATCAAAATGGTTGATCCGAGTCCTATATAGAGAGATCATAGCTGCAAGATAATCCCTGGGAAAGAGTCTTCCATGAATTTTTAGTTGTCCCTCAATCATCCTCCACCTGTATTCCAACCAGTTCATGGATGTAAATAGAAAACTCTTCCCTTTGCATATAAATTTTCCACTCTATTTCATGTATGCGTCCAAAATATAGTTGATCTCGTATATGGACTGACGATTTCTGTTTGTGAAAAGAATAATATTCTCTATAAAGAGTGGTTGAGAAATCCCAACAATGTTTGAACTATAGTGAAAATGTTGTATAGGATCCTCATTAATGTATTTGATCAGATGTCCACTGAAAGAGACCTGAATCACTATAAAAAGGCTAGCAGATATTGGGTCCCCTTAGCGAAGAACACAAACTAACACGAAAAATCCATGGCTCCTTCCCATGAATGTGTCTGAAAACTAAGGAGAATATATACATCTTAAAAATAGGTTGACTACCATCTCATATATGCCACTCCATCGCATATCATTAATAATATATCTCCACTCCAACCTATCGTATGGATAGTCCATTTCTAATTTATTCGAAATATTAGACCCCTCCACTATTTCATCAATGTCACTGATCATTTCATGGGAAAGGGTAATGGACATTTTTGGTGATCTACCCCAAATAAATCCATGTTGTTCCTCTTAAATCCACTTATGAATATGAATGGAGAGCCTCCTATTAATAATAGTAGCAAGGACCTTGTATGGGATGTTTTACACACTAGATTGTCTATATTTCATGAGGGAGGATGAATTCTTGGCCTTGGGAATGAGAATTAAAGTGGTGGCATAGGCATCTCTGGGAAGATCCCCCATTATTTAGAAATATCATATTAGTTCCATGATGTGGCCATTACTGATGTCTCAAGATGAAATATAGAAAGAGCCTGGGATGCTGTCGGGGTTGGGGGAGCATCTAAGGTTAAGGGTCTTAACGGCCTCCCAAACATCAGTATCTTCTAGAATGTTCTCAAAGAAAAGATTACTCTCTTATGGTATCACCCATGGGACAACATCAATGAAATAATCCTAGTCCCTTGGGGTGCCATTCTTCTAGTGAGGGTTAATACCTGTAAAAAGAGATGAAAAGAAGGATGCATCCACACCTCCCACATCATTGGGGAAACTGGTGAAGGATCCATAATCATGTAGGATGTTAGAGAAACATGACCTCCACTGTTCCGTATGACATGCTTGGAAATAAGTAGTTTTTTTTCACCCCCCTTCACCTAGTTGTCCCTCCATCATTCCCTGGAAAATCATTCATGTTCCAGAATAAGATTATCCAAGTGGGCTTTCATGTTAACTAGATTATAGAAAAATGTCATCATCCCATCTAGCTTCTAGGACCAAATCCTCTTGTTCAATGTCTATTTTAATATTGTCTATGTCAGTGAAATGAGAAGGTTTGTTGTCATCCCACCCCCAAATGTCATCTCTTAGCCGCCTTAATTTATTATGGAATCCCACTCAAGATCATTATTCCATTACTTTGGGCCAAGACAATCTAACCTGAGCATTAAAGGTGAAATTGTCATCCTAATGGATAGAGTAGAAGAACAGTTCAGATCACATTCTATGCCCCTCTAACCAGATGAGGAGGGGTGAGTGATCCAAAATTACCCAAACCAATTGTTCAACCGTAACGTTGGGAAAGAGGATATGGTGTGATGTTTGTCCATGTAGTGATCCAGATGACATCACGTTCAAAGATTTCACTTCATATTATTACACCAACTAAAATAATCATAGTACTATCCGATGTTAGGGATACCATTATAAGAAGATAAAAAAGAAAAATCCTATCTATATCATCTAGGGAATTTGCAACCACCCTTATCATTCTTGGTATGAAGAATGGTGTTAAAATATCTCCCGACTAGTCCTGCCTCATCACCTGGGTATACATTACCCACATCAGACTAGAAGAACTCCCTCTCCGTTACAATGCACATAGCCTAAACAAAGGAGATGATGCATTTATAATTATTGAAGCTTACCAAAATTTTATGATTAGAGGACGCAAGATTGAATGCTAAAATGGAGTCATTCTAGAAAATATAGATATGTTTATTATCAGCTTCACTATGCTTGTAGTTTTGTGGACCTAGATTTAGGGATAAATCATGAATCATAGAGGGATGTTGTTTGTGCTCAAGGATGGAAATTAGTGAAATCTTAAAACGATGAAACTCAAAACAATAAAGTCCAACTTCACCCAGGCTCTGGGAGTTCTAGTTGAGGAAATTAATCATTGGAGGAATGCATTCATGAATATTTACCCAACAATTAGGTGACCCTTGGTGAGAACTGATGATGTGCTTTAATGACGGCCTAGCGAATTCCGTTTCCCAAGATCCACATTAATTTTTTCCCTAAATACATTTACTGTTACAGAAAACTAATTAAATTGATGCCCTTTTAATTGTATTTTTTTATTTCTTGTGTGTTGCCCTAGCCCATGGGCTCTTTGGGCTTACCCTAGGGCCGACCTTCATGGAATATGCCCGCGTTCATGCACCGGAAGGAGGCCCAGAAAGAGAGATGCCTTCTTGGATAGGGGAATCATGAATAAGCGAACTGAACCCATTTGAAAGAGGGATTGGAGAACATATAGATGGATCAGTCTCATTAGGTGTCGGTATTGTGTGTATATCAATAACTTCTGTGTCATGATGAGGGTTTGATAAGAAGGTAGAAAGACTATAGAGAACAGGATCCATGGCTCTTATTAGGAGAGAAACCTCTTTTCCATGATGAGGAACAGTTTTCTAAGCATCGGGGATGGAGGAGGCCAAAGCAGAAGCTTCTTCAACAAGATTGATATCCGCTATCGAGCCTATCCCTACAAGGTTGCAATGACATAATTCAAAACGGCTAGGCCATGAAGGAAGAAAACCACCAGGTTATTCATGTATCCTTCTAGTGAGGATGACCGGGGTTGCAAGTAAGCATGGGGAAGGGTGAAGCAAAAATGAGGGAGTCGGGCTAGGGGCGTTGCCAAAGCAAGATCTCTGGGCACCCTCAAAGGTCCATGCCCTCCATAAGAGCAGACCCTTGCAACCGAGATGAGATCTCAAATATCTTGAGCAGCACCATTATGGGAAAATTCATTTTAAAGATACCAAAAGATCCAATACCTCGAGAGAGTGCCCTTGCAGATGGCATTCTGAGCAAAACCGGGCCGGAGAAATAAAAACTAGATGATGCCACCAACAGAGAACCTCACCTACTTTTGGAAGGATGTATGATGGAAGGGGGTAGGATAGATCCATGTACATGAAAATCCGGGCCATCCCCACATCATTCAAGTGGAGTGTACGGTCATCAGCATAGAGAAACGATCAAAGTGAGTCTCTTCTTCCATGAAGAAACCCCATATTGTGGAAAGTGTGAGGATAAGGGGTGATATTTCTGTCTTGAAGAGATGAGTGTTGTTTAATAAAATATTCACTAATTTATTATTTTGTCTCAAGAAGACTAACATGGATGAATATTGAGGAGAAATGACATAATCAATGAATGTGATTATAAAATAATGTGTTATTACATCAACCATTAATAAATAATTAATTTATTAAGTAGAAAATGTTGAATACCAAATTATGATGTATTTCATTATTGAAAAAAATTCATCTATTATAGAAAAGTACCAAAAATTTATTTAAATAAATTTTTAAAAGTATATTTGAAAAATGAAATCAATTTTTAAATATTATTTCTTATATGCATGAAAAATAATTTTAAAATATAATCCATAGTTATCTAAAAAAAGGCCAATTTTAATACTATGATCATTTTTTTGATTCCTCGAAAAATATCATGTGGTCTCATAAAATTATATTATTATTATAATGAAACCTGATATTAATTTATAAACCCATTTTATTATTTTTAAAAGTATTTATATTTCTCATAAATATTTGAATAAATCTCTGTGTTTTAAAAAACAAACAAAAAAATATTTATTTCGATCATGGTATAAATTTTTTATATTTTAAATTTATAACATAATGAAATATTGTTTTAAAATTACATAGTTCAAGTTACAATTATAATGATTTGGTTATATTTTCCAATAGTCAAATTAATATTTCAATGTTCATACTATTATTCCAACCATCATAAAATGGGAACATTGTAATGGTCAGGTAACAGTCACATCCTAGTGGTTGTAATTTCCCTTTACTCAATATATATACTCCACCATTTTCATACGTCATTTTTTAAAAATATTCATACATGGTTAAAACTTTATTTAATAATATTTATCATATTCATGGCATTCATTTTTTTTCTGAATTAATGGAAGGAGTGATCATAATGGGAAAATTCCAGCAAGAGGTACCAACATATGTGGGCACATTATTCTTTTATTAATCTTCGCATAACATTTTATGAATTTTTTTCAACATTAAATTATGATTTGTTTCAATTAAGTTAAATTTATAACACTTTCTATGTGAATCTTATCTAATGCATAATAAAAAATTCATAGAGAATTTTGAATTATTTTACTAAAATAGGGAATTTTCAGGCTATTACAGCCTTATTCATTTAAGAAATATCCCCCATTATATTTCATTTCATACATTATGGTGGGAAAAATCAATGTATAATTGGATATTTACTACTTTAGGTTCCCAAGTCTCCTATTTGATGTTCTGATTCATCCAATGTACATTGAGAATTTGAGTTTTTTTGTCATGAAATTTGCCTCTATTGTTCAAGATAATAAGCATTTTCTCACAATAGAGAAAATCATTCTGTAAATGTAGAACCTCTAAATTTAGTATATGTGAGGGATCTAGTACATAAATTCTAAAGAGGTATACATGGTGGTCATCATATACATGGGACATGATTGGTGGGTGTGCAGGTTGATAGTCCACAACTTTAATGTGACTGAGAATATTTAATTGGACAATGTACCTAATTTATACCATTCCCTTCATCTTCAATGACATTTCACTCTTCCAAGGATATATATATAAAGAAAAATTTTATTGAAAAACACAAAAACAAATATTTTTTGATAGTTATTTGCATAACTCATTTATTAAAATTGTGTTATTATGATGTATTTATGAATGAACATGCCCTTCAATGTATTTTCTTCCACCACTTTATATATTAATAGCTTTTATTCTTCATTTTTTTGCAATGACTTTCATTTTTAAATATCATTCTGTAGATGGAATCATAAGGATCTATATTAATACTTGAGCAAAAGATATTACTGTTGGAGAAAACTATAGAATAATAATATTGATTCTAGGATACATTGATTTCCATGAAGAAATATCACACTATATCATCATGTGTAATGATTTTCCTATCAGATTGGCCAATAGTCATAGCGTGTTATTTCATATTGAAGTTAAACATCTGAAAAATATCATATTTTTGTTTTCCCATTTATATATTTGTTTTTTATTGGTGTAGCCTGATCCTGTTGGACCAAAAGGACACTGTAGAAGTGCAGACATCGGAGTCAACATCACTTTAGTCTTTTAGAATTACAGCAGATAGCCACTGTAGCACTTTAGACATGGGTGGCCACCTTTCACTGTAGTGACACAGACTTTTTGTACAACTACAGATCATCTTTTCCATTGGTATCCCATTTCGGGCTATGGTTTCTTACCTAAAAAACTCTATAATGATGCTCTTGATTATAGAAAATATTTGGCGTCTTCGTGGATGTATGGATTATTCCAAAACCAAATAAATCAGTGTTCCCCTGTTCTTTCTTTTTTTCCCTTTTACTCTTTTGTGTTCTACCATTTCTATCACTGCAACTCCTAACATTTCTGGAAAATTAGGTAGCAGAGTTTGAGTTCATGAATCTCCAATGATGGATATGGATGAAGGCCAAATGAAGATAAATCTCTTCGATGGAACTGATTTCATTTTCATGACGATGATGATCGGGGATTATCTTTATTCAAAAAAGATGCACTTTCCACTTCAGGGTATGAATCCAATATACATTGAGCAATTGGAGTGGGAGCTACTGGATTAAAATGTTATGGTCATTTTGGGCCTTATATTGGAAAAAATGTGGCATTAAACATCAGAGACTAGAAGACAACGATTGATCTGATGAAATCTCTCATGAATATGCATGAAAAGACTTCTGTGGAAAACTAGGTGCACATGATGTGACAATTTTTCAACCTAGAAATAGATGAAGGGGGAATTATTGATGACCACATAAACAAATTCAACACCAACATAAGTCAGCAGACATCGGTGAAAATTGATCTTGTTGATGAGGTATGGGCACTGGTTTTACTATCCACTTTACCTGACAGTTGAGAATCAACTGTAACAGCTGTGAGTAGTACATCAGGGAATACCAAACTGGTTCTGAAAGATATATAGGACATAATCCTTAGTGAGGATGTGCAAAGAAGAGAATCAGGAAGATTCCTTGGTTCTTCTTGGAACGATGATGGAAGAGGAAGATACCCACAATGAGAAAATCTTATAGCACAATCAAGGTCAAGAGGGAAAAGATGAAACACTAAAAAGGGGGCTGGTCCGACCTACTGGATTTGCGTGAAGAAGGGACATGTCAAGAAGGAGTGCAGAGAAAAACAGAAGGGACCTAGAACAAGTGGAGCAAACATGATGTTTTAAGGAACTAATGATGTGATGTTGTTGAGTGTGGATAACCCAATTGAAACATGGATTTAATCCTCCGAGGGTGTCTTTCCATTCAACAAGAGAGAAGGGATTTCTAGAAAATCATGTTTCTTGAAATTTTGTAAAGTATTATCTTTCCGATGATGAGCCCTTTTAGATTATTGAGAAGGGGGATGCATAGATCAAGGCCAACAATGGGAGTCTTCTAGTTTGAAAAAACATGAGGTATATCCCTAGATTAATAAGAAATAATATTTCTATTGGAAAATGTGATGGTGTAGGGTTGAGTACCACATTCACTGGTGGCGCAAGGAATATCAACAATAGAACTATGATTATAAATCTGTGAGAAAATAATGGTACACTATACAACATGACATAAACATTCATAAACATGGATGCATCACTAAAAGCTATAGGAGATTCTCAATTGTGAAAAAAAATCTTGGACACATGAGTGAGATGTGGATAAAGGTGTTGGAAAAAATGGTTGCTTCCAGAGCGAAAGTCGTTAGAAGTTGGATTATGTAAAGACTGCATCCTTAGAAAGTAGAAGAATGTATCATTTACAAAAGGTTATTGAACACAAAATGTCAGGAAGGATGGACCTAGTGAACACTAATTTTTGGGGGGATGCACTTGTACTCTCCATTGGAGGGTCACAATACTATGTGACATTCTTCAAAGATTCATTAATGAAGGTATGTGTTTACTTATTGAAAAGAAAATATGATGTTTTTAAGATTTTTCAGAAGTGGAATTTCATTGTATAAAATGAGTCATGCGATAAGCTGAAATTCGTGAGGTATGACAATGGTGGATAGTATGGAAGTCATGAGTTTAGAGAATTTTGTTTTTATAAAGGAATTCTCTGGGAGATAACAATTCTAGGTACACCACAACAAAATGGTGTGGTATAGAGGATGAATATGATGTTTAATTAATGTTCCATATCTATGAGGATACACTCGGGGTTTCCAAAAACCATTTGGGTTGATTAAGCTAACATGGAATCATATTTGATCAATAGGAGTCTATCTGTCCTAATGAGAGAAGGTCGACCTAAGGAGATCTGGAATAGTAAGGAGGTAAGACTATCACATTTAAGAGTTATTGGTTGTTTATATTCTGTACACATTGATGAAAACTCAAGGATAAATCATGATGCTAGGTCTAAGAAATGTTTATTTATTGTATATGGTACTAACATGTTTGGTTACCTCTTTTGGGATGATCTCAAGAATATGGTCATTAGGATCCAGAACATGGAATTCAATGAAGCTATCATTTACAAAGATCATCATGTATATGAAGATAAAAATGGTAACAGTGAATCAGATTGAAAAGAGAAAGTGGAGCTTGATGGTGAATCTGAGCATAAGTCATCTAAACCTATGGAACCTACTACTCCAATGGAGTTGAGGGGTTCAATAAGGGTGAGAAGGCATGTGCAGAGGTATTCACCATCCCTTCATTATCAATTATTAACTAACAATGGAGAACCAAAATGTTTTGAAGAGGCAATGCAGTTGAAGGAGTTGAGCACATGGAATCTAGCTTTGAAGGAGGAGATTTCCTCATTGCATGGTAATAACATTTTGGAGCTGACACCTCTACCACAAAGAATGAGAGCATTGTAGAACAAATGGGTATACTGGGTCAAGGAAGAACATGATGGAAAGAGGAGGTTCAGTCAAGGATAGTGGTGAAGGTTTTCCAACAGAAGGAGGGAGTGGATTTCATTGAAATTTGTTCACCTGTAGTGATGCTTAAAACCATCTGGGTGGTTCTCGGTATTGTGGCGTCAGAAGACTTATACCTTGAGCAGCTTGATGTCAAAACTACATTCCTTTATGAATATTTGGGGGGGGGGAAATCTACATGAATCACCCATATGGATATATAGAGTCTCAGAAGGAATACTTGGTGTGCAAACTCCAGAAGAGATTGTATGGGATGAAGAAAACACCTAGAGAGTAGAACAAAAATTTTGATGCATTCATGATTGAACATGCATAAAAATGATGTGGCAGGGATCAAAGTTTATACATAGAATACTTTAGTGATGAATATATTATATTGGTTCTGTATGTGGATAACATGCTTGTTTTAGGATCATGCATGTAGAGGATTAATGAGCTAAAAGGATAGTTAGTTAATGAGTTTGAAATTTAAGATCTTGGAGAAGCTGACAAGATTCTGGGGATGAAGATGAAGAGAGACCACACAGTGGAAACGTTAATGTTGTCATAGGAAAATTTCATTGGGATGGTTCTGAGAATATTAAACATGTTAGAATAAAATTTAGTCTATATTCCCCTGGTGATCCATTTCAAACTATAAATGGAGAAATCACCGAAGATGGATGAAGAGGTTGAGTACATGGAAAAATTTCCATACGCATTAGCTATTGGAAGCTTGGTGTATGCCATTGGTTGTACCCTACCTGATATCAATAATTTAGTGGTTGTTGTAATAAGGTATATGGATAACCATAGAAAGCAACATTGGGAATCATTGTTGAGGATACTGAGGTATTTGAAGGTTAAGAAGAAGGCATCCCAATGCTTTGAAAAAGGAAATTCATTGCATGGGTATGTGGATGCGGACCTTGGAGGCGACATCGAAAGCCAGAGGAGTACCATGAGTTATGTATTAACCTTTTGAAGATATATAGTATGTTGGATATCAAAATTAGCTATAGTGGTGGCTTTATCCGCCACAGAGGCAGAATACATTGTTGTAACTGATGCAGTGAGGGAGATGGTATGGATGAAGAACTTCTTAGATGAATTAGGAAGAAAGTGAGAGGAGAATGTATTACACTGTGATATTCAGAGTGCTATACATCTTATAGAGAACCAAATGTTTCATTCTTGGATGAAGCACATTGAGTTAAAGTACCATTTCATCAGAGGTTTTATACATGATGAGTTTCTGAAATTGCATAATATTTGTATAACTAACAATCCGGAAGACATATTGATGAAGCCCATGGTAATACAGAAGTTGAGGCACTGTTGTGCCTCTATTAGTCTCCACTGATGAATAGACGATGAGATAAAGAAGAAGGAAGGAACGATGGGACAATAAGAGGAAATTAATTTTTATTTCATTAATAGTTAGGTTCAAATTGATGTTGTGAATGGAAATCACACACACTGGTGAGTTAAGAAGAGGAAGAACTTAGATTAAGTAAGTTTTCCATGCTAGTGGCATCGATGTAGAGATGTGTAGTGGATCAGGATCCAAGTGGGAGATTGTTGTAGTGGTGTAGGCCAATATATTTGGGATGAATGCTTGTGGCTCACAAATATAGTAGTGAGGACTTTGGAGCCAACTTCACTGTAGCCTTTTGGAATTCCAGCCAGTAGCCTGTAATAGTTTTGACTAGGGTGTCCTCCTTTCACTGTAGGAACATGGACTTCCTGTTCAATAGTGGAATGTATTCTGCATTTGTATCCCATTTTGAGCTACAGTTTCTTACCTGAAAACACTAAAATTGTTCTCTGAATTATAGGTTATATTATACCTCTCCATGGACGTAGGTATTATTTCTAAACCACGTAAATTGTTGTGTCCTTGTTCTTTATTTTTTTTCCTTTTACTCTTCTGTGTTTCACTATTTCTATCGTTGTAACTCATGGGATTTCTGCAATATGTTTATGTAATGGTTGCATCAGTCCCTTGTATTTTTTCCACCCTTTCATCAAATTTTGGAATTCAAGACACTTTGGTTAATAATCTATGATTTATTAACTTATATTTTAACCAATAATAGTTCTCTAAGAGAACTCAAAACATCATCATACTTCATTGGTTTACAAATAATATCAATCTATGTGGATATTTCAAAATCACATAATTTTACTCATACATGATGGTATACATAGTCATGACTAATATTATAATACTATTTCTTAAAAAATTTGAATTCAAATGGATTTCCTTTTTATATAGATTCGACCATCATCTATATAACCACAACATCTCTGTGATAATCATTTATCCTCTCCAAAATGTATGGTTTTGTTATCATTTTATGTTGGTAAGATTTTTTCATTCATTTATAATTCTCATGAAATTCTTTTATAGTGAATATTATGACTTTATAATTCTCAATTATAATTATTAATAATGGTACATGGTCATTTCTTAGAGGTTCTTCAATTTTATTCACCATTCTATTATGGTATTTGATTGAGTAGTTATATTATGTAATTAAAAATAACCATATTACCATGAATATATTAAAATTATTCTTTATGAATATATATTTACAACTCTTATAAACCATAAAATTTTTCAAAGTGCTCCACATTAAGTTTATGCATTATAACATTGAAAATCACAACTTCCAACTAATGTGAATGTATTAGACAGTTCATCAAATTTCATTTCAAATACCATGATGAATATAATATAAATTAATAATTTTCTTATATTAAATATCATAATCCCTTTTTTAATCATAGATTTACACCATATTAGGTTCCACACCAAAGAGTTATATAGGTATTTGTGTAGTGATAAGCCCCATTATTAATTCATCAAATCTACAATATCATATATTGGACCAGTCAGACATCACACCCTCTTATGTTATCTTGGTTAGTATATTTCAAAATCATGATACATTACTGAAAAATAATTTATAGTAACCAGTTAAACTATGCACACTATTGATATTCACTCTTGATGGTGGTATAAGAGATTCTAGAATTGCATTTATTTTCACAGGATCAAAAAATATCTCTTTACTAGTGATAAAATCCCCAATGAATGTTTCCACATCATTCGAATATCATAATTAAATTAAATTTCATACAGGTTATCCTTTGAAAAAATATTTATAAATGTACTTATCTAATCCATATGAACCTCCGTTCATTAGAGTATATTATAATATCATCTACAAAGACTACCAATTTTTTTTGAATCTAATATCTAAAGATATAATTCGTTATTTTAATCAATATTAATATATATTTAGTGATTATAAAAGAAATCACTATGAAATCATTATTACCACACCTTTTCTGAATGGGTGAGTTGAAAATAACATCCTTTTTCACCATTAATTGGATATATCCTGAGTAGAATTCCATCGCAGGAAAGTATTCATCCCAACATAGTTAGTGAAACATGTCATCAATCCACTATTTATGATGGATTTTTTTATTGTGATTTTTTTAATTCATGTTAATCAATAAAGAGGGACATTGACCCATCTCTGTTCATGTGTAAATAAAAACATGTTGATGGTTCACCTTAAATTTTACATATAACTAGTTTATTTTATTTTAGGTATTTCTTTAAATTAATGGAAGATCATTATAACTTTTTTTGTATCATCTATTATAATGCTATTTTAATATTTTTCATCAGATTTGGTGATTTTCATCAATGTTTACAATATAGATTAACAATAGTTGGGAATTATTTATCCATCTATATTATCCTAATGAATTCATCAATGTAGGGTCAAAGGAGGGTTGTGTGTGCATGAAATAGTTCTTCCTTCATTTAGTATGGATAATGGTATTAGATTCCATTTATGAACCTTCTATACAGGAATATTATTTTCACCTCCCAGACCATCCACATTCCATAGCGCTTATAAGAATAATGGAATTTGAGAGTTCAGTCGGTATTTATTATGCACAGATGAATGCACATTCATATGTGGCATACTATGGTTACACAACTCTATTTATAGATAATGTTCTCAATCCAACTTCCTTGATTTATTTTTCGTTGTTTAGGTGAGATGATGTCATTGTGGATAAATCTCTTCAATAACTCTCAGATGAATTTTTCATAGTCCTCTACTATCATGGTCATGTTGCCTCTAACTACAAGAGGTGTTGATGGATTTCTAGATTTCAAAGCCAATAATATTGGACCCTCCTCTTGGGGAATCCCATTGATAGGCTGATTATTCATTATGTTTGTAGACCTCCAACATTATTTGATGGCTCCTCTAGCTACTACTTTGGTCCTAGATACTATTGTTGCAATGTATTTCCCCTCTTACGGTTGTTCCTCATATTCATCTTTTCTCTCTAGTAATAAATAACTATATGGTGTCCCAGAAATATTATTGTCCTAATTAATTTTGCTAATATGGTTAACCCTAATGATGTAAGTACTTCTCACTCCCCACATCCTATAATAAGGGTTGTTCTTGATCCCCTTTAGGGGGAGAAACATATCAGTTCGATGGTCTCCTAAAAATGGTATGATCAACTCAATGGGATATCTCCTTTACCCATCCCCATAGTAGACCCTATGGACTTGATTCATTAGTCCTCAATCACATAGAATCCAGTTTTTCCAATATGATGGAGGCGCACTGATCGTACCACGATTCACTGTTTCATTTTCACCCTTACACCGCTGTGCTAAACATATTTTGTATTAAAAATTATAAAAATATTATCAAATTGTACTTCATGTTTGATTCAATAATTTAGTGTTTATCACTATTAAATAGGGCAATGATACTTGTTTTGAAAATTACAATGTAGGTGGAGGTGATTTGGAGGGCTCTTGATGAAGTGAAAGAAAACTGGGCCAAAATTGCATGGATCCATGGACATCTGTCCACTGTTTTGAATAGTACACAAAATACGTGAATCCAAATGGGCTGAAATTTTGTGGGCCTGTCCAAAATTCAATATTCTACATTTCCTATTCAGGAACCCAATCCTGATTCGGATTGCATGGGGCCCATACGAACTGATCTGTCCGAGCCACCGAATTTGGACCAAGTCAAATTCGGTGTTCTGTATTTTATCAATATCTAGAGCATTATTTGTCCAAACGGTGCCAAACTTTCGGTGGAGACAGGAAAGAGGTAGGGCTACAACTTTTCTATTTTCTCCAAAGCGAGATAAGACTTTCTGAATGCCGAAACGCGTCCTGCAAGTGGATTGATGAAATCTGTGTTCCCAAAACCACCTCCCACATTTCCTATAAAAGGGCACCTTGGGCTCCTCATTTGCAAGTTCGGCCAAGGAGTGAAGTGCTGCCAATTTGGAGTCCTAGAAGAGTCTCCTAATCACCTTGGAGGTTCTGGAGGCCCCTATCCTCATAGGGAGATCAACAATGAAGAAGGAGTTCCACCCGAGCTTCCTCCTCCTCCCGATGTCGAGCTAAAAGTTGGGTGTTCGTTGTGAGGGAGCTACACACATGCCAAGGGAGTTCCGATGCATAAATTAGCTACTGGTTTGGAGTAATTTGGGTGTTTAAACATTTCATTCCATGTATCTTATTTTATTTCAGATTTGAATTCTTGATTTGATGCATGTGAGTGTTATGCTCTTAATTTCTAACCGATCGGTGTGAGGTTTTGAGTGCGTGACTTGTGTTGTTCCGATTGGACATCACAAGAATCCTTTTCATACCCACCTTATTGAGATTTCAATATGCTTTGGAAGCTCTTATTCTATGCATAAGTACTGGACCTTGACAATACGATTGTTACGTCAAGGTTTGGTCCGTAAAGTATTGAAATAAAAGCTTAGGAATTAATCGGGATTCCAATTAACTCCAACCAAAGGATTACTCTAAACCCAAGATGAATCTCTATGAACAATGAACTTGATATGTGTGTAGTGAAATCACATAGACCCTTTTATCTCATATTTCTCAAAATCCACTTGGTCACTCATCTTTTAAGCTATTTCAACTAAGTCATTGTTTTAAGCTGTTTTCAAAACCACCCCTCTCTTAGACATTTTTATCAAAAATACACACTCTAAACCTACCAACGCTCCTTGAGAGATGACCTAGGGTTTACCCTAGACTATAAATCAATCTTAAAAATATAATCAATCTGACGTGTCACGACATCACGGTCAAATTTTGGCGCCGTTGCCGGGGAGCGCTTTGGTTTTTTGTGCGTGTTTTTGATTAATTTTTTTTTTGTAATTTTTGTGAATATTTGTTTGTTTTATCTTCTACCTTTGAATTTGTTTTTGTGTTCTAATTTATTTATTGTGTAGGTTATTTTTATGACACGTTCTACTCCGGGAGACCTACAAACTTTCGAACCCGAACCGGAGAGGATCCTACATCAACGAAACCGAGACATACAAGACCACACTTTGAAGGAGGAGACATCAAATCTTAAAATTCTTCTTGATCCTTCTTCTTCTTCTGAAACCAAAGTTAAAATTGAACATAACTTGTATAACATGGCTGAAAATAATAGAACACTAAAAGAACTAACCTCACCTGATGTTGATATCCAACCCACTTACATTCAATTACAAGGTGAGGCACCCAATTTTGAACTAAAATCTGGTTTAATTCATTTATTACCAAGATTTCATGGACTGCCTGGAGAAGATCCACATAAGCATTTAAAAGAATTTCATACTGTGTGTTCAACCTTAAAACCTGCTAATGTGGATGAAGAACAGGTGAAGCTTAGGGCATTCCCATTTTCATTAGAATACACTGCAAAAGATTGGTTATACTATGTCAATTCACCAATTAGGGGCTGGGCAGACATGAAACGCCTTTTTCTTGAAAAATACTTCCCAGCCTCTCGAACTGCAACTATAAGGAAAGAAATATGTGGTATAAGACAATCTCAGGGGGAAACATTACATGAATATTGGGAACGCTTTAAAAGGTTATGTTCAAGTTGCCCACACCACCAAATAAGTGATCAACTTTTAATTCAATATTTTTATGAAGGTTTGATTCCTATTGATCGAAATATGATTGATGCTGCTGCAGGTGGTGCATTGGTAGATAAGACCCCAATCGCTGCAAGAACCCTCATTGAGAACATGGCACAGAACACTCAACAATTCGGTACACGGTCCAGTGTTCCCATTCGAGGTGTCCATGAGGTGCAAAGTACTGAGTTTGAGAAGAAGGTGGACACGAAGTTCGAAGAGGTAAGTACCCTTCTGCGACAACTAGCTCTCTCCCAAGGGAAATATCAATCTCCTCCTCCCATCCATTGTGGAATCTGCTCTTCTGACACCCACTATTCTGACCAATGCCCCCAATTGAGAGAAACTTCTGAAAGTTGTGAGGCAATATTTCCAGGACGCCCCTTTAACCAACCCTTTAGGCAAGAACCATACTATCCATCCAACCAAGGTTGGAAGGACAACCAAGCCTATAGGCAAGGGGGGTATTCAAACCAACCTCAACAGCAATGGAACCAACAAGGTCAGAGTAGTCATCCACCACCACCCAGAAATCCTCAACCACCCCAAAGGCCATTCCAACCACCCCCTCCAAAAACCGATCCTAGCCTAGAAGATATGATGAAACAAATGGCTGCCAATAATCTCCAATTCCAACAAACTACCCAAGCAGCCATACAAGACCTAAAGACCCAACTAGGACAACTTGCCAACTCGGTGGGGGAAATCCAAAGTCATGGGTCGGGTAAACTACCATCTCAACCAGTAGTAAACCCTAGGGATAAAGGAAATGTTAGTGCAATCACCCTTAGGAGTGGGACACAAATCAAAAGCCAAATGACCCCTCCATTAGAGTCCTCCCATCCAAAGGGAACCACCATCCCAACTGCTGAAAATGGTCCAAGAGAAGAAAACCCTTTTCCTGAGAGAAGCCCTTCCAAAGGAAAGACTGTGGTTGTTGATGAACCACCTATCCCAACCATTCCTCTTCCATTTCCTCAAAGGGATTCCCAACCTAGAAAACAAAAAGAAACCGAACTTGATAAAGAAATCTTGGAAACTTTCAAGAAAGTACAGGTTAACATTCCTTTGATTGATGCTGTGAAGCAAATTCCAAGATATGCCAAGTTTCTGAAGGAGATGTGTACACACCGAAGGAGGCTTCGTGGTGATGAGAAGGTGAGCCTGGGGAGGAATGTTTCAGCATTGATAGAGTCATCACTTCCTACCAAGTGCAATGATCCTGGGACATTCTCGATTCCATGCACCATAGGGGAGTATTCATGTTCCAATGCTATGCTTGATTTGGGTGCTTCTATTAATGTGATGCCTCACTCTATTTACTCTTCATTGCAGGTCGGTGAACTGAAGCCCACTGGTATTGTCGTTCAGCTAGCAAATCGGAGCACGGCACACCCCTCTGGTGTGCAAGAGGATGTTCTTGTGAGGGTGCAAAATTTAATTTTTCCTGCTGATTTTTACGTGCTTAAAATGGAAGATGATAGGATGAATGGACATGCCCCAATTATATTGGGGAGACCTTTCTTGAAAACCGCCAAAACCATAATTAATGTCCATAATGGTACATTATCTATGGAGTTTGGTGGTAATATTGTCCACTTCAATATCCTTGATGCCATGAAGCACCCCTCAGAAGAACACTCCTCTCTCTTTGTCAATTCAATTGATGTTCTCCCTTCCCCTGAACCAACTTATTTTCATTCACCTGATCCCCTTTCTGAGTTTTCTTCATTGATTGAAATGTTAGGTAATGAATCATGCATTGATTGTTGTAGCGGTTTAGAGAAATGTCATGCATGTTTGTTAATTGATGATTTCTTGAACACAGAGGATCACATGACCATCGATAATACTGCTAAGCTTGTAAAAGCTCATTCCTCATCTGAGGATGTTACCATTGAGCAGTTAGATGAGATCAGTGACTTCTCACTTTCACACACACTTCTGTCAATCCAAAATCCCCCAGAATTGGAACTAAAACAACTGCCTCAAGATTTAAAATACTCATATCTTGAGAATGGAAACAAGTTCCCCGTCATCATTGCTAGTTCACTCCCTCCTGAGCATGAATTGCGACTGCTTGATCTTTTGAGGAAGTATAAACAAGCTTTGGGATGGACACTTGCTGACATTCCTGGCATTAGCCCATCAATTTGTACACATCATATTTTATTAAATGATGATGCTAAACCAGTGAGGCAGTCACAACGACGACTGAACCCAAACCTACTTGATGTTGTTAAAAAAGAAGTAACAAAATTGTTGGCTGCTGGAATCATTTACCCTATCTCTGACAGCCAATGGGTCAGTCCTGTTCAAGTAGTTCCTAAAAAAACTGGCCTTACTGTAGTTAAAAATGAAAATAATGAATTGGTTCCAACTCGTGTGCAGAATAGTTGGCGTGTCTGTATAGACTATCGCCGACTAAACCAACACACTAGGAAGGACCATTTCCCATTGCCATTCATTGACCAGATGCTAGAGAGGCTAGCAGGGAAGTCCCATTACTGTTTCCTTGATGGGTATTCTGGATACTTTCAGATCCATATTGCCCCTGAGGATCAGGAAAAGACAACCTTTACTTGCCCCTTTGGTACATTTGCTTATAGAAGGATGCCATTTGGTCTGTGCAATGCTCCAGGTACTTTTCAACGATGTATGGTTAGTATTTTTTTGGATTACCTGGAGAATTGCATGGAGGTTTTTATGGATGATTTTACTGTTTATGGATCCTCTTTTGATGAATGTTTAAGTAGTCTTGGTTCTGTCCTACGTCGCTGTACTGAAAAGAATCTTGTATTAAATTATGAGAAATGCCATTTCATGGTGCGACAAGGCATAGTTTTGGGACATGTCATTTCTGGGGAAGGAATCCAAGTGGACAAATCAAAAGTAGATATCATTTCCTCCCTACCATTCCCTAAAAATGTTCGGGATGTGCGGTCTTTCCTGGGTCATGCTGGATTTTATCGTCGTTTCATTCGTGACTTTAGTAAAATTGCACTCCCCCTCTCCCGATTACTCCAAAAAGAAAAAGAATTTGATTTTGATAAAAAATGTGAGGAAGCTTTCAATAAGTTAAAATGGAGTCTCACGTCACCCCCGGTAATCCAACCACCCCGGTGGGATTTACCATTTGAGCTCATGTGTGACGCCTCTAACTATGCAGTTGGGGCAGTCTTGTCCCAAAGGGTCGATCGAGCTCCACATGTCATTGCCTATGCCTCACGTACTTTGGACCCTGCCCAAGCAAACTACACCACCACTGAAAAAGAATTTATTTCCATTGTGTTTGCCTTGGGTAAATTCAGGCCATACCTTATAGGGTCCAAAGTCATTGTGTTCTCAGACCATGCAGCCCTCCGATATCTCCTAAAGAAACCAGAAGCCAAACCACGTCTCATTCGCTGGATGCTCCTCCTTCAAGAATTTGATCTAGAAATTAGGGATAAAAAAGGAGCAGAAAATGTGGTTGCTGACCATATCAGTAGGATTCTACCACCCTCGGACATTGACTCATCCCCCTGTATTCCCATAAATGAATTGTTTCCTGATGAGAAATTGTACCGAGTGCAAGATGTTATTCCTTGGTATGCTGAAATTGTAAATTATTTGGTAGCGTCTTGCATTCCTGCTGATTTCACCAAAAACCAGGCCGACCGTCTAAAACATGAGTCTCGTTGGTACATTTGGGATGACCCCTACCTCTGGCGCACATGTAGTGATCACGTTATTAGGCGTTGTGTTCCCGATAGTGAGTTTCAATCTGTCCTTAGGTTCTGCCACACACTTGCTTGTGGGGGCCACTTTGGTCCCCAACGGACTGCTCGCAAGGTCTTAGATTCTGGTCTCTTTTGGCCCACATTGTTTAGGGATGCCCATGAATTCTGTAAATCTTGTCCTCGCTGTCAAAGAATGGGGAATGTCTCTAAAAGAAATGAGATGCCCCAACAACCCTTACTCTTCCATGACATTTTTGATGTTTGGGGCATTGACTTTATGGGACCATTCCCCAATTCATTTGGGAACCTTTACATTCTTCTGGCAGTGGATTATGTTTCAAAGTGGGTAGAGGCACGAGCCACGAGGACAGATGATTCCAAGACAGTTGTGGAATTTTTGAGAACCCAAATATTCTGTAGGTTTGGATTACCTAGGTTTATCATCAGTGATCAGGGTTCTCATTTCTGCAACCGCACAATGCAATCTCTTTTGCGCAGGTACGGGGTTGGGCATCGAGTGTCTACTGCTTATCACCCACAAACAAATGGTCAAGCTAAAGTATCAAATAGAGAGGTAAAACAGATTCTTGAGAAAACAGTTCAGCCAAACAGAAAAGACTGGAGTCTTAGACTCGATGATTCGTTATGGGCTTACCGTACTGCATTCAAAACTCCAATTGGCATGTCACCATATCGGCTAGTTTTTGGGAAGAGTTGTCACCTCCCTGTTGAGGTAGAGCACCGGGCCTACTGGGCCATTAAACAATGCAATTCTAATCTTTCTGGTGCAGGTATTCAAAGGAAGTTGCAGATTCAGGAGTTGGAGGAAATGAGAAGAGATTCATATGAGAACTCCCGAATTTATAAAGAGCGAACCAAGGCTGCCCACGACCGTCTCATCCTTCATCGTCAATTCCAAATTGGACAGAAGGTCCTCCTCTACAATGCAAGGCTGAAGTTGCACCCTGGTAAGCTTCGTTCCCGTTGGTTTGGACCTTACATTGTTACTAATGTCTCTCCATTTGGTGTTGTCCAGGTTCAAAATGAAGACACCAAGCAAACCTTCACTGTCAATGGGCAGCGGCTGAAGCACTTCCATGAAGCCATTCCGGAGTCCCCAATGGAGGAACTCCATGTTCAAGAAGCGGTCTATGAATAACACTCACCAGTTTTTATCCTTCCTTCACACAGTCTCTTTTATTGCAGTGCGGACACTGCATTCTCTAGGTGTGGGGGGGTGGATACATTCCTGGGTTAGTTAGGATTTTTCACCATTTTCTCCTTTTGTTTTCTCTTTTTGGCCTTCTTTATGGTTTTTTTATTTTTCCCCATCAACAATTTCGAAATTCCATGATGTGGCGACCATAAAATGGGGAATGTAAAAATACCATAACGAAGGCTAAAAAGAATATTTGTATGAATTTAACATCAGGGAGTGATTTTTAGTGAATTGGTTTTCTGTCAATGATATAAATGGTCGTATCTATGTGAAACCTTTGAGATGATTGATGCCTATTGTGTGAGTAGTTTTTGAGAAAACTATGTCGCTAATATCTTCAAAAAAAAAAAATATTGCACCAAACCACAAAGTGTGATTATTTCTTACTTAATATAAGGTAAATATATATTGGGTTAATATTTTTCAGCTTTAAATGATATTTCCATACGTTCGTTCCTTATCCGATCTGTTTCATTACTGTACCAGATTGACCTATGCGTGTGTACCTAATGTCCGACTGTTGTACGCCCTCAAAAAAAAAAAAAAAAAATTTGTTGTGTCTTGGGCAGGTCAAAAACCACTCCTCCTCAACCTTTGATCTTGTTATAACTATTTCAATTAGTGTCGTGAGGAGATCAAACAAGGGTTGAGAGATGAGTGTGAGATTTGTTCCAATTGCAACTTCAAAAAAAAATGAGGGGAGTGATGAAATGTGCAACATATGGGGATATCTAGGTCAGGAGCTTATGGTTTGACTTCTGGGAATGCTTAAATGAGTGGGTCTTGAAATATGATTGCAAAGGATGTAGGACAGGTTCGGTGAGAAAATCATTTAAGCTGAAAAATGTTAAAATAAAATATATTTATTAGATATCAAGTGGAAAGAATAGAATGGAATGGTTTTCACACACACACATGGATATTTAGTGTCATGGTTTACTTCTGAATTCCTTTCTCAATTGGGTATCATGAATCTTTTTGAATTTCACTATGATATGATTTATGAGACATCTTTTTCTATTTTCACTAGGAAGAACTCCTTGCTGTGATTCGTGCATTGATCACTTTACTTTAAATAAAATTTACTCAAATATTTATGATGTTGGATATATATATATATATGAGTCATTGTATTTGAATATGTGACTGCCCAGGAGTGCAAATGTTTAGGTGTGGGGGTATGATCGTACCACGATTCACTGTTTCATTTTCACCCTTACACCGCTGTGCTAAACATATTTTGTATTAAAAATTATAAAAATATTATCAAATTGTACTTCATGTTTGATTCAATAATTTAGTGTTTATCACTATTAAATAGGGCAATGATACTTGTTTTGAAAATTACAATGTAGGTGGAGGTGATTTGGAGGGCTCTTGATGAAGTGAAAGAAAACTGGGCCAAAATTGCATGGATCCATGGACATCTGTCCACTGTTTTGAATAGTACACAAAATCCGTGCATCGAAATGGGCTGAAATTTTGTGGGCCTGTCCAAAATTCAATATTCTACATTTCCGATTCAGGAACCCAATCCTGATTCGGATTTCATGGGTCCCATACGAACTGATCTGTCCGAGCCACCGAATTTGGACCAAGTCAAATTCGTTGTTCTGTATTTTATCAATATCTAGAGCATTATTTGTCCAAACGGTGCCAAACTTTCGGTGGAGACAGTCAAGAGGTAGGGCTACAACTTTTCTATTTTCTCCAAAGCGAGATAAGACTGTCTGAATGCCGAAACGCGTCCTTCAAGTGGATTGATGAAATCTGTGTTCCCAAAACCACCTCCCACATTTCCTATAAAAGGGCACCTTGGGCTCCTCATTTGCAAGTTCGGACAAGGAGTGAAGTGCTGCCAATTTGGAGTCCTAGAAGAGTCTCCTAATCACATTGGAGGTTCTGGAGGCCCCTATCCTCATAGGGAGATCAACAATGAAGAAGGAGTTCCACCCGAGCTTCCTCCTCCTCCCGATGTCGAGCTAAAAGTTGGGTGTTCGTTGTGAGGGAGCTACACACATGCCAAGGGAGTTCCGATGCATAAATTAGCTACTGGTTTGGAGTAATTTGGGTGTTTAAACATTTCATTCCATGTATCTTATTTTATTTCAGATTTGAATTCTTGATTTGATGCATGTGAGTGTTATGCTCTTAATTTCTAACCGATCGGTGTGAGGTTTTGAGTGCGTGACTTGTGTTGTTCCGATTGGACATCACAAGAATCCTTTTCATACCCACCTTATTGAGATTTCAATATGCTTTGGAAGCTCTTATTCTATGCATAAGTACTGGACCTTGACAATACGATTGTTACGTCAAGGTTTGGTCCGTAAAGTATTGAAATAAAAGCTTAGGAATTAATCGGGATTCCAATTAACTCCAACCAAAGGATTACTCTAAACCCAAGATGAATCTCTATGAACAATGAACTTGATATGTGTGTAGTGAAATCACATCGACCCTTTTATCTCATATTTCTCAAAATCCACTTGGTCACTCATCTTTTAAGCTATTTCAACTAAGTCATTGTTTTAAGCTGTTTTCAAAACCACCCCTCTCTTAGACATTTTTATCAAAAATACACACTCTAAACCTACCAACGCTCCTTGAGAGACGACCTAGGGTTTACCCTAGACTATAAATCAATCTTAAAAATATAATCAATCTGACGTGTCATGACATCACGGTCACGCACTAAATTGGTTTGCATGATCTAGACTAATTTCATACACCCAATAGGTTTGATGTTTGTTCCGGTGATGATTCAAATCACGAGATATATGATTCCATAATTATAGGGGGATTATATGATTTAGATTCCTCTAATATGAATCATATATTCAAATGTCCTGTTTATGGTTGTGGGTATGTTTTAATAAAGCCGCTCTATCATCTCAACAATTCAATGGAATTAATTCCCCCTATTCCACCTATCATTTACTTTCTTTATCATGTGTATTTCTTAATGAATAGGTTCCCTAGAAATAAAATTATTCTATTAATGATCTATCAAAAACCATAAATCTTAATTTATATTATTTTTTTAAATAAAAAATAATGAAGATGATATAATCCAATATTATATTAAATATATCATTGAAATTTTGTGCATACCACATCGATGAATAACCAATTATTTATTTAATTTTTTAAAAGTCGCATATAGGTGAATATGATTTATTATTATTAAAAATATATCATTGTTTATATTAACACATAATACTGATCAATTAATCACTTCATCATTTATACAAAATGTGGTGATTGGGAAATTTAATTACTCTTCCATTATTTCAACCATTTAAAATAATATGGGTGAATCTAATTTTGATGGGATATCATAAATTTCCAAAGATAATATATATGGAATGATACTTATGACCTCATTATATCTGGTGACCATTTCACCATCATCTACAAGCAAAAATGGTATATAAGTGTTTGGTGTTGGTAAAATATATGTTTTTATAATGTATACATGATTTAGAAAATCCAATCTACATCAGACATCAATTTACCTCTAACTACTTCTCACCAATCACCTAGATTTCTATGTTGGACAACCATAAAGTGAAATCCCAATGCTTTTTTATAAAATATTTGATGTTATAAATTTATTTCATACATATCAATAAATAATATTAGGTTATTAAAATACATGGAAACTCATTGTTCTTAGAGTAAAAAAACCACATATTATTGAAACAAAAATACATAATTAGATTGATAGGAAACTTGAAAATTCAAAAGGTCTTTTGAGCATAAAATATAAAATAAATTAACAAGATACTATGGTTAAATGAGATTGGGATTATGATGTTTATTATGCCATTTTTTAAAACTAGCTTGTCCAATCACAAAAAATATTTGGCGAAGAAAAGATATATATTGAATGATTGAAAACCCTCTATCTATGTGAAATAGATAGAAATATGGATTACATCAATTTATGAATTAAATAATACAAATACCATTTCAATATAAACATATAAATGGATGAAATATTATATTCTATAAATAATGATGTTCGTATTCCCTAGGTGTGTTACATTTCGTGAATATATTATCCAGAACATTGAATGATATATACTATGTTCAATCTATATTGAAAAAAATAATTTTTTCTATATCAAATACCATGATTCAATACAATTTAATAGAACATAGTAGTGTAGGTTATTCCCTCTCAGAGTGACATCAATTTGGTAATACATGGTCCCAACCATGATATTGCACATAGCATTAAAATTTATCCAAATTATATTTATATTAAAACCTAATAAATAGTTATAAATGATTTCATTAATGTTATCCAAAATTTATTAACAGGTTTTCATCTTCCTAGAGTTTCTTTCACATCCTCCTTAGTACTCATTTTTGACAACAAAAATATACGAGAACCATGAGAAGATTGTTTATAGAAAGAAAATTATATTTAAAATTGATATATAAAAAGATTACAATAGGTTGGAGTGTAATACGATTCCCAAGGTCTTAAGAAGATAACAAATCTTTTAAAGGATTTGGGAATTGTTTTTTGGTGTTACTTATCCTGATCATTCCCAGTGACCCCTATAGGTAAACTATATGGGTTTTTAACCATTATAGATATTATGACAATGATACCTCTGATCTCCTAGAATCATAATTCATTCCCTGTACATATCATGTTGAAACATAAATCATTCTATCATTTGTATTGACCTAATGCCATTCAAGTTTATAAGGGTTCTCCCAAGTATAACACTTCCTTTCAATACAGATTATATGGTTGTCTGTATCATTGGTAGGTCATGGTTCAACATGAGCATCCTGTAAAACAGTATTTGTTATGTGAAATTAAGTGGGAAAAATAATTTCTAAACCAATAAATGTATATATATATATATATATCTTGTATTTGTGTATCTAGTTTCATATCCTCAATTAAAGGATGAATCAGTATCTCAAAATTAAAATTCACAAGGATTTATTTAGGTGATCCCATTACCAAAGGTAGAGTCTAGTTCTACATATTTAATGTATTGATATATAAAATCACTAGTTATATTTATTCTAATAAGAAAAGGTTTGAATCCTTCAAATGGAGGGTAATAGTTATTAATAATGTGTTTTATTTTTTTCCCTTTTCATGTTTTATCAGGAAACAATATCCCAGAATTGTTATCAAACATATTCAAAGTGGTCGTAATGGTTTCCTTTGATTTTTTCATAATAATGTGTCATCACATTGGTTAAATATTTCACAAAATTAAACGAATTTGGATAAAGGTTTGGTTAATGTTATGAAATATGGTGAAATAATAGCATACATGTATTCCACATTTTCATTGTATGTTTTCAATGGAGGTACTTATGGTCTCAATTCCTAAAATCCAAAAACATATGTGAATGAATTATTATGGTTGAATGTAACTACAGTTTATCCATACAATAGCACAAATTAAAGGAATGATGAAAATTTCTACGAAAGTAGTAAAGATGGATCATTGGACAATGTGAGATTTCTTTTTGTTGTAAAAACTATGATGGATCCATTATTGTCTTCCTAGAATTACTGATTCGGAATATATTGTATCTTGAAGTGATTATCCATTAAAAAAATATAAATATCTGGTTGTATAATGATCATAATCTATTAAATGATTCTGTTTATTGGATTTATGAATAGTATATTCATGTTTTTTTAGAGGCTAGGATCAAAATGGCTCACAATTGGGGGCTCTTGGATGCTTTGGAATGTTTGAAAATATAATTTCCCAAGTTCAAGGTCTATATAGAATAAAATGGTACCTTAAAAATATTTGTTTCCCTAATGTATCTGTCATTTTGAATATGTATATATTTCATAGTCTAACACAATGATAATTAATTTTTCTAGAAATGTCCTCGTTTTAAATATGGAAAATAATAAAATAGTTCACCACATTTTAACTAAATTAAAATGGTCTTACATCATATGGATTGTTCTTTATGGTAACATAGTTATATTATTTCTGTACAGGATTCCAAATATTATATTCACTTTTGATTTAGTAATGTTAACAGAAATTCCAATGAAGCAGTTTCATAGGATTAAACATCATAGATGGATGAGAAGAAATTTAGGAAACCCAAAATGAACATTGTAACCAGTACTCTCACATGGATAAATGTTGGATGGAAAAAACCATCTCAAACCCTCATTTAAAAGAATGCCATAACCCCTATTATTTAGCTAGCATGGTTTTTTTGGGTTTCAAATACTTAGTTCATAGATTCAAAGTAATTAGGTTCAGAACATTCAATGCACTTGGTGTCCTATACAGCCCCACAGGTTGGTCTTATGCTCCACATAGATCACGCTTCCTCAAATGGGTGCATGCGTAGTGGGGTCCACCTTTGTGATGGGGTTGGATAATTCGCATAACCTTATATCTATACATTGTTGAATGAAATAATTTTCATTCTAAATATAGAGTAATGATGACTATGATTCATCATTATAGATTATATAATTATTTTATTACTGGGATTAATACAGATTCTCTCATGATTGCCAAATTCTTGAAGGGGGTAATGCCCTGACATGGGTATGGGATTGATTTTATTAGTATATATAGATATTTTATTAACAGAAGTGTGAATATTATGTATACATGGAATGGGGAAAACATTGAGGTGGAAATTCTAGTTTCTAAAGGAAGCTTGGAAACCCTTATCTATTTCTTCCAATCATAAAAATGTTCCACCCAATAGATACTTTTTCAAATTATAGCGATGTGCCTCAGATTCACTATTTCAGACTCCATAACCATATCCCAATAGAATTTACATTAATCATTACTCCCTAAATTATTACTATTATAATAAAAATTATCTTCATTGGAGGATGTAGGTTTCATATGAGACATAAATGTGAACCTCTATAATAGTTCAAGATTTTTATAATAAATACATAATATTCTATTAAAATATTCTTAGATTACCCTATCAAATATGGGAGGTGGTTACTTTATTCAAAAATAAATTAACCATCTATGATATTATTGACTATATCTACATGCCAACTATTCATGTAATTCCATAATGGAAGTTTGTTTTTGAGAGGGGGGATCATAAACTATTAGGGAATTTTCAGATCGACAATATGTTAGTGTGGCCATTGTATTTAATTTTGGCGATATTCCGAGGAAACTTCTACATTACTTATTAATATAAATTCCTCTAAAAAAGGTATAAATAAACCAAAGGTTAAATGGAATAGAATATTTTTAAATATGTATATTATAAGGATTTGATGATTCAATGTACTCATACGATGATTGGATTATGATATCCATAAAATAAAAGAAAATAAATTTTTATCTCTTAGCTATAATAAGGAATGTATGAGATATTATTTCTATTATATGATGTATACTAATGTGTTTGAGTCATCACCATTTATGTTTATTTAGTTGGAATATATAATATAAGGTTCTTGTGGGAGAAATATTTAACTACGAAAACCTAATAGAAAAGATTCGGACGTTTTCCATAGATGGAATTTCAGCTAGTTCTAAAAATAGATGTTCAAATGAACCATCTAAGGATACACAAGAACGTCTAAGGTATTATATAGGTCGTTAGTAGTTAAAGTGATATATATCTTTTTGGAATATGATAATGAAGTAATTTTCAAAGGTGAAGAATATACTACATTCTAAATGGTCATTAGGTCTTCTTATTCAAATATGAATCTATATTCATGGAATTTAAAAGGCAACCAATGTACACAAAAAATGTTTATAACATGTTTGATGTGCCTAATAGTGTGATACCCATGGATGGTAGAGTGTCTACCTATAAAGCTTTCCTAGGTGCAATGGGATACAAACTAATTCATGGTATTATCTATGAGTATACCTTTTTAGAAGTTTTGTTGATAAATTAAATTCATATTTATCATTCCATGACAACATATATTTTTTATATAATAAATAAAGTGGTTGTTAAAATAGATTTATTTAATATGATTTTTTTAAGGATGTTTATATTATAAAACCTTAATTATTTGAAGTTCCTAAAAAATACTAAGGTTAACAAGTTGTAATAGTAAACTTACAGATGCGAACAATATTCTCAAAGTTGTAATAACATGTTTAATTATACTATCAAATAGTATAAGTTCCATAGTATTTTTTTTGATTATTCTTGTTTAAAAACTTGTACTAGTAAGAGTATTTTGTGGTTTAATGTATCAAAGGAATATGATATACTTCATATTTTACATGATGTGTTGACATTAAACTATATAAAGATGCTGGTGGGTATATTATATATAATAAAAGACAATGGTGAAGAATACTACATACAATGTAAAAAGGTCATTTGATATAGAACTGAAAGGCATATCGGAATATGTTAAAAAACATATATTGGTTATTTGATAATGTGGATTAGTGTGAAGAAATTAAAATACATCTCTTTGCATAAGATTAATGGAATGATTCCTATAATTATTCAATAGTCTGATTAAGAGTTAAAATGGATCTATATAATTACTTATGTTCCCAGGATATTATCTATCATGTATTTTATATAGTTTACTTGACCTCATGTAACTTATGTGTTGAGCATAATAATTGGATTCAAATTTCATCCCTCTAGGCACACTAAATTTATTTCAATAATTTTCAAAGATTCTTAAGAAGAATTTATTGTATGATCCTGATCATTGTATGAGATAATGATCTCATTATAAAGAGTTATATATATATATATATTATTTTCCAATATGACTAATATGACTTGAAATCTAAAAATGCTTTTAATTATTTGATAAATAGTGGGGCTTTTCGTTTTTAGAGCTCCATGAAATCCACTATGATAAGATAAAAAAATCATAAGATTACATCACCATATCATATTTTGTGAATGAAGCTATTGGATCATGAAGTTCATTTCTAAAGAAGATATGGTTCTTTGAATAGGGGGGGGGGATACATATTTAGTTTAAAAATAATTGACATATAGATCAGGATAAGGAACCTCTAATGCACCAATGTAAATAACACATCTTTCACACGTATCATCCAATTCATTATATTTTTCATAGTGGTGATGTAAATATCTTTTGGGATACAAAAAAATTGAATATAAAAAATTAATTAATGAAACCATTAATATGGAAGAAGCATGTGAATAATATTGAATATCATGGTATAATATTCAGAACAGACAATATATAATGGCTTATAAATGTATGTTGAATTTATAATAAAAGTAATCTTCATTAATCATTCAGTTTTGTTTACATCAATTTACATTACATGAATAGTGTAACGATATGTTAACATCGGAGAACGAATATGAGTTTCCCCTATTTGATTGTGATCAAGTATAACTATTCATTGTGAATATATGGTAATACACACATAAGTAGATTTAGGAAATAAATATATATATTTATATGATTTAAAAATAATAGACACCATATGGAATGCATCAAGACTTCTTACCATGGATTATTCAATAATTTATATCAAATGGAATGTCAAACAATCATTGAAATACAAAGAGGTATATTATTATTATGAATCCTCATTGCATGATATTAAAATGACATTATAATATGTTTTATTTTTAACGGTCTGATTATATAACATTAAAATCTATTATATTGACATATATATGATATTTTTGATACATATTGTAGTGGTCATGTCCATATAGAGATACAACTTTTTATGATTGAGAGTTGAGTTAACCTCATTATAACTCATGTAAAATTGAAGTTCTTCTATTTGTTTTACCTTTATAACATGTATTAAATAAATATTTGAATCATGTTTTCATGGCTAAAATGATCTTAAAGGTCACATAATTGGGCCATATCATATGGATTAAATTTTGGATGAATTTTTACCAATATTTTAGAGATTTTAGTAAAATATATCCAAAATAAAATTAATGTATTCCATAACAAATATGAGGAATTTGATATTGGAATTATTGGATTTTAGTTTAGATGTGAAATTTTTTGAATTGAACTTAAATAGGGATATCGTATTGATTAAGGTACCTTATGTTCTAACCTAATATTTTCGTATAATTAATATCAAAGAATATTATATATTCATATCATAAAAGGAATCAAGATATCAGGATCATATGATATCATATTTTATTAAAATCATATGAAATGGGATTTGTCAAAATTGTCAATGCCACATCATCCATAATTTTTTTCTTGGGTTATGCGTTACTGGTTTGATACATACATAAATACACATGTTTTTTTAAGAAACATTAAAAGGATATAAACTCTAATAGAGCATGAATTTTAATAATGCATTTCAACTTCAATGTGATGAAATATAACATAATAGTCCCACCATTGAATGATGGGATCCTTTATAAGCTAATATGTTTCCACGATTGGAGAAGTGGAACAACAAAGAAATCTAGAAAAGTATCCCTTAATCCCTTTGTCCTTTTTAATTCATGAAGAAGTTTCAAGCAATAATTTTATTTTCAGGTTTCCAATTATTATGATTGAGTGTCCTTGTGGCAGGTGCACCACATTTGTAGTCGATACAAATTTGGTTGTAACTCTATGGTCTGTTTCAAGAAATATCCATCACGTTTTTTAAACTTGATTTTGTAGTAATAAATGTAATCTTGTTTATTTATATTCAAAATTTATATGTTTGTTTTGTTGACGCCAATTTTTTCCTCAAAATAGGTTTCATCCTCATCTATAATAATTAGATGATCCTCTAAAACCATCATATATAGTATATCAATAATTCATATATATATTTTTATTTTTTAGATGTATTATATTTAAGTAATATGATATATGAATGTCTATATAAATGTGTTCTTGCTGAAAATAAATGTAAAGTGACTAGATTTTTTCAATTTTGGAATGAGTATATTACATTGAGAAATAATAAAGTGTTTATTGTTGAATTATATATGAGTTATTTATAAAAATTATATATCTTTTATAGATTTATGACATGGTCATTTATATAGATTATTCTCTTTTATAAACATGAATATAATTGAATATTATGATTATATGTACAAATTATATTTAATTTTCAAACTGCTTATATAAATTTCTTTTTAATTATATAAAAATTTACATGTTTTTTTAAACAATTTATATAGTTTTAATTTTCATTTACTTGGAATAATTATTTTATGAGAATCAATTTAATAGAAAATTATATTTTATACACATTTTTGAAGAATAATATTTTACCTTATGAATTACTTATATATGTAACATATGTTTTATAGGTTCTAATATATTTTTTAATAAATGAATGATGAAAGAAAACAATAGAAAATTATGATAAATCATTTGAAAACTATAATTAAATAAAAATCAATATGGTTGATAGAACACCACCATGAACCTTCATAACTTCATCATATTTGACATGTTTAACATGATCTGCATTAAGAAATAAAAGAAGGAATGATAATGTCATCCAGAAAAAATTATGTGAAAACATTTAATACTCGTGGCACCATGTAGTCGATTAGAATCAATGAGTTCAATGAGACTAGACATATAATTTTTATTTATATCCTTTAAAAGTTAAATTTTTTCATTAATCAAACTATTTATTGTGAGGGATATCATCTGGTTTCCTGGAAGTAGTTGTTGTTATTGATTTCCTACCACCATTGCATATATATATTCCATCATCCCAACAAAAATGAAAATAATCCCATATAAATTCTTTTCCATCATATAGGTTTATGGTTTTATATAAAACAAATATTTGGTTATCTTTTTCACTAATAATACTCTTGTGAGGATTCTTGATCTCATAGGATTATAATTCATTACATTAAAGAGAGTCACATATCTTATGTATATGATTCATTTGGATGTTTATAGATATGTATGACTAGTATTTTGGGATAGTTACATAAGATATTGGCCATATAGAAAGTTAGACAACAATAAAGATAAAAACATATTGTTATTATTAATGGAATATGGATTCAACACTAAATTATTATAAAAATTGAAAAATAAAATCATAAAAAAATATACATTATTGATATTAAATATTATTAAAAATAGTAAGTGTTGTATTCCTTCTATATAGTAACTTTCCGAGACAACTATTATAGAACTATATATGTCATGCTAATTCTAGGCAACCTTAGATTATCAATTTTATAGAATTAAAGAATTATGATTCCATAGTATTATTAGTTTCATTTTTTTTAATTACATTACATTTACATGAGAGACTATAATTGGATTATGTTAAGTGAATCCATATGATGGATTATGACAAAGAGTAATCAAATCAATTATCCAAGATCTATATACTAGATGATTGACATGTATTTATACTAATTATATTCAAACTATAAAACTATTCAATGATAGAAAACATAAACAGAAATAAATATAAATGAAATATGGATCCCAAAACAATAATTTTAGTTATTCTATTCAGAAGTAGAAATTATTTTTTTAGGATTATCTTTAATAGAAATATATATTTAATTGTTATATAATATGATTACTATATGACATAATATTCCATTATAGATAAATAAAATCATCACCATTCAACATGGATATGTGATCATTTCATTTAAATTGATGTTTCTGGGTATTAATCCCCAAATGGTTATAAAAAATGAAGAATAATTATTATGAATTGGAGAAACATTATATATGTGATTGAAAACTCATACCCTAGAAACTAATTGATGAAATTTTCCAACACATGATTCTAGATTCTTATGATAATAATATAAGTCTAAAATTAAGTCCAAAAAATAATTAAATATAATATTATGAATAGAAAAAAAATTATCCTTTCATATAATAAATGTGATTGAGTTAGACAATGAATTCGTAGACTAAAAATATTTTTTATGGAATGATATAACTATTTAATTTGTTCCAGAATTATCGTTAGAAATGTTCTAGTAATTTGAATGAGTATAAGAAATGTATAATATAATTTATTAATTTCTAAGGATATGTTATCTATGAAAAAAAAAGTCTAGTTTTGGGAGTTGTATTCATAGTTAAAATGATTAAAAAATCATAGTTGAAGAAGAAATGTTAGTTGGAATGTCCAATAATATTTTTATCAAATAGAAAAAATGCCTATTTAACCATATGGTAAAGCATAAAAGGGATATTTTAGAAATTTTCAATTTTTATTTATATTATTTATACAAAAAATTATTCTATTTAAAATTGCATCATTATTTTATTTTGATTTATTTTGAGAAAAAATGTGAAAATTAATTAATTCTAGAAGTTTAATAATTTTTCATCACATTTAATTTTTGGTGTATATATTTTTAACATAGATTCTATATTAAATTTTGTTTTTATGGGGATACTTTTATTCGGTTCATAGATGTTTCTAACTAGGCCAAAAATATAATCAATCAATTGGAGGCACAAAAAGAGCTCAATTAAGGAATTCATTTTTTTGAAAAACTGATAACCATTATATAAATTATGAATAGCATATCCTAAGGGTATAAAAATTGATTTATTAAAGCTAGAACATATATTGATACTTATGTCACATCTTTCCTTTAATTATCTAGATTAAATTGTTTCATTATGATGTCCATTGAAAGAGTTTCACGAGAGGAATCAGAACACCGACATCTTCTAGAAAATGATTTTAATTATTTTAGTTATAAAACATATTCACACATAAAAAGAAGCTCAGATTTATTAGGGGGTAATATAACTCTCATACTAAAAAATTTTACTAAGGAATATATGTATTATTCATCTTATAGGTGACCGAAATATGTTCCAACTTTCGGGATATAGAAACTAGATAGTAGCTTAGCTTCCCCCTTTTTCATTATATTTTCATCATTAATTTCATTTGGTAGGATGGTTAGATAGTGTGAGTGGGATATGATGGATAATATATTCATTAGTAGAGAATTTTTTAAATAATTAATAATGAAATTAAGGTATAATATCCATATGGAGGTGGGAAGCAAAGATCTAATGGAATTTCCATTTTTTGAGTTTCTGCTTTTCATTGTTAACTCTTTCAATTTTATTTATCAAAGAAATTTTTTTCTTTATTGAAAAAGTTGTGTTTTTGTATAATTTTAATTTTATTATAAATTATTATTGATTTATTTTCATCTTATGAATATAATTTGGTTAATCCCATAGTTTAAATTTTTTAGGTGAGGTCTTGACTTTGGGTACGATGAGTAAAATATGCTTTGGTTTCTTAGACGACTCTGGGGAATCAGATCACTAACATAAAGAGATAAAACCCCATATTTAATGACTAAATATGGTATATATAAAACTAGGAGTATACTTTGATTTCATGAGGAATAAATTTTATAATTTAATATTAATTAATTTGTAGGAAATCATAAAGGGAGTGTTTCCGGATTGAAGCTTGTCCACAGCTAGTACCATTAAAATGTATTTTTTAGTCTTGATTACTTTTTATTTCTAGTCACTAACATATATGTCATGTCATAATATAATTTTATTTAATTAATCATTTTTTATATCATTCCAAATCCACAATTTGTTTCTTATATTTTCTATAAATAAATTAAAAAATTTAAGCCTTCACAACATAGCCTACAAACTCTTTTTGAGACAACCCAGTTGTTATCACTGTGCTATAATTTTTTTAGGGAAATTATTGACTACAAGAATGAGACTAAAACCCACCAGAAGAAAATAATGTTATGAATTATGTGAAATATTTATATCAATGTAATTTCATATTAACACAGGAAGGGGTTTTGAGATGTTGGATAAACTTATATTTTTCTACTATATCTCACAATCTCATATATATTATGGTACTCCAAATATACTCATTTGTATAATGAAAATATTTATCTTTAGTGTTTTATAATCATATCTTATATTATTAACTCGTTTGAAATTCATTGACATTTTATAAAATATATACCAAATATTCCATTAAATAATATTTTCTTATAGAAGACTAGTATAAATGGATTATCTTATGATGAAAATAGTTTATATTATGGAGTTGACGGATTATCTTATGGAGATATACTAAAATGGAGTAGTTTTACATTTATTATCTAAAATGGAGTGAATATCACTTTTAATACTAAAAGACATAGGAATGGTTTTTAAATAAAAATAAAAAAATAGAAAATTTTGTTAAGAAAATGACTTGATAGTAATCTATTGACAGAATTTTTCATGAATGATGCATATGATGGAATTAGATAAAATAATAGTGGTTGACATATGTTATTTTTAAAGACTCAAAAATTCCATGAAATTTTATTTATTATATTTTAATTTTAGGAGTTCGCAAAAATTGATGGTGCATGATTCTAAGTCCCGGAGTGCCCAGAATTAATTTATGAACTTTTTTTCGGGTACGTTTAGTAAACATATGAGCAGGGTTTTGTAACATTTGATCTGGTGATCGGAATTGAAATCTGAGGGCACTGTTTAACTCGCAGCGCCGATATTCGCAAAAGGGGTCCTTCATATCGAGCGTAGTAGGTCTAAGGTGAAGGATAGAATTTGGGTTTTTTGTGAAAGAATAAAATAAAATAAAATTGTATATTGTTTTATTTTATTTCAAAATCCTATGTCGATGTTGAGAGGTGGGGACCACCAGAACTAAACCACACATGCGAGGTTATGGAGGTGGGGACCACCAGGATTAACCTCCCATGTGGGTTATGGTTGTGGGGACCACCCAAGGTTAAAACCCCCTTGAACTCCCCTCTTTATAAGAGAAAAACCACTCGAACTCTCCCACTTAATTTGTGCCACACCCTTAATTCATTAAAATAACTCATCAATTAATTAATTATTTTAATTTTAAATTATTCCAACAAACATAATATATAACTTTTTCTATTATGTGTGCTACTTTTCATTCTTGTGGAATTGAGAGGAAAAGGGTTCACAAGAGGAGAATATAGAAGAACACATCCTCCATGGAAGAGATCCTCCAATGTAGAACATCGACACATGAAATCAAATTCTTCCTTGAGACATCCTCTATGGTGGACATCTTCAAAAAAGAATAACCACCTCCATCAAAGAGTGTTTTCCTGATGAATGAGCTTGGGATTGGAGGCATATGGCAGGCGCAACGAATGTCAAAAACTCTCATCGACGTCAACAATCAAACTATGTAGGGGTGTGTTTTAATTTGATAAATGTTGAATTCCCTCTCACATTGAATCATATTTCTTGAGCTGTATGATACCACCCTAAAGCGGAGTGTACGATCCATGAAAACATTGCCCGACCCCTCGACAAATCTTGTGGATCATCTGTTTCATCTTTTCGATGGTGTTGGGGACCGGTGTCAGCGGTTAGCACCACTGGAACTCGAGGACCATGATGAAGGGGACAAACTAAGGGAGACCCGACAAGCCGGGTGCAGGAAAAGGCACGATGCCCCGCTGCCCTATGGCATCCGTCGACTTAAGGTCTCTACGCCCCACAGCGATCCGCTGCTAGCGGCCTCCACCGCCACCAGCCTCTGCTTCCCCACGGCTGCTGCGCCCCGTGGTGCACCCCCCGCTCGAGGTCTCAGCTGCTCTCCAGCCCCCATGGACTCACGCTACCCTTGCGGCCCACGTCCTCCGTTGCCCCGCGGCACCCGTTCCGAACGGCGCTCCGCCGCCCCACGGCCCTCGCGGCCCTCGTGCCCAGCGGCGCTCCGTCCCCCATGGACCCCACGCCCCGCGATGCTTTTCCATCCGTAGCCCCGGAGGCCTCGTGCCGCCAGCGGCCTATCGCGGCATCTGCACACCATGGCGCGCTACCGCCAGTGCCCCCCCCTGCGGCCTCATGCCGCCCCTATGTCCCCCACAACCTCCTGCGGCCTTTGCGGACCCCTACGGCCTCCCACGGCCTCCTATGGCCCCACATGGCCCCCGCGGCCCTCCGCGGCCCCTCATGGCCTGTTGGACCGCCTAGCGCAAACAAGGCCGGACCCAGCGGGCCGGTTCGACCCAAACTGGGTTTGGTTGGCACATGTCATGTCAGGTCGGGTTAGTCCGACCGAGTCGGACTGGACCCAGACCAGCTATAAGGTTTTCGCTCTAATGACCATTACATTGGCACCAGATGTTCGTTGGATGAACCCACTATGGTGCTAGAAACATAAGAGTGAGATGGTCCCTTTGAGTATACCCCACTTTGTATTTGGATAATGTTGGATTATGGTCGTGTTGGATCGAGCACGAATCCAACGAGGCCCTAGGGTCTAAAAGGCTAATAAATCATAGACTGGTCATCCGATTGACGCACCGTCTGTTGTGTTGATACCCCTATGATGTTTTTGTCCTTTGAGATGCTTCATTGTGAGACCTCGTGGAAGTTAGAGTATCAAACAGTGGTTTGAGGATCAGAACCTCTTGGAGATGAGCAAGCCTAGTGTGGGAACCTAGAAGTTGGCTGTGAATTGAGGAAGAGATCCTTTGTGGGTCTATGATTGAGGGTCCCACATGGATCCTCTCTAGGATTCCATGTGGGACTACCTCAGTGATCTTATGTGGGTCAAAACCAAGTGATCTTGTGTGGGTGTTCACTTAGAGATCATGTGTGGGTCAGCACCGATGGATCCTATGTGGGTCACCACCTATAGATCCTATGTGGGTCTAATTATGATTAGCGATCCTTTTTGGGTCTACCTCTAAACAGAGTAAGATGATTCATTTGTTACATATAATCATCTCTACTACTGTAATTAAGTTATACCTGGTGTGATCTGAGTCTATACCTATGTGTTACATTCCATCATGGTAATACCATGGTGGTATTATTCTATATGGCATACCTATGTGGTACTTTCCTTCGTGGTATTTATTCCTTTGTGGAATAGTTTATCTAGGGGATTTTGAGTTGGACTCTGTGTCTTCCTCATGATTGAGAATGGTTTACATGATAACATAGGTATATGTATGGGAATATACCTAAGTAGGGTTATCAATTGATTCCTTTCTTTTTTTAACCATTGTAGATTTTGTGAGACCTTAAGGGTATTAGGGTCCCTAATAAGTATCATTATACTTAGCCCTTCACGGGCTATGCCCACACTTTGTTGTGTTTGTGCAAATTATAAACAGTGCTGACTGAGTACGAGGGTACCTAGACTAGAGGTAGCTCAAAGGTGGACGTTAGACAAGGTGAACCTCAGAGAATACCATTCGTGAACTGTACCTAACCTTCAGGTAGGATCTATGGTGGACGATCCAAGAGATTCTTTCCACCTATCAGTTTTCTTGTACTTTCCAGTTTTCCTTGTACATTCTAGTTGGGCTTGTATTCTTGCCCCTTTTTACTTACTATACTCACTCTGTTTACTAATCATTTTACATGAGTTCGTATCTTTCTATGTGCTTGGTTGTCTGTGTTACAGGTTATAACAAAAACTCCTTCCCTATTTTAGGGAATACACCTTTGGTGCTAGTCACCAGCCCCTGGACTATGGAAGTCTGGTTGGGTTAATCATGGTATTGGCCCTGGGGGACGGGTCATGAAAAATTGGTATCAGAGGAGACCGTTCTACCATATAACATAGGGCTCTGATCTTTTTTTTTAATTGTAATATTTGTTAAGTGTAGTGAGTGTGGTTATCAGTTTAGGGAATCCAGTGTTGGAGAGGCGGCTGATGTCTCCATACACCAGGACCGTGACTTCTAATTTCTGACTTAGTACATGAAAACACTGATTCTGTGTGTGTTTTCAAGAGTTTTCTTTGTGATCTCTTGAGTCAGCTCACCAGTTATAAATTATTGATCATGTCACACCTATTTCTTTTCAGGATTCCTCCACGTAGACTGCTATATAGGGTTTCAGATATAGTACGCTCTAACAGCCCACCGAGAGACGAGGTATCGGTGCATGGCCCTCTTCCAGTAGAGGCACCAGAGGAGGCACCAATGGTACCATTACCCATTGGGCCACTGATGCCACCATCCTCAACAATATAGTTTTAATTCCTCTTGGGTTCATTGCATGTGTTCTAGTGCCAGAGGCCACCCAGGTTTAGGGGAGAGATGAACCCACAGGTGACTGAGGATTGGTTGGATGCTGTAGTGAGAGTCTTCCGATCGTTAGAGACACCATCTAATCTCATGTTTATGCTTGCTGCCAAACTTCTACAGGCAGCAATAGGCAGAATGTGGAGCTTTATGCGCCAAGTTGATGACAAGGTGACACTTCTCTAGGCTGACTTCGAGAGCCTGATTCGTGTAGATTTTTTTCCAGCGACTCTTCGCATAGTGCTTATATAGGATCTACTTCATCTACAGTAGGGTAGACTGATAGTGGATCGATACTCAGCAAAGATCATTTTCCTCTAACGCTAGTCCACTGATAGGGTTTGGGACCCATTCAATAAGGCCTGAAACCTCAAGCAGGGACTCAGGTAGGAGATCAGGGCTTCGATGATCTCACTCTGCATCCCAATGCCGGCGGGGGCGCTAGATGGAGCAATTTTACTGGAGAGTTTCCTTGCTGAGTAGTCACCAGTAGCGAGACCCACTATAAGTCATCAGGTAGTGGAGTCTTATAAAGCATGAAGTAGACAAATGACACCGCTGTCCAAAATAACCATACCTACAGGTGGACGACCGCATGATTCAAGGTCTTTTGTGCAGGGCACTTGAGTCAGAGCCAGTCATGAAAGGATTGGGTAGTGTTACGCATACGGCGGGTAGGGTCACATGGCTCATGACAGTCCGACCTACCGTACAGATGATCAGAAAATGGTCAAATGACGTCCCAGTTATAGACATAGATTCTACAGAGTAGGTCCTCAAGGAGCAGGAGGACATAGTATAGGAGATTTCCATGTAGCGGGTGGTGGGCGACGATTCGATATGTTACTTCCACCACCAATAGAATGTCCACCCCAACCATAGTGAGTAGGAGGATAGGGGCGAGCTCACCTCCAGGTAGATGAGGCCTATGATCATGGTTATCTGGAGATGATATGAGGCATGATCTGTCTCTACTCCAACATAGCTGCAGTTACTTATAGACACAGGTTCCAGTCAATATTATATTTCCAATTCCATCATTCGGAGCTCAGAGATTCTGACGGAGCCGTTGGATCGATCCTCACAGTTAGAGACTCCTACGAGAGTGGATATGATGATTATGAACTGGTGCCAGTAGTGTGAGCTTACTCTAGGAGGCGAGAGATTCGGCTGGGATCTCTTAGTAGTGGCATCGAGACATTACGACATCATCTTAGGTATGGACTGGTTATCTATAGTCCATGCTCAGATAGACTGTATTAGGTGCAAAGTGTTGTCTGTCCTCATGGATGGGACCAGGTTTCCCTTCACCGGTGAGAAGGGATCCTATGCAGCATGTGATGGACTTACCTGGAGGAGAGTGTAGTAGATCACTCATCAGTTGTCTAGAATTACCCTCAGAGTAGTTGATGTGGAGAGTCTGAGTTATCTTATAGTGGTGGACCATTACACGGATGTCTTCCCTGATGATGTTTCGAGTCTTCCACCTCGCATATATGTGGTGTTTACATTGACTTCTACCCCAGGACAACACTGATATCTACACTAGAATATCAGATAGATCCCATAGTGCTTCGTGAGCTGCGGGTACAGCTTGAAGAATTACAGGAGAAGGGGTTCATTCGGCCCAGTCTATCTCCTTAGGCAGCCCCAGTTTTTTTCAACAAAAAGGAAAATCAGGGCATGAGGCTTTGTTTCGACTATTGGATCCTGAAACAAGTGACAATGATGAAAAATTACCCACTCCAGAGGATTGAAAACTTCTTTGATCTACTGAAGGGAGTGCGGTGGTTCTCGAAGATAGACCTCAGTTCAGTCTATCAGCAGCTCAGAGTGCCAGATGAGGATGTGCAGAAGATGGATTTCAGATGTGGTACAACCACTACAAGTTCATGGATATTCCATTTGGTGAAACCAACACTCCAGAAGTCTTCATGGGACTCATGAACATGATCTTTAATCAATACCTTGATCTCTTTGTAGTAGTCTTCATCAACGATATTCTGATTTACTCGACTACTAAGGAGAAGCATGCCTATCATTTTCGGGTAGTACTGGACACACTCCAAGAGAACTAAAAAAATGGTCATCTCTATAAGTTTCAATTCTGGATGTGAGAGGTTCAGATTTTTGGAAATATCATATCGGAGGCTGAAGTTACAGTTGATCCAGTGAAGATTGAGGCGATACTTGATTGGGAGCCACCCAAGAGTGTGACGGAGATACAGAGTTTTCTAGGTTTGACTGGAAACTACCAGAGATTTGTTCCAAATTTATCCAGAGTTACAACACCACTATCAATGTTGATGAAGAAGGGGAAACCCTTTGTGTGGTCAGAGAGATGCTGGTAAGAGTATTCACGAGTTAAGGTAGAGACTGACTAGTGACTCCATCATGAGGATACCGATGTAGGTCCTAGGGTACGTAGTCTACTGTGATGCATCAGGGACTAGACTCAGATGTGTCCTGATGCAGGATTGAGAATTTATCTCTTATGGTTCTCAATAGCTGAGAAAACATGAGCAGAACTACACTTCCCATGACCTATATTTTGCAGTAGTGGACTTTTCCTTGAAGATGTGTCCAAATTACTTGATGGGCGAGGGTTTTATAGTGTACTCTGATCACAAGAGTCTTGGGTATATCTATTATCAGAATGACCTAAACCTGAGACATCGATGTTGGATTGAGATACTCCAGGAATATCACTTCAAGATAGTCTATACTCTTGGGAAAGGGAATGTTGTAGCAGATGCACTCAACCGAAGGTCTAGTATACAGCTTTTAGGTGAGGCCACGAAGCAGTTGGATTCTTTGCATATATCCTTCATGGAACGTGGTGGATCAGCTTTCCTTCAGTATCATACAGTCACACTCCCACTTCATCAGCGAGTTAGGGGGTTGCAGCATGGGAACACTGACTACGAGACGCGATTTGCTCAGATATCCATAGGGCATGCACCTGATGGATTTTATGAAGGTTGGGAGCACATCATTCTATTAAAAGGATGTACCATGGTACCAGTGTTACTTATTGGGTAAGTTTTGAGGGTGTTATAAACATCCTCTCTACCGGTACATCTAGGAGTGGAGAAGATGTACTAGGACCTCCGACGACAGCACTAGGGGATGGGAATGAAGAAAGCAGTAGCAGAGTTTTTCTATCTATGCACCACTTTCCAGTAAGTGAAGGTAGAGCATTAGGTTACAACATGATTAGATCAGCTGTTAGAGGTCCCAGAGTGGAAGTGGGACAGTATATCCATGGACATTGTGATACAAATTAAATGTACATCCAAAGGTCATGACTATATCTAAGTGATCGTCGATCCACTCACCAAGTTGGCCCACTTCCTGTCTATAAGAGAGTAGGGTTCAGTAGAGAGCTTGTGACACCTCTATGTATAGGAGATTGTGCGGCTATATAATGTACCCTAAATGATTGCCTCAGATCATGATACACGTTTTATATCCCATCTATGGAAGGTGTTGTAGGAGGATTTCAGGATGCAACTTCATTGGAGCACTACCTTCAATCCTAAGATGGATGGTCAGACTGAGCGGACCATTCAGTGCCTCGAAGAAATGATGCATGCTTGCATCTTCGACTTCGGTCGCATCTGGAAGGATCACTTTCCTTTGGTGGGGTTTTCATACAACAATAGTTGTCACTAAAACATAGAGATGGCACCTATTGAGGTATTTATCGGGTAACCTTACAGATCACCTTTATGCTGAACTGATCGAGGGGATTAAGCACTTGTGGGACCAGATATGGTACGGCCTACCACCGAGATGGTACATATCATCCCGGAGCAGATGAAGACTACACAGAGCAGGAAGAAGTTGTATTCTTACAAGAGACAGAGACCTCTGGAGTCTGAGGATGGCGACCATGTCTTTCTACGGGTCTCATCTCGTTGAGGTTTGCAGATATTTAGCCTAGGCAACAAGTTATCTTCAAGGTTAATTGGACCCTTTCGGGTCCTCAGTAGAGTTGGCGAGGTGTCTTTCCTCTGAGATCTTACACCTCAGTTGCACCGGGTGCATGAAAGCTTCCACATATCCCAGCGGAGGAGATATGTGCACGACCCTTCTCACATTATCGACCACGGCCAGTTGGACATTGATGATGGGATGACTTTTATAGAGGTTCTAGTTTAGATTGAGGATCGATAGGAGCAAGTCCTTCGTGGGCAGTCGATACCTCTAGTGTGCATTCGTTGGTTGCACGTTAACCTCCATGAGAGGACATGGTAGAGGGAGGCTCTGATACGTGCTCAGTACCCCCACATGTTTACCTAGTTTGTGATGTGGCTTATAGGGATGTAAAGCCCTTAGTTGGGGAGAATATAAAGACCCGGGAATTCCATGTAATTTTTTTTATTATATGGAATTTTTTTGAGTCCACGAAAATTGACGGCACGTGATTCCATGGCTCGGAGTGTCTGGAATGAATATCTGAACTTTTTTCAGGTACGTTCCGTAAACATACAAGTGGGTTTTTGTAAATTTTTAACCGGTGCTAGGAATTGAAATTTGAAGGCACCGTTGAACTCACAACACCGGTATTCGCATAATGGGACCTTCACCTCGACCATAATAGGTCATGGGTGAATGATAGAATTTGTGTTTTCCATAAAGAATAAAATAAAATAAAATTGTGTAACATTTTATTTTATTTGGAACTCCAATGTGGATGTTGTGAGGTAGAGATGACCAGAAATAAACCTACCATGTGAGGTTATGGAGGTGGGGACTACCAGGTTTAACCTCCAATGTGGGATATGGTGGTGGGGACCACCCAAGGGTAAAACCCCCATGAACTCCCCTCTTTATAGGAGAAAAGCCTCTTGAACTCCTCCACTTTATTTGTGCCTCCCCTTAATTAATTATACCAACTCATTAATTATTTAGTTAAGCTAATTTGAAATTATACCGAAAAACATAATAGATAACTTGGTCTATTATGTGGTCTATATTTCATTTTGGTGGAATTGAGAGGAAATGGTTTGCAAGAGGAGAACATGGAAGAACACATCCTCCAACGAAGAGGTCATCCAATGAAGAATGTGAATGCATGACTTTGACGTCTTCCTAGAGAAATACTCCAACGGTGGAAATCTTCAACAATTAAGAACCACCTCAATCAAAGAGTCTTTATCTAACGAACGAGCTTGGGATCAGAGGCGTACGGTGGGTGCGACGAATGTCAACAACTTCGACTTCTCTCATTGACGTCAACAATCAAATGAGTTAGGGGTTTGTTTTAATTTGATCAATGTTAAATTCCCTCTCACATTGAATCATCTTCATTGAGTCGTAAAATACCACCCTAATGTGGAGGTTACGGGTTAAAAAAACATGGACCGACCCCTCTGGAAATCTTTTTGATCATTAGTGTGATATTCGTGATCGTGTCGTCGACCGGTGCTAGTAGTTGACATCGGTGGAAATTGAGAAACGTGACGAAGGAGATGAATGAAGGGTAGCCGATAAAGCCGAAAACCTACAAAATAATGGCCCCATTCCACCCCACGCAACCCCATGGCCTCCGCGCCTTGTGAAGCTCCACCGCCCACTGTCTCTTCCGCCCCACTGCCTTCGGCACCCTGCAGCTCTCCGCCACCCGAGGCCTCTACCGCTCCCCGACCCCCGCAGCCTCGCGCCGCTCTCATAGCTCGGGCCTTCTCGACCTGCGGCCTCTGCGCCCCGCAGTGCTCCGCCGCTCACATCCCCCCACTGCATTACACACCCCACTGCCTCCCTCTGCCACTGTGACCCCCCGCAGCCTCTCGTGGCCTCTAAGGCCCCTTGTGGCACCCCATGGCCCCCGCGGCCCTCCACGTCCCCTCGTAGCCCTCGCGGCCTGCCGGACCGCCAAGCACTGGCCGGGCAAGACCCAGTGTGCCGAGTCGGACCCAGCGCAGTCTGGGATTGACCCAGTGGGCCAGGTTCAACAAAACCCGGTAGGGCTGACCGGGTCTGGCCTGGCCCGAAACAGCTATGAGCTATTCACTCTAACGGCCATGAATTTGGCACCAGACATCCATTTGACGAACCATCAGTGGTACTAGAAAAATTTGAGAAATATGGTCCCTTTGAGTATACCCCACTGGGGATATGGATAATGTCGGATTATAGTTGGGTTGGATCAAGCACAAATCCAACCAAGCCCTCGATACTAAATGTCTAATAACTCAGAGACCGGGCGTCCGATTGACGCACTGTCTGTTGCGTTGATACCCCTAGGACGCAGTGGTACATAGAGATGCTTCTTCATGAGACTTCATGGTAGTTGGAGTATCAACTAGTGTCTTGAGAATCGGACCATTATATAGATGAGTAATCCTTGTGCGGGAACCTAGTGGCTGGCTGTGACTTGAGGAAAAGATCCTTCATGGGTTTGTGATTGAGGGTCCCACATGGAACCACTCTAGGATTCCATGTGGGACTACCCAAGCGATCCTCTGTGGGTCAGAACCTAGTGATCCTATGTGGTTCAACACCTAATGATCCTTTGTGGGTCTTCACGGAGCGATCCTTTGTGGGTCAGCACCGAGCGATCTTGTGTGGGTCAGCACCGAGTGATCTTGTAAAGGTCAAAACCTAGGGATCCTATGTGGGTCTAATGATGATTAGAAATCTTTCATGGGTCTGTTTTTTATAGGGCCATATGATTCAGTAGTTACATATAATCATCTCTACTACTATAATTATTTTATACCTATTGTGATCTGAGTCTATACCTATGTGGAACATTCCATCGTAGTAATACCTTGGTGGTATTATTCTATGTGGTGTACCTATGTGGTACATGCCGTCACGATATTTCATTCTTTGTGGAATAGTTGATCTAAGGGCTCTGGAGTTGGAATCTTTGTTTTCTTCATGATTGAGATGGGTTTACTTGCCAACTTAGGTATATGTATGGGCATATACCTAAGTAGGGTTATCAGTTGTTTACTTTCTTTGCATTTTATCCTTTATGGATTTTTTGAGACCTTGAGGGTCTCATGGTCCCTAAAGAGTATCTTTATACTCACCCCTACATGGGCTATGCCCACAAATTATTGTATTTGGTGCAGATGATGCACAACGCTGACTGAGGATGAGAGTACCTAGACTGGAGGTAGCTCGGAGGTAGATGTTAGATGAGGAAAACCGCAAAGATGACCATTCATGAGATGTACCTATCCTTTAGGTAGGATCTGTGGTAGATGATCTAGGAGATGATTTCCACCTATCATCTGTCTTTTAATTTCCATTTTTCCTAATACTTTCCAGTTGGGATTGTATTCTGGCCCGTTATTACTTACTGTACTCACTCTTTTTACTATTCAGTTTACTTCAGTTCGTATCATGTTGTGTCCTTGGTTGTGTGTGTTACAGTTTATAAAGGAAATCCCTTCCCAGTTGTAGGAAATATGCCTTCTTTTCTAGTATCCAGCCTCTATCATATGGAAGGTGGCTTGGGGTAGTCACGACATGGGCCCCGAAGGACAGGTCATGATATTACTACCATCATAACATTTCATATTATGAATTAATGGAGTTTGAATACATTTCTTAACGTGTAAATCACAAGAAATTTGAAATGGATGTATCGCTATTAGTAAAAGTATTTCTTTCATAGATAATATTAACTAATGGGGTTTAATTGGTGCATATTATAAAAATGTTACAAAAAGATTTGACAGTAATTATATAGAGATATAATGAGTATAAAAATACCTAAATATATTTCAATTTTATGCCCCCTTTGGTGGACTATCATATATGATATGAATATATTTGGGTTTGTATATGGTTATTTAATAATATAAAAACATTTTAAGAATATAAAATGTACTATATCATACAAATGGAATTCCCAAAATTTTTATTCCTTTAGGTTTCCTACATATATGGAATGATTTGAAAGGATAATTTACCCTCAATTATTGTCATTGAGTTATCACTAACTAATGGACATAATATAGTATTATAGTATATAATGATATTTCAAGTTTAACATGAGTGTGAGTTTTAATAGGGGATTTTTATATAGTCATTAGACACCAAAGGAGTTTTTTGTGCTTAATTACAAGATATATATACCATATTGATTATTATACATTTGTTATTTGGTATATTAAGGGTAAAAGATTAATATTTTTGTTTCCCATGATACCAAATGTTGAAAGGTCACCAAGAATGTGGTAATTTGTAAATAGATTCCTTTCTTATAAAATTTAAAAGGACTAGTTAATCATTGGTGGTTGGGTATGTCATAAATGATGTTATCGGTTTAGGATTTAGAATGTGGATATTTTTTCTCTTGTATGATGTGTATGAAATATGGTCTATCAATTAATATATATTAAAGGATTGAATGGTTGTACCCTGATGATAAAAATGATGGGTCTATCTAATTGGATTATAAGAATTTGACAATAACATTTACTTAGATAAATGTCATATTATGTATTCATCAACCTAAATAGTATATAATCAATAGATAAAGAACATATTAGTGTCTACATAGGATGGATATACATTGGGTCTTATGTTAATATTACATCATGGAAAATGGGATCATATGAAAATTATATGAATTATTTGGGATTAATAAATCATTATAGAGGTAACATATATGAACAAATCCTAAACCCAATATCAGACATGTTATGGAATAAAAATTACATGAAAAAACTGTAGATGTAGCACTTTAAATAATTCAAACCATTACACTAAAGATAACATACACAATATTTATAACCATCAAATGGAATGTTAATCCCATTCCATATATTCGGGACTGTCATTCACTCAGTGGGGTTCAAGAACATTACATTGGTAATATAAAATATAAATGAGAGTAATAACACATCAGGATCTAGTGCCCAAAAGGAATGAGGTCTTATTCAATCTTATTAGTTCTGCCTTTATATATATATATATATCATTTGTAATGATATTTTTGTAAAATGATATGTCATTACGAGTTATAACACATGAGTAAATTCCACTAATGACTTATGAAATGACTGAATAAGTTAGTATCCCTTGAATTATATCTTATGTAATTGTTCTATAATGACAACTTAAGGGTTAAGTATGATGCATGAATGTGAAACTCTTAAGCACTCTATTTCCCATTAAATAATTGGCATTTTAATGAAATAGTAAATAATATTTCAAAAACTATATGTTGAATAGATGTTCCCCAATACCAATAATGCTAAATTAAAAATTCCAACTATAACATAGGAGTAAGGTAATAGAAGTGATTAAAAATATATTCCCTATAACATGTTTCCAATCCTTCAATACTAATAGTAGTATTTCAAAAAATGGAACCATTTTACATATTTTAAGATATCACCTCAATCACAATATATAATTAACTTACTATATCATATAAAAACAGTTAATTATGGACTTTATCTTCTTTAATATTCCACATACACTAAATAGTTAAGATCTAATGTTCTATTTCACTATATATCATATCATATAAATTAATCACCAACACAATCAATATTTTTAAAAAAGTCCCATGGAAGGGGAAAGAAACAATTAAAACTACGAAGGCATAAAAAAGGATGCTTGAGAGCATCTACAAGAACAATGTTGATCCCCTGAAAGGGAAGTGACCCTTTGCTAGAAAAACGAGTAAAATAATCATCAAGAGGAGGCTTGGAATCAATTTAGTAGGTCTCCCTATTTCCCCCACACTAGTTATGGATAATCTTCAAGCCACTACCAATCACACTCTTTATTTTTCTGATATGTTACTAGATAGATCTAGATTTGAGCCAGTACTCAGTACAACCATATTGATGTTTTGTGATTTCGTCACTACGGCTGCAAAAGAATTCTGGTCCCTTATGCACAAATCTAGGTCATCCAACATTGCATTAGCTTCTACCTTTTAAGAGTTTACATTATCGAAGAAATACAATAATTCTATCTAATACATTATAAATACCATAACAAAAAACTTCTGGATTAACTCTAAAGCACATTTCGAGTAACCATCTAAGTTAAACTAAATTTAAGTTAATTCCCCCATAATGATTTATGGTACAATCTTTTATTATATTGAATAAAAATATAATCTTTAAACACATAGGTGTATAATAAGAGTGGAATCTAGAAATGAATCAATGTTATTGATTCTATAATGGATTTCAACCTAATTTCTATAAAAAAATGTATCTCTATAAACATGCTAACTAATAATCAATCATTCTAGTATATATAATCGTATGTTACTTTTCTAATGTAAATCGACTGACTATAGGGAATATAGTAAGTCATTCCCATATTTTGAACTCATACATTATTGATTAATCATCTACGGACTGAATTAATTGATTGATACATTACATTTTTTTACCTATATAGATGATTACGTCACATGTCCCTAATAAATATATTTAAAAACATGATGTGTACTATCTGGTTGTGGATGTGCTCTCGGCAGTAAATCTCAATCAATATCTAACATGTTATACTCATCATGTTAGAGGAAAAAATAACATATTGTTTTAGCATTAAATGGTTACATGAGCACCAACACACCCTTTCAACACCTCATTAGAAATGTTGTTGAGGATTACGTAACAAATGTATGAATGTATGCAGGTTATTATGTTTGAAATCTCTCTATCCATATGTGATGGGGACTAGGATATGGTTCTTGCACCCCTAATAAGCCAAAAAATCAGTTTATGATACTCCATGTGGTATACCTTGTCTATCATTATCATAACACTTCCCAGGTATCCTAGAACCATGATACATGAGCCGACCCAAACATAGTCTCAAGGGAATTCCTGATCACCATGGGTTGGAGAATTGAATCTACCATCAGATGTAAAATCAAATATAACTGATTTTAAACAAGAACAATCAATAATTCACAATAGAAGATAATATCAATGACATATTGGTGTGCCGAACCCTCTACTAGGAGAAAATTACAAGAAGAATACATAAATATAAACCCATGGTAAAACATATATAATATTTGAATCATAACATAACCATAAAAAGTGACAAATACATATTTAAATAGTTGAACAAAGCTCTACGTTCCACCACCATCACTTGAGAGTGCTTCAGATCAAATAAAACCACTAACTCCTTGTTAATTTTCCATTTCCTTGGAAATATCATAACAAAATATACAATTTCTTAAAGGAAATGGTAGTCTGTGATCTAAATAGACTAGTAGGATCTCTTTAAGTGTTCTATAAGAAAGTATTTAATAATAACACATTTTTTATTTTAATTTAAATTAGAAAAGAATATAAAGTCATTTATTTAATTTAATCAAAAACAAATTGAATTCAAAATATGAAGTATTTACAAAAACATGATTAATTGAATATTTATTAGAAAAACAATTTAAGTGAATAAACAAATTCTATAATATATGACCTGTAAATATAAAATAAAGATGCATCATATCACTATTACAAAACCCCCATGTTTAGTTAGTTTCTCATTAAAGGAACCAAACACTACCCAATCAGTGATAACCACTCTTGTGTGCACACATACACTAACACTTTCCAAATATATGTGAACCATATATTGGGAAAACCTTCAAAATAGGTTGTTTTGGAGTTTCCATCAACAATCCATTTCTAGTGAGTCATATTCTACATGTTCTTTTACAATTCATCCAATAACTATAGAAGATCACATGTGCTACAAAAAACATAAAAATCAAGGGAAATATATTTATTTAGAATTGATATATCATTTAAAACGTAATTTCCCATATTTATTGCTTCAACATACCATTTTAAATATCATAACCAACTCACAGATTTCAATAATTTAATGCATTTCATAATCATAATTCAATTTAATCAATTTTATCAATGATGAATCATAAACACATATAAATACTCAAATCAATACATCTTTTATTAAAATTGAAAAATTATATCAAAATATTGGAAAATAGTTTTCCACAAATCAGTCATTTTTGAAATAATTAAATCAATTTTTACTGTTATGTTGATAATTCATTTCAATCATGAATGTTTATCAATGTTCTATATAAAAGGAATTTTTTTATATAACCACGTATACTTATTATTTCAAGATAAAATGAATAGAAACCCAAAATGGGGGAACTGATGTTGAGAAAAAAAATTGAATATCAAGAAGAAATCCCAAGAAACACACCACATTATAACAGGGGTCCAATCCACCAATTACATGGGGATTCCTTAATAATAAAGTATAAATGGTATAAAAATTTTATTTCAAGAAATGAATAATGTTATATTACAAGAGTGTGCTCAATAACATCCATCAGTGCATCAATTCGAGATGAAATGGTTTTTCATGAGTAAAAATAGCCTATCGGGTGACATCAAAATCCGAAAAGTAATATTAGGTTCTATTGGGAAAGTTTAGTATTAAAATAGGATACAAGAAATTTAAAAAAAGGGAAAATTTGACATTCTAGAACCCCTATGGCCAAGCTTTTGATTTACTGAAAACAACGATACCATAGTGAAAACACCCATGGAACATGTTGTAACCCCTCATGGTCATCAAACCTCTTGAAAACATGACCCATAACCCACCTAAAAACAATCTTATTTGGGTGGGGTTTCAACAGACCCCAATAACTATTTCAAAACCACATTTGAAAAGAAAATGCAACTCATTATCCTTAAACCACATCCATCTCCACCTACATTGAAAGGCTCACCTGCAGAAAAATAGATCTAGTATAGCCGAGTCTACATGAAATTGTTATTGCCAAATTGGATGTATCTATAAAAATCATTCTCCAAGGAACCTTTTTTATCCCCTTACCAGAATAAAACTACCTTATTCCATAAATTTATGGTCAAATGATTTTATACTGACACACTATGACACATACCTACACCCCTATATATCCCAATATAGAAAACCATCAATTTCAAAAAACTACAGAATAATATAATATCATCCCGAAAAATAACTATTAAATTCATGGTTAAAAGGTAATAGGATTTTATAAACCTCCAAACCATAAAATCTTTCTATACATATAATGAATTCCATAAAACTACATATCAAATAAATGAGGGCCTCAAAATGTCATCAGTTCCAAACAATACCATTTTCCATTTGAATCATAAATATTATTCAGTAGAATACTTACCTAATGTTTATAATTACAATGAATTTTTTTCTCTAATTCAATGTCATGAAATGGATTTTTAGTTATGGATAAAATTAGATCCACAACCACATACTCTCATATAAAACCATGATAAGGGTCTCATTGATACATTTGAAATAAAATATGTGAAACACATATTTAATTGAAGTCAATTAAGATGGAAACACCACGTGAAAATGCACCTTACCAATGTGCAAGACAATATCAAATGGTCAAAAATATCTTGGAGTAATAATTCCTTATTCCTTCATCCTTAAGTTACCCAACCATGATAAAACACTCAAAAACTAATTTTCATAAATTGAAAACTCCAAAGTAAATCAATAAAGATATAAACATGAATAATACAAACATTTTTTCATTAATCATCATATGAAAAATCAACCAGATCATTAACATTATCTCCTAGACCAATCTAGGTTCCCTAATATGTATCACCAATAATTGACAAAAAAAGAATATATTTACAAGGATGTCTATACAGGGCCTTAAAATTATGCATTAAAATGGATAAATGTTGATTTTGTGGTTAGGAAAACAAAACCAGTCCCATGTGGAAACACCATGTTCTCTTAAAGTCAAGAGAGAATGAACATATAATTTTTTCCAATAAATGTATTTATTTTTCTCTATGCCCATCGATTTATAGATGAAAAACTATTTTAGAAATATCATTATATCACAATGCCTCCTATATTCCTCTCCAAAACCATGAAGTGAACCAATGATCTATATTGAAAACTATGGATGATTGAACACCATATAGCTTTTTAATCATTGTCACATATATAGGTCATAAAGCCTCAAAATTTCATATATCTTGAATGGTTATAATCTATGACTATTTGGTCAAAAGATAAATCAAAACCAGTATCATATTTTTCCATTAATGGGTAAATTGAATAGCAGCCTGGAAATATGTGGAAATATCATCGTAGTTCCACATTGGCAATGGAAGGGGATGAAAAAATATATAAGGGTTATTTTTCATTTCCATAACCAACTAAATTGTATAACGATAGAAAACAAAGTCAATGATGCCTCACATAATTCCTGGACACCATAATATAAAACACCCTCATATGAGAACTAAAACTCACTAATTGTATCCACACCATAAAGGTATATTCTAATTAAATATAATTAAATATCATGGTGTTGTTCTGGAATTATCATATCGATAAGAGGGGATTTCATTATACCATTTTTCAGAATAATCTTGGTCACATCCTCCCAAACTCTAAAAAGAAACTAGTCAAAGAGAGCCATTAAATTCCACTCTTCTAAGGATTAATTTATATATTTGGTTATACTATTCCTAGTCAAATAATCCAAAATGATATTACCCTTACTAGGGTTGTAGAAAAGTTTTAAATAAGTTGTTTTCATGTACGCCACCCAATACCAATATCAAAGGTTCATATAATTTGGAGGGAAAATATTACTCAATATTTTTAGGTTGGAATAAAAGAAAAACCTTCATCCAAAAAGTAAATGCTTCCAACTCTTGAGATATTTAATCATAGTTGTGAGAAAAATATTATTAGTTGTATAATTATTATTATTATGGGGCCAAAAATATTGTGAACTAAAGGCCACCACATGATTACTCCACCTGAGAATTCATCATAAACCTATACTTTCTGCAACACATAACAAAAAATAACCCTACCCAAACTCTATGAAGATTCAATTCAAGGAAAAAAATAAAAATATGTTTAATCTCCAAGAATGAACACTGAAATATCATATCCCAAATGAAATTAAATTCATTTTGATTGAGGATAGTAATCGGAGAATCCAACATTGAGAAATATCTGATGAAATGGATGTAGTACCCTACTAATGGTAGTTGTTTTAATTATATAAAAGCATTCACCTTTTCAATATAAAATAAAATACATTTTTTTGATAAAACATGTTCCAATAACATCATTTTATGAATCTAGAAACTATATTTCATTAGATTTTCATTATGTTAGTTGTCTCAAAAATATTTTATAAGTTGCTCCAATAGTACACATGTTTTTATTTGTACATTGACTAAACAAAAATTTCATCCATAAAGACTTCTATGAATGTAACAATTTACTATTGAAATAACATTTTCATCAATGACATAAATACTATATGTCCATTTGTTATAACAAAATGCATAAATAATTAGCAATAATTTCAATATCAACTCATAGTGGGTCTATTTCAGAGGTTATAAACTTTTACTCTTAGCTGGTTCTAACCAGATTAATTATCAATATTTTTGTAAAATTTCACCCATTTTAACTGATCAAAAAATTATATTATTTATTAAAACTAAATATAATCCTTTACTATAAATTGAATGTTTTTTTTGAAATGATCAAAATGTGAAGCATCACATTAGCTTTATTTTAAACAAATCACATATGAAACCCAAGGTGACACACTTGGGAATATAAATACCCTTCCCTATGTTCAACCAAATAATTTGTAAACTCTTTATGTTTAGTTGGTACTATAATATTTTTTGGAATAAAAATGTAATGATAACCATTAACTAAGTCAATATATAACTCAACTTCCCTTACCAGTGGAAATATAGAGAAATAATAATGAGACACGTTGGGAAACATGAAAATAATTGTAATTATATAAATACTAAACAAATATAACTCTATTCCAAATGATAAAACCAATATTAACCTACCCAAATATAAAAAATAGAAAGTTTTAAATCTAATTATCATTCATGTACCATTCACCATTTACAACACAACATAGCCTTATAGGATCAGAAAAGGACACTTGATGAAGATAATAATAAATCTCAAACATATAAGAAATCAACCAATCCACCCTGATTATGATGTTATGAAATTTATTGTTGTGAACAAGATAACTCCACATGAGAAAAATCCACGATAGAGATAAATCACAATAGATACATATGAGAATTTATACTTTCTTTGTTTCGAGTTGCATATTAATATCCATCACATAATCAAATGTTATCTTTTGGGAGATTCCAAAAATTTTCAATTTGATTCAATATGTATGAATGAGATACACTGGTATACGAAAATGTAGTTACTAAATAAGAAATTATAGTGATGTTACCTCTTACCTTCACGAGACCCACATTGGATTCTACTAGAGTCTCTTTCACTTTCTGAAGAAGCATCAATCGATACTCATTTTTCTTGGACCGTTTAGTTATTGAATTATGTAATTTCAATACAATATTTTTTGTATTTGGCGATCCCATGAAACTATATAAAGAAGAAATTTAAATTTATAAATTTATTAGAATTGATGAATGCCGAATTGTACCATAGATCTTGGGTGTATTAATACAAACTAGCCTTGAAAGAAAAATCATTCCACAATAGAAGTAAGTTATTGGGAATCTTTTATAAACTATAGGTGGTTTGGATGAAGTATGCTATCAATAACCATAATGACACCCATAACTCTTACTATTTAAGGACCAATAAAATTATGCACTCTAATATCTACAGAATATTCTGTTTAACTAAATGATTCATCTTCTATGGTTCATAAGTAGCTTTCTCCCACATCCTTTTCAAATTCCCTCATAGAGAAATAATTCTAAAAATATTAGTATGAAACATAAAAAATAACCAGAGACACTAATATCATCAACTCAAAAATGATTTATAAATATACTAAAGCATTCATATAGAACTAGGAAAAGTGTATAATTAGATCAAATTATTTTTAATGAAATTATTCAGAATATACCATGGAGACATATGGTTATTAGTGATGAGATATGGTCAGAAACTCACTCAAAAATACATCCTACATCTGGAAATTTCAAGGTCCTAGATACCATGACAATCCAAACTATACAACAAGAAAAATGAGAGAAAAATAAACTTTTATGATACCGCATTGGAAAAAACCATCCTAGATACCCTTATACACTGATACATGAGATGTACCTTCCATAACCCAAACGGTGTTGCCAATCCCCACAGGTTTGTGACTAGGACTTGGTATCATATGAAACATCAAAGGGAAAATATTTCCCATATAAAAACCCATTAATAAATAATAGAGAAAAAACTAGAACTTATGCGAATCACTCATTAAGGATAGAAGTACGATAATAATATAAATAAAAAACCTATTGAACGTAATAAACCAATGGGTAAATACAACATCAATAAGAGAAATTCTAAAGACTCTATGAAATGATTGGGCTATATAATCACATTTCAGCACTATCACCCCTATATCTTAGGGATCAGTGAAATTAACCACTTCCATGAAGATCCTTCCATTCTCCAGAAAGTAGCATAAAAATATAAAAATTCTTAATGGAAAATGTATTATTGGAGAAGAAAACCATAGTAGGATCTCACAATGTGTGCCGTAAAAAAATACATTAAAGAAAAATATTCATGTTTTCAATATAAATTAATCATTTATTATTATTTCATTTACATATTTTTATTCAAAATTATAATTTATAATAATAAGATCAAAGATATTTCAATACAATATTAAATAAGGATTTTCCATAAATCTACTGTTTCATGAAAAAATAATTCTATAACAAATAGAATTTAAACATAAAATAATTATATAGAATTGAATTATTTTATAATCACTATTGGAATTTTGTTTCTAGTATAATTATCAACAAATTTCCCAAAAATGATCACAAAAAGTTATGCAAATGTTCCATAACTAATTCAAATTCAAAGAACAACCCATTATGGAAAAATATCCCATATTGGTTTACATTATTTTTTTCATCGTCAATATAATATTAGGGAGTAAGATACCTATCATGCTTTTCAATGTGACCCACTCACTTTCTAGACTCATATATTCTTCCAACAACTAAACAATCACTGAAAATACATTGATTTTAAATTAAGAAAAAATTTAAAATTTAATTACCTTGCATCCTGGTTTCATCTTGTCCTTTAACATTTTGAATATAAATCGTGTTTTTATCCATATAATGCATTTCTAAATAATAATTAAATTTATGAAACTTTTATAAAGGTAAATTTTCAAATCAATTTTTTTCTAAAATGATTCAATATTTCATTCAAATCCATAGATTTCATCAAAACATTTGAAAAAGGGAGTTATTTCACAAAACATGAATTTCTAAAATAAGTAAATAAAAGATCAATAATTTATTGAAAAAATATTTCAATTGGAGGAGAAAATCATGAATTAATATGAATTAAATAGACTTATAAGTCCACTGAATGTTTTTCTCACATGATCTCTTGATCAAACAACTAAAATGGGAACTCCAATAGAGAGGTGAATTAATAAATGTTTATGAAGGAATCTATAGAAAAAACATCATTAGATAATGGTTACAATCCATAAATAACATGAGGAATCATCACTATCTAGGAGAAATAAGAGAAAATAATATTCCAATATAAGATAAAGGATGTATTATTAGAGTGGGATCAAATGCATACATTGTTTGTTCAATAAGAAAATATCGGTTATTGGAGGATTCAAAAGGTATATTGGGATCCTAAAATGTCCAAAATGTTAAGTGGGGTTTTAGCCATAGAAAGTGGGATTATAATAAATAATGTTACATTTAAAACTGAAAAAATACTCTATTTATGAACCAAAAACCATGGCATGAAAATTATGAAAATAGCAATACCATGAGGCAACATACCAAGGGAACACTAAAACCCCTCTTGAATAATTGAACTCCTAAAAAAATTCCACAAACCTGGACCAGATAATATTTACCCTCGGTGAAGCAATGGTGGATCCCTTGGACCACACCACAACCACCCCTAAAATAACAAATGGCATTCATGATCCACACACCACATCCAACTAAACTTATTCCCAAGTGTTCTCCTACTACAATTTTACTACGACATATCCTAGTAGCTATGATGTATCTATGCTGATATTTTATTTAGCATTGACAAGTTTCATCCCAGAATTCACCACATATCTAGCCACATATTATAAAATCATGCATTATCTCAAAATAACTCACACTGTATCCTCATAGGCCACGATGCCACCCCTTACACACCATGACACAACCCTAACACTATGGCACAACCTACAACAAACACCCCATATATTTTCAAAAAAATCATAAAATTGTGATTCAATACTGAAGAACAAATGGGATCAAAACAAATGGGTATTCACCACCTTAATGTGATAATGGGATATTACAATTCTATTTTCCAAAAATTCTTTTGGTTCTCCAAGAACAAATTATATATCTCCTATAACAATACTAGTCATTCCAAAATGTATAGTTATCCATTAGAAATATTGGTTTTTCGAAAACTCAAAGTAATAATTTGAGATATTATTTATATTTCTTGAAATATTTATATATTTATTTATATATTAAAAAAATGAAATAATGATATACTAGACATTTCCATTCATTTGATACTTTTTTATTAAAAACATTTAATAATACATATCACAACCCAACTTGAGCTCCTGTCTACCATATTATATATGATAGAATTTTAGATCATCCATAAGTTTACTATACATTCTGGGGGATTGATAAATTATTAAATATATATGTTACTATTGAAATATTTCAATCTGAACATTATGTAAAATATCCCACTACAATATTTTGTGACTAATATCATATAAATAAATAAATTTTAATAATTTTGTGATTTATAAATAAAATTCCTAAAGTTAAACTACTTTAAAATATTTAAACTTCTTAACATCACATAATCTAATTATATAAAGTGAAATTTTATATACCATTTAGAAATATTTACCTACACAATATAACCATCCTTGGATCTATTTCCATTGAATATTTACATTATTAACAATGTTACTATTTTTATTATTACATAGTTATTGTTCTTAAACTCCATAAGGATAATGTGAAATTATATTTTTATTTTTGATGGTGTAATGGAAAAAACCTCATATTCTATCAAATGTTCCACTTGAATTGATTCTATATATATTATAAATGGAATTGCTAATACCTATAGTCAGTAATCAAACTCATGGGTATCACATGAACTTATATTGAAATTGATTATCCAAAAAAATAAAACCTCATAATTAAAAAATATAAATGAAAAAAAGAGATAATATTCCTGTTAAATAGTTCAAAACTAACTATTATGATCCGACGTTTTTTTGTATACATAAGAATCAAGAAATAAAATTTAAAAACAAACATAACTAAAAAGATACGACAATATTATAAAATAAAACTTTTAAAAACCAAATCAAGAGAAGCATGAACTCTCACCATTAAACCATAATTTTTTTAAACCACCCATCTCATCTCATGTTGGATATAGTCAATTAGAATGATATAACTGAGAAATCAGAACCTGATATTTTATAGGAATTCTCTAGAAATCCCAATACGTCTCAAAAAGTTTCCAATTCATTGAATTTCATTTCATAAGAAACTTCATAAATTATAGTTTAAAAAAATCAAAAAAATTAGCTTCACGTATATACAACATAGGGAAAACACAAAAATTCCCAAAGAAAATTAAAATTATTTTATTTTTTGTTCGATACCAAACACAAACACTTTGAAAGAAATACAACCATGTAAGCTGTTTACTAAATACAAACATACATGTTTTATTTCTTAAAACAACATAGAGGATCTATTTTAATTAATAAGCTTCACATTATATATTTCACCTGTGAAATGAATCTTTATACCAGAACACAGTTTATGATCAAGATTAAATCATTCAATCATGTGTCATTACAAACCCAAATTGATTTTTTCAAATATTATTGAATGTAATTTTTCCATGGAAAAAAACTAGATTTTCCTGGTTAAGCATATCCAGTAGGATCCTTTCTTATATATCATGGAATATAAAATATAAAATATAGAAGGAAGGTTTCATATCAACAAAAGAAGGTGAAATTATGCAACCAGTCACTAGTTCAAACTCCCCCATAGTTAATAATTCTCTATCAAACAAAATTTTACATAGTACTACTCAAACATCACTTACTTGAAAAGAAACTAACCATAACGGTATAAGCACCCAAAAAATCTCAAAAAATATGATAAGTCCATAATTTCATCCATGAAAAAAAATACTTTTTTTATGGAAAACCCCTACCTAAACCATATACATAGAATGATTGGCTTGAAACTAACAGTGTGTGGACAAACTACAGGAACAAGCTAGATCCTCACCTTAGAACCCAATATCAAATTACCAATAATGGGTGTGAGGTGTAGTTTAAACAAGATATATCCTCCTAAAATTCATAAAAACTATTCTCACACCTAATACCCAATGATTAAAATAACCATACACATAACATTAAATTAGGTAAGAAAGAAAAACATTACCACACTAGGTGAGAAAACATGCATCAAATAGTGTTATCAACCCCACATGAGGGTTAATAAGAAAAAAAAATCAACGGTTCCATCCACATACATTTATAAAAACCAATGTTTCAAATAATACATTAACAAAAAAACATGGCTTTAAATGTTGATCCCATTAACCTTTCATAAATTACATTCCAAAAAATCAGAATATGATGCAAAATAAAATTTATTTAAAATATTTCACATTTAGACCTATTAAAGGGACCTATTATTAGAAAATATAAATCATTGCTATAGAAATTATTTCCAAAAAAATGAATTCAAAACAAAATTAAAATTAATTAAGTGTTCCATTGAGATAACCCATATCCTTTCAAATAATGAAAATCTACCCTTAAACAAGGGTCTTTCTATTTAAAAACCAAAACAAGGATAAAAGGCCAACAATTTACTCCCAAGCTTTTAAAACTATAGAAAAATAAGTAAATCAAGGGTTAAATCACACACATTTTTTATATATCAATTCAAAATACATTTCATCACCCCTTTTCACAAACCATTTAAAAGTAAACACATAACACCAAAACAAAATTCCATTTGAAACATTGTTTTCACTCATTAAAAACTAAAACAAAGTCAATTTCCATTTCAAAACCTGAATTTTTTTCAAAAATTCATATGTAATTTCACATGAACCATATTATCAATATGCGATCCATTTTATGCATGAAACAATGAATTTTTAAGAAAACCCAATTATACAATGCTAAAAACATTATAGAATGGTTTCAAATCATAAAATGGTTATCAAAAATATTTATACTTTCATAAAAAGGAAACTTAGAATGAACATGAATAATATAATTCTAAAATGAAATTATTTAATAGTAACTAATACCTTAATAAAATGACATCCAAACCAATGAACCTTATTGCATGTCATGATTTGTGGACACGATAACCATGAGACAGTCAATGGTCGATATAACCCCTAAACCCCAAAATCCACAACATTAATCCTATAAAATCATAATATCATGCCACATGATAACTATATTTCAGGGGGGAATCCAAATCCAAAGAATAATAGTGGGAGAAGGAAGGATGTGGGAAGATAAGGATGAAGTAACCAAAAACCTCTTATAAAACACTAATGGAATGGTATGAATAAAAGAATGGGGATGGTGGAACTCATCCAATAGATCCCATGCTTCGTTATGGTCATTTAGGGTTAATGAAGAGTGAATGACCTCTTATTTTGATTGGAAAACATGGGAACTACCCAAAGTTTTTACGAGTAGATAACTATAATTGATTAGTTTCATGGTTTGAAATACCATAAACCTCACTCTCAAATGACCATAAATATTACACAAACACCTAGGGTTCCTAGTATGGTTTATCAATCCATAATTAATCATTGAATATGAATCTATTATTAATTACATAGGTGATGGATTTATTTCCTCATGATTTAACAATCCCTGACACAATTTTGTTTCGAACTATGCTAGTCATCCATCCTACCCTGCACTAGAACCTAATTGACAAAAGGAACAAATGAATTTCCTAATTACCATTAGTTAAAGATATGTTTTTGTTCATCAAATTTAATATATTTTTAATCGTTTTCTAGATAATTAGAAATACAATAATTGAATAAATAATTATATAATCCCAATATAAAAAACCCACATTCGAAAAAATTTATAACCATCTAATTTGATCCATCTCATTAGAATATACATAAGAAAAAAACAAACACAATGATGTTTCCATCTATAATTTAAAAGAAACAATAGTAAGTGAAATTAAAACAACTACAAACAAAATTGAGAAAATACTGAACCATCTCCATGAATCCTTCAGTTTATCACCACCATCCAATCTTACCCAATATTCGCTGTACCTAACAAGAAAGGATCTAGCTGCGAACCTTGACACTAATTTTTTTTATCATGAGCTAAAAATACTAGTCGGTCCCCACAAACCGTAGAAGATATGAAATTTGTTTCATAATTAAATTCATTAATTATATTATGAAAATAAATCTAAAAATTAATCTTTACCAACATACAATTTAGGGAAATAAAAATAATACTATAATAAATTCTCAAATATTTTAATTTTTTTTCAAAACCAAACACATAGGTATTGAAATAAATCCACTAGTCTAATACAATTCCAAATATGAAGAAGAACATGATTCATTTTTTAAATATATTAACTTAATTACATAGATTGATATGGTTATTTTAAAAATAACAGTGTATTGATCCAAATTAAAAGAAAACCCATTTTGAGATCAACTTTAAATCACACACACAAGAGTCATTAATAACTAAAAATAATTTTTGGAGGCATCATTGAATATTCATTATTAAAAGAAATTACTTGACTCACAAAATATAATCATATCAAGAAATAAAAACACATCCATATCATGGAATATAAAAATTAAACATAAGAATTAAATGTGATATATATAAAAAATTGGAAGAAATAACACAAAACGTAGTATACCATACCCCCTAAATTAATAACATTCTGAGAAAATGAATATGTCATGGTATTACCCAAAGGTCACTAATCCATCACACCTCTCTCAAGTATGGTATGACAACCAGAACTATCAATATTTTTATTTTATTTCAATCCCACCATCCATGTAGTCCACCCAAGCCTTGTATGAATTAAAATTCCCCCAAATACACCTTTTTCCTAGGACTACTGGTGGGAAACAAGTGACATTGGAAAAAACTACAGGAACAGGCTAGATAACCATGTAGAAACCAACATACCATTACCAATAATGGAAGTGAACGATGGTGAAAAAACCCCAATTATAACCACAAGGAAAATCCATAAAATCATTCATCCCTAATAACCCATAAGGAAATTTCTCATACACATAACACATACTCATGGAATAACATGAAAATTTCTACATACGGAGGGGGGGGGAAGAATCACATAGTTATATAAAACCCATAAAAGTTGTAACATGTAATATAAAATGGAAAATAAATGGTTTCATACTCCCACGTGATTTAAAACAAATGTTCCATATAGGCTATTAAACCAAAAACATAGATTGAATTTTGAGACCATTTACCTTTTATAAAATACATTCGAAACACCGTTAGGAAAATGATAGAAAAAAATAAAAAAATTATAACATTTCAATCTAACCCATATAAAAATTTTATCTACACTGAATATATAAAACATAGCTACTGCATTTACTAACATCACACATTTAGTAAAAAAATTAAAACATTTAATGAAGTCCGTTGAAAACACCCATTTCTTCTAAAATGACACAAATATTCCCTTCAATGTGGGTCTATCCTTTTGAAAAAAAGCAATTAAAAAGGGAAAAACATTTCTATTAAACCTATTAAAATATTCAAAAGAGAAAATAGAAAATCTGTAAACCAGAAAAACATTGTAGATCTGTATTTATAAGACATTAAACCAACCATTTTTTCATACCATATTTTTGAAAACACCTCTCTTCAACAAAAAAATGTGATTAAAACATTTGTTTCACTAATTAAATACCAATACTAGGAAAAATAAAATTTAAAAAGTATAATACCAATTAAAAATTTCATATGAACCTTTATAAGAATCTTAGTATCATTAAGACTTTCAATTCAGGAATGAAAACATGGAATTTATGTGAAAAACATCCAGGCTATGAACAAGAAATTAATATGTGGGTTTAAAACAAAAAATAGATGTCAAATATATTTTTATATTCATAACTTGGAATTTATAAATAACATATACATTAGATTTCAAAAGATAAATAATTATACATTAACCCTTATTTGAAATTAGTGTAATAGAATCTAAAGCACCTTGGAAATTATCTCCATTCAATGACACCATATATAGGAGAGAAGAACCAGTGTCTATAACTAATAATAATCAAAATACATATTACTTGACCCACAAAGAGACCTAAAATTAATCAACATGATATATGAGGTTCATGGGGGAAGCTAAATCCAATTGAGGAGTACTAGAATGAAATAATATAGAAACTGAGGATGATTTCACCTCACTTTTCATATATAACACTAATATAATTGAAAGAATCAAGGGATGGGGTAAGTTTAACTCTTCCTATGGCTCCCGAGGGATGGAAGAATCCTATATTAGAGAATAGGGGTGAATCCATTGTTATTTTACATTGAAACAATATAAATTGCCAAAAATTATGAGCACATGGAAAACTCTCATGGTTTGACCATATGGTTAGAAGAACTGTGTGCCAACCATATGGGTTACACTACCTCCCATAATTATTGTCCTACACAGTTACTCTTATATGACTACACTATTCAATAAATCACTTTACTTTTTATAAAAAAAACCCCAATCCTTTGATGGCCTTCTGGGATTCTCCACATGGTTTGGAAAACTATGTGAAATCTAATAAATGGCACTGTGAAAAATTGCAAATCCATCTACATGGTTGTTTCATGAATTAATAAACATTGATAATGTCTATCTCTACACCTCATAAACACCATGTACCCTCCATGTTTTCTAATAGGGGAAGTATATTTCCTATTCAAACATGTATACCTTATCCTAACAAACCATGCGTGGTTAAAATTGAATGAAAAGGATCCCCATGTATGGAGGATTCATGGTTTCCCTCTAACTATGTACGATAAATTTTCATAGAAAGATGACATTAAAAATATCATGTTCAGAACCAAAAATCCATAGAAATAAAACATATACCTCCATATCAATAAATAATACAACAAGAATAAGTAGTGACCTGGGGTTTCCCATAGATGGGATAAAATTAATATAAGTAGTGATATTGACATTATCATTGTTACTTAATATAACTCATTAAATTTTTTCCTTATTTTCAGATATCCTGAAATAATTAGGATATTATGTGAGAAAAAAATTATTTTTTTGCCTGTATCATTATTTTTTTATTTAGTTTTTTATATCTATAAGACTAATAATTATCACATGAGTCTCTTACACATTATATATTCTTCGTTATAGCATGTTGTGGAATTGATCCACCATTATGTTTTAAATACATCATATGTCATTTTATTAGTAATATTAACTAAGGAACGTGTGTATCAATATAATATATTTCAATATATATATTTATAATATTTATCTTCCCTCATATATTAATAAAAATATATATAACCACCTTATCTCATATAAAATTCTACTTTTATTTTCCTCTTATTCAATTCTTTTTATTCATTATGTGAAAAAAACTTGGCATATCATTATCCATATCATTTTATATAAGAAAAATTATTAATGAAAAAAATTTATAATACTAAAATATAAATGAGATAATGGTATCATTCCTTTACATTTATTAAACTATGGTTTTTAATGATATTTACATTCAGAATTTTGATTTATAAATTTTTTGTTCCAACATAGGAATGAAAAATACAATAACATGAAATGCATTATTTTATTTTCAAATATTTTATAGTAAAAATAATTTTAAAGTATACATTTTGGAATTATATAACCTTTATAATTTAATTATCAATATTTGTAAAAATAATACCACAAGTGGAAATTATATGGAGTTTCCTAAACAACATAGGGTTCCCTAAACAACCTGTTCAAATGGATTTATCACCAATCATGAAATAATATTTACATGGTTCCAATTACCTTGTATGGATAGTCAAATAATATCTTTTAAACTCTCCAAGTATGTTTTCATTGAAAATTTTTAACCTTTATATAAATTTACATCCCATTCAACTCTATAATGTATACATTACGTACCTAGTTCCTAGATTTTAAACACTGGGGAATAAAAAGTAAACATTTATAAAAAACATTTATATTATTTTCAATATTCACTATATGAAAATAGAATTAATTTCTCAGCTAAAATAAGCATTATGGAACCTCTAGTCTAAATATTTTATTAAAATACACAATCAGATTGATTTTATGAGTGGATACTAAAATTAACTATACACATATTAGAATATAATTTATTTTAATCTTTAATTGAATCATTTATTATGTCCCATAAGGATCATGATTCAATTCTTGAATAACTAATAAACATTGTTACATGAGAATTTGTTTCTATAAAATATAGAATTTCATATACCCAATAACTCTTGTTAATTTACTAGTCATCAATGTTCTTACATATATCATATTGTTCCAATGAATTAATATCAAATTTATGTTTTTCGGGGATGAATATTGTAATTTATTAATTCTTAATAAATAAATTTATTTTATTTTCACTGATTAAAATGATGATACCTCTTTTAATGAAACACTACAATTAGAGGGTAAAAGGGCCAGTTTCACTATAAAATGATTCTTCAATAACATTCATATCAATAGGTAAGGATTCATCCCAACCATATAATATGTGATCCATTTATAGTTATGTAAAGTATTCATTTTCAAATCAATCATCATGATAAACACATCCCGGTTTCTTAGTTTTCTTAATTGTGTGAGTTACTTGAAGAAGTGTAACCCAATGTAAATTATAAGAATAAATCCCTAAAATGATATTAACCTCATTGTTTTCTATCCTTATAAAAAATAATATTGTGGAACATTGATAGTATAAAAAATTATACATTTAGATGATTAAGATCATGAATAGTGCCATATTGGAAGGAATTCAACACATTATAATTCAATTTATTTTTATTCAAAAACATTTGTCTTATGTTCACCATTTATATACAATTTCATATAAAAATATAGTTTGGGAACCCAATTACATCAAACAAATCAAAATTTTAAAAATATATCGATTTGTAAATCTTTACAAAATCTACAGTTGGTGTTACTTGGCCAAAAATACTATCCAAACATATACATACTAATATGATTTCATGTCATATATTTATTACATGAACTATTTCTGTATACATTTAAAAATGTATTATATAAAAAAATCATGAGTATTTTTAGTGCCACATATATCCATCCTCGATTTTCTAGAATAATTCTTAAGCCTATTGAGTAGTGGGATGTCGAAGTAAAACCCTATACACTTGGATATGTTACTCAAGATATTATCCAATTCATTATAACACTAACACATAAAATGTGAAAATTATATTCAATGGTGAAATTTAATAAAATCACTCTGACAAAATAATTGATATCAAGTGTGATTAAAAAATTCTTCATAAATCATAACAAGAATATAATCAAGGGCTATGAAGCTTGTAATGGGCTGTTTGAAATATTAAACTAAATCATACACATTTTCATAATAAATAAAAAATTTATTTTAAGGAATAATTTACAAGGGAATGAATATAAAATAAATAAATATTTCATAAATTAATACATGATATTATAGTTTATAGATGAATTCTAAAATATTGAAATATAAATCCACTTTATACAAATAACATTATTGTGTATTTACTATAATTTGGTATATAACACATTACATTCATTTAATTTTATGATTTATTCATATAATTTCTTATATATAATTTTACTTTATTGATATATGATTTCGTTATGAATTAAAACAGTTTAGAGTTTGATATTTATTATTTAAAATGTTAATATAGTCATAATATCCCATATTAATATTTTTAGTATGATTAATCATATCAATAAATAAAAAAGACTTTAATAAGGTGAATAACATTTATAAATAAGGCCCTTTTAGTTGGAAAATTTTAATTTTACTATTTTTAATATTTTATAATTTTACCAAATATGTTGTACTGAAAAATATTCTTTATATGGTATGTTATAAACTATTTATGTGTAACTTCATGTTATTATTAAATAATAACTTAATTTAATTCATATTGTAGGTAATAAAAATAATGGAAAAATGTGTTTTTAAAAGTAATTTTATTTTTAAGGAATAAATTATGATAATTGTTTCATAATAAATTACTTAATTAATTGAAAACACTTTATAATTAATGAAATTATTAGCTTCTTCTTAATTTCATAGATATGTATAAAATAATATTTAAAATTATTTTTATAAAATTTTAGGAATAAATTGAATTTTAATAGATAATAATGTAAAAAATTCACCTCAATCGTACATTATAAAAAATATATGGTTGGGGAATACTAATAATAATGTGTCATAATATATGATATCAATAATACTTTATGATTGATAGTGGTATCATAAAATATGACATTTCTTTTGCATATTGTATTATATATGGAATAGTCTATAACATACGTCAACATAATTAAATACAATGTAGCTTATGGGTATATTTGTCATCATATAATATTTTGTGATATAATAGGATATCATATTAATGATACAATGCTATATTTTTTAGAATGAGTTTCCTACAATCACATTCTATGACATCTGGATATCATATAATATGAAAAGAAAAAATATAATTATTTTTAAAAAACGGTCATTAAGATATATAAATACAATAAAGAATAGTTAAAACTACATGAAAAAAATATTTAATCATATTTTATAATTTTTTGAGGATATGAAATACAATTTTTTTATTTATATCATGAATTATTTCATAGAACCAATTATATGGGTGGATTTGATATTAGTAATGGGATACAAATGGGACTATTTACACTAAATATAATCAATATAAGTTATAAAATTTAAATTCCATGATCTCCCATTATAAAAATTATTGAAAAAATGAAAAAACTAGAAATGGATATCATTAAACCATGAGTACCATTACACATGAAATCTGTTATAATAACTTTATCCCCATCACATGTGATGGTGAATTATCCATTATTATAGAGGGACTCCCCCTCACACCATGATGTTATAAAACCTATCTATGCTAAGGTTGAAGAAGAATGTGATAAAATATACTTCCAGATCTTTATCCAAGCATGAATAATATCTCATGACATTGTGTGTGTTCTTCCTCAAAATATATTTCTTTGAGTGTGCACCTTAGGTATGGCATAATTTACTCATTCTTTATAAAACAAGAGTAAAAAGAACTTCCAATATATGAAAAAATTACTTGATCTTTTCCCTTATGAAATAAAAAATTTACGGGTTCCATATTTATATACTATGTGGATGATTAGTCATAAAACAATTAACTATTATACCTTATTCACCCATGTAATTATATGAAATGTTATTCCATATGACAAAAAATATCATACCATACCAAGAGAAAAAAAGTTCAACCATTCCTAGTAATATACCATAGAAATTACAATAATAATATATAATATATAAGGTAGTTATATAAATAACATATCCATGTCCTTGGACATGACCCAATATTACCGTATGATTAGGAATAAGCGGTGACATTAACTATTTTTCCATATATTGGTATTTTATATTAATAATAATATACTATGGACATGTTATGTTGTATGAATGTATATATTTATGCTATATATCAAATTTTAAAAATGGATACAGTTATATTATATAACATATGTAAATTGGTATAATAAAACTTGTGTTTAAAATGGATAACTTTAGATCCCTTTTTAGCTTTATTAACAAAAATCTATTATTAGATTCCTCTTTTCTCATACATCTAGTAAATTAATAATTCATATTTGTACACGTTGGTAAAAATTATTGTGGGGTCTCACTTTTAGATATATTGAATGGGGATTAATCTTTATGAAACCTTGATCTTCTCTAAAGGCATTTTAGAGTTTAACAAAAATGACTTTTGGATGGATATTCATAGTGTATTTATAGGTTATCCAACTATAGACTATAACACTATAATCATCAAACACACCCTCAGAATCTACAATTTTAGACCCCACCATTATTATATGATAATAAATTGAACTCCCAGTGTTTTCCAACTTTTACCGTATAGTAAATGAAATATTTTGTTTTGTGAGATGATTGACTTCTGAAACTATTTTTTTAAATTTCTAATATTATTTTTTGTATATAATGTAACAATATATTATATATTATATAGTATAATAATAAATAGAACAAATTCTTGGTGTATTTTGTGAAAGTATAAGATTCATGAACATATTTCTAAAATCATAATATATATATATTTATATGCTTTTTTATTAAATATCATAATATAAAATATAATGATGTCATTTTTATGTAATCATTATTGTAATATATTTTTTTCTTGGGTTTATGGTTATATCATGTTTTATTTTATAATGCACTCTAACCCAATAAAATTAAAATTTTAATTGGTTTATATCATATAGATTTTTTATGTGAAGAATTATATTATATGATTTTAATAAACAGCCACAGATTTGTTTAGGAATTATAATGTTAAAAATTAATCGTCGAATAGCCCATCCATATAAGATAATATTTACTAATATGTTACATAAGATGAATCATTTTAGATAACGATATGGTTCTGGAATACAAGGTGTTTTAACTGCAATCAATTTACTCATTTATTTTACAAAATACGAGTAAATGTAGTGTCACTTAGGGAGAATCCACGAGGGTTATATATAGGGTCTATTTACATAAAGATTGATGGTTCACGATTTCTTAGGCCTTATATCACTCTATATATAAGATATCTTCTTCATTTACCCTTAATAATAATGTTGTACTCGCATATAATTAAGAATATAGAGGATCCAAACCAAGCATTGGCTTATTTATCTAATCCATGTATAAGACACTATATAAACGGTATTTTAGATGGTATAGTTATATTCATCAAGAAATGTGATTAACAATTGACGATAGACCACTAATGATGGAAGGTATATATTATAAATTTAGTTTATACATGGATTTTGTTTTACAATGAATGGTTATCTTGGGTTCTGTGGTATCTAATAAAATTTAATTCATTGAACATGTGTAGTTTGATACTTAAAATCCATTTAAATATATTCTATATTACATAGAAATATTAATTGAATGATTGAATAATTTCATTTTATATATTTTAGCTATTATAAGGTTTTTTATGCAAATTGACTATGAATGTATGACCATATGACACTATTATAATGTAATTTGTTTTAATCTTGGGAATTTTTTTGAGAGATTTTGGGGGTTTATTTCAATTTTTTGGATATTTTTTGGTGTCACATGATTTGTGCATGGTTACGAGAAAATATGTCTCATTCATGTGTGGTGTTTTGTAGTTAATTACAGTACGGTTATCATGAATGGAACATAGATTAGTAATTGTGTGACCAAATACTGAAGTAGACAAGTTCTCAATTAAAATTTACAACATGCTTGGTTTATAGTTTATCAATCTATAAGGCATAACCATGATATCATCATTGATTTTAATTAAAATATTATTCATATTTATAAACTTGTTTAATTTTTTTGAGTTTTTTACCCATATTTCTCTGAAATTTCATGTAGTCAGCCTAACTAGATCTCGAAGGAGAGTACCATGTCATTATCACATAATTCATGACTTTATATTCTATATTTGACGTGATTTATAACATAATCAGTGATCCATTATCTTTTTCTCTCATTCTATCCTTACAATTTCATTCTTCTATAATTATTTCATATCTCAGAACATATAAATGTTGTGTAATCTGTGTTTTTATTTTTATGTTTTTATATCCAGAGATTTTTATTATTTAAGACATATATATTGAGATTACAGGCACAATATATCTTCATCATCGAAATTGATTGGTCTGTCTTGGATTTATTTTGGTGTTTCTAGGAAATTAATTTATTTTCCCATTAATGAGATGATTTGGTTTTGAAATTTATTTTCCTTAAAATTATAATTATATATTATAACCACAGTTAATTTACAATGTGTTTCAATGAAGTTTTTATCATAGAATAAAGATTTTCCCTATTTAAATGCTGTAAATATTTGAGTAGTGGGATGTCGAAGGAAAACCCTATACCCTAGGATATGTTACTCAAGATATTATCCAATTCATTATAACAGTAACTCCTAAAATGTGAAAATTATATTCAATGGTGAAATTTAAAAAATCACTCTGACAAAATAATTGATATCAAGTGTGATTAAAAAATTCTTCATAAATCATAACAAGAATATAATCCAGGGATATGAAGCATGTAATGGGATATTTGAAATATTAAACTAAATCATACACATTTTCATAATAAATAAAAAATTTATTTTAAGGAATAATTTACAAGGGAATGAATTTAAAAAAAAAATATATTTCATAAATTAATACATGATATTATAGTTTATAGATGAATCCTAAAATATTGAAATATAAATCCACTTTATACGAATACCATTATTGTGTATTTACTATAATTTGGTATATAACACATTACATTCATTTAATTTTATGATTTATTCAAATAATTTCTTATATATAATTTTACTTTATTGATATATGATTTCTTTATGAATTAAAACAGTTTAGAGTTTGATATTTATTATTTAAAATGTTAACATAGTCATAATATCCCATATGAATATTTTTAGTATGATTAATCATATCAATAAATAAAAAATACTTTAATAAGGTGAATAAAATTTATAAATAAGGCCCTTTTAGTTTGAAAATTTTAATTTTACTATTTTTAATATTTTATAATTTTACCAAATATGTTGTACTGAAAAATATTCTTTATATGGTATGTTATAAACTATTTATGTGTAACTTCATGTAATTATTAAATAATCACATAATTTAATTCATATTGTAAGCATTAAAAATATTGGAAAAATGTTTTTTTAAAAGTAATTTTACTTTTAAAGAATAAATTATGATAATTGTTTCATAATAAATTACTTAATTAATTGAAAACACTTTATAATTAATGAAATTATTATCTTCTTCTTAATTTCATAGATATCTATAAAATAATATTTAAAATTATTTTTATAAAATTTTAGAAATAAATTGAATTGTAATAGATAATAATGTAAAAAATTCATCTCAATCGTATATTATAAAAAATATATTGTTGGAGAATACTAATAATAATGTGTCATAATATATGATATCAATAATACTATATGATTGATAGTGGTATCATAAAATATCACACTTCTTTTACATATTGTATTATATCTAGAATAGTCTATAACATACATCAACATAATTAAATACAATGTACCTTATGGGTGTATTTTTCATCATATAATATTTTGTGATATAATGGGATATCATATTAATGATACAATGCTCTATTTTTTAGAATGAGTTTCCTACAATCAAATTCTAAGACATCTGGATATCATATAATATGAAAAGAAAAAATATAATTATTTTTAAAAATAGGTCCTTAAGATATATAAATAAAATAAAGAATAGTTAAAACTACATGAAAAAATATTGAATCATATTTTATAATTTTTTGAGGATATGAAATACAATTTTTTTATTTATATCATGAATTATTTCATAGAACCAATTATATGGGTGGATTTGATATTAGTAATGGGATAAAAATGGGACTATTAACACTAAATATAATCAATATAAGTTATAAAATTTAAATTCCATGATCTCCCATTATAAAAATTATTGAAAAAATGAAAAAACTAGAAATGGATATCATTAAACCATGAGTACCATTACACAGAAAATCTGTTATAACAACTTTATCCCCATCACATGTGATGGTGAATTATACATTATTATAGAGGGACTCCCCTTCACACCATGATGTTATAAAACCTATATGTGCTAAGGTTGAATAAGAAAGTGATAAAATATACATCCAGAGCTTTATCCAAGCTTGAATAATATCTCATGACATTGTGTGTGTTCTTCCTAAAAATATATTTCTTTGAGTGTGCACCTTGGGTATGGCATAATTTACTCATGCTTTATAAAACCAGAGTAAAAAGAACTTCCAATATATGAAAATATTACTTGATCTTTTTCCCTTATGAAATATAAAATTTACGGGTTCCATATTTATATACTATGTGGATGATTAGTCATAAAACAATTAACTATTATCCCTTTTTCACACATGTAATTATATGAAATGTTATGCCATATGACAAAAAATATCATACCATACCAAGAGAAAAAAATTTCAACCATTCCTAGTAATATACAATAGAAATTCCAATAATAATACATAATATATAATGTAGTTATAGAAATAACATATCCATGTCCTTGGACAAGACCCAATATTACCGTATGATTAGGAATAAGCGGTGACATTAACTATTTTTCCATAGATTGGTATTTTATATTAATCATAATATACTATGGACATGTTATGTTGTATGAATGTATATATTTATGCTATATATCACATTTTAAAAATGCATACAGTTATATTATATAACATATATAAATTGGTATAATAAAACTTGTGTTTAAAATGGATAACTTTAGATCCCTTTTTAGCTTTATTAACAAAAATCTATTATAAGATTCCTCTTTTTTCATACATATAGTAAATTAAAAATTCATATTTGTACACGTTGGTAAAAATTCTTGTGGGGTCTCACTTTTAGATATATTTAATGGGGATTAATCTTTATGAAAGCATGAGCTTCTCTAAAGGCATTTTAGAGTTTAACAAAAACGACTTTTGGATGGATATTCATAGTGTATTTATAGGATATCCCACTATAGACTATAACACAATAATCATCAAACACACCCTCAAAATCTACAATTTTAGACCCCACCATTATTTTATGATAAGAAATTGAACTCCCAGTGTTTTCCAACTTTTACCGTATAGTAAATGAAATATTTTGTTTTGTGAGATGATTGACTTGTGAAACTATTTTTTTAAATTTCTAATATTATTTTTTGTATATAATGTAACAATCTATTATATAGTATATAGTATAATAATAAATAAACCAAATTGTCGGTTTATTTTGTGAAAGTATAATATTCATGAACATATTTCTAAAATCATAACATATTTATATTTATATGCTTTTTTATTAAATATCATAATATAAAATATAATGATGTCATTTTTATGTAATCATTATTGTAAAATATTTTTTTCTTGGGTTTATGGTTATATCATGTTGTATTTTATAATGCACTCTAACCCAATAAAATTAAAATTTTAATTGGTTTATATCATATTGAATTTTTATGTGAAGAATTATATTATATAATTTTAATAAACAGCCATGGATTGGTTTAAGAATTATAATGTTAAAAATTATTGGTCAAATATCCCATCCATATAAGCTAATATTTACTAATATGTTACATAAGATGAATCATTTTAGATAACGATATGGTTCTGGAATACAAGGTGTTTTAACTGCAATCAATTTACTCATTTATTTTACAAAATTCGATTAAATGTAGTGTCACATAGGGAGAATCCACTAGGGTTATATATAGGGTCTATTTACATAAAGATTGATGGTTCACGATTTCTTAGGCCTTCTATCACTCTATATATAAGCTATCTTCTTCATTTACCCTTAATAATAATGTTGTACTCGCATATAATTAAGAATATAGAGGATCCAAACCAAGCATTGGCTTATTTATCTAATCCATTTATAAGACACTATATAAACGGTATTTTAGATGTTATAGTTATATTCATCAAGAAATGTGATTAACAATTGATGATAGACCACTAATGATGGAAGGTATATATTATAAATTTAGTTTATACGTGGATTTTGTTTTACAATGAATGGTTATCTTGGGTTCTCTGGTATCTAATAAAATTTAATTCATTGAACATTTGTAGTTTGATACTTAAAATCCATTTATATATATTCTATATTACATAGAAATATTAATTGAATGATTGGATAATTTCATTTTATGTATTTTAGCTATTATAAGGTTTTTTATGCAAATTGACTATGAATGTATGACCATATGCCACTATTATATTGTAATTTTTTTTTAATCTTGGGAATTTTTTTTGGATAGATTTTGGGGGTTTATTTCAATTTTTTTTATATTTTTCGGTGTCACAGGATTTGTGCATGGTTACGAGAAAATATGTCTCATTCATGTGTGGTGTGTTGTAGTTAATTACAGTAGGGTTATCATGAATGGAACATAGATTAGTAATTGTGTGACCAAATACTTAAGTAGACAAGTTCTCAATTAAAATTTACAACATGCTTGGTTTATAGTTTATCAATCTATAAGGCATAACCCGGATATCCTCATTGTTTTTAATTAAAATATTATTCATATTTATAAACTTGTTTAATTTTTTTGAGTTTTTTACCCATATTTCTCTGAAATTTCATGTAGTCAGCCTAACTAGATCTCGAAGGAGAGCACCATGTCATTATCACATAATTCTTGACTTTCTATTCTATATTTTATGTCATTTATAACATAATCAGTGATCCATTATCTTTTTCTCTCATTCTATCCTTACAATTTCATTCTTCTCTAATTATTTCATATCTCAGAACATATAAATGTTGTGTGATCTATGTTTTTATTTTTATGTTTTTATATCCAAAGATTTTTATTATTTAAGACATATATATTGAGATTACAGGAACAATATATCTTCATCATCGAAATTGAGTGGTCTGTCTTGGATTTATGTTGGTGTTTTTAGGAAATTAATTTATTTTCCCATTAATGAGATGATTTGGTTTTGAAATTGATTTTCCTTAAAATTATAATTATATATGATAACCACAGTTAATTTACAATGTGTTTCAATGAAGTTTTTATCATAGAATAAAGATTTTACCTATTTAAATGCTGTAAATATTTGAACATTAATTATTTAATTATTACAAACCATTTTCAAATTCATATGAATATCCTTTAAATCATTTGGATTGTACATGTGATTAATTATCCTCTTTTTTTAACAATAGAAAAAATATTTATATTGAATTATTTTCATATATAATGTTTTTTTATAATGATACCATAGAGTTATCTAAATATTTTTTATTCCAAGAAATGCAAAATGGTAATACATTTTTATAAGGATTCTTCATACAAGAATATTTTTAATATTATAAAATAATTTTTATGATTATTATAATTCCATTGGTGGATCTATAATAGGTTATGTTTTTTATTTTATGAATTGTGACTCCATAGGGGGATTTACTTTCATATAATAAGATTTTATGTATTCTTGGACAATATCATTTAAGGGTATTAGAGGTGGATGATATTTTGGTATTATTCTATATTGACAATTTTTTTATTGGAATGATTTTATACTCTCCTCCATATTTTTTTCCATGATAACCAATTAATTCATTTGGAGGATAATAAAGTGTACTTCCCTAGTTGGTTCATAGATAAACTATTACACCTACTATATAATTTTCAAGGACTCGGGTAGTAGCCACAAAGAGGTCCATGTAGGTAATTCAGGTTTATTTTGTATTTATTTATGAAGAAATAAGGAATCATAATTGGCTCCATGTTTATAGTAAAATTAAAATAATATTACTTAAGAACCAAGGGTATAATGCCTGAAATTAATTTCTTGATTAGTGGTATAATGTATGGGACACTTATATCATGATAGTTTTTATACACTAATTATATTTTTTCTATTGAAATAATTTTCATTTTTTATGTTGTATACTTGAAATATAGGTCCTTATACCATTGTGATTATATTATTCATGGTTTTTTGAGTAACCAATTTTCATTAATAAGTTTTTTATGTGTTTTTCAAACAAATATATTATATTTATAGTTTACTGATGAATTTGGTGAAAATTTTTGAGGTGAATTTTTTGTTAGGTTTTATTAAATCAATGGTTCATGTTTTAAAATATGATATAGTTTCATTTGGAATTCCCTGAAGATAAAGTTATTGTACATTATAATTTTGATTATACAATGTATATCCATTAATTATTAATTATAATGGGAAATAATAATTTCCAATATATTTCCAAATATAATTCATGACTTATTAAAATTTTATGAAATTCGTAGGCTAATTGGTGATATCCTATTGTGCCTGTTGGCTCACAGAGAACATAAAAACATGTGTTTTTCTATGTGCATGTACACTTATTAATCTCTCACATTATATAAATAATTAGTTTTTTTGTTTATGTAGGGTAAATATTTGTTTTTCCTTCAATGTAACAGTACATATTTTTCTAGAAATGACATGTTACCTAGAGGATTCAAAAAAATATGGTCCTTGTTTTTTAAATTTGGGAAGCAGATATATCTTCTAAGATGAGATTTATTTATTTTTTCATTGAATTTATTTTATCCTTTGGTCTCATTATTTATGTTTGATGGTGTGTAGAATGTCATTAGATGATATTTTTATGTCATTATAAATGATATGTCTGTAACTGTATAATTTATGACTTGTTTGAAATCTTCATGTATTTGAATATAGTTATCTTTATTGAATGATTTTCAAATGTATATATATGCTCTATGAAAGATTATTTGTAAATGATATGTTGTTACGTTGACATGATTTGATGTTGAAACTATTCCCAAGAGTTTTTCCTTCAATTCACATATAATATTTTCCATCCTAAGGTGGATAAGAATGACCTTCTATCCCAAAGCCAACGTTAGATGGGTGACATGTCAGTTAAACCGAAGGAATTTCATTATAAATGATATGAAAAACATATTTCGTGAAAATTATTTAGTTTTATGGTAACCTCATTTTGTTACTAGATTGCTGTCATTGGAGTATGAAGATAAGGTTGAAAAAACTCGAGATGTAGATTTGAGGAGATTTATTCTTGCAATTTGTGATTCATCATATCCATTTTCCATGGTTATTTAAGGATTTAGGGTTGTATTTTGATTTTGTACATAACTAAATTTGGTGCTTTTCATTGTGGGAAGATTATATTTAAATCCCTAATGAGTTATTAACTGGATATTGGTGGTTCACTCATGGATTGGATTGATAATACAAGTTGAAAAAGTGATTCTTGTTTATAATTCACGGTATGTCAATCTATATGGAGCTTCTACATTTAACTCTATGAGCATTATAGATAGTGTCACATAATTGGAACATGTCTAAGAAAACAATGTTTCAAAACAACTCATAGATCTGCATCCCTCTTGTATATTTTATTTTGAGCTAATTTTATCACATATTAAAACTCAATGGATTTCCAATTGTTAGAGAAGAACCAATTATTTTTTTAGTCTTTTGGTGTTGTTATAATGGATTTTTTTTCTATTGTTATAGTTATTCCTTGATTATTCTAATTTTTTTATGGACTGTATTGGTTCTTGAAGGGTAATTTCTTGAAATGTTTGAATTAAAAAATTGTTTTACTTATCTCTCATAAAAATATATTCTCTATTTCTCCATAGGTATTTTATAACAAAATTGACATCATTATTATATTTTTGAATGTATTTATAAATGAATGGGTTCCTTAAAAATATTTTATTGAATTAATATATAGTAATTGAGAAATAATTTTAATTCTAATAATGAGGAAAATTCATTCATTATGTTTCAAATAGAATGAATTATTTTACTATAAATGGGGTTTTATTAATGTTTAATTGATGTTAAAAAGTGGTTTAAAATTTATGTATAGTAATAGGTTATTTTAATGTGAATGAGTTTTATGATGTAAATCATTTTAATAAATTTATACATTAATATTTATCTATAGACTATAGTGGGTCTGTTTGAATTTGTTTTTTAATGTCCCTGCAAAACATTGTGTGGTAGATTATTTAGAATAAAATTTACTCTCTTATAAATAACCATGAGTTTATAGGCTTCAAATGGATAACATGGATTGTTTTAAAATCATTTAAATAATTAATGGTTTTGAAATAAGTTTATATTTATTATTTTAAAATGGGAAATTCATTCAATAAATTTACATAGAATAGAGAAATGTACATTTTTTTACAATTTTTTTAAATTTATAAATTAAATGTTATATTTAAAAATTATTTTATGTTTTTAAGGGTTGTTTATTTATTTAGTTGATTTTTATTTTAGATTGTTTTCATTGGAAGATAAAAAGAAAATTTTATTATATTGTGAGTCGTAAAGCAGTTAGGTTCATGTTTTATGTTATTTATAATACTACCTCTGATAAAACATTAATGAAATTTATAAATTTAATTAAATTAAGTTTTGATAGGGTGGTTATTATAATATGTAGAGTTGGTGATCTTTTATCAGAGTTTTTTTTGTAGTTTTATTGAAATAAGACTCTAGTGTTATATGATTATGATTGTTTATCAGTTCTGTGAAATTCAATACTGTTTATTTAGATTATGTTAATGTTTCTTAGATAGTTCTTCCTAGATTTTTCTATGACACCCCTATATTTTATAATAAATTTAATTTTAAATAAATATGATTTATTTAATATATTTCATTTCATATATCACATAATTTAAATAAAAATTGATATATTATTAAAATATTATTATTCAATGCGATAGTCAACGCTTAGCCATTAAATTGGTGGGATTTAAGACTAATAAAATAATATGAATTTTTTAAAAATTTTATAAATTAATTGATTGGTTATCAGTTTTTTATAACTAAAAATAGAAGAATTTTTAAGAAAACATAATGTTTTTCAAATAAATAATAGTTATGAACATATAAATTATTTTAATTAATATAATATATTTTGATAATTTTTTAATAATTAGTATGTATTTTATAGATTATATATTGAATAATGTATATTAAAATTCATATAATGGTTTTTATTAATAAAGTAATGTGAATAAATCTCCATTTATACATAACATTCATTTTTCTGATAATGATTATTATTTTCTTTAATGTGCTAATTTTATAATAAATTGCTCAAAAATATTGAATTTGAATCTTATAATTTATATTCCACATATATAATCAAAAAAACTATTACATTTTAGAACGATTAATTTAATTTTGGATCATTTTGAATTGTAACCAAGTTAATGATTTTTCAGCTCGGTATGGGAAAAAACATGTAAAAATATGTTCAAACTATGTGGAAGAGATTTAAAATATCTATAAGATACCACTAACATATTTTATGAGTTTTATTTCAACCAATATATTATATGAAGTTAAATATTAACTTTTAAAAAATTATTTTAAATTTTTGAACATAAGATATGTTTTTAAGAAGTTATGTTGTATTTTTATAAATTATTAAACTATTTTTAGAAGATGCATTTAATATTATGATTGTAAAATTAAATTATGTTTTTTAATGATAAAAAGTATAAAAACAATCCACTTTTATATAACACTAAAAATATTGAAACCGATTTGTTTCATTACTGCAATGTATATTTTTTACTCTTAAATGTGTATTTTAATAAAAAATTCTTTTTAGTAGTTTTCTATTCATATATTGAATTTAATTTATAATACCTATATCAACTGAATTAGATAAAATATATTTCAATATTTGGATCTAAATTTCTCAAAAAAATTAAATTGACACTTTAATTTTTTTATATAGACTTTTTTATCACTGTATAAATTTTATGTTTTCACAATAACAGTTAATATAGGTTTAAAGAAGTTTAACTATGAGATAAGAAGATAAATATTTTCAAAACCAATATAAATTAGATTTATAATTCTTCATTTAAATAATATAATGTCTCATAATGTAATTTTTCTTTCATATGTTCTAATTGACATGATTTTGAAATATATATATATATAAATTCAATCTTTTATGTAGATCAAATTGTTCACATGACCACTTTAATTTAAGGGAACCATCTATCCTCAGTTATAAAAATGTTTGAGCCTTTTATTATAGAGAATACATCTCTAAAACCACATTATCTTCATTAACCACAAATTATATATTATTTTCATGCCAAAATCTAGTCATTTCAATGATTAACATTTAAGGAAAACATGATTATCAATGATAAGTTATAACAATTATCGAAGTACATTAAAATTTATCTCTTTTCTACAACCTATGAAACTATGTAATCCATTATAAAATATTTAATTTAGTGTAATCATTATATATTGTTGTTATTATGATAATAGAACAATCAATATTAGAATCTTTTCTATTCTATGGGAAAATATGGCATCACTCATTCATATGTGTGGAGTACCACCTCCATGAAGCGATCTATTTTTTATTCATAAATTATTAACAGTTTTAAGTATAATAAAATATTTAATATATATATATATATATATATAATTTATAAAATTAGTATAGTCTTACTTGTTTCAATTATTATTTAATTATTTTTCATTCCATCCAATGAATGGTTGAAACATCACCCATGCATATATAAACACTAATTCCATCATGAAGTGAATTAATTAATTTTTCATTAATGAAAATATTTTAATAGTTATAAAACTTTATATAATGATAACATAATATAAAAATTACATGATTGTAATTCTATAGATGATAATAATGAACAATTTACAATGATTTATAGTGATTAATGGAAATATTCATAAAATGGGATGTAGTTTTACTTAGAAAAGTGATTTTATAGAACCTAACTATTATACTATTTTGAAAATGTCATAATAAATTTTTATAGATTATTATATATATGAGTATGGATCTATAATTGATGTATAATAAATCATTATTTATAATATAGATGGTTCAAACACATTAAAAATAATATGAGACCTGTGGAATGGGATTTATGTTAGAATCAAATTTTATTTTAATATTATCTATAATAAATTTTTAATGAATGAAATTATATAGATCAAATACTTAATTGATGATTTATATTTTTATATTTTTCATTTTTTGGAATTTTAATGTTATAAAACCATTTTTTACTCTTTGGTTGATAAAATGACTGAAAATATGTTTTTATTAATAAAAAACATGATTTACACTTTGGCCTAATAAATTTTCCTTCCAAAACAATATTTAGTTCAAATTATTTTAATTAAAATTTTAATATTCTCAAAAGAATTATTAAATTCATTTATACAAATTTTTTACTATATATAAATAGGTTAAGAAATATTGTTTTTATTTTTTTTCCAAACAAATACTTTTTTAGCCAATGTGTGAATATAATAATTATTTTAATGTATTCTAAACAAAAAAAATTTGGCAAAAACATGGATACTATTTTCATTGGATATTTGACTAAAATTTACAATGATTATTTTAAATGAATTTTTTTCTAAATATTTTGAAAAAGAATAAAAATAAATATTATGTTTCCAAACATAAAATTTTATTTTCATGAAAAAAAGATCTATTAATATTTTAAAATTATTTTAACTATAAACAACTCATTTGTTGTTAAATATGATTCACTAGGAACAAGATCAAATGATAGAATCCTAATTCAATCTCTATTTGGATATTTACTACGATGAGAAATTATGATGAAAGAAGATTTATTTCCCATATGTTATAGATGTGTGACATGATAAATGTTTTATTTGAATTAAGTCATAAATATATGTATGTATTACGATTATGTGATCGGTGGGTACATTTATGAACTCCAATGAATCTGGTAATGTGATATTATTATCTCATTAGGTGATGATGATAAAAGTTTAAATTATTAAGAATCCACGTTTTCACATTTTTATGAATGAATATGATTTATTCAATATATTTTTACAATATTATGCATATATTTGATTTTGAATATATATGTTCATATTTTTTATGACAGAGTATTATTAGTTCAACATATTTTCACAAGAATACACATATTCAGTATTGTGAATATACATGTTCACAAGATTATTATTTTCTATCCCCACGATTCAAAATTTCTAGTTTATAATTCATGAAATATGATTACTAGTTTTACAACCTTATGGATCATTCATATATATATTACTTGGTTTTAGAGTTTATTATGTATGGATTTTGGAGAATTAATACTTTTGGTTTATAACATGCACTTTATAATGTCATCAGAGCACTATGATCATTTTATTATCTCTTAATATTGATATCTCCTATTATTACTTTTAGTGAACATTTGTTCTTATCCATTTATATGTTTTACTTCACCATGTTTGGGTAGAAAGATTTCTTTTTTATATATAAAAATTGTTTCTATTATGATTATGTTTGTAGAATATGTTGAATATCATATAAAAATCAGTTAATTATATATGTGGTCTTCAAAGACACTAGTCCTTTGTGTCACAAATGAATTCTTATTTATGATATGTAATGAATATATATCTAAAACGATGAAATATTTATGATTTTATGATTGGGTATAATTATTTTGAATCAGTGTTATGAATAGTATATTTTTGAACTATAATAATAAAACATTAAAAAAACATCAGGATAATCATATGTATTGGATGACATAATAATTTTTCATAAAGGGGGGTGAGTAATTTTCCTTGAAAATATATTAGTTCATAAATACTAGAAAGTAAATGTGACAATCACATATATGCACTTAGTGGTAATATCTATCAATAGGGAACACATGATGTCTAAATGATCTTTATTGGTGCATGATAGGTGTTCCTAGGACTACACAGCAGGAAATATTCTTTGTAATGATATGCTTTGGTATCTTTTCATTTTCATTGTAAACCTTTATAAAAGATTTTAATTGAAAATTAATATTGATGAACTAGGTTCAAACTTATGTTTCGTTTTTTGGTCTAATTATTTCGTAATTTCTATCATTTTGATAATTATTTTTAGTAATATATGATTTCCGAAATTAATTAATGTAGCTTCATGCTTAATATATTTTAGTAAATGGAAGAATCCATAAGGAACAATGTGATGTGTAATGGTCATAAACAATGTAGTGATCATTCTCATTTTAAATAAAATGTTTTTGGAAATGTTATTAAGTATATTTTTACAAATCATACTGAAATCTCTAAATATATGAGTGGTGGCATAATGTATAACGATCTTATAAATACTCCATGAATTAAAATAAATTCAATTAAGTACTTTAATAGAAAATTTCATGCTACCTTTAATGGGAATTATGATGACAAAATTTCTATGAAATGGAACAAATTATTGGAAAGGATAATTTCTATTATAATTTTCATCCTTAAATGAGAAATATTTCTAATATTTATATCAATTGTAAGGATAAGATGATTAATTTAAGACTATAATAAAAAAACATGATGTAAGAGGTAGGAATAAAGTCAATTTAATAGTTCGAGTTTAAATTATTATCTTTTAATAAATGAATTCCCTATCCTAATTGTGATATAATAGAGAGGGAATTTGGGATCTAAATCAGTAGCATGCTGAATCTGTTAGAACATATGATGTAATCATTAAATTATATTCATGGTACACATCTTAATTATAAATTAATCATTCAATTAAAAATGATTTATTATTGGTAAGACAAAAAAAGAAAAAAAAGATATAGCTATAAGATATATTTCTATATATTAATAAATATTTCATTGTGATCTAATTGTTGAAATGAATAGTGGGAATTATTTTTATTTTAGTGGAAGGAATAGAAAAGTAAATCATCATGGAAACTCGAATGTTAAATACCACGAAGAAAAACAATTAAAACATATAAATACCAAAATTATGTGGTAAATCAATCAAGAATTTTTTTGAAATGACATTTCCAATTATTAATTTTTTTAGGAGTTTTGAAATCATGAAATATGTTTTCAATTGGGGATTAAAAGGATATAAAATGAAATATATGAGAATATGTATTCATCCAACTATGTTTAGTGTTTTAGATACTATGATAGAGGGGATTATTTGATTCAGTTCCCTACACAAAGAGTTAATGGAGATTATAGTCCCCAACTATCTAAAATGATGATGTATAATAGGGTGGACTTTTTGACCCCAAATGATATGGTTTTGGGGAAAAATTTGGTTAATACTACAATTACCATACACTATATAATTGATAAATTCTTTTTTTATTAAAAATCTACCACCTCTTTTATATCTGAATAATTTTATAATTGTATTATATCACTAGTCCAAATATATGATGTTATTTTTTTAGTGAAAACCCATAACATCACAATGATAACATATCATGTCTATAAAACATCTATAATATAATATTTTTTTGAATTTTATTCCATAAAATATTTTGAATCACTATATTGTTTAATTTTTGGTTATTTTTTGAATGCATTTTCTTTTTATAAGTAAATTATGTATCAATTTCTAAGGAAGGGAAGTCACATTAGATATTTTCATTCAAAATATAATTTTATATAATTTTGAGGATATATATATGAAAATAAATTAAAAATTAAATCCATTACATAGGTCTTGACTCCAATTCAAAAGGGGTATTTATCTACGATGGTTATGGAGAATGTAAACATCAATGATATTCCGATTTTATATATGTTTTTTGATGTATTTCTGGATGATTTTATTAATCTTAATGTGAATTTTAATGTTGAATTTTTATTATAACACATAAAAAATGCTATATCTATTTTAAAGACTCTATATATAATGGGCCCGACTAAATAGAAATAATTGAAGAAGAATCTATTGGAGAATTTTGGTAAGGTATTAATTTTCATATGTGAATCACATTAAGGTGAATATGTTTTTTTAAAGAATGATAAAGGAATAATTCAATTATATATTTATTATCTAAAACTTTACAATATTAATACATATAAAAAATATCTTTCACCCTATATTGATGAGTTTTTTGGTCAACATCATGGAGCTGAAAATTATCAATGATTGACCACTTTTTCAAAAATCATCCTTTGATTATGAAAAAGATTATTTATTGAAGATATCATTATATATGATAAATTTTAATGAGAAATTTATAGTAACTCCATTCAAATTCACCAATTCCACCATTATATTCACATATACGAAGAAAAGAATCAATAAAGATAACCTTGAAAATTCAATATTAGTTTTTATAGAAGATAATATTATATTTTTAATGGGAAGTTATGAGAATGAAGACCATTTTATGATATTGTAAAAGACATTATGTAAGGAGAATTTGATCAAAAAAACAAATAGGTGTGATTTTTTTCTAGGAATATTTCATTTATGGTTCATATATTATCATGAAATGGTTTATATGTATATCCTTCAAGGATGAAAGTTCTTTCACAATGGCTTACACTAACTATGGTATCTGAGATCAGTAGTTTTTAGGGGTTTGAAGGATTTTATTTAAATTTTTCTAATAGATTTTCCTAGGTATAAAATCTAATAAATTTTATAACATTTTAGATATTTATATTCCCTAGGATAGATGAATATCAATGAATGTTAAAGAAGATAAGAATATTTTTCATTGAACCAATTCTCACACTAAATTTTAGTTCAAACGATCTTCCCATATATATTGATACATTCAATATGTAACTAGGATTCACCCTCATAAAAAATTACACAATTATATCTTATGCCTTACACCAATGTACATTTAAAGGGATAAATAACCACACTCATGATTTAGAGGCAGAATCCATTTTTTCATGAATATAGGGTGGAATTATCATTTAAGTGGATGGTTTGATGCATATATGGATCATAATATATTGAGGTATATAATCAAAATGAAATGTTAGAAAAAGAACCAAATGTGATAGATGAAATTGATTATGGATTATAGATGCCCAATAAAATTCCATCTTGGGAAGGGTAACAAGGATGATGAAACACAGAGTTGGTAATACCATACTACTTTATAAGTTATATTTATTGAAATAGAACCAAATATATATATATTTTTAATTAATGTCTCTTTAAATAATTTGAAAAGGGGATATATAATATCACTATTATATGAATGTTGAACCCTACATCCATGTAAATATTATGAAGTAAAAAAGGGTGATTTTAAAATATATAAGATGTTGAGAAAAATCTTCATGTTCAACTATATTTTAATTGAGTTAAAAGTTTTAGGAATATAATATGTTTCCCATCAATACCAGACATTATTAATGAGCTACTGGATGATTCTAATAGATCATTTTTCTCTATTCAATGTGGATGTATAAATATATAGATATGTTAAAATGTGTTTTTATGGTTTGATTTACTAAAACAAATATTAATGATTATATATATCAATTCATGGTAAGTAAAAATTTATTATTGACTTAGATAAGTCTAAGGAAATTTTATAACCAATAACCATAATAAAATAGAAATGAGAAAAAATAATGATTTATTTCGTTTTTGGACTCCCCAAAACCAAATAAGGATATAATTAGATTTTCTTAAATTAATCACCTTATTATGTCATCCAATTTCATTTAAATTAGTAATGATTTCTCTCTTTATACACTTTCTAGTTTATACATTATGGAAGTGGTAATATTTCATAGTTTACCACATTCTATTGCATCTAATATTTATATGAGGTATACCTTGATGTTATGGATATGTAATTAGAAATATATGGACACAAAGTTGAGTGTCATTACATTATTTCATCCTTAAATAGATCATCAATCATAATGAAAAATTAATAACCCAAAATGTATGTTGAGAGAATATTCAATCTATATATAAGGATTATTTGATTAACCCTTTCCTCTAGTCAAGTGTTCTTATAAAAATATCATTCACTCAGGTGTTTATTAGGATATATATGAATCCCATTACCACAAGAAGTTAAAAAATCCAATGTCCTTGGATAAATTTTTATAAATAAATATTTTCTGAATCACATATACTTGATAAAATGGAATACATAGATAGATCCATTCAAAATCAAATCATGGAAATCATACTCAAAAAAGTCATTCTTACAATCATCAGAGAGATGTAGTGTTTGATGAAGTTGACAAGGTGTTCCTAAAAATATATCATTAATATAGGCTAACATTATTTTCAATGAAGGTAACATGGATCCCTAAATGTATCTACACATTATACATTCCCAATAATATAATATTTTTTAGGTATCTTATAGTGCTTCTACCTCACCTCTCTCAAGGAAATTATGTGTTCAATGTATCTTTTTAAAGGTGTTACATACACAATCGTTTTAAACTTTTTTGAAATTATGTTTTACCATTTCAGAATGATATATATTATAACGAAAATTTAGTTGATATTTTTGGATCAAATGGTGAATGTTTTGAAAAATTATACCACTCACCCAAACAAACATTTTTGGTGAAAACATAAATTTCATAAAGATGTGTGGGAACTTGAGTGTGCGAGGAGGAAGAAATATTTGGAGTTATTTATATACATGTGACATGGTATTATGGGATAACTTATTATAATGGGATTGAATGTGACACACAAATATTATAATATATATATATATATGAATTTTTTGTTGTCATTCTTTATCAAAAACACCTAGTATAAATGAACATTGATAAACTTATAAAATATTATTAATTAATATCAATTTTATCAAATAAATGTTGGATTTTTGGTTAAAAATATAAATTTTCATACTCTGATAAATTATTCTATACACATGTCTAAGATCGCTTCATTATATTTCTATTTCTTGAAATGAAAATAAATTCATTTTGAGGTTAAACAAATGTTTTTCTCGAAAAGTATTCTGATTAACATAATGTTTTTTTATCTTAATAATTTAAATTATACTGTAATTCTATATGAACATATGTATATTCAGATATTATATATTAAAAAAAGTATTTAACACACATAAAATGTTTATTACAAGGAATATAATAAAAAAATCTAATTTTTGGATTAAAAATGCATATCCCAAGAAATAGTGGTTGTTTTGTTTTCAATAATAATTTTAATATGAGTTTATAAAAAATTAATAAATTTTATTATTTTAAAATAGATTAAAAATTTGGAATATTATAAATTAATCTATTTTAATAAATCAATATTATTATTATACATCTTCTTTCCATGCTATGGGAAAAAACAATATCACTCATCTATTTGTAGGAACTACAAGCTCTATGATGTGAAGAGTTTCATTTTTCATTACAACATAACATATATTTTTAATAATTTATTTAATGAACATATCATATATTTTATATATTATTACTTTTATTTAAATTTTCATTATTATTTTTATCATTCATACCATTTATAGAGAAGTAAAAACAGCAATCTTGTGTACATACAGTCTACCATCTTCGTGAGAAGATGTAATTCATTTTTCATCAACACATTATATAAATTGTTTTTATATTATAAATATTTATTATATATGATTCTATTTAATTGATTATAATTCATTGGATGATATAACTAAGATCAATGTATAGGGTCTGAAACCATTGAATTGAAACAGACGTGATATAGAAAGTAATTATCACATGGAACAATGATTTTAATAAGGAATTGTTAATAGACTAGTGATAAAATTTCATGATGAAATCATATATAGTAGAGTATTAGTTATTATGGTTCGAAATTTTTTTATAATATTTATATATTTATATTTCATGAGGTTAAAATGTCTAGGATTAAATATGAATCATGATGTAAGGGATTTATGTTATAGTCTCATTTATTTTTGATATTTTCATTGTAAAATTTCAGTTAAAGAAAATTATATGGGCCATATACATTATACCACATCTATTTAAATATACTATGTTTAGTCTTTTCATTTTAATTTAACAATACCATTTTCTTCTCATTATTACTTAAAATGATTGATATCGTATTTTTAAGATGAATTTCATTCTTTTCACATTAGTCGATAATCAATTTATTCGATGTCCAAATTTTATTTTAAAATATTAAATGATTTTTAACTATTACCAAATGATAGAATAAATTGTTATTTACCTATATTTTAATTTTTATAAATTTTTAGAAGGTATATTCTTATCAATTTTTTAAGTAGTTGTTTTTTTAATAAAATCATAAAGAAATAATTATTCTAGTTTATACTATAGGAATGAGTTTTATTAGTTATCTTGAATACTCTATTATTTTAATCCTACTTAAAATGATTCCATTATTATACTCAAATGAAACTTTATCTCAAATATTCTATTTTTCTAATTTATAAAATTGTGAATTCTAATTTAGAATTTTGTTTTCTTCTCAAAATATTTTAGACATATTAAAGGTATTTTCATCTTTGAAAATATCCTTTGATAATACATATGATTCAATGGGGAGTTTATCTAATTAATAAAGCATTACTTATTTTCTCCAAGTTTTTTTATTATGATGATTAATTATCGATATAATCTTATTTCATTTACATGGGATAGGCTTTGAAAAAATTTTAATTAAATTAATGACCATATGGACGAAATATGAAAAGACTATGCTTATGTGGTGAGTGTGTCCATTAAATTCCTCAAATTAAATTTGAAATTTGATATTGATATATCAATATATGTAAAATAAAAGTGAATAAATGATTTAGAATATTATTTTTCACTTTTAAATATGTTATTGCAACTTATTATTTTTTATGCGCCCCAAAGTATGCACAAAGACTTCAGTAGATAACTATGTTCATATTTTGATGTGTGAGTATGATTTATTCTAGTTATGATCAATTTATTATATGTGGACATGATTTCAAATAGATATCTTTATAATTTTGAGATTTCTTATTCTTATGATACCACATTCCAATGTAATTACACTTTAATGAAAATTACCATATTGACACCCTTATTTGGTGTTGTTTTTATATATTACATGATTTTATTATTTTTGATCAACTATTTTTTCGGTATGAATATTTGTTTTGGGTACCTGAACTTTATCATGTTATCATAACCTTTTCATCAAATTTTTCTCTCTTATTATTTATATCTCCCATGACTAGCCATACTAACATGTTGAGATCACCATTTCATATGTTTTCCATACCTAGAGTATTGATAGAAGGATATATGTTTTATATTACTTGATGCACATTAATATAATGATAATTGTGGATGAATTTGAGGATATTTTTAGATATATGTTGATTAAGTCTCTAGTATCTAAATATACTAATCTATTATAGTCCCTAGGAATGTATATTTTTGGAATGTAATGAATATTTATCTAAAATGATTTAATATTTATCTCTGTTAATATCGAGTCACTATTGTGAACATTAAGTATATCATTTGAATTTTCAATGGAATAGTGATGCTTGGTGGATGTCTTTAAGATATATTAATGGATGTTTTTTTCTTGGGGCAATGAAATATTGATTTTGTTGAGTTTTATGGTTTACTGACATACACGGGGATAAAATCTACTTCTTAATTGAGTAACATGAGTTTATGATATACTAGATTGAGTTGTTTACTACATAGTTTTTATTTTGGATTTTTTTTTTCGTTTTATCATGCCACATTTTTTTAAGTTTGGGGACCTAGGTTATGTATTTATTTTCACATTTTACAGATGTATCATCCATTTCAGTTTATACAAATTCATATTATGTATTTTGGTTATCTGATCATTGGGATTAGAATGTACTAATGAATTTGATTAGTATCATTTTTGGGATACTAATATTTCTTCAGGTTGTGTCTTAACTTAGATAATATTTTATATGTTTCTTGGATGATTTATTTATAGTTGAAGCTGTTACATTGGAATCATTTTGATTATGACGAATCTTGATTGTAATATATTTCTCCTGATTTTTTTTAATTTTATTTCACCATTTTGGAAAATTTTAAATAGTTTGGAGACTAATAACAAGTATAAATCCTTTTAAGGAAATGGATTATTTTTTTTGTGGCTAAAAATTACTTGGGTTGGTTTGGGGGTGATCGAGTATTTGGATTCATTTATTTTGAGGATTTATGAGGCATTTTGATACTCCTATTTTTGATGTCCCTCCATAGTTCTTGAACAACTCACCCACCTTTTTTGTTGTGGGTGTGAAGGTGTTAGAATTCCATTGAATTTTAATATTATAGTAGACAATATAATGGAATAATACAAAATATTGGGTAGATTTTAACATAGCATCTCGTGATTATAATTTATATATTATTTAATATTTGATTAATTTGTGTTTTTCATATTTTTTGAGTTTTTTTTCAAAAAATCGTATATTTATTTGTGTCTCGAAATATGCACCTATTTATAAAAAACTAAATGAAAGACATGTTAGAGTTTATATAATTATTTTTCTAATCCATTACACTATTTTGTTTATATTTTGGTAAACCATTCAACAAATTTGATTAGGTTATGCACTTATCCAGTTCCTTCTACAAAATTGGTTCAAATTTTAACAAAATATAAAGCCTATTAGAGTGAGTTGTATCATTTTTATTTAAAATAGAATATAAATTTATAGCCAAACAAAAATTTCCCATTTTCCACCCCACATATATCATTTTTATGGTCTTTAACACAACATGATTTTATAAAATATTTCACAACAAGTAAATTTAGTTTTTCATAATGCTTACAATACATGAAACATTAAGTATAAATAAACCTTATTATAGTATACCATTATAACATAGAAATTGTATTACTAAAATTCAAATAAATAAACACTTTAAAAAAATTATAGTGGTGTTTGGTAAAGACTGTATATTTTTAGTAATATTATTATATTATTCAAACGTATATTTTGCTTAAAAATTTATTTTATTGATTTTAAATATATAATAAAATTAAAATATTCCACATTTAGAAACATTAGTTGAGATAATAAATTTCATTTTTTAAATTACTATTTCATAATTATATTAGACTGAATTTTTAATAATTTTCTAACATTTTTATTTTTTGACGAATAATGAAATCTACTTATTTTTTTTTGAAAACAGACACTTTGATTAATTAATTTAAAAAAATAATATTTATGTTTAAAAGGTTTTAAAATAAATTATAGTAAATTATAATTATTATTAATCAAATTTAGTTATTAAAATTAAATATATATTTTAGTTTTGGAAGAATTTTTTAATATTTTAGAAAACAATTCTCTTGAAAAATAATTTTAATCACAATTTGGGAGTTAAATATTAAATTAATTTATACCATATATATGAATTTAGTTAGAAAAAATTATCAGTATTTCAAATAAATAGGGTAATGATTATTAATTAGAACCCTTTCATATTTTTTCATTATGAATACTAACATAATAAAGTATTTGATAGCTCTATAATGGTCAAATTAAAAAATAGTGTGAAAAGTTTCACAAATGGAATTAATATTTCTCTAAGACATTATTTTAATCTATTGGATTGGTGGAAATCATTTATTTACATCCTTGACTCAAAAATATCAACACATTTTTTGTAATATCCCAAACCAAGATAAGTTACATCCCACATTAAATTTTTTATTAATGGAGAATCTTTTGGGGATTGTGATTGGGATCATGTGTTTATTAGATGTTTGTGAATAAAAATGACTTAAAATATTACATGATATACTATTTTCATGGATGGTTCATTGTTTGTTAATCCAGTATCCCTAATCATGTTGGGTGTATGTTTCTTAGATATAACTGATTAAACTACCTTCGAATGGATTGACAACCATGTTGGCCTCCCTAGACTCCCATGCAGTAGTTCCCCTTTGGAAACATGCAAGTTCTTGGAAGACAAAAAATTGTTCAAAACTATGGGGGTGGCTAGTTAGATCATGTTCCGTGGCTCTATCATAGGCAAGGTGAGACACATTGTGGTATAATGGGTTTTCCAACCATGTGTTCAATCAACGAACCTCTTAAAATTTGGGGAAATAGAAAATTTTCACTATCAATACTTTCTGATTAAACAATTAATTTTCACCCCTATTCGACCCCAATATCCATGTTGAAAACCTTTTATCTCTTTTTTATCACTAGATGAATCTCTAACATTTATTATGTGAATGGAATACCAATTGTTGTGAATCAATGCATGAGGTATTTCTTCATCTCTAATTCATTCCATTTTCTATAAGACACATGGTGTATGGTTTCCTCACATTTTAAATCACTAAATACAATTTTTATATGTTTTCTATATCTTAGTGTTTAAGGCAATTTTATCTAAAAACAAGGTTTTAATTTGAGTAATTAATCATATGAAAGGATGTGGTAGGTGTTCTACTTGAATTTTATAATAGTCATAATTTTATATAAGTATATGTGTTTCTACCCATGTACTTCCTTGATATATTTTAATTTAATTGGCTAAAAAATAACATTGTTTCCAGATTGAGTTTCAAGACCTTTCACAAACCCTATTAGGTTTGTTGGTGATGTGAGACCATACCTAGGTCTACCCTGGGAGTCTGTCAAACCTTCCAAAATAAATAAATGAATTGGTAGGCATTGAAATAGGTATATTTTTTGGTTGAATGTGTAAAATGTTTTACTTAGACTATAGACATGATTAATGCTATTATTTATATGTATATATGTTATATTATTTTAATTATTTAGATAATTTTTAAAATGTTTCAGATGGAATGTTTTGTATTTTAGTCCAATATCGATTTTTAATGAAAAAACTGATGTATTAAATGGGATAAATTTCATAAAATGAGGTTCCATCCACATGTTGATTTGAAAAGGGGCTTCTTATTAACTATTAACTAACGATTTAATATTGAGGAGTGGATTCCATTTTGGTGACCACTATAAAATAAAAAATTTAAATGATTAAACATGGATATGAATAACTTTGGTCATGGATATGTTTTTATTCTCAAAAAGGAAGAACATTGTTTTGAATGGGAGATTTTTGATTAATTTAAAAATAGTATCTAGTTGTAGTGTTTTATTTCATTTCAAAAGGGATGGGTTTTATTTAGATAAATATTTGGTTTAATTATTCCATTGAAAACTTGGTAAATGGTATGCATGTGGTATTGTACTGAGGCTCTACTTCAACATGAAATCCTAGACTGACTCTCCAGTCCCCAATAATGTTTTGTATGACTAGAGTACTGTACTAAGCTACCTCATCTTTGGTTCAGGCTATACCAATACTCTAGCACCCACAAATTTATTTTGTTGTTTAGGATGTCGTATTGGGACTCTATTATCCTGAAGTTGGCATGGGTTGGGATTTGAGACTAAGGGAATATGATCCCAATGTATGGATATTATATGGTTATCTAGACCGATAATGTAAGGTACATGGTTAAATTCAATCAATTAGTAAATTTCTATTTATGTATAATTTTATGTAACCCCTTTATGCGATTTCACACAATTCTATATAGGATTGAGCGACTTAGTTTCGTTGTATTTCATGATGAAATGTAAATTATAATATTGTTAATTAATAACCATTTAAATGTGAATCATGATTATGTTTTCCATTTTTATTTATTTCAATTTGATAATCTGCATACACTATAGAAAAAATGGTTATTTCTTTATAAACAATTACTGTTGGACTACTGAGTCATTCTCACACCCTGTTCGGGTTTCCATGGACCTTTTACACCCATAAAGATGCTACTAGTTTTCATTTATATGTTATGTTATAAACCTCATGTTTGGATTAGTAATGGGATGATGGGTTAAATCATTGGATGTGAAGACCAGAATGAATTCAAGACCTTGTTTGGGTTTTTTCAATGTTTTTTATTTTTGGCATTTACTCTGTAAGTTCATGACATGTTTTGTATATATTCTATGATTATATTATTTTTTCAAATATATTATTTTTTTTGCATTCCCAATTTTCATTAATTTTTAATTTTAATTTTGGGTCAAATATTTTTCAATATTATTTAACAAATAGTATTACTCTAATAAGTTGGTATTGTCTTCCTATTTTACTTTTATAGACCAACTATGCTTGTAGTAAGCTGATTGTGTGTGGGGAGGCACACCAGATTTCATGTGTTGATCCGTCATGGGGAACTATTTATATTGGCATCTGAACAAGAGATACACAAAGTGATATGTGCAGTGGTGTCATTTGTCTTACTATTTAGGCAAGTTAGACAAGATACTACGTTCTTGTTAATGATTTGTAATGTTCTTGCACTATGTTTTTTGTGTCCCCATTGACAAGGGATAAACTAAGTTTCTAGGGTGGGGAATTGAGGTTCAAATTTTTGAATTTATGGTAGATTTCTATTTTCACCATGAGTGGTGAACATTTTTCTAATGTTATTCATTTATGTGTTTTCATTACATAGATCATTAATACACCTCGTGTTGTAGATGATATGAATAATTATAAGAACATAAGATTAATAGGTAATATGTCTATTTCCTTGGTGTGATAGTTCCTTACACATCATATTCTAGTAGAGTACTTGACTTTTTTTGGTTTATGTATGTTGATCTTATTGGGATTTTTTAAATGAAATTGTATTGAAATATGAATTTTTATATTTATTGGAATATTGAAATTTTGGGTAATTATAATGTTCTAAATTTTGAATATTTGGGTCTGGAAATGGATATGTTAATTAAAGATAAATATGAAATGATGGATCTTCTTGGGAAACCTATAGTTAGTATTCTATGTGATGTTTGTTGACACCATGTATAGGTGGTTCGAGAAGTGAGAGTGCCTTGGTTTTCAATCATGGAGGGATCTGCATGTTTTATATGGTGTAATATTAATTTTCGTACTATTAGTTAGATTCTGACCATGGTGTTGGGAGAGGTATTTGGAAAAGTGGATGTGGTTAATATTGTGGGTTGATACCTTGAGAGTTGTGTTTTTGAAACTAGAGTGTGTATTTGGCATGTAGTGTTTGTGTATGTGTGCAAGTATGTTTATGTGTGAAAAAATCATAAATGGTCTCTTTGTGTATTAAACAATGTGTTTCTGAATGGGGGAAACAGTGCCTCCCATTACCAAAAAAACCTTTTTGGTCCATTATGTAAGGAATAGAGGGGGATAATGTGGCCATTTTTGTACATGGATCTAATTTGATAATTGGCATTGTTTGATCTTTGATAGTGACCAGCGAGAGGTGTTGGTCAGGATTCTAGTTCATTCAAGTACATATGGACCTTATTGACATTTTGGACATTAATTTCAAGGGTCATAGAGTTTTCTTATGATGGGTTTTGCCTAGTGGCCAAAAAATAAAGTCAATTTTATTAAAATGAAACATGTGTTTCTATAACTCATCGGTGGATATTTTAAATCAATGGTTACTAGAATCGAGTTGCGCTTGATGTTGTAAATTCCATTGAATGTTGTGCATGATGGGTGTATTATAGTTGGACTGAATTCAGGGTGGGTGGCATAAAATATCAGTTAGGGCATATAATTGTACATTGGTTTATTTCATAGGGATGAAATCGAGTACATTTTATTGTTTGTGAGGTTGGTTTCAATGGGATAATTCATTAAGATGTTTTTCTGAGCTATTTTATAAATTTCCATATAGGGAACTGGTGATAAACTTATATAGAAATATTTATATGGATGTAACACAATTTGGATTGGGTGGTCATGAGGTTGGGACTATTTGTGTGAAGGGATGTGTTGTTGGCTAAGAAATTTGAGAATTGCTTGAGTTTGATGGGGTTGATGGTCTAGAAGGAATGACCAGTTGGTTAAGCTGGTGTTTGGGCCCAAATCATGTGGTGTAAAATTTATGTGATCTGTATTCAATTCATTGATTTGTTTATATGAATGTTCATGAACATGAAGTTTCTAAATATGTCAAGATTGAGTCACGTGTGGGAGAGTAATGAAGCCATTTATGACATGTGAAATGGTGGTTAGGGAAAAGAACCTATTGTTTTTATGAGATCAAGGAGGGAAGAACTGGTTATGAAAAAGACCAGCTAGTTTTTCATTTGTTTCATGTGTCATTTTATTTCTATTTTGAATTGACATATTATGCTGGAAGGAATTTTTTTGGGTGGAAATAGTTGTTCCAATGGAAATTTCGGTTCCTGACTTCTAGGAGGAGTGTTGAGAGGTTTTTGGGATTTTTGGTTACAATTTTCATGTTGGACGGTTGGTGTGGGGGAATTGATTGGATTGATTCTAGAAATTATGCTCAATACATTTGAAAAGTTTAGGTTTCCCCATAGTGGGTGGTCAAATCAGTGATGTAGCAATTTTTTTTGTATTCATCAATGATATCTTTGTGTACTTTGAGTCTCAATAATTTCATGACCAACATATTAAAACCATGTTGGTTACATGGATATAGAGTTTGATTTATTCCATGTTACATAATGTTTTTCATTATATGGATGTTGAAACACATGAAGGATTCATTCATGGAGTAGTATGAGGAATGTCTCATGGTGGGAGGTGAACCATCTTCATTTATTAATGGTGTCCTCGTGATGAACATTGTGTTGGGGAATGTGATGAATTTCATTCCCTAAAAATGGGGGCAAGCGAGGGTGGCAATATTTTTTTCTCTTATCTGAGAGAGGGATGACCATGATTACATATTGGGATGGTATATTTAGAGAGTGTACCTTGGTCGTAGTAATTTTTTGGGGAAAGAGGTGAAAAAGACACTCCTATGATGGGGATTGTTATGTGATTAATAGTTGTGTGGAGAAGACCATAGGCTATATGTGGTGGAAGAGGGATGCCAATAAGGAACTAGTGAGGTACATGTTTGGGTTCCATGGAAATTCAAGGTGGGCCTTGTATGTGGTGGTTGGTCGATAGGATAATTTTCATTGGGCTCAATTTAGTTCTATATAAATTTTATTATTTGCGTCAGAGATGTGTTAGTTTTGAGGTAGATAAAGATCCTAGTTTGGGGAGTATTAGATATTTTGACAGACAATTCTCACTAAATTTTGGGGATATAGTTCGTTAGGTTCATCATATGCTGGTGAAATTCCATGAGTGGCAAGGATTTGTTGCCAGGTAAGGTGGTATTGTATCGATAGGGGGTGTCTGGATTTTTTGAGGTGTGTCAGTCATGGATTTCATGACACCAATTTTTAAAAGGGGTGTAGGTGTTTATATGTAAACTATATTTAGTTTATGTTTTGAAAGAACTAGTTCATCTAAAAATTAGATGTTATCTTTGTAGAAAAGATAGGTTTTCATTTGTTAGTGTATGGGTTAAAACTTTTCATCCATTCCCGGTGGTTTTGATGGAAATTATTGATCATGATGGTGGTTGGATATCATGTGTATTTTTGATAGATGTGAGTTAGGAATCATGTCAACTGTTATGTGGAAACTTGAGTTGAGGTCATAGAGGCCATTTTTGTTGGCTAAAGTTCCAAGGATTAGGATGTTAGGGTTGAATGATATTATCCTCCATGGGGACCACCATAGTTGGTGAGTGGTTGGTAGATGAGATAATTAGTGTTATGGGTATGTTGGGTTCAAATATAGAATGATTTCATAGGGAATTGTGTTGAGGAAATAGGTGGGTTAGGGAGTATGACTGGTTTTTTATATATCCATTCGATTGGTGAATAATATTTTAGGCCATGGGTTTTAGAGAGGATAAGGCCGGTAGTGTGTTGATTTTCTCTTCCATGGTGTAATGGTGTTATGTATAATTATTTATTTTGGTAAGACTTATATGGTTTAACTTTGGATAATTTATTGGGTTTTAATTTTCAATGTTGGGTATGAGTTTGGATTATCCATTAAGGGTAAGTCAGTTAATATTGTGGATTGTAGTGGGAAAACGTTGGCGTATGACTGTTTATTTAGAGTGAGTGTTTTGAGGACATGGTAACTGTTGATATAAAAATGGGGATAGGGAAGATGATAGGTGGGACACCTAGATTGACCTTTTTCATGGAGTCTTAACAATTTTTGGTAATACATGTCAAGGAGAAGCTATTCTATAGTTGGGAGGTCATAAGATACTGACCTAGATATATGGTACATCTCAGATTAAATTTTTGGATAATAGAGTTGTTTTGGGGAGTATGACTAGTATTAGTACCAACCTAGGGATTAATGTTGTGAAATTAAAGAAAATTGGACAAGATACTGGTGTTTCATAGTTGGAACATGGTTTGATTTACCATGCATATTAACCATGATGGGTAGTGGTTCCTTATATGGAGACAATGAAATCACCATCACATGATTTTACAATGGTGTGGGCCTCCCCTGGAACACGTGTGGACAAATCCCTTTCCAAAAAGGTCTACTAATATGATCTAAATGGTTAATTATAACTGTGAGGGTGTCCATATAGACATTGTGGCTTGGTTCCCTCTTTGAGAGTGGGACACACACTGGTGGTGCATGTTTTTCCCATCCATGAAGACAATGAAAACACAATTCCTGAGTCCCCTTCACTGCTGGTGCTCGGGTTGGTGCTTGGTTTGGCCTAGTTCCCTTTCACTGCTAGTGCATGTTTTGTGAGGGTGACCATGATTTCCAATGTCTATGGATAATTAGTGAGGGTATAATTCCAGTCACGGGGAGACAATAACCTCTTATCTTCAGAGTAATTCACAAGTAAAAAAAATAAACAATAACAACTATATTACCATAAATTATCATAACCAGAACAACACTAGTATCACAAGACATTGAAAGAATAATACATCGTTAAAACTAAAACAACATATATTCCATGAAAAAGTATGATTCAAGTGTCAATATTCAAAACCCAAAATAAATACAATATTGACTCCCAAGAGGGGCTCGAACCATGTTTGGTTCCCTCATACATGATTCATCCTAATCATCCTTCTAACACATGGCCTTTTCTATTAATAGATCCTAAAATAATTTAATGTACCAATCTGGCAGCCCATGTAGGATACAATTACAACTCAGTAGGACACCACCAAAAGTGTATAAAAACAATACCCATTCAATAACAACGTATGCATTTTTATTAATAAATAAGTACCATATATAAATACATAGTTATCACATTATCAATTTATTATTTATTAAACCACATAAACTCCCGTGTTTTTGAGGACATGCCTACCTCAATACCTACTTTGTCCCACTTCAAATTATAATGAATCCACATGGGATCTCATGTCATATAATTCCACTATTACCATTCTATAACATCTCAAATATCATAATTGTATGTGTTAACACTCCACATATCAATTCACATATGAATTCCATTTTTACCATTCATCGTCTGGTTATTTAATTAACCAATTAATTAATCTTTAAAAAATCATTAATTATATAAAAAAATAATTAGTCTTCTTCTATATCATTAACTAAAAAAATTACTTAGTCATATCAATGTCACTAATTAAATCAAAAATTGATTAATATGAAAGATATCATTAATTAACTGAATAGTTAATTTTCTTGTTCAATCTCATTAATTAACTCAACGATTAATTAATCTTCTTAATATCAATAATTAACTCAACAATTTGTTATTCATATCAATATCTTAAATTAACTCAACGTTTAATTAATATATTCAATCTAAATAATTATGTAAATAATTAATTAATCTCTTAAATTTCATTAAATTACTAAAAAAGTTAATTAATATTCTCAATATCATTAGTTAACTAAACAAATAATTAATATTCAAAATCTCATTAATTAACAAAAAAATTAATTAATATTCTAAATCTTCTAAATTATGTTATTAATTAATTAGTCCTATTTTTATTTTTTATTAACTCAAAAATTAATTAATCTAGTCAAGCTCATTAATTAACACAATGGTTAATTAATCCGCTAAATCTAATTAATTTACTCAAAATTTAATTGATCTTCATATTCACATTAATAATTCAAAAATCAGTTCAACACATAAATTCCCTTAATTAATGTGCCAATTAATTAATACAAATAAACCATCCCAATAATCCCAGGATTATTTCATCAAATAATTATCCAACTAACTATCTAAATATCGTATAATTAATTCATCAATAAATTATCCATCCCACAATCTCAATATTCTTTCTTTAACACCATAATTAATTACTATATTAATGAATCGCAGTATTCCTAAATTAATTTCACAAAAAATTAACCAAATCAATAATCTCATTAATCCATAATTAAATTCCATGAAATGATTACTCAATTAAATATATACATTCCAATGATACCAATTCTGTAATATGGATTAATTAACTAAATCACCAAATTAATAAATATAATCACAAACAGAAATTCTAAAAATCTAATATCAATTATAAAATTAAAAACACATGATGAAAGTCAAGTCATTAGATTTTAATTATAGACCACATGCCTTAATTCATTGATTAATGGTCACCCTACAAAAATCCTCAAAAATTGAGTAGCCCAACGATATAGACTGAGATCTGGATCACAATCCTGAAATTACGATTGAACAAAAAAAGATCCTTAAAATCTAAATATAGATGCATAATCTGAGATCTAGATCAAATCCAAATAAGTTGAATATCCCTCTAATTGATTGGGAGAATAACTTGTGAGGATGTGAAAACTATTTGAGATAGGATTCACTTAGATGGAGGGGTGCAGATAATTAATCATTAATTTGAATCATGAAGAACTAATGTCTTGAAGGCTTTTAATAGACCCAAGATTATTTGAAATCACGGGGATATGAGTTTTTCTGAGGTTGCGTTGAATAAGGTGCGTTTTGGGAAACAAGGTGATTTAAAATCAAGTTTTCTGGTGAATTAAATTTCAATTCGGGATTTGCTGGGTAATGGTACCTGGATTTACCTAACTATCAACCAATACCATGCACCTATTATAATGGGGTGTAAAATTACTCCTAAAATGGAGAATATTTTGACAACCCTTCTACCTACCGTGAAAATCCCTATTGTCTAGGGCTACATAGTTTTCAAGGGTGGGGGAGGAGTTTCAGAACACCATGTGCAAGATGTGCACATTCCATTTTGTTTCATTTTTCTAGAATGTTAGAAAACCGCAAAGGTAAACCCCAAATGAAACAAAATTAACACAAGACAAAAGTGTACCTGAAATCATGCTTGAATTATCTCTAGAAAGGGTCACAATCTTACAATCTCCCAACCTTATAACAGGTTTTCCTTGAGGTGTACACATAAGCATATATAACATTCCCATAAAGAATAATGGGCCACTAATCCCTTATATATTCATCCATTTCCCAATTTTCCTCCAACATACATCCATGGTTCCATAAAATTCATTCTATTGGTACCGTCTTCCCCCCAAAACACTCCCACTATAATGAAACCCATAGATGAGATGGTCTTCAAAAGACACATCTATATTAGGTTTGACATCATCTACATCGATGAAATTTGAATGGCCATGGTGATAATATTAATGTTGTGATATATGGAAAACATTGTTTCTATCAATGTTTTTCTATAGAAGTTCCAATATGTATGTCACATGCTCGATTCTCTCCACAACCTCAAATGGTCCAATGAACCTGCGTGCCAGCTTACCTAGCCTCTATATCCTATAGTGACCCATCCTAACAGAGACTCTATGGAGTAAATTATCACCATATATAAACGTTAGGGTTCATCTACATCTATCAGCATACGACATCAGTCTACAATGAGTTGTAGCCTTAAGTTTCCAAATTTTTTGTACCAACTATGTTGTCCCCTGCATGAGACTCAGTCTCAACAACACTGACTAACCTACCTCAATATATTATATATATGGTCTATATTTCCCCTCATAAATATGCTCGTAGGGTTCATTATTTTTTGTTTCCAGATAATTATTATCATTAGAAAACTAAACCAAAGATAAGTGATTCTCCTATGATCGATTGTTGTCTAGGACACACACCCACATAATATCCTCAAGCACATGTATTATACAGACCAACTTCCTATTTGTCTGAGGGTGGAAATATATACCCAATAAAACCTGTGATCCGAATGAATTCTTTAATCCATACTAGAAGTTACAACTAAATAGTGATTTGTGATCTGAAACAATAGTCCATGACACCTCGTGTAGATAGACTGTCTCCTGAACATATAGTTCTCCCAACTTCTTTAATGTGAATTTCCCATGTATAGGCATGAAATGTGATACCATTTTCATTCTATCTACAATAAACCAAATAGTGTTTTTATTATGGGGAATATATGGTAGAACCACAACAATCTTGATGGTAACATCAACCGAATTCTATTCTTGAATAGACAACGGTTGTACCAATCCTCTAGGTTGTTGATACCCATATTTCACCCACTGAAAGGTGTAGCATCGTGTATTGATACCTGCTATTTTTTCATGCTGAAACAACAAAAATATTATCGTATGTCACAATAAATTTTGTTCACACCTCAATATACCTCCCACTATGAATAATAAAATTTCTACTTCAACTCCTCATGCATACATTTACTCAAAACAACCTGATTTTTAAAATAGATGATCTCATCATCATTTACCAACCATTATTAAGGTGTCTCCCCACCATCAAGGATTTATCTCAAGGATAAGCATTCAATATAGTCATACCTTATTTACTTAATTCATCTCAAAAGAGAATATTCTATTGAAACTAATATCATATTCATATTCTCTCGAATATCATTAACTACAACTTAATCATAGCTACTAGATTCATCATCTTCCACTAATCACTAGACTTCTGGACAACCAAAGTCTGATTTTTTCATCTCAATGAATCTGGAACACTATTCTTTTCTTGGGAGTATATGCTAGATAAAAATAAAATTACTTCATATAATCAACCCACCCCTGCATATGAATATTAAAATCCCACTATGAGAAGTTATATATTAAGCATATTATATCGGTAAACACTATATTCTTGTTCCCCAATAGATAATTCATCCAAAAATGAAAATCTTAAAAAACAGTATCCAAATTGAGTTCATGCATAGGTTACTTTTATTCTTGTTACTATGACTGCTGAGACCCATATACCACAACCTGATCTCCATGCTCAAAAAATATCAAAGACCTATCCCAGAAGCATCCCAAAACACTATATAATTATCACTAGGATTAGGTATGATCAAGATGGGTGTCAAACTCAAAAACTTCTTTAACACCTGGTATGAAATCATATATGCTTCAAACTAGTCGAACATTATCCATCTTTATAAAGAAGAAAAGAGGTGATGTCAAGTAGAAAATGTCTCGAATGATCCTCTAATAATATCTAACAATCCCAAGAAAGATATGGATATCAAATATATTATTGGGATACTCCCAAGAAACCACTACCTGAACCTTCTTTGGTACTACTAACAATCTCTCCTCTGAAATTATTTTTCCCAAAAAGTGTTCGCAATCATTCCAAATATAACAGTTTGATATCATGATGTGTAGTCGATGTTCCATTAGCATTCTTAGGAATATGTCAATATTTTTCCATGGACATTATGAGTCTTTTTGTCTCCATGGTTTCATCCACAAAAAACATTTAAAAACTTATCATGGTATAGATGGGTGATTATATTCATCAAGGCTATAAACAGAACTGCCGTGTTCATCATTCCAAACAGTAATACAATGAACTCATATAGTCCATATATTATTTTGAAATCATTTCCAGGTATTTCATATGTTCAAACTCTAAGTTGGTGATACCATGATCTCATGTTAATCTTGTAAAGGACACAAGCACCTCTAAAATGGTCAAAAATATTGTAGAATTATGGAAGAGGATACCTGTTCATAACTCTCATCTAGTGCCAAATCTGGTAACCAAAATAAAAGCACAAACTTACTTCATACTTCTTTCCCAACAACACATGGGATCCCCAAGTTGACATAATCTGATAGATAAAAACCTTGTCTATCAGATTATCTAGCTGAGTATTGAGATCTTGAATATCTTTCAGGGTAATTCTATTTTGTAGAATATAATCTGGTTTAGCTCCTCTAATGAGGACAGTAGAAAAATACATGTCTCTCTTAGGTAATAATATTGAAAAGCCTTTTGGATGCTCATCCTAAAAGTAGTCTATTATTGGTGGGAAAACATCATGTTTCACACCACCATTATCTAACACAAAAACAGTAGCTTGGTTTTTGAGCTCTCCTAGATGGTGAGAAATTGTACCTACTCAGTATTGCATGATCTCCCACTTTTTAGTGGGAGTTTAATGGTCACTCTTATGAGGCTTAGAGGCCATTCTACTCCGGTAATAATCATTATTCTTGGAATTATTCTAAACACTCCATTCCTAGATTTAGGTTGAATTCAGACATATCTAGGATGTAGATATGCAACAAAAAATGATACTCTCAAACATTGAAAGAACATCCCTTGCACAAGAAAAACTTATGTGATCATACCCATAGATGTGTGTATATCATGAACATACCACTCCTGAAATCCACCAATAAGCTCAGACCATTAACAAGTTGTGAAGGTATAATGGATTGGGAATATACCAAATCAAATAAGACACTAGATAATGTATAAGATGAATGAATAGCACTATAACTTTTGAGGTCCATCCTTACTTTCCGATAATTCATGCTACATCACATGAAACTGTACTAGCCCTCATATAGGGGATGCTGTATGATTCCCATGTGTTGAAACACTCTTTTTTTAAGGGTTATCATTCTCAGAATCTTTACATCAACATACTCTACTTCCATGGGCATTAGAACTCCATCTTATAGCCTGATATGGTATATAATATCCCTTGTATACAATCTATTGTTTTATAGCATCAACACCATTTCCCATCTATCACTTGATCTTGTAGAACTTACACACATGTCCTATCATTCCATAAGATCGATACTACACTGGCGGTCAAGGATAATGTATATAATAGGTTCCTTGTCTACCACATTGGTTGAAAATCCCTAGATAATGGTACGGTGTAACATACTATTCATCTCAACAACTCTATTTTCCACTTGTCTAGATAATGTTTTCATTACGATGATTCATGTTTTTAAAAGTTGTACCTATATATTATCATCTAGAAACCATCTTTCCTACACTAGAATCTTTATTTAAGTTGTCCTCTATTATGAGAGATTAATTCACCACTTATTTTAATATATTTAGCCATAATATGTTCACATGGGACTTAATTTAAAACCTAATTCCTTCCTAAATTTTTTTTTCTGATGTAGCCTCATCTTCCACCATACAAAAGAAAAGTGCATAAAATCCATAAATTGTCCATCAAATACTATCATGGACCTACTTCCATTTTTCAACCTCATGAACTCATCTAGTCTCTCCTTCCTAAGTTTCATTAGATATAATTTCTCCAAGAACCTCTCCACAAATTACTTCAATAACATTCCATTAGAATGTCAAGTCAGAGGATGAACATCGCACCTATTCTTCGCTGATCCATGTAGAATTTTATCAACTTGCTTGACAAACATCTTATCAGGAGTTTACAAATGGTCATGTATAGTATGGATAGACTCAATCAAGAACTCAGCTCCCTTTGGTTTACCTAATCTAGAAAATGTGAGAGGATTCAACAAATGAAACTCCCTCGTTATGATATACATGCTCTTATTGACCCTCGATGGGTCTATTTCCATGATTTTCATGAACGGATAAAATCTCTCAAAAAAACTTCTCTGACTTATTTAACCACAACAATTGGTTCCTCAGGTTCTAAAACTGGTACATCATATCCATCCATATCATCTTGTCTTCCTATCAACAATAATCTTCATGGAAGCATATCTCTACAATCTAAACACATATCTTTGGACACTTTTATCACAAACATCTCATTTATGGGAACAAAAAAATTCCATAATAATTTATCTTCTCAAACCGTACCAAACTATGAAAACTGATGTTCTAACACTACCCTTTACCGTTCTATATCTAGTTCAAGGTTATGAAATGGTAAAAACATTATCATTATTCAAGATTCTCATTAGACACTAATTTTTTCACTAAATGCATAATTTTATAATCATTCACAATTTAATGTTAGGCACAATTTTTATTTTTATCTCACAGGCCTGAAAAAAAATTTATATGTTCAATGAATTCCCCATAACCCGTTTTCCCATGCATGCCTATGATTTTTTATGTCATAATAATCTTGTTTACCTAATGTGATTCATGAATACTCAAATCTCATTATATACCGAGCCACAAGTCAAGTCTCATAAAACCAGAAAATAATTATCACAACACACCACATGTGTGTCTCCCATGTTGAAATAATCTTCAGTTCTAAAGAAAAATATAAATTAAAAAAATACCACCTTGAACACTTTCATTATTTCCTATACATGGGTTAGATAATCCTACATTGTAATGTCACAGAACAGGTGAAACACATCTGTGCACCAATAAGGACCCCTATGTGACCATAATTGTGCCTCCTTATACTCTAGAAGCTTCTGACTATAAGGGAGGTTTTATTGTCATTCAATGTGATAAAATACCCACTTGTTGTCAGAGTAATACATTAGTAGAAATAAATAAACAATAATTGTATATGGAAAAGAAATCATAATGAGAACAACAGTAGTATCATGGGATAACCAAAGTGGAATTCAATATCAAAATATAAATAGAAGATATCCAATGATAAAGAATGATACATGTGTCAATATGAAAATATAAAATAAAGACAATGTCAATTATTAATCTCATCCTAAATAATTTCTATTTACCCCATCAATTCTCCATTACAATCATTCATCTCACATAGAGAATTTTCTATTAACTTGTCTTAAAATCGTGTAATCTATTCAGGTACTGATCATGCATCCTGAGTAATGTATAAGTAAAACTCAGTACGCCACCACCAAAATTTTCAAGAATTAATACCATTCAATAATAGTGTATGTAGTTTAATAAATAAATAATTACAATACATAATCAAATAGTTATAAAATAATGAATTTATTCTTTATTTAACCACATAAACTCTAGAGATTCTAAGGACGCCCTTACCTCAATACCTACATTGGACCACATCAATGTCTAAACAATTACCATGGGATCTAATGTCATAGAATTCTACTATTACCATTATTTCATATCTCAAATATCAAAAAGACATAGTTAACTTTATAGATCTCAATTCTAATATAAATTCCTATATTACCATTCACCACCTCATTAATTAATTCACCAATTAATTAATCATCTCAAACTCATTTATTTACTCAAAAATTAATTCATATTCCTAAACTTATTAGTAAACTCAACAATTAATAAATATTGTCAATCTCATTAATTAACTCAACGGTTTAATAATCTTCACAATGTTAGTATTAAACTAAAAATTAATTAATATGAAAAATAACATTTATTTGGGGGAAAATTATTTAATTTTCTTAATTTCATTAACTATCTCAAAATTTATCCAAATCTTCTCAATCTAATTTATTAACTCCAAAATTAATTATTATTCTAAATCTCATTAATAGGCTCAACAATTAATTAATCTTCTCAATCTGATTGACTACCTAAACTATTAATTAATCTTCACAATTTCATTGATTAGCTAAATAATTAATTAATCCTATCAATGTCATTACTTACCTAAATTATTAATTAGTATTTTCTATCGTGGTACTAATTTAACAGTTATTTCATAAAATCAATTCACATAATACAATTAATTAATAAAAATGTACAATCTGAATAATGACATAATTAATTCATCCCTTGATTATGTAATTCACTATCCCAATACAATATAATTAATTTAAAAATTAATTACCCAACTCACAATGTCAATATCCTATAATTTATCTCAAAATCAATCACTATGTTAAAGAATTTCAAAAATACAAAATTAATTCAAAAATTAATTACTCAAATAATGAATCTAAAAAATCCATTATTAATTTCCCCTCAATTTATTATTTTATTAAATATCTATAATATAATATTACAAATTATGAAATATGTATTATTTAATTAAATTTTGAATTTAATTAATTTAATAATGAAATAGATTTCTAAAAATATAATATAATTTCTTAAATTACCTACAAAGGATTAAAATAAAGACTCTCGATTTCAAATTATATACCACCTACCTCAATTCATTGATGAATGATCACACAATGGAGATCCCCCAAAATTGAGTAGCACAATGGCATATAATGAGATACCTATCATACTTAATAAATCAATGTCACAAAAAAATATTCATCAACTCTAGATCTATATCCAAAAACAATATATAGATCTAATCACAACAAGAATAATTACCCTTCGAAATATTTTGTGAATAATGGACATGTATTGCGAAACCCAGTGGGATATCATTCACATACTAAGATGGGTGAAATCTTTGATATGGGCTCAAAATCACAAATAGAAAAGGTTGTGAAGTATTGGAATCCCACTGGAAGGATCTGAAATCATGAAGAGCTAAGTTGGTCTGATTATGGGTCAAATATGGTGTGTTTTGGTTAGTTGGTGATTTATGATATAATTTTAAAGTGAATTAAATAACCAGATAAGGTTTTCTCGGAAAGGGTACATAGTTTACCCCAACCGTGGGATAGTTATATTGGGTTGAAATTTTACTCCTAAAATAATAAATTGTTTTAAAAACCGTGTTCCAATAACATATTTACCCACTTTATATGACTGTTCAGTTTTTTGGGTTGGGGTGTATGGTTTTGGAAAAACGTACACCAATGGTGCACCTTCTATTCCTTCGATTATTCACAATTTTTTACAAAAACACACCCAATGGTAAAACCGAAATGAAAATTACTCAACACAAGTCAAAAATGTACCTAAAATAAAACTTGGTTTACCTATATAAAAGTTTCAAATATTACATCCATGGTTGATTATCCCTCATTTCATTGGAATTTAGAGTGTCATTGGTTGTTAATCAACGATCTGGGTGAGTCGACAACTCGTAACCTCATTCTGAAGGTCTTACCCATTGATTTTGTAGGGGTTTATTTATATTATTGTTTATGGAGGATTATTTCGAATAAAAGGTTGAGTCTAAAGAAGTAATCATCTTCAAGACCGAGGTAGGTGGTCTACAAGATTTTTCAATTATCTTAATGTTTTCTAAGTGTATGTAGATGTTACTATTTACTAACTTGTTTTAATTTAATTTAATTGCTAAGAAAATTTTACACGGTAATTATATTAAAGTTTCAAAACCTACATGAACCCCATTGGGATCATTGATAATGTAGGACCAAACCTAGGGCTACCCATGGGGCATTCCAAACCCTTGAAAATAGTGAACTGAATCGGTCATCATTGATATAGATATATTATATGTGTGAATGGTTTGGAATTGTCAATAATATCATTGAAATCCATTTGGGGATGATTGAAATATTAATATTCTATATTTTTTTTACTTCTTGGGAGGAATTTAGATATTTTAGAATTTGGATGTTTTGGATTATGGTCTAGTTACAGTCATTAATGAAATGTAATGACGTCCTCAAAAAGGATAAATATTTAAAAGGAGCTATCAATCTCACGGTGATCTGAAAAAAGTTATTATTTTTATATTTCAAATGAAAATTTTAAAAATGGGTTGTGGTTTACATTTTTGGATAAAATTAATTTTATTTTTTTAAATTGTTGGAAATGGAAATAAAATCCTTTGTGCATGGATTAATTAATTTTCAAAATAGAAGACACATGTTTTGAAGCGAGAATAATATATATATTTAAAGAGTATATAGTTTTTCTATATTATTAATAGATAAAAAATGGTTTTTTTTAAGAAAATTATTTTTAAGGGTTCATAGACACAATAATAAATATAATGAAAATATGGGTAAATATTTTAAATTGTTATGAAAATTGTCCTGGTGGCTAAAAGATATGTGTGGTATATTTTATTGGGGATTAAATTTCATGGGATGGGATATAATGATGTTGTAGGCCCCACCAATATATTGTATGACTATATTATTTGGGTGAGGAAAGACATAATTATGTCTGACTAGATATATGTTGTTTGGACCACTAATGCATTTGACGGATTATGAGGTCAGAATGAGGATATGTGCTCTTAAAGTTGGCATGGTGAAGGGTCTTAAATTGAGTAACCTTTATCCTATAGTATGTACATGATATTGTTACCTAGAATGATTCACCAAGTTATATGGTAAATTCATTTGATTGGTAAATGGACCTTTGTGTCAAATATTATTTAACCCCATTCTACATCGTATTATGCCCCCGGCATGGACAAAGTGGGTTTGGTTGGTTAAATTTCAAGATAGAACATAAATGATACAATGGTTAATAAATCATTGTTTAAATGTGGATCAAGATTTTTTGTTTCATATTTTATTTATTTCCCTTTGATTATAAGAAAACATTTTTTCACATAACTTTTCACTTTAGACAACTTTGGTGGAGGGCTATTGAGTTGTACTCACATCTTTATTGGGCATACATGGAACATACACACCTGAGATAATGCAACTTGTTAATAGTACATCTTATGTATTGTAAACTAGTTTTGGGTTTTTTTATGGTATGATTGGTTGGGGCATGAGCTGTCATGATCATGATGGACATTGGAGGGTGTTTGGGAATTTTCTTAGTTTCATTACTTTGCGTTTTTATAGTATTAATTCATAATATATTTCATATAAATTATATGATGATATAATGGTATCACATGTTTTATTGTTGGTCATTGGATATGCTCATTCTTTTATACTATTCATTTTGGTTCAAATATTTGCAAATATTATTTTTATGTGGCTTTTCACTGATAATTTTTTGTAGCCTCATCATTTTACATTTACAGACCCATGCTACTAGCTAGAAGAATCGTTATTCTGGGAAAGAGGGCTTTAGGTTATGTGGTGATCCATCTTGGTGAAATAGTTATAGTGGTTCATGGGCTGAGGAATTACATGGTTCCATTTATCATTGATTATAAAATTTATATTAGTTTATGAAATTAAAAAAATATGTAACTCTATTGGATTTAATGCCTCCATATTTTTTAATTATGGATATAAATATGATATTTTTGGTTCTAAACTTTTTATATAAATAGTAATTTTTAATATCATGATAATTTAACCAAAATATTTAGTGATAGATTGGTTATGAGGATTTATTACCAATGCTCCCACAAAATTTATCATATAAAATGATGAATAAATTAAATGAGTATTAAAACACTCAGCGTAATAAAATAATGAATAATTATTGATTTTCATGATTTTTTTATATGTAACATATTTTTTATTTTGTGATCTATTTGTATTCAAATTCCAAACTATCATGATAAATTTTAATTCAATGTGATTGAATTTTTCCAAATATTACATCAATGATATTTTATAATAACCAATTTTAATTAAATGATATAAAATTATTAAAAATAAAATATTAGGACTTGTGTGTGGTGTAATATTAATCATGTTAACCATAGACCATTTATGGGATAATTTCCATTTTATGGTAACTTAGTTGGCCCCTAATTAATAGAAAATTTTGATATTGAGTTGATTGACATGAAAATTAATAGGGGTTTAAAATGATGAGATGTGGGTGAAAATATCCCAAAAAAATGTATCAATTTTATGGTATGTGTTGATTAATAATCATCCTTTTACGAACTTTTAAATATATAAATTTAAATTAACATTATTTTGAAAAACAATTTATATTTACTTAACACATTATGTAGTTACAAGAGTGAACCTATCTACACTTATGAAATAGAAGTTCTTCTCCTCTCATACTCACAGATTTTGGGCTCCTATATTATAAAAAACCTATAATAATGCCTTTAAATATTACTAAACCATATATTATATCTTTTTTTTATTCCACAATGACATTCAATCAAAGATTAATTTATAACTAAATGTGGTTAGTCAACGAAGAAGTATATCTCTTTACCAAGGAACATAAATTTTCATTCAACTTCTATATAATCTAAATACATGGTATCACTTATAAACTAAGGATTCAATTATCTAAAATTTATTATATTTTTATGATTATTATTTAGAAACAATTATCCAAATTTCATTCAAATACGCCGTATGTGAGAACATCACTCGTGCGTACACAAGGCTTATAATCTCCATGAAACGATGTGATTATTTTTTCATTACAATAATACATGTATTATTATAATGATTCATTTAATAAATATATAAGATATTTATGATATTATTATTATTCTATAATAGTGAATTAATATTTTCCATCGTTTTCTCCATCCATCAAAAATTATAATAGGGTTATAGCATACATATGGCCTTGAATCTAAATGAATGGTGTAATTCACTTTTTTATCCCTAAATATTTTTGTTTAAAAAATATATAAATAGTGAATATATATGAAACATATATCATGGTTTAAATTTTTTCAATAAAGGAATAATTTCCAATGTAAATGTATAATAATTTTTGAATTGAAACTTCAGGGAAAATTAAATAGTTATCTTTTGGAATGTTGATTTTAACGAAGAATGATAAATAAATGGGTGTAGAAATTATATTAGTGGGAAATATATGATATTATATGTAATTTATGGACTGTTTTAAAGAATTATTTAAAATATTAATTTTTTATGATTTATTTTTTAGTTATTTTGATGAATTTTGAGATTTAGGTAGGGGTTAATTTTATAATCTCATCATTATTCAGGATTGTTTATGTTTATGTCTCTATTGGTAAAATTATATAATAATTATATATTAATCCCAAAATATTTTCTTATCCTTTAATTATTTGTACATATTAATATATTTCCATTAGTTTGACACTATTGTGTTATCCATATACTAAAAAAATTTAAATGAAAACAAATATTTTTATCCTTCTATTTAGTTATACATTTATTCCCTCTCTTTATTTATCACAAAAATTATTAATGACATTTTTAATATCTTAAAATAATTAATTAAATAATTTTTTATAAAAAAAATTATTTTATAAAAATGTTTAAGTTTAATCAACTTGTCCTTTTACAAGTAAGTCACCTATTACTGAAGGTTGAGTAAAAAATTTTTTAACTTACAATAAATGAATTAATTTAAATAATCCTTTAAAATAAAATGTAGTTATTTTAAAAGATATTTTTTCCTTCATATTTGGAAATGAATTATTTTTAAATAATTGATTTCAAAATGAAAGTTGTATTTTCCTCAAGAAATCATCTAATGATATTTTATATGTATATTTATATATATATAAACTTATTTTTATAGATTGTGTATTTTATTTAGAATATAATTTAATAATAAAATTCAATATATTTCTATGGATTGTTTATGGTTAATTTTTATGTGGAAAGTATTGAAATTATAAATTTATTTTTTCCTAAATAGACATTTATTAATTATAATGAATATTGATAATGTAATGTTATTAAATAATATTATGACTGAATTGGAAATATTTTTTGAGGGGTGGGGCCTAGAATATCATTTCCCCTATGTAATTGAATTGGTCTCATTAGACAAAAAATATTGGGTATTTGGAAACATAATTTCACATTTATGTAATATGTCTTAGTACATGGATAACACAGTATGTTTTTGATGTTTGGAATTATGCATTTAATCGTTATGATATCAGTAATTTATATAAATATAACAATTAAATGTTTTATGATATCCATTGATATGTGTTATGATAATTTTTTTTGAAATTATTTGATCATTGTTTATTACTTCAATATTATTCATGAATTACTTATTCTACAACATCTTGCAATCTATGCACTCCCTTACTGAGCATCTAAGATCACCGTTCTCTTTTCATTCCATTAGTTATGATTCAATTAAATGAATTATTATTGATATATATGGACTTTCAAGAAAGAAAAATGGTTTTGTAAAAGAAAATAATGTTTTTTATCTTGGGTTTTCAAATATAATGTTAGATTTAAATATCTATATTTTTTTCTAATACTAAAACTCTATGCATTCCAATGTGATTCAATAATTTTCATCTAATACCAATATAATATAGTAAAAACCTCATCAAGGCTTCTAGGGCCATGGTTTTTATAGTTGGTATCAAAGAAATATTAATATAATTTATAAGAACTTGATTTATGAAAATTTATAATATGTAGAATATACCTATGAAGAAAAATCAAGATATGTTTATGTATAATATAATGTAATATTTATCTAAAATACAGATATTTAGTGGTTTTACATTAAATAAAACCCTCTCTAGATACTACAGGTAGACAATTTATTTGGCATAGAAGTATCATTGGGTAATAACCCTAATAAGTGTTGGTTGACTATATCTCAACCATAAATATGGTCTATGACTTATGGTCCCTTACTATAATTCTAGGATGAAACTAACAGTGGATATTCATGGATTAATAAATAATTTCATTAGAAATAATTATGCAATATTATAAAATATTACTACGATTTGATGATATTTGTGATGAAAATAATCTTACGATTATGATATAAGTTATTCATAAATTTAAATTTATGCCATGTGTATCTAAAATTTCAAATTTATACATTATGATTCATAATGGTTGGATCTCACCATATGTATGCCAATATTTAGTAGTGGTTCCTATATAAGAGAATGAAAACTATATCAACCCATGTGGTCTATATAGATATTTATGTCCTTGAAAAGCTAATGAATTTTGGGATAAAATATGAAAAAATAACTGTATTGGGATAGTTGACTCGGATTATGAAAAATAACAATATTGATGTACAAAAACCTATTGATCCAATGTGAAATGTTAGAATGTTATATAATTTCTTATGAGAAATACCACCACTATTTAACAAAACTACAAATCTAGTTATAGCAATGAATTAAATAAATTTCATAGAAAATGTATTTCACACATTGGAAGGTAATGAAATGGAGAAGATTATAATTGTAGTTTATCATCTCGTAAATGATGGAGATCAATGTTGTTAACTGATTCTAAACACTATGTATGTAGAAGAAATAATGATCATATAGTGGAAGTCTTTGAAGGTAACTTTCATGAAAAAAATATTTTCCTCATGAACAAAGCGTAGATATGGGTATTAATTGCAGATTCAAAGAGAAAAGGAAAAGAAAAATGTTTCTAAGTATGAATACATCTACACAAGTTCATAAGGATGAGTTACAGACTGCACTACTAAAATACCCACATATAACAGTGCAAGAATTTATCAACGCTTAAAAAAATTCTAATAAAATACATCTTTATAAACACTAAAATAAACACTCCTAAAATTCACCCTTTATCAAGACTTATTTTTTTAACTGATAAATATTAAATTTTATCAGCACTTAATTTTATCACCGATAAAGGAAACCTATATCAGTGCTTCATTTATAGTGCACATAAAAGGTGTCCCTTATTAGAACATTTTTATAACTGATAAAATTTTACCTACATCGGTGATTTTTTAGTGCTGATAATGGTCTAGAATAAAATGAAAAATTCGACAAATATAACTAAAATGAGTAAATTAAAAAAAATATCAGATAATTTATTAAATAAATAGTTATTGACAAAAATGAATAGATTTAATATACATATACATAGATTATAAATATTAATAAATAATATATTTTATAAATAGATATAAAATATGAATAGGTATAATATATATATAATGTTAAATATAAACCTATTAATATCATATTCATTTTTAATATTTATTTTCCATTACATTTATCCTATATTAAACATTGTGTGTTTTATTTATTTCATGTACATATATATATATATACATATATCAGTGCATTAGTTTCACAAACTAACACAAAAATATATGTACACAATATGTAAAAACACATACACCTAATATTTAAGTAATTTATTCGAATTTAGTATATTTTATAATTCCATTAGAATATGATACACTTAATATATATTATGTTTATAATGGTTCAAAATTTATTATTTGTTTTTAATCCTAATATTATGATATTCGTTTTTAATGTTTTGGATTATCTATTTTATTTTTGAATTTGATCATTTTTTATTATTTATTTGTATATATATAAATATTTATTATGTTTCAGTAGATTCAATATGTATTCATCCACTTGAATATATATATATATATATATATCCATATGTTTAATAACACATATTTAATAAATAAATCTTATAAATTTTTCAATATTTTTAAATTGTACTCATTTTGAATTATTCAACTTCACTTATTTTTAAAATGATGGTATTCAATATTATATTTCAACTAAAAATGATTAAAATATATTTGTAAATAAATATTTTCAAATAAATTATATAATTGTTTTTACTATATTAATAATAATTATAAATAAATAATAATTTTTTAAATAAGTATTTATATAATTATATATATTTAAATAAGTATAAAATTATAATAATGTCATCTAAATAATTATAATTAAAAAAATTAATTATTCCATTGAAGCGCTGATAACGATTAATCTTTATCACCGCTAATTAAGTGATGTTAAAATATATATTTATCAGCAATAAAACGTTACTGTTGATAAATATGTGTTTTATCAGTGCTTTTTCAGCGTTGATAAAGCTTGAGATTTATTATAGCTAAAAATGAGCTGATAAAATACATATTTTTTGGTACTTATAAACATAGAAATGAAAAAATGGTAATTTTTTTGTGCATTTTTGAAATATCTGTTAATACAAACCCCGATCTATTTAGAAAAATCCCTAACTAAAACATAGTCACTCGTGATTCTCAATCTCTCATGGAACTCCTCTATTATCAGCACAACTCCTCTAGGTTCCATTAGATTAATCAAGGACAGAATCTAATGTATGTTATTTTCTTCCCTTCCTCTATCGATGTTTAATGTTTTGGGTTCCAATTTTATATATTTTATGATGTTCTTAAACATGAAGAACCATACAAATCTTCTCATAACTGCTAAAATAAAACAATTGTTGTTCTATTTCATCATTTTTCTCCTTTCATATGTATTTGACACTCGATCCCGTTTGTCCATAGATACACACGGAGATGGTTTACTCTCCTATTAACATTAACAAGGAGACCTCTTATCTCCCCTCTGTTTTCTGTTCATTTGAATAATACATGGTTCTAAAATCTAGGTAGTTTTTAAAATTTAATTCATCTAATATACTAGATTATAGATTCTAAAGGCTGAATTTATATGGTTTTTAAGGATTAGGGGAGACCAAGTTATGGCCCTAATTTTCGGGTGATGAACATATATGGACATAGGTAAGTGTAAATATCATTACAAAATGTTTTTTGGATTTTGGTTATTCTTGTAAATTGTTAAACCACAAAATGGGTAATTTAGATTTATGATTTTTAGGAATAATTTATTATTGATTTCAAAAAAATATTGAATTAACAAGTCAGGTTCAAAAATTTACATTAATGATGCATGTTGTGAGCGTTTTGTTTTTTAATTAATTAAATATTATTATTAAACTTTAGCTATGGGTTAGAAAGAGTGATGGATAATTTCTTTGGTGAGAAATGTATTCTGAAATTTTTTTTTAAAAATAATTCTATATTGGTTAGAGTTGAGAAGTCATTTAAGAAATAGACTAATAAATACACAACATCATATAAAGAGTGTATTTCCCAAATGTAAGTGACATATACATGGTTGGATAGTTCATCATGAAAACTATAAGATGTGATTTTTTAAAATATTTACTGATCAAAATATAGATAAGTTTAATTTATAAGAAAAAAAATTAACTTGAAAATCCATTTAACATCTTGAATAACTATAGATAAAACAAAAATTGATTAAAATATACTTTTGATGGGTAGGATCTTTATATACTATAAGTCATGATAATTTTTTATTCATGTTCAAAATGAACAAAATAGATATATAATTTCCATATTGTTATTAAACATTGGTTGAATTCCATATACAAAACTCTCTTCTTCTTCGATCACTGTTCACTATTACATTAAAGCACTACGAGTCGTTCTGTGATCGAGTTTCCTCGTCAATATTTTTGTGATTGAAGGCTAGGGTAATCTCATTAAAGGCTTGAATAATTTGTTTTTTTCTTCATTGTTATACATCAAGAATATTCCATTAATGCTTAAAGATTGATTCCACAAATATTATATTATAAGTATTCCATAGGTGCTTTCTTCATTATTTCCATTCACATTTATCCCTGAGATAAATTATCCTTTTTAGGTTTTTTATCCCTCTAATTATCATAGGATGATACCCTAAAACTCATTGTGGTATTTGAGACGTGTTCTTCAAGGATACAATGAATTATTTTATTAGTTTTTCGAATAAATTTCATATTGTAATTTGTCAATATCATCTATTATGAAATAATGGGTTTTTTTCATCCATAGAATATGGCTATTATATATCAATTAAGGAGACTTTTGAGTGATTTAATTTGTGTAGGTTCCAAGGATACATTAATCCTTAGACTGTTGATTTTCTTCCAACTATTGATGATTGATTGGAAAATGTCTTTCAAACTAGCCTTCCCACATCGTCAAGATATGGAAGGCAATCAAATGATTAAAGATGGATTAAATAAAGGCATAAAAGGTTAGTTGTACTTAGTATAGAAGTATTATATCTATGTTCATGTATTCATGAAATATTAATGAAATTGTGTAGTTTTATACAAGGAGTGTATTTCACTGTTGTTAGTCAAGAAATATTAAATGTTTGACTACTCATGGAGACAATGGATTTGGAACATGATAGTGTTTCAAATACTGAGCAAGAATAGATTACTGATGATGAATATATTGAATTTTTAGGGGATCAACAACATATTGATAAAAAAAATTAAAAAAACCAACAATAACACATCATCAGATTTTTGAATAATATTAACAAAGAAAGAAGTCCGGGTATTAAATTAGATATTGGTTGGAATCAACACTTCCAACCTATTGACCCAAACACATCAACATTCATTAGTTATCTTGATTTCATAACAAAGAAGAATGTTTTGATTGATATTAACTCATGGAATTGAATCCAACCTATAACATTGGAAATCATTCAAAATGATATATCATTAATGTTATAATATAAATTATCTGTTTTGTAGAAAAAGTATATATTGATATGTTTATTTATTTTCCATTATTCCTTAATGAATTTGTTTATTTTAGAATATTTCTATATAAAATTTTCTTAATGGAAACTAGAAAACATCATAGTAGATTTTATACTCTTTTTAAGAAGATACATTTTAGAAATGATGAGGGGAAAATGAATCCCCACCCACCACTTTTTTATGCACCCATTGTAAAGAAAGAATCATGGACTTGTTCCAACAATTGTCATAATGAAAAATCATTTCAGGTGCATTGTGATCGATAACATATTATTTGACATTATTTATTATATCCAACTTAATTCAAAGTTTTTAATTTACGAATCATCAAAAGTGTGCTGAAAATAAATAACTTGCATCAAAACTAGTGAAATTCAATCTCAATGGAAGGATGGGTTATGCATGATTAATCAATAAATTGGTATGTATTTAAATTAACAATAAATGTTTAATTATTTGATGGAAAACAATATGTATTTTTTATTTTATCTTTAGATTGAAGAATCAAAATCTGAATCAACTTCTATCCCACACCATGTGCTATGGAAGGAGGCTCATGTAAATAAAGATGGTATATTAGTTGTTAAAAACATAGTAAAAGTTTTAGAAGCATGTGTAAGTATGAAATAATTTTAATTTGTCATGATTTTTCAAAAATTACAAAAAATAAATATGTACAAATTTTTTATATTGTTTATACATAAGAATAGAACAACCATAATAAACGAAAATAGACTTTCAGTAGCTTTGAAGCGTCCTAAAAAATATGGTCATGTTAGAGGATGATATTTTGGTGTCTCTCCTAGAACATATTTTCAGAAGATAAAAACACATTAATATTCATATATTATGATGAGATAATAGAAACACATATAGAATCATTGCACCATACTATTTTCTTATCTTTTTTGGCAGAACAATGTATAAGAAAAGATCAAACTGAACCGGTGGTGGTGAAAAGATCCACACATGATCCAAATGAACCAACTTTCATTGAAGCTAGTAATTACACCCAAACCATCCGTAAAGTAATGGATTTTTTCATTACCATTTTATCCTTAATTTTAATCAAATAACTTCCAATAACTTTATATTACTAATACTCTATAGGGTTTAATTATATGTGATGTTTTCTGTCAACACCCAGGTACCACCATATTGCGAGGGGTGAAATGTATAATATCCTAGGAGAGCAGATACACAATCAACCCCTTGAAAAATATTACATGAGGGTGGGTATTGAGGTTTATTATGAGCCAACTACTGAGTCTTCTATTACCCTTGATGATCCAGATATTACAATGGTCGAAGATACTATTGGAGAATTCATAACATGGTAGTATAATCTTATAAGAATACATGAGGTATTTCTTTAACAAATTTTTACATTTCAAAAAATTGTTATAGTTAATGATAAATGGTCTAATTTGAGGTGTGATATTACATATGGATAAAATGGCAGAGAAACAAAAGGTTTAATCAAGAATGTCTAGTGAATCGACAAAGAAAACAAAATGAATATCCAAGAGTAACTTATCTCCAACAGTTGCAAAGAAAAATTTATTAACATTAAAACATCATATAGAGACCGCATTTAATGATAAAGTTATGTCATATATTCACTATGAAGAATAAATATTTATAGCTACCATTACAAACAGAACTGGTCTTGATTTTGTAAATGATATTCTCAACCATGAATGGTTGGGCATCAAAATTGTGGATACATACAAAATGGTACATTTTCATAATGCGTCTATAAAAATAGTTAGATAAAAATTTTAATTAATTTTAGTAACTATTACTATTTGGTACGTGCTTTTATATTACAACTATAAAATGGGATGATGGTGTGACGATTGATTTGCATTCTTTAATTCTAGTATCATTTCTATGGCATAAACTTCTTTGGAAAACAAAAAAATAGATAAGAAAAAAAGATAATTTACTTGAATAGTTAAATAAAAATAATTAGATGAACTACTCTTTTGTATGCCTAAAATCTATGGGTGAAACCCTATATTCTAATAAAATAAAATAAATTTTTAATTTTTTCATTACTAAATTGTTTTTTAGGAAGCACTGGATATTGATAACAATGAACATAGACCCCCCCCCCAAATATTTATTTTGTGGATTCCATTCATAGATTTCCAGCCAATTGACCACACATGATGTGTATTGTAAATCAGTAATACACTACAATAAACATTTTATAGATAAAATTCGGATTATATGTTCGGTCTTTATTTTATCAAGAATTTTGTTATGATAATATGGTCACTAAATACTGGATAAATGATGGAATGAGGTTGGTGTCTGACATGATAAAAAAAATTTATTACAATAAATGGAAACAAATAAGGTATATATATATATATATATTTAACTATCAAAAAATTTCAAAACATTATACTTAATTTGGAAAATGAGTTTGTTCTGTCCGAAACAAGATAATGCAATTGATTGTGGATATTATGTTTTCAAATTTTTGAGGGAAATCATACAACATGAATATATGGGAATCCCCCAACAGGTAATTTTTAATGGTATTTAAAATTCCTTTAAATATATTTATTATTCATTTTTTTGTTTATATTTTTGTAGTACAATTTTAGTTACTGAAAAAAAGCAATCAATTTATTTAGAGATGAGTAGGCAGTGTACTTTCTGTCTGAATGTATTATGACAACAAATTTAGGTGATTACTTGCTATGTTTCTTATCTAGTATGATTTATGACCTTATATTTGGGATGTGAATAATTAGGGTTAGAATGCTTATATATTATTTTTATCTCTTTTACAAGTAGAAGGACAATGGAGGAAATCAATTTATTTATAAGAACTTACCTAAAAACAATAAAATTGTTGGTAAAACATGGAAGTTGAGTTAGAGGCAGAGACCATGGAAGAAGTATAGGTGGAGGAGACGGTGGTGTTAGAGTCTAGGTTGGAGTCTGGCATAGAAGGGGACCTAGAGGTGAAAACTAAGGTGGATACCGAGGCAGAGGATGATAAGAAGTGCAGATGTGAAAACAGTAAAATTTTTTAGAAATGAAGAAAAATAAGGATCATACGATGATTTTTTTTAAGAACTATTTTTTGAATATTCACACAACACTTGTCACTTTTGATGAGATCCATTATGCATCATTCAATTTTAAAATGTCATTTTAGTAAAACATATATATATACTAATCAAAACATAGAAAACAAAGTCATTTTGTTTTGGTACATTAGAAAAACGATATAGACATCATTTTTGATGTGTAGGGATCAGTTGCACCAAAATTTAATGCACGGTGTGACCAGTATGACTCTAAGTATGTCTTTTTTATTCAAATGTGACATTATATTTAGTTAAAAATTTTGACCTACTCAAATACAAGAAAAAAATTTCATATTGATTTTTTACATTAGAAAAACGATCCGTACTCCATTATCAATGTGTAGGGTTTAGCCACACCTCAATCTAACATAGAGTGTGACCAGTACAACTCCATGTGTGACTTTTTATTAAAAACCGACCTTAATTTTAATCAAAAAAAATATGACATACTCCAAACTGAGGAAACACATTCTGAGTATTATGATACTTTAGAAAAATGATCCATGACTTATTTGGTATGTGTATATTATCACATGCCTCAATCTGATGGACAATGTGACTCTAAGTGCCTTTTTTATTCCAATTTTACTTAATTTTTTGTAAAAAACAACAATCATACTCAAATACGAGCAAAAAAATTTGGATTGTATGGATCAAATAAAACTCTATCTGACACACGGTGTGACTGATATGACTCCAACTGCATCTTTTTAATTCAAAATTGACGTTAATGTTAATCAAAAAAACAAATTATATACTCAAAACTAAGAAAACAAATTATAATTGTTTTTATACATTTGGTAAATGATCCATGTGTCATTCGAGATGTGTAGAATTCAGTCGAGCCACAATTCAATGCATGGTGTGACCGGAATGAATTCAAGTTCATTTTTTTATTCAAATTTGACATTAATTTTAGGAAAAAAAATTGATGTACTGAAAGTTAAGAAAACACATTTTGGTTTTTTTGGTACATTAGGAAGACGATCCATACATCATTGGTAATGTGTAATGATTAGTCTTACATCAATATGATTCATAGTGTGATTGAAATGACTCAAAATATGTGTTTTCATTCAAAGAAGGGATTAATTTTAGTAATAAAAACTACTAAAATACTCAAAACATAGAAAAAAAATTCCGATTAATTTGATAATTTTGGAAAATTGTCCCAGAATTATTTAGAATGTGTAGCGTTCAATGGTGCTTCAATCTGAGGCATAGTGCGACTAGTATGACTCCATGTGCATCTTTTTTATTCAGAACAAATATTAATTTTAATCAAAAAACAACTCGAATAATATATAATAGTATTTTTTCATGTATTTGTGTTAGTAATTTTATTTCATTTAAATTCATTATTTATTTTATTCGGGTAATTTTTTTGTTCATTCTGCAGATGCAGTATATTTTTTTACACACTTCACCGATTTCTGTTGATGTAGTGTGTGACAACATCATGCTATGGTTTTCACCTTTATCAGTGCTATTAAATGTGCATATAAATATTTCATTTACCAAAACTGATATAGGACTCCTTTATCAGCACTAATATAGGCACTGATAAAGTCTATCTATATCAGCACACTTAAAAGTGTTTAGAAATCATACATTTATCATCGCAAATGAATTGACTGATAAAAGACGCAATTTATCATCACTTATTAAATCACTTATACAAGTACTATTTATCAATGCTAAATAATCATATTGATAAATGGGGTCTTTTTACAATTATTTTATTTTCACTAATAAATATACCCTTTATGAGAACTTTTTTAGCGTTGATAAAAGCGATGGCCTTTTAACTACGCTAATGTTATCATCGCTTATCTAGCTCCCATTAAGGCTGATTATAGTGCTGTAATAGGCAAGGTTTTTAGCAGTGTTGTATACCTAGCACAAAGACTAATATTTAATATTTCATTAATGCTATAAATCCAATCCTTCTAAAGGAACATATGTACCAACAATTCTCATCATATGAAGATATAGTACCATGTTCTATAAATATAGATAATTAATTCTCTATGAATTATGGAATCTATGAAAAGTAAGATAGGAAAACAATTAAATTGAGGAAAAACAAGACTAATGATTTGGAGCTTCAAGAAAAAAATTAAATGAAGATATGACAGAGTTATATATATGGTTAAGCGTGTGATATATATACTAATAAGAAATGATTAAATTATATATTTTACCTGTGTGATATAAACTTTTTCCCGTGAGGATGGTTTTAGATGATTAATGATTATGATTGTTCGATACATTTCTACCCTATAATGGAAATCAAGGTTTATGATGTTATGAGTCATAAAGAACATCCTATATTTTCTATTATTAGGATTGATGAAGATAAAATATTAATATATTATCAGAATATTGATCCTGAAATCACAAGGAAATGGGAAAGATCTTATGTTTCTTATAAAGAATGAGGAACCAAACATCCTTAATATGACTAAGAAGGCACATAATAAACATACTTAATTATAAGAAAATGGGAAGTGTTTTCTTGAGTTCGACCATAACGAGGCTGGATTGATAAGGTAAAGTAATCATGTATGTTTCTATTACATATAATAATTGATGAACGAGATAAGGTATCAATTTCATTATTTATCATTCTCAATTAATTTAAGATGTAAAAAACATATAGATATTTCAAATAGTATTTCAGGTGGGATGGAATGGAAAATTTAATTTTTCATAGTTTGATTCTAACATAAATGTAGACAAGAAAAAATCATCGATAGACAAAAGTATAAGGGGATGTACTAACCATTACCAATTCTATAATGGAAATGGGAAACCATTACCATTGATTTCATCATTGAACTCCCAAAAAAATCCAAAGGGCATAATGTTAATTTTTTTTAGTTGAACAATTTATTAAAACAACTCAGTTTTCTATTAGATAAGATTTATCCCTTGATAATTTTACACTGTAATATATTATGTAAGTTGTATGATTTCATGGTGTAACACTCTTAATTGTATCTGATCGGGAACATCAATTTTCTCAATGTTTGAGATTAGTCTTGAGAATGTTATAGATACATTGTTCCATTCATTTACTTCTTATATGACATAGATATTTAGTCAATTTAGGAGGTCCGTTTACATGATAGAAAAATGATGAGAGTTGAATATATAAACCTCAATAGTGTTTTGGATCAATACATTTCATGAGATTATTTTTCAAAAAATAATATCATTCACTAAAAGATTCATATAGCTCCCTATAAACCACTATATGACAGGAAGTGCGGAACTACATCTTGCAGTAATGAGGTTGGAGAAAGAAAGCTATCCGGGCTTGATATATCCATGAAAGTGGTACTAATATTTAAATCCATTAATCATCACAACAGAGATTCCCATAGTTAAAATAATGTTATCATGATAATAATATTGGTGATATATTGTTTAATGTTAGAGAAATTTTATTACACTGAAAATACACATGGAACAAGTTCATGATATTTTTGAAAAGAGGTATGTTGGGGCCTATGTAAATTGACCATTTTAGAATACAAGATTTTATCAGCACATTAGGTTATTGATTTGCATTTCCACCAAATATATAATCAGATCATTATTTGATATATGTCTCTCCCTTTAGATAGTACATATCAAATCATTCACATGTTCTAAACTCGGAGGTCATACCACTAGATAAATACCTCTCTTCTGAGGAATAATTGATAGAGATTCTAGATTTCAATGATAATTATATATGAAACAATACCACTCACATGGTAAATTTTTTTGAGGAAACCATAAAGTTGAGGAAGCTACTTTGGAACCCATGAATGTGGGGAAATATTTATATCCTTATTTTTGTTAACAAAGTAAAGAAATTTTTCGGGGTAAATTCATTTCATGTGGGGAAGAGTTTTACAGGACAATATTTTATGATATATTTCAATCCAATAAATTTAATTTCTTCTATATCATGAATACATGAAAATCTATGTCTAAATGTCCCATAATATTGTATAATTTTATATCCTAGATATTAAAATATTTTAAGGACTATGAACAATTACTTTTTGAAAAAATATAATTTTTTTCTACGACGAATGATAATTTATAGTACTGTTATTATATAAATTACAAATTTATTTTTATTCAACAATTGGATTTATTGATATTTTTGAATAACTGTTATTTTTAAAATAAACAAAATTTATAATTTTTTTTTGAAAAAAAACATAAATTTTGAAATTATATTTTCATATTTATCTGAGGGGGAATTTTAAATAATTTTGTATAATGATTTATTTTTAGATGATTAATGAACAAATAATGATTGCTATAAAAACATTTCTTATCATTTAAAGAATTTTACATTTTCAAATTTGTATTAAATTGTTTTTAATGTGAAATTATTTTATTTATATTATGAATAATTTAATTAATATCATTGTAATTAGTTTTATGTTTGATTTTTGTATAAAAAGTTCTATACATAACAAAAACAAACTTCTAGAAAACTACATTATGTTTAAATTTATGGGTTTAGTTCAAAATTAATTCTATCACATATTTTTATTAAATCATGTAATATTTATTCCATATTTTTAATCAATAGAAAAATATATTTCTAATCAATAGAAAAATATATTTCAAATCAATAGAAAACATATTTCTAATATTTAGATTTTTTATTATATATGATAATCTTATTAAATATTGTCCACCTCAATATGTAGAACTAGTAAAATAAGGTTAAATCATTGTGAATGGCAGTTAAAATGTCTCTGAGACCAGAAATTTCCATATTGGATGACTATAGGTCATCAATTTCCTTAAAATTTATAAAATTGTTTATATTTTTTCAAATTATACATTGATTTTGTCTTTTATATTATTTCAAGAAACGAAATAAATACAAAATATCACTCTAATGATTTTAATTTCATTAATTTTTTTACATAAATATAATAAAAGGATTTTTTGGTTAATATTTTTAATTTGATATAGAAATTATTATTTTAATATTTTTATTTATTTATAATGTTTACCTACTGACTAATTATAATAAATTATTACACAACAATAATAAAATATTTATTAAATTAATAGAAAAATAAAAATACCGATTTTAAAAATATTAAAATTATCATAATTTTTATAAATTATATTGTTTTATTTATTTTTTAGAAAAAATAACATATTATGTATGATAAAAATTTAAATAGTCTAATTATAAAACTATGTTGAAGGATATAATGTTAAATTAAATAAACAGTTCCAAAATTGAAACTAATTATATTTTATAATAATCAATATTTAATTAAAAGTTATAAAATTAAAAAAATCATATATTCAGATAAGTGAATGGGATATGGTTGAAAATGTAAAACATTGAAGATTTATGGGAATATATTCCTTTTATTTTAATATTCTTAAACATTAAATAATATACAACATTGATATTTTATTATTTGTCCAAAATAATAAATGGCGGTTCAAACTGAGAGATAACGGTATAAAAATAACATAAAAATATCTTAATTTTACTGTATGGGGTGATTTAATCCAACATTTATAATTATATATATATATATATATTTTAATTTAAATGATTATAAAAATAAATTATATATATTTAATAATTTAATTAATTCAAATTATGCCCCCCAACTCACTTTATTAAGGGAAATTATTATCCTATATTATTAAAAAATATTGATCCATATAGCACTACCATGACATATCATAACATATTAATATATTTCATCACCCTATCCAAGAGTTTATATTATCTCTAGAATACTATCTCATCAAGGATTGAGGGGTAATCCAAAAAATTATCATCAATGAAGATATATAACTCTCAAATGATCATTTTAAATTTCATATCTTCTTCTATGTCTTATTAATATATGGTATAAATTATAAAATAATGAATAAATTTTAAAAAATATATTTAATTGTTATTTTTACAATTTAACAACAATTATCGATCTTATTTGTATCATATATATATCAAAAACTTCACTTGTGGGTACATATGACTTACCCCCTCCAAGTAGAAGTGAAATTTATTTTTCATTAACACCTTAAATAGATCGACATAATGATGGAAATAATTAATATATATTTAATTTAAAATATTTCTATTATTTTGTAAAGGGGAATTATTATTTAACATAATTTTATTCCATCTATCAAAAAATACAAATAGAATTATGGAGTGTGTAACACATACCATGTCATTGAATGGTGTAATTAATTTTTATGTATCTATATTTTATAGATGAACATATACATATATATATATATATATATTAATTAATATTTCTAATATATATATCATCTTAAACATTATGGATACTATGTCACCATCAACAATGTTTAGGGACTAAAAATGTAAAACCAAATCTTCCATGAAAAATTTTATAATTAACAACTACAATCGATGAATTTAAAAAACATTGTTCTTAAAATTGTATAGGTGGATAATATATGATATTATATGTATGTAAATGATTTTTTTGTATAGTTATTAAAAATTTAAATGTATTTTAAATGAGGTTATAGAACTTTATAAACAAATCGATATTGAGGTAATGGTTTATTTCACAATGTCAGCACAGTTCATGATTGTTTATTATTTTTGTTTTTTTAAAGGGTGGGGCCGAAGCCTCAATTTATTATTTAAAGCAAATACCTCTTTGGACTGGGTAGAGGGTGACCCATTACATAGGCCGAAGGCCCAAGGACAAGTGGCTTGAAAACAAGGCTTGAAAGCCCTTTTTTTCCCAAAGGACCCCTCGGTGAACAGTACTACTACAGTTCCCGCACTGCTACAGTAACTTCTACAGTAAACTCCGCCGCTACAGTCCCTCCGCCACTATAGTGTCGCCGCTCCTATAGTTCCACGACTGCTACAGTATACTATAGTGCCCCCTACTACAGTAGCCCGGAAATTCACCCCTGCCTGGATTTGATCCTGGGTCTTTTGGATGACATGAAGGAGCTTGTACCACTAGGGTACAAGATCATTGGGAAAACGTGTTTAAGGGTATCGCTCCTCTCCCACTGGGGTCCCCGCCATCCCAGAGCGCGCCGCACGTTCCCCGACTAGGAAAATGGCTAAAACGTGTGTAAGGGTAACACTCGTCTCCCACTGGGGGCCCCATCATGCCAGAGCGCGCCGAACGTTCCTCGCCTAGGCAAATGGCTTTGAATCGCCCTGTGCATAATACGCACAGTGTCTGAGTCTGGCGGGACTCGAGCCTGGGTCAGTTCTCACAGAGAGTGAGGGGCACTACTAGCGGGTACCACTCGGCTAACACCCCATGGGCCAGTTCATGATTGTTTATGTTTATGCCTCTATTTTGTGAATTATATTAGATTTATTTTTTAATCACTATTTATTTTATTCTAATATGTTTATTTATTGAAATTTTAATTTTTCCCATCAATTTCTTCTCTTATATAGTTAATATATAAAAATATTATATTTAAGGCTGAACAATATTTTCTACTTTTACTGAGGAATATTTTTTATGTACATATTTACATTTAAATTTTTTATATAATAGTTTTACTATTATACAATGATAACATAAAGTCATCTTTACCCTTGTTTTTTCTCTATTAAAATATTGAAAAAGAATCTTTCTTTAAATTTCCAAACAATGAATCCTCTATTAATATTAGAGTTGAATATCTGTATTAATCAAAAATAAAAAAATGCCTTTTAACTCGATGAGGAATAATAGTTCCTTTAAAAATTGAATTAAAATTTTCTATTCTGATTTTCAATGAAAATAATTTTATAAATATTTTGTAAAATATTAAATTTTAAATTAGTGAACTCAATAAAATATTGTTAATTTCCTCATGAAATCATTTAGTGATCCTTTAAACACATTTTTAACTATGTATATATCATATAATAATCTTTATGATTTTGTGGGACTATAAGATAATAATACCATACAAGAAAATTATCTTGAAGGTTTATGATAAATTTGATTTGGGGAATGGTTGGAATTCCATATTTAATTCTTCAAATATAGACATTTAATGATTATTTAAATTATTGGTCATGTTGTATTGATAATTCATATAATGAATTCATTGTAATTATTGTGTGATGGGTGTGACATACGATTAAATAGAACCTAGATTCAACAATAGTTATCACATGACAAAAAGGCTAGTTACCTAGCTATAATGTTTATAATTTGTGTAATATTTCTTCGCATGATGCCTTAATGGTATATTTATAATGTTTGACAATATAAATTCCAACAAAATGAAATAATTTATTTAAGTACATATTTTTATTCAAAAAAAAGAAGATATCCATTGATAAATTTTGGTATCATTTGATTATTTGTTTTGAAATATTTGACCATAATTTACTCCATCTATAATATTCAAGTCTTATTTTATTTTGATATACCCTCCACTATATAAATTCCTTTACTAATTATCTAATCTCACCCTATTTTATTATTGAATTCTATTTGATTCTAAGAGAAGTATTGTGATTGATATACATGGATATTCAAGGGAGAAAAAATAATATTCTCAAAAGAAAGCAATATTTTGTTATTTTCTTTTCAAATGTAATGTATGATTTCTGTTTTTTAATAGTATACCACTACTACCAAAATATTAATCCTTTTGGATATGGTTACAAGTATATAGTACCAATATAAAAATTTAACCACCATCTATTTATCTTTTGTGACATGTTCATTACTTAGTTAGTTCTTCTTTTTCTCAATGGAGAGATCTATATTTTTCTCCCATTAATTTTGGACATTCCAATAAAAATTTCATTTTATTTTTATTTTAATCATCCACTCTTATTATCTTATCTCATTCTCTCATACATTACTATGTGGTTCATCCTTATCCCAAAACATTTTTTCACTATTCCAGTATGGGATTGTATTAAAGGTTGTTCTAACATTAGGGTTTTATTTTTTTTAGATTGTAGAGGGTGGTTCCTTACAAGGGTGTTACCATTTAATTGAAGGTATCCAGTCTCAATTTATATGAAAGTTGGAGATTCTATTTCATTCTTTTATTTTCAAATCCATGGGATTATTGGGTTATAGAAATTCATTTTCAATGACACAGTTGTATTATATGATAACCATAATGAATATTGACACCATTTATATTGATTTTTACAACTATGAATTTAGTATTCACCTTATGAATTACAATTATATATCAGATCTATAAATAGTTTAGTATACCAAGAAATTTTGAATTTCTATGAGGCTCTTTTTAATTACTTTTTTATAATATTCAAAGAACTAAATCTATTTTAAATTTAATGATAGATAATCATGTTTCTAATGAAGTGATTTTGGATAGAATGTATTATGGTTTATTAATTATTTAATAGTTTTTTTAAAACATTTTTTCTTCACGAAATATAAAATTTCTTTAAATTTTGTTTTTTCATATTGGAATTTATGATCCTTATGAAAAACAATTTAGTGATCATTGTTGAAACCTTGGTGGATCCACTTTAGTTATTTTTCATTTTTAATGAAATTTTATCTCATTTGGGGATTTATTATTATTTGGTAAAGATATTCTGTAATTTAGGTCTATTTCATACGATAGTGATTAAGGGGAGGGAAATTTAATTTTCATGACTTATTGACATATGTGTTTACCATGGATTTATTATTTTTTCAGCATTACCGTATAAATTTATCTTATATTTATTGATTAATATCCTTCTTATAGGGTTAGTAATGGTAGCATGGGATACTAGGTTAGAGAACATGGTTCATGATACCCAACATTTCGCACACACTAGCTAGTGCCCCATATAGTATGAAGTATATGGAATTTACATATTTATAGTGGTTTCTTTGCTATTGTTTAACCTATAATTAGTTAAAGATAAATATAAGTCAAATTAATTGTGTCATTTTAATCTTTAACAGTGGTAATTAATTATTATCGATTATAATTTTAAAAAATAACATAATTGTTTTATTTTGTTGTAGCTTTCTAAATAATAAAAAATAATAGAAACTGAATATCATAGTGTGACTCATCCTTAATTCCCCCACGTGTATTATAAATTTAAAATTATTATCTATCATAGCAACTCCTCACCTCAATTCCATCTTCTCCATCGATGACTTGTAACCCCATTGTGTCCTCATATTGAGAATCCTATACCTCATCCCTTTAATAACTTTACCCACTGGTGACCCTCTAATAATTAATCCTTGAAAAACATCCTTATAGTGAGGCATCAAACCCTTCTAAAATAATCTAATACATTCTATTTTGATGATCCTTTAGAAAATAAATCCCTACTCATTAGTAATAGTATTTTTGTAAAACCAGTTTTTTTTTAATTTTCAATATTTCAATGAAATTTCATTTTTTCATAACCATTTCTTATTCATGTTCATGTTTTTGAATATGTGTATAACATTAATTTTTAATATATAATCATGCTATGTAATAAAATTATATTTTACCATTTTTTCATAATCAATAATCTATTTTTAGGGAAAATTTTTCTATTTATCAATCAATGAATAAATATATGTTTCTATCACTGTTAGTGAACATGGAGTGTCCAACCAATATTATGATCATAATTAATTATATGTATTATGAAAAAATAATTCAATTAATATGTTATAATGACTACAATATGACTTCATCTTTTGGTTTTCTGGCTACCAAGTACATGGAAGGAAAGTATGTTTTTCGAAAGAAACGATATAGATTTCTATTGGTAAAAAATTTAATTTAAATTCCCCCTCAATTAAAAATTGTGTCAAATTTTTTCTATTATATGTGGTTAAAAATTATTTATATATTTCCTAAATTTGGACCGTACATGTATATCTAAAAAAAATTAATTTCCAGGATTTTAGATTGAAATCAATTAAAAATCTATATGTATTTTTAAACTACATTTATCAGATAAAATATTAAATTAATGTTCGATTTTAAATTTTATACTAATAAGTAATAGTTGGTTGAATAATACATACGTAGAAAAACAACAATATACATAGAAATTTTACTTTTATATCCACATGATAAAGATAAAAATTAATATTTTTTATTAAGAATTTATTTATTCTTAATGTGCATGGACATGATTGAGTTATCTTCACTGATATAAAATTGGACACAAAAATAAAATTCTATTGAAACCCGATATTTTTTATTTCTTTATAGTAATCATAGATATTTTTTCATTAATGATCACTTCAATTCATGTTTAAAAATATTCATCCTCATTTTGTATATCATCCCCTCTATTGGACACGCAAATATAGAAACATCATAATAAATAGTGATGTAGAAGATATCAAATATCTTCTTTTATAAATTCCCTTCTCCTCATGATAAATATTTTACCCATGATTTAAAATGATGTGTTGATCATGATCTAGAATTTATTGATGCATACAGATGATGTTAGCATAGTCATATCATTTTATATTTAACATTCAATTTAATATCATTTAATAATCGTTGTAGTAGTTAATTTGAATTCAAAAATTTATAGAAACTTCATTATCCTTTAATTATTAGTATTTTCTATATTAAAATTTTATCTGGTGATTTTTTCTCAGTCAAATTTTAATGTTTTTTTATATTAATGATTCTTTATTCCATAAAAAATTCCATTATTTTCAAATTTGAAATATTTATATGATAGTGTGGTTTTTAGATTTTTAATTTTTGATTTGATTGTATAGGGAAGAATAAAATGTGAATGCCCTTATCGTGATTTTGTAAAATGGTCTAAAATATTTGATGTTTTGGATCACTTTTTACTAAAAAAACATCCTAATATATATGTGATATTGATTTATAAAAATTATTTAGACATTACAAAATGTTCAACATGTTTCCATATTCAAAATGAAAAATGAATTTCATCAATAGTAGATAATAAGACGTAGAATATGGGTATAAATGAATTATTTATTCATAGAACAATGATGATTCTGAAATATTAGTGGGGTGATAGTCATATTATATAAATATTAACACTATAGAGTATGTAACCAAAAAATCAAATGTTAATTTTTAATTTTTTGATGACATAAATCAGGTTTGGTATGAAACGCATATCAGTTAATATAAATTGGACAATTTATTAAAATTGTTCCACATCATGTGATTATATGAAAATATTGAATAAAACCTATTGGCGATAACGAATTTCATTCATGACCCATTTCCCTTTCCATGTTCCCATAATAATTTCATTACATAAATAATATTTTTAAAAAAATTGGTATTAATTGTACAATGATACATGAATATCCTAGTGACTTGATATTTTATTAAGGTAAATATCTAGATTGTGAATTTTGTAAAATATGTTATACATTTAAATGGAAATAAATGAAACCTGGTTACTGAATAAATAAATAATCTATGGTTGGAAATAGAGAAAAAAAAAATTCATATTTTTTAAACAATATATTATAACAAATATTTTAATTATTGTCAATGATTTTTTAAATGATATAGAAAAATAAGTGGGATATTATGGAAAAAAATTGTTAGGTTAATATATTATCCAAGAAATTCAAAATAATGGAAATCATTTATGTAATGATATACACATTTCACACTAGATACAATGATTGTGCATTTGGGATTGGATGAAAATCTATTTAAAAAATCAGGGACTCAAATTACAAATTATTTCATATGGATAGTGTTTTTCATTCACTACAATATTTATCAAGGAATATACTTGATCGACACAAATTTCATTATTTCTAGGTTAATATTAGGAAAGAAATTTCCTAAAAATGACATAAATTTATATATTTGTTGGCCTCCTCTAGTTTTAATGCGCAAAAATCATGTTGAACTATGTTAATTATGATTTATTAGAATACATTGATTTTAATCATGTTCACGTATAATTTTATCCATTGGTGTTAGTGATTAAATCATATGATATAATTATAGATTTTGGATAAGTCTATGACATCAATAAGTATGAGCTACTGATACTTGTCCAACCGATAGAGAAGTAATCAGTACATGAGCTACCAGTGACATAAGAAACTAGTTAACTGAGTTACCGAAAGAGAAATACAAAATTTTCACTAAGAATGAGTCAAAAATAGATTGAACTACTAACATCTAACCTATCAATAGAGTGACTAAAATACACTCAGAATTTTGGAATTTATGAGCTACCGACAGCCGAACTACCAACACATCACCTACTAATGCATAATCTACAGACATCATGATTAAATAATACAAGATTGATCTACTGATATAATGAGCTACTTGTAGTGTGACTTACTTATAGAAATGATCTACCTCTATAATGATCTACCAATAACATGATACACTGACCATCTGATCTATCGACATACTATGTCATTGACAATCAGTCTCTTAAATTCGTAATTACCTCTAGCGGTCATATTTTTTAAATTTAGTACTAATTATAATATTAATTATCCTTTGTGTCTTAATTATACAACATTTAATGATGTTAGAGACTGTTATGTGGTATGAGGTACCATAGAATGTGCCTCATATCCTTATAAAGGTAATATCTTGATAAAAAGAGAGATGGGAAGAAAGGGGGACCTTGATGAAATACACAGAGTTGCTCTTGCACCTTAGAGAAAAACCCAACAGTTTCAAACTGTTCTTACATGTAGTTACTACTAATAAACCAAAGACAAAAAATCTATAAATTTACGACTAGAATAAAGGAATACTCTAGGATCACTGGGAACATAAGACAAAATAAAAAATGACTTTGTTTTGCTGTTTGTTTTTGAAAGACGACTCCAACTTCACTTATTTCATTATGAAAGACTCTAGAGGCAACATAGAACATCCCACATAGCATTAAAAACTTTTTTTAACATTATTTATCTTCTTTTGAATATTTTTTACATTTCGAGTAGTGTGTTTATCTCTAATTTATAATTACACACAGAATTTAGTGCTATACAAGAAGATACAAAGATATCTTCACTAAAAAATCTATTACACATTACATTCCCATTAATAATAGTGGAATATGTCCCTGCATGGCTTATCTATTTGTTTGTTTACACTCCCATAAGAACAGTGGAATTGGTATAGTGACCTGGACAGTTTGTATAATGTTGTTATCCCATTACATTTGTCGATCATGTTTACATAGCCTAAAATGTTTTGTGGTAGGTGATCACCAAGTGCAGAGGATTATGTCTCAACTAGAGACTGAACCACTTATTTACTTCTATTGTGTGTTTTCCATTATTGGTATTCTATGTATTTTTTGTTATTTCATAAAACTTAACACTACTTTTATAGTTTGTCTTAGACAGTGTTTGTATTGGAATTTGTTTTAGTAGGATTATATGAAAAGTTATAATAATAACATATATTGTTTTAACTGAGAATTAATAAATACATGAGAAAGATTTAGAACAAATAAAACATTAATTAGTCTACTAATTAGGTTAACTATCATGAATTGGTTTTGAAATTGGGGGATTTTTAAACAAAATTTTTTAGATGGAAATATTTATAAGAACTCAATTCACCCCCTCTTGAGTGTCATACTCTAACCATAATTTTCTATCAATGGTGGTTTTAAATATTGGTAAAATATTTTTCAACTATGATTTTTGTTTTGTTTTAATGATATCTAAATTTATTTTAGTTCAAAATTTTTAGTACATCAAAAAAATTTTCTAAAATTTTAATATCAACATTAGACTATGTAACACCCCGAAATTTTATGAAAAATATTCTTTTTAATTTAATTAATGTCTTGTGTTGTACGCTAATCCAAAAATAGCATGTACAACATGCATACTTCACTTTCCTTCCATTACATGCAATCGCGAACTTCCTCGATAGCATGTGTAGTACACAATACCGAGTTTCACTAAACAACGATATGTTATTAAAATATTATTAAAACTAGCCATTATGAATAGTAATAACCACCTTTTGAAATTGTGTAAATTTTATTTTTCAAAATGGACTTCATTTTTGGATTCAGAATATCGAAATTAGCATAGGATGAAATTTCGGTATTTTTCGGATAACTTTCATTTTCTGATGAAAAGTGAAAATTACTAAATTTCAATTAAAAACAACCTTTTTAATCGAAATAATTAATAGTGATAAATTATTAATATTATTTTTTTAAAGTATATTTAGAATATATTTTTACAATTTAATACAATGTTGGTAATTGGATGTAATTTCACATTTAAACCAGGCATAACCAAGTGTCAATCTTTTGATAGTTATTATCTCTTAAGAAAACGCTATTTGTTTTGACGACGGGAATTAATTTTTTAAATAATTAATGCAACTAATATTTTTTGAATTTGGTAAAATAGACATCATTTTTGAGTTCAAAATATCAAATATATCTTAGGCCAAATTTATGGAATTTTTCTGGGAACTTTCAATTTTTGATGAATAGTGAAACCGCTAAGTTGTAGTTTAAAAAAATGAATTTTTCATTAAACTATATTTTACTGCTTCTGTGAGTAGAATTTCAAAAATCCGAGAGACACGGTTGATTTCAGTAAGTAAAATGTGGTTCAATAAGATGAAAATAATTTTTGATGAATAGTAACTTTTTACTTTTTTTTACCACGGTTAAAAGTAAATTGGGTAATTAAGGGTAAACATGATATTATTATTACCCTAACACATGTCCTAATTCTATTGTATAAGGGTAATTCGACCGAAGACAACCTTAGGAATAATATATGACCTTTTAGGCCCACTTGGATTATATTAGGACATTTATTATTAATTAATTTAAAGAAGGTTCAAATAGTTAAAATCAAAGTTTAATAAGTAGTTAATTTTTAATATAGGGTTATACATAAGATAAAATCGACTATAAATATTCATTAGAAATCGGAATATATTTCCTACATAATTGTATTTTATTTGTAATATTTTAACATTATATAATTTAATTAATTTAGGACACAACGATGATGCAGTAACTATCTTATTAATGAAATATTGAAATAATTGATGTCATAAACGCCAAAATAAATTTAATTTGAGACTTTTTATGAATTAAAATAATTTTCTAGGTTAATATGACATGTTAGTATTGATTTAATTAACTTTTTTCGAACTAATAATTCTGTTATGATTTTCAAAAAAATCAAATACTAAATAGTGTAAAAATTGACATAAAATAGTTTTTAAAACAAATATTATATTATTAATTGTTATTTTATTCCTAAAAATATAAGGTTCATCCAAATGACTTAGATAAGGTTATATATATTAATAATAAACAACTTGCGGTTTTTTTTTGGCTTTTTATATTATGTTTATTAACCTTATAGTGTAAGAACACAAAAAGACACGGTAAAAGTAAAATTATCTAACTTAAAGTTAAATATAAATGATAAGGTTAAAATAGGAACCTAAACTTGTCTAAATTCTATTGGATGAGATTATTTCGACCCATAACCAGCTTAGCTTCAAAAGAAATCAATTTGGAGCTATTTAAAACCGAATATGACTTTATAATAAAATAATATTTTTTGTTTTCCAAAGGGGCCCCTCTCCTCCCTTATAAAAAGGCACATCATCCCTCTCTTGCTCACACCACATTGAGCCTTAAAGCTCGTCCAACCCCTGCCAAATTCTCTTATCCACTTCCCTAGAAACATCCTAGAGGTCCTGGTCTTCTTCAAAGACCAATCTTAGTGCCCTAAGAAGAGGACTCAAAGAGGAGCTTCCAAGAAGAGGTAATGTCCGTTACCGATTCTTTCAACTTTATTTCATCTTCCACTTATTCTTATTAGGTTTTTTCATTATGAATTAATAACATCATTATCACTCATATACTGATATGTTATTATAAGTATGAAAACCCCTATTTCACCATCTATCCATCCTACGGAAAACGAAATCACCGCGCGTGCGTATGTACGGAATACCGTCTTCATGCCGTGGTGTAATCTATTTTCCACCGACACCTTACTTGGATGGGTATAATGGTGTAAATAATAACTATATATGATTAATTTAATGTCATATTGATCCTGAAATATTATACATACACTCAAATACAGTCCCACGATCATGAGAACGATATCATCGCACGTGCGTACGTACGGACTACCGTCTCCACGACGCAATGAGATTCATTCTCCACGTTAACCATTGATTAATGATTATAAAGTATATATGATAAGTAATCATGAAATATATGACATAATAATGATACTAGATTTATGTGTATATATATGTATGTCATCTACTTAATTCCATTCAACCCAATAAGGAAACGAAAACAGCGTTCATGCGTACGTACGGCCTACCGTCTCCATGAACGGTGTATTTCATTCCATTTACTGATTTATTATATATATTTATATTCTGAATATATATTATATATAAATAATGTTTTATATTCTGTAATTAAGTAATCATGATCTTAGTAATCATATGAATAATTACAAGTCAAAACACAGACGACAAATGAAACAATTTTACCCAAAATACTCTTTAACATGGAATTTACAAAAGAACTGCTAATATAAAGTCATAAGTGAACTATATATGATATCATAACAATGATTATGATTCTAGAATAAGTCAATGACATTATTTAAATAATTATATATGAGGTTCGGACACTTACGAAGCAAGTCAGACCTAAGGTAAGGGAAATATCACAATCTCATTTTTATCCGAGATTGTTTATACATTGGTATTTACTGGGGTATATTTTATCATCCAAATCTATGTTTCCTCAATATGTAATATTATTTCCATCAACCTACAATTTTTTAAATCCAACTTTACCCTTCGGTGAGTTTTTAGTAAAAGACATGAAAGGAATCTTTTGTCGTTTTTCATACGAGGTACTTTTTTGACTTTTCCGACAAAAGTACGAGAAGAATGTTTTTTAAACTTATACAGCATGAATGGATTTTTATAACATTATTTCCAAGAAGCATCCTTTACAAGTTTTCATGTTTATTTTTAATCAACTTCTTTTAGTTTAGAATTGTATGACACGTTAAGAAAGGAAAAGTGTTTTTGAAGTAGAATGGATATTTTCCTCAAGAATGGAGTTCAAGTGTTTTATCAAAATTATTTTCCATCTAATATAATATAGGGTTCTGTTTCAATCCTTATTATTACATTGATTTGATTATGTTGTGATGGAAATAATTTTATTCCTTTATCTTATATGAATTGTTTTATGATGTCATGATGTTTAGGATTCTCATTTTCATTACATGGGTTATGCTATGATGTATGGTTTATGATTTTGTGGCACACATAAGAATGGTATCATTATGAGATGAGTGGGACATATATCTACCTCCAATGCATTGGGTAAATATTCTATATCTCATGAGATATACATGACTAGAACGGCAGGTTAAACCGGTTCAGTGAAGCAGGACTGAAACGAGGAATGAACTCGGTTCAGAAATGGACTTTGTCCACTAAGATAGTCTTGGAAATGAGTCTTGACTAATAAGAAATGATTCTATATGATTATGTGTGTATGCCACAAAGTTTCATGTTTTATGTTATGATTATTGGGATTACATTTCACTACTATGATTTATCCCATGTAATGATATTATGATCTCTTTTGCAGGTTAAGATTTCCGCAATGATATGTTCTTATGAATATGATGTGATTGATATTTCTTTTTTTACCCTTACTGAGCATTTGAGGTCACCCTTTCATGTTTTCTTTTCCCCAGGATATAAATAATGGTTTTAGGTACGAAACAAATGGAAGATCTTTATGGGAGATGTTGAAGCTCTTTTCCCATGATTAGAAGATTACGTTCCGAGTTTCCAAATACACTAAACTATTATGGTTCTTGTGTCTGTGTTTTTGTTATGTACTAAGTATTCCGCAAAAGTAATGTAATGTCCTTGTACGTCAAGCTTTGGGTCTCTACAGTTGGTATCAGAGGAAAGGTTTAGACAACCTTTGGAAACTAGGATGCGAGAACTTTAGTGAGATCCCTATAGATATTTCTAAGGTATGTCTAGGGATTTCCCTAAGGTTAAGTATAAGTATAGGTTATATTACTAGAATTACAGTAACCCAAGATGTTAGATATTGAAGGTACTCCTCCTTTATTGTGTTGTTTTCCCTAGCATGATTTTTTCCTCTCACATGATTATTTTTGGGTTTTAGACAATGGCTGGAACCCAAAAAAACAGTGTTGATCAATGTAATGGACAATGCAATTATTGTCCTCCTAAACAAACAATTGTTATAGGAGATGGAGTGAAAAATCTTATTACTATACTTACAAAAGCTATGAATAATTCTGTACTTTCAAATGAGCATAGAAGGGAACAATATTCTATTGAGTCCTTCATGAGGCAACATCCACCTTCTTTCATTGGGTCACTTGATCCACTTGTTGCTGAACAATGGATAAGTACCACTGAAAAGATATTTTCAGTTCTTCAATGTTCTGAACATGATAAAGTCATCTTAGAAGTGTATTGTTTGGAAGGTGATGCTGATCAATGGTGGAATCTTATAAAGAATACAAGGCCAAGAGATGAAATTGAGTCCTTGTAATGGGATGAGTTCAAGAACTTATTTTTCAATAAGTACATCCCTCGTATTCTTCGAACAAAGATGGAGAAGGAGTTTCTTGAACTAAAGCAAAAGTATGATGAATCTGTTGGTATATACGAAGTGAATTTTACAAGGCTTGCAAGGTATGCATCTGGATTTATCATCCAACCGGAATGTAAAGTTGATCGATTCTTCAGTGGATTAAAAGAAAATCTTCGAAGGGCATTAGCTATAAGAGACTTCAGTAGCTATGAAGAAATTGTACGTTGTGATATCAAGGTAGAAATGGAAGTTGGTGTTACTTATACATCTCATAGTTTTGAAAAGAAACGAATGATGGAGTTCAAGGAGAAATCTCAGAATAATGGTGAAAAGAAGATGAATGTTTCCTTATGCTCAAAGTGTGGAAAGAAGCATGGTGGAGATTGTCTTAAAGGGACAAGTAAATGTTTCAAGTGTGGAAAAAAAGGTCATCAGGCACTTGAATGCCACAATGATGTGAAGAAGATGTCTAATGATGCAAACAAAGGAAGGGATACACAGAATGAACCTACTACACTTCAATGCTTCAAGTGCAAGGAAATGGGGCATTATGCTAATAAATGCCCTAATCCAAGGGTTAGTGATGCTCGACATGAGCAACCACATAAGGAAAAGGACAACGGGAAGTCACATGCGATCACCATTGGCAATGTTGAATATGAAAATGATGTGGTGGAATGATTAAGTGTTTATGTAATGGGATTTCAGAATAAGGTTGTATATAGTATCGTGGAATATTGAAATATTTATATTGGTCTATTGTGGTTTTCAATAATTTTATGGTACCGGTAACCATGGAAAGTGATTGAGAAATTTTTGGAAAAAAGATGATAGGCTCATAATGAAGGGATAAAGAAAAAATGAAATGTTTGACAGTATACATGTTCTCATGATTGATATAAGGACTAAGTGATATCATGGTTTGAGTATATAGAATTTTGAGGATTTTGGTATGTGGAAAGTTTTAACATTTAACTACATTCATTCTTTCACTAAGGTTCAATAGGTATTCATTTTTCAAGAGAATACATTATTAAGGCCTTTGAATGTTTGGAATGTGACCAACAAGACGTATCTTATGATATATGGGGATCAACGATGGTATTAAATATCTGGTAATCCTTTTCACTTTATTATGAGAGTGGACTGCAGTATTATGGATAAGCCTAAATATTGGAATGTATTATGTTGGACATAAGTTAGTATTGTTTAAGGATAGAATTTTTTTAGATATTATTTATGGGATGTTATAGTAATGTAGTTTTAGAAAAAGGAAAACCTGCAGGATGGGCGACAGCCCATCGCGTCGGACAATGCTGTGGGAATCGAACCCACAACCGAAGTGCGACTGGCCTTTATCACCGACCACTGGCCTACATGAAGTCCCTGTTTAGTAGAAACTAGTTTTATTATATTAATCAGTATTATATATGAAGTATAAGTCCATTTTAGGAACCATATATGATTAATCTCACTATAGATGGACTTATGTATTTTTTGATAACTTTTCTAACTTTTTTTTGAGGCAGATGAAATGACCCATCATTATATCACATGATCTTCTAGCACATCACGAATGACAAATTCAATTTCATTTCTTTAATATATGAAGTGGAAATTGTCCAAAGAACTACCAACAGTGAGACTATACCAAAATCACGAATGTATTTATTCTAATTCCAATTTCATCATCTTTAGGGAAATGATCTTGAAAACGAAAAAATGTTGTCCTAGTGCTCTTATATCTGATGAATCAGATGGTACCTTATATCATCACAAATCTATGGCTTTGTGATTGCAGGATTTTCTATAGCCATGTTCTCTACCACTCTCCATCAGAACATGATGGTTAGATTTCTCTTCCATATCAATATTTTCACCTATGTGAAAACCCAGTGATTAGTTTATTTGGGTAAATGTTACGTTTCATACTTTTGTTTTTAAATATTGGTTTTGGTATTCCTTTTTACGATGTGGGTTTCTATTAAAGAATCTTTCGAATAGTAAACCATTTATAACCCCGACGAATTTCGAGGGCGAAATTCCTTTTAAGGGGGGTAGAATGTAACACCCCGAGATTTTATGAAAAATATTCTTTTTAATTTCATTAATTCTTGTTTTGTACGCTACACCAAAAGGAGCATGCAAAACACTCATCCTTGACTTGCCTTGCATTAAACGCAATTGCGACCTTCCTCGATAGAGTGTGTAGTACGCAATACCGAGTTTCACTAAACAATGATATGCTATTAAAAAATTATTAAAACTAGCAGTTATGAACAGTAATAACCACTTTTTGAAATTTATTAAATTTTATTTTTCAAAATGGACTTCATTTTTGGATTCAGAATATCGAAATTAGCTTAGGGTGAAATTTTGGAATTTTTTGGATAACTTTCATTTCTTGATGAATAGTGAAAAATACTAAATTTTAATTAAAAACAACATTTCTAATCGAAATAATTAATAGTGATAAATTATTAATTTTACTGGTTTTAAAGTATATTTAGAATATATTTTTACAATTTAATACAATTTTTGTCATTGGATGTAATTTCACATTTAGACCAGACATAAACAAGTGTCAATCTTTTGGTAGTTGTTATCGCTTAAGAAAATGCTATTTGTTTTGACGATGGGAATTAATTTTTAAATTAATTAATGCAACATATATGTTTTTAATTTGGTAAAATAGACATCATTTTTGAGTTCATAATATCAAATATATCTTAGGCCTAATTTTTGGTATTTTTCTGGAAACTTTCATTTTTTGATGACGAGTGAAACCACTAAGTGGTAGTTTAAAAAAAATGAATTTTTCATAAAACATAATTTTACAACTTCTGTGAGTGGAATTTCAAAAATCTGAGAGTCACAGTTGATGTCAGTAAGTAAAATGTGGTTCAATGAGATTAAATAATATTTGATGAATAGTAATTTTCTACTTTTTTTTACCACGGTTAAAAGTAAATAGGGTAATTTAGGGTAAAAATGATATTATTATAACCCTAACACATGTCTTATTTCTATTGGATAAGTGTAATTCGACCAAAAACAACCTTAGGAATAAAATTTTACCATTTAGGCCTACTTGGATTAGATTAGGACATTTATTATTAATTTATTTAAAGAAGTGTTAAAATAGTTAAAATCAAAGTTTAATAAGTAGTTAATTTTTAATATAGGGTGATACATAAGATAAATTCGACTATAAATATTCATTAGAAAGATAAAAATATTTCCTAAATAATTTTATTTTATTTGTAATTTGTTAACTTTAAATAAATTAATTAATTTATGACACAACGATGATGTAGTAATTATCTTATTAATGAAATATTGACATAATTGATGTTATAAACACCCAAATAAATGTAATTTGAGACTTTTTATGAATTCCACTAATTTTATAGGTTAATATGACATGTTAGTAGTGATTTAATTAACTTTTTTAGAACTAATCATTCTGTTAGAATTTTCACAAAAATCAGTTACTAAATAGTGTCAAAATTGACATAAAATAGTTTTTAAAACAAATATTATATTATTAATTATTATTTTATTCCTAAAAATCTAAGGTTCGGCCAAATGACATAGATAAGGTTATATATATTAATCATAAACAACAAGGGGTTATTTTGTCCTGTTATAGTATGTTTATTAACCATAGAGTGTATGAACACAAGAAAACACGGTAAAAGTAAAATTATCTAACTTAATGTTAAATATAAATGATAAGGTTAAAATAGGAACCTAAACTTGTCTAAATTCTACTGGATGAGAGGATTTCGACCCATTCCCACCTTAGATTCTAAATAAGTCAATTTGGAGCTCTTTAAAACCAAATATGACTTTATAATAAAATAATATTTTTAGTTTTCCAAAGGAGCCCCTTTCCTCCCTTATAAAAGGGCACCTCCTCCCTCTCTTCCTCACACCACTTTTAGCCTTAAATCTCGTCCAACCCCTGTAAAATTCTCTTTTCCACTTCCCTAGAAACATCCAAGTGGTCTTGGTCTTCTTAAAACACCAATTTTAGTGCCCTAAGAAGAGGACTCAAAGAGGCGCTTCAAAGAAGAGGTAATGTCTGTTACCGATTCTTTCAACTTTATTTCTTCTTCCACTTCTTCTTCTTAGTTTTTTTCATTATGAAGTAACAACATCAGTATCACTCATATAATTATATGTTATTATAAGTATGAAACAACCATATTTCACCATCTATCCATCCTACGGAATAAGAAATCACCGAGCGTGCGTATGTATGGAATACCGTCTCCACGCCGTGGTGTAATCTATTTTCCACCACCACCACACTAGGATGGGTATAATGGTGTAAATAATAACTATATATGTTTATTTTAAAGTGATATTTATTCTTAAATAGTATAAATACACTCCAATACAGTCCCATGATCATGACAACAATATCATCGCTCGTGCGTACGTACGGACTACCGTCTCCACGATGCGATGATATTCATTATCCACGTCAACCATTCATGAATGACTCTAAAGTATATATAATAAGTAATCATGAAATATATTACATAATAATGATACTGGATTTATGTGTATATATATGTATTTCATCTACTTAATTCCATTCAACTCAAAAAGGAAACGAAAACAGCGTTCATGCGTATGTGCGGCCTACCGTCTCCTTGAACGGTGTATTTCTTTCCATTTTCTGATTAATTATATATATGTATATTCAGAATATATATTATATATAAATCATGTTTTATAATCTCTAATTAAGTAATCATGATCTAAGTTATCATATGAATAATTACAAGTCAAAACACGGACGACAAGTGAAACAATTTTACCCAAAACGCTCTTTAACATGGAATTTACAAAAGAACGGGTAATATAAAGTCATAAGTGAACCATATATAATATCATAACAATGAGTATAATTATGGAATAAGTAAATGACATTATTTAAATCATTATACAGGAGTTTCGGACACTTACAAAGAAAATCAGACCAAAGGTAAGTGAAATATCACAATCTCATTTTCACCCGAGATTGTTTATACTTTGGAATTTACTGGGGTATATTTTATCATCCACATCTATTTTTCCTCAATATGTAATATTATTTCCATCCACCTACAATTGTTTAAATCCAACTTTACCCTTCGGTGAGTTTTTAGTAAAAGACATGAAATGAATCTTTTGTCATTTTTCGTACGAGGTACTTTTTTGACTTTTCCGACAAAAGTACGAGAAGAATGTTTTATTTAACTCATACGGCATCAATGGATTTTTAAAACATTATTTCCAAGAAGCTTCCTTTACAATTTTTATGTTTATTTTTAATCAACTTCTTCTATTTTAGAATTGTATGACACGTTAAGAAAGGAAAAGTGTTTTTGAAGTAGAAAAGATATTTTCCTCAAAAATGGAGTTCAAGTGTTTTATCAAAATTATTTTCCATCTAAGATAATATAGGGTTCTGTTTCTATCCCTATAATTACATTGATTTGATTATGTTGTGATGGAAATATTTTTATTCCTTTATCTTATATGAATTGCCTTATGATGTCATGATGTTTAAGATTCCCATTTTCGTTACATTGGTTATGCTATGATGTATGGTTTATGATTTTGGGGCACACATAAGAATGGTATCATTATGAGATGGGTGGGACCTATATCTCCCTCCAATTCATTGGGTAATGATTTTATATCTCATGAGATAGACATGGCAGGAATGGCATATTAAACCGGTTCAGTGAATCAGGACTGAAACGAGGAATGAACTCGGTTCAGAAATGGACTTTGTCCGCTAAGATAGTCTTGGCAATGAGTCTTGACTAATAAGAAATGATTATCTATGATTATGTGTGTACGCCACAAAGTTTCATGTTTTACGTTATGGTTATTGGGATTACATTTCACTACTATGATTTATCCCATGTTATGATATTATGATCTCTTTTGTAGGTTAAGATTTCCAAAATGTTATGTTCTTATGAATATGATGTGATTGATATTTCTTTTGTTTACCCTTATTGAGCATTTGAGATCAACCTTTTATGTTTTCTTTTCCCCAGGATATAAAGAAAAGTTTTAGGTAAGAAAAAAAGGGAAGATCTTTATGGGAGATATTGAAGATCTTTCACCCAGATTAGAAGATTACGTTCCGAGTTTCCGAAGACACTAAACTATTACGGTCCTTGTGTGTGTGTTTTTGTTATGTACTATGTATTCTACAAAAGTAATTTAATGTCCTTGTATGTCAATATTTGGGTCTCTATAGACTATAAGGTGTTACTACCAATAGACCTCCCTATATTAATGGAACAAATTATTCATAGTGGAAAATGATAATGAAAATTAATTTGGAAAGAATGTTTTTTGAAATATGGGTTTTCATTAAAGATGAATGTAAGATTCTTTCTTTTGATTGGAAAACATTGAATGATTCCCCTAATCCAGCCTACAATAATAAATATAAATCTATATATTCCATACACTTATCTATAGGGAATTTATAATTAAAAAGGATTTCTTTATGCAAAACAAAAAAATTGAAGTTGGGATATACTGGTTGTTTCACATGATGTAACAACTAGTGTTAATGAAAGGAGACTGAATACATATAATAATAAATATGGAAGAATAAAGATAAATCTTAATGAACCCACTTCTAACATGTATCTCACGTTCAATGAGATATTTAATAAAATGGTCTCTATGGGAATGACAAACACAATCAAGGATAATGTAATGCGAATTCTCAGATGCTTACCTGAAAAATGGAGTGGAACCTCAATATCAATAAAGAAAAACCGTGACATCAATACTCTACCTGTAAATTAGTTATAGGTAAACTATTGATGTACGGGGAAAAGATGAAGGTAAAAATAGAAGAATATGACGAACTAAAGTGAAATTCAGTGGATTTGAAAACCAATACCTCCAATTAAATATAGAATGTGAAAGTTAAGGAGGAAATATAAAATAATGAATAATAATAAACTAACAGTGACATGGAAATAGATTAGTTAATCAAGATATTTAATATGACTTTTAAAAGAAATAAGTTCATAAAAAATCCAATTTATACAAGGAAATTTCATGACAAAGGTAGTTTGAAAATGAATTGGAAGATAAATGACAATACAAATGAGATAGTCTTATGTGAGTATGATAGAAGAGGACAAGTAAAGGATTTATTTCCTATGTCAAAGCTCAAAAAAAATATGGAGGAAAATATAAGAAGTACAAAAAGGAAATAAAGGCCACTAGAAGTGCTTCTAAGGAATTGTCTAGTGATTATGAGTCTTAATATGATGAGAAGGCTTACAAAGCCAATGCATGATTTATGAAAAAAAAATCTGAGTAAAACTATATGTTGAATTCCTATAAAAGATTATGGTACAAAGATAGTGGGTGTTCAAGATATATTATAAGGGGATAATCTAGCTTCAAGAATCTTGTCAATATTGATAGTGAGCAAGTCACCTTTGAGGAGAATGAAAAATTCAAAAATAATTATCCTTTTCCAAATCAGTAACACTAACTCAATTTAAATTTCTAATGCTCTTTTTGTAGATGGTCTTAAGAACAATATGCATAGAATTTCAAAATTATGTGATTATCGATTTCATGTTACATTTGAAAATCATTATTTTAAAGTTTATAATTCTATAACTGAATTAGACTTTATTACATTTAGAAATTAAAAAGTTTTCACTATGAATTTCGATTCTTTATTTTTTTTAATGTTTCTTATTTGAGTTATTTTCACAAATATTTTTGGCTCTAGAATATGATATTAGGAAATTGTAATATTCACTTCCTTAGAAATATTACCATAAAAGGACTATTGAAGGATCTATCTAAGCTTGGGATTCCAATTTACAAATTTTTTAATCCTTGACTATTGGGAAAACAACATAAAATATCATTCTAACAAAAAAAAGATTCTACATATCAACCTCTTGATCGAGTTCAGATAGATTTTTTGAACCATCTATAGCTTCTAGATAAAATTGGAAGAATTATATCTATTTTCTAGTAGATGAAATTTCTAGGTATACTTTCACATTTTTTATCTCACGATAGTGAAGCATGTTCTAACTTAACCCAGTATTTTATAATTGTGGAGAACTTATGTGGTCTTAGAATTAAAACATTAATAAATGACCATGGATGTGAATTTTAAAACAATAGTTTTAATCTATTTTATAAAAAAATGGATATAATCATAACATAAATACTCAAAGGACACCCCAACAGAATAGAGTTGTATGAAGAATGGATAGAACATTACAAAAAATTCCTCAATTTATTATTAATGATTTTGAATTAAAAGTTTACTTTTGGGTAGAATCTGTAAATATAGCATTTTATATAATTAATACAGTATTGATTAGACCTAACCTTATGAAAAATTCATATGTGTTATACAAAAATAGGAATCCTAAGGTTAATTATAAAAATATTTTTTGTTGAAAAGTATCCGTCTTTAATATAACTAATAATCTTGACATATTTTCCTCCAAAAGTGATAAAGGAATTTTCCTAGGTTAATCAACCTATATCAAATCCTACAAGGTGATAAATAAAATAACAAAGTGTGTGGAAGAATCTATACATATCTAATTTGATGAAATAGATCGACATGATCCTAAAACACCCAAGAAAATAGTGAGGATGATCTGTCAAGTATAAAAATAAATGGTAAACCATCTGACTCTGCTGTTAATCAGGAAGAAAGATCCTCCAGTTCTATAAAATCTCCAAACACAGATCATAGTAATCATGAACCTATAAATGAACCAAAAATCAATATACCTTATTTTTCTAGAACATTTAGAGCCCTTAAGAACCCTTCCTTAGATATTGTAGTTAGAGACTATGATAATAGGACACAAACAAGAGATTATCTATGAAACTAGGTTAACCATAAAGATTTATTATCGTAGTTCAATCTTAATAACATCAATGATGAAATCAATGAAGAATTTTGGTTAATAAATATGCAAGAAGAATTTAATTAGTTAGAAACAAATTAAGTCTGGAAGCTTTTTGATACACTCAAATACATCTTGAATATAGAAACTAAATGGTTGTTTTGAAATAAATTAGATGAATATGGTATCATTGTGAGAAATAAGGACAGATAGGTTGCACAATGATATAGTCAATAAGAAGTATTTTACTATAAAGAAACTTTTTCACCAGTTTCTATAATTGATGCTATTAGAATTCTGTTGGAATATGAAGAACATATCAATTTCAAAATATATCAAATGGATGTTAAAGGTGCATTCCTAAATGGTTATATTGTGGAGGATTTTTTTCTTAAACAACTCTATTTTTACAAACCCTCATTTTCTAAATATTTTTTTTAAATTATCGAATTCATTTTATGGACTATCATGGGCTCTAAGAGTTTGTTATGATAGGATAAGAACGTTTATAATTTCAAAAGGTTTTACAAAATTCATTTCCAATCCTATTAATTTTATAAAAATAATTTATAATGATGTTTTAGTTGTTCAATACTATGTTTATGGCATTATTTTTGGATCTTCTAGAAATTAATTATGTATTAATTTTTCAAAATTGATGAAATGTGAATTTGAATGGATTTTAATGGGTGAAGTGAAATTCTTTATTGGATTTAAATATTTTCAAAATAAAGAAGGTATTATTTTAAATTAATTTAAGTATACTAATGATATTTTGAAATTTTTTTCCATTGATAGTATAAAATTTTTTGATACTCCAATGAGTACCACTTGAAAATTGGATCTTGATGAATGTGGAAAATCTGTTGATCAATCCAATTACAGTGGGATGATTGATTGCCCACACTACTTGAGTATTACCTAGTTAGATTTTTTCTTTATTATGTTTATGTGTGTACATTTTCAAGGAAACCCTAAATAATCAAATTTAGATGATGTTAAAAGACTTCTAAAATACCACAAGTGTACTACCAACGCAAGAATGTTCTGTCCTAGAAGTAAACCTTTTGATTTAGTTAGTTATTTTGATGGTGATTTTGTTTTTTGTATATTAGATAGAAATATCACCTCTATAACATGTCACCTTATGGGCATGTCATTGGAATCATGGTGTATAAAATATAAAAAATTTGATGGATTATCTTTTGATGAATATGAATACATAGCTACAGGTAGCTATTGTGCTCATATTTTGGGGATGAAACACACATTACTAGATTACGGATATCATTTTAGAAATTTTCCCTATAAACTTTTACAATACAAGTTCTATTAATAATTATAAGAATATATGTTATCATTATAGAATAAATATATTGATTTAAGACATCATTTTTTGAGATATCAATATTAAAAACATGATATAATTCTTGAATTCATCAATATAGAACAACTGCTTGGTGATATTTTTCTAGGAAATTAAATTGTGAAAGGATGAGTTACATCAGACATTAGTTTAGAATTATTAATTTTTTAGGACTCACCGATGATATCTCACCAACATGACTCGCTGATGATGTATCACCGATGTGACTCACCAATAATATCTCGTTGAGGTAACTCACTAATGATGTCTCACTGATAGGACTCATCAATTGTGACTAACTGATGGTTCTCACCGATGTGTCTCACTGACCAATATTTTATTCCTCTATCAATAATTTGAAAGGTTGTTGTTTTATTTGTTTTATTTTATTTTAACCTGCTTTTAGTATTTTATTATTTCAACTCCCTATGTAATACAATTAGGGGTCGATCCAACACATTTTACCCTTTCTCATACTCTCAGACTCTTACTCTCAAACCATTTTCTCTCGAGCTGCTTCCTTTATCTATCGAACAGATCATTTCAAACCTATCTCAATGGTTCATCTAAAGAACATTTTTGAATGGTCTAAGGATGAGTCACATCCGACCATGATGCAAAGAGAAAAATATAGTCAACCAATGCCAAGGCATGAACCTATTCTTCAAGAACTCACAAACAGTATCATAACCCCTATGAATGAAGTGAATTTGGGATGGTTGTTGTCTAGAAAGTATCGTTTTCTAAATGTATTGAAAACCCAAGGGTGGCTGGAGTCATTATCCATCAATGAGAGGCTACATTACCATGGAGAGTACATGAGTTTTACCAATATGCAGAGTTTATTCTAGAAGGATATGAGGTGTTTTGGATAAAGTCGATAGTGGATGGAATGAGAGTTTATTTTTTCACCAATTATTGTGATGAATGATTAAAATTACCCCATATGGGTGTTTCTGATAACCATTAGGGAAGTTATCCTCCAAAAAAGTGACATCTTCAATTATGAGGTAGGTTTTCTATGTTGACAGGTAATGGAGATAGTAGGAGCCCAATTTCTACAGAGCTTTATGGTGAGTGTTGAATTTTGTTTCAATTCATCCAACATCCAATATGTCCAAGGACTCTATATTTTTAATCTCTTAAGTTTCATTATGTTTGAATTAGGTATCTATTGAAGAGAGGATATAAGGTAAATCTCCGAAGATACATAATGGTTCATATCAATGATGGTATCTGTCTTGACAAAGCTATTTGTAAAAGGATGAAAATTAATTGGAATACCTATAAGAAGGTGTGGGTTGAGGATAATGGTAATTTGTATGGATAATTAAATCTAGTTGGGAATAAATCAATGCCTAGGCACATAGTTTATCTAGGTCTAGTACCAGATAAAGATAGTGAGTATTCTTATGATGATGTGGTTGAGAATGCTAATGAAAACGAGTCTACTATAGATGATATAATTAGCCTGATATTACTAAATGTCTAGTGAGGATGTCTTATTGTCCTTGATTTCCACCTAGTCCTCAACATTTTAAGTAACCTATTCTCCCTAAGAATGATAGTGATGAGACAGAAGAATACAAAAATGACGAATACGAGAGAAGATCAGGTAGGGAAGAAGAATTTGGTGAAGGAAAATATGAAGCTGATGAAGATGAAAGAAAATATAGAGAGGATGATGGATGTGATTTAAGTTATAGAGAAGATATAGAAAGTGATTATTCAGATAGTGGATCAGACCATGATCATGAAGAAGAATATCTTGGTGGAGATGTTGTTGATCTAACCCTAGGTCATCTTGAACGTCAGAATCCTACTGGTCCTTCTGGTCTTTCCTTGGGAGAATAAAAACCCATTATGGAATCCCATGGGGCTAATAAATGGGCTATGGTTGAGGAATGGGTTGTTGATGCATATGTTAAACCAGCTATAGTTGAAGAAAGAGATCTTACTATTCGTGTTTAGGTAGAAGTTCAGACTACAGGGGATGTATTTATGACTCTAGTGTGGGAGTTGGATTATTCATAAAAAATCCATCATTTTAGGGGGAGAGATAAGTTAAAAGAGAAAAAGTTATCATGATTTCTCATATGGATGATATTGTGGTACCTCTATATAGGATATACCCAGGGTATGTGACTCTTGGATTAGATTATCCTGATGTAGAAGAGAGGACTACTACTAAACCTGTCATTAGTTCATAATCTATTCTGTATATCACTAAAGAGGACTTTAATGCCTTCAATGAAGAACTATTGGTTATTGATTGATCAATCCCTTCATATCCACCTTTTCTAGATTCTAGATTCAATTCAAGATATACTGAGATGATTTCTAAGGCGGTTTTATCTTAGGCTGATCGCAGATTGATCACTCTTTCCAAAGATGTTGTTTTAGATAATCAAAAGATAAAGAATGATTTGACTGTTATGGTTTCTTCCATTAATGGTCTACCAATTGAATATAGAGCTTCATTAGAAATGGTTTTCTGAGGTCTATAGGAAAACACTTCGGAGTTTTCTATGGATGCTACAAATTCTTAGACTCCCAAATATGATCTATCTAAGTTGAGATCAGTTGTTATAGATATATTAAAATATTCTTCCAACTCCACTGCTCTCATCGATCACTCTCTTGATGTTGAGATTGTCGGATATGTGATTAGAAAGGAACTTCGAACTATGATGCTTAGCAATGACCAAGAGTGCATATATCAAACGAGGTGTTATTGTGATCATATTTATTATATGGTTATCTTTTATTCCACAAGTGCTACAAAGGGTCAAGATGAAGTAACCAACAAAGTATATTTTTATTTCAAGATAATTTACCACAAAACTAGCGGACCAATCACTTAAAAATTTGATGATGAATTTGAGGATGCCACCAGTGACTCAGGCCTTAATAGATATAGTTAGGATGTTGAAGGATTTTAATCCAACCAATGAGATTTTTATTGAAAATAAAGTTGATTTTCAGAAGGTAATGGAATATCGTGGTGAGGTCATTAAGGACGTCATAAATTTTATCAAACCGTATATGCACCATCACACCACAACTATTCTGTATTCTCTTAAAGCTTCCCTCATACCAATCCTGCCTACTTATAGCTGTTCTTATATACCCTTGGAATCATTGAAGATGACTCTTGAACAGGATCTCAGTTAAATTCGATGTGTCATCTAATTGTAACTAACATGAACTACTTCATCAACTACACTATGAATTTCTTATTGAGTCTTTACTGGAGTTACTATTCCTTCCCTCAGAATCCACTTCGTGTGATCCATGGGTCCTACTACTGACCATTCTTATCCTCCCTCCACCTCTTCTAATAAAGGCATGGAATTGATGGAATCTGTTGAGCCCAAGAATTAGTTGGATCAATTTTTTATAGGGGTTGGATGTACTCTTTTAAGTGTTATCATTGTGTTATCCCTTATACTGCATGATTAGTGGAATACTTTTTGTGATTTCCTCTCATTATAATACTTTCTCTATTATTTAATTTTCCTTCACTATTTCATTTTTGATAATCCCAAAAGGGGATAAATAATATGGTATCTCTCTTAGGGTGAGCTTAAGATTAAGCATGATGTTCGAAAGAGAATATATAATATTCAAACTCTATTTAAATATTTATCTATCTTTGAGTTTCTTTTTAATGTTCATCTCAATAATATATAAAATATGTTAAAAAAAATTAATCAAATCATTATAAAACAATTTAATTATTGTGGTATATAAGGCCATGATTTGTGATCATAAAAAGGGGGAGATTGTTTTCCTCCTCCTGTTTTAATGCTCACAAATCATGTTGAACTAGGAAAATTATGATTTATTATGACACAATGTGTTCAATCAGATTCAAGTATAATTTTATCCTCTGGTGTTAGTGTTTACATCATAAGAATGAATTACATTTTTTTAATGACTGAGACACTTATAAATATGAGATAATGATATTTTTCCTATCGATAGACAAGTCACTGATACATGAGCTACTAATGACATAAGCTACTGGTAAAATGAGTCACTAATATATAAAAAAAATTTTTCTCTAAATATGAGTCATCGACTGCATGACATAACAAAGTCCAACCTACTAAAAAAGTGACATACCAAAAAAAAATTCACTGGGATTGAGCTACCGACAGGCCAGCTACCGAAAATCAAGATACTAATGAATCACCTACTGACACATCATCTACCAACAGTGCAACTGACCAATGAAACTTTTATCTACCAATATAATGAGATACCTATTCTCAAATCTACCGACAAAAATGATCTACTGACAAAATAAGAGACCAATAGTCTATGCTATCATCAAACTAATTCACCGATGATATGTCTCTTTAATTATTACATACCTCTAACGGTCTAATTAATGAAAATTAGTACTATTTATTATATAAATAAAGATGTATTTATTTTTAAGACAAAATTTATTGATGTTAGAGATGAGTATGATCTATGAGATACTAGAGAACATGGATGAAATACATGGATATGTTCACTCACCATAGAGAAAAACACAAGATCTTTCTACTATACTTAAACAAAGATTCTACTAATAACCAAAAGATAAAATATATATATATCAATTAATTAAAAGAAAATTATACTTCGAGGATCACTAGGAACAAAAGACTGAAGAAAGACGACTATTTTTTTGTGTCTATTTCGGAACGGCAACTCCATATTCACTTATTTCATTCTGAAAGAGTCTATAGGCCTCATAAAACATCACACCAATCATTTTAAACATTTTTTTATCATTATTCACTACCATTTCATATTATATACATTTCGAACAGTTTTTGTATATCTTCTTTAAAAACACACTCTGAATCTTGTGATAAACAAGAAGATATAATTATATCTTCAACAAATAATATTTTACACTATAAATTCCCATGGATAACAATGGAAGAGGTCCCTTTTTTTCATGTCTTTTTCATTTTTGACACTCCCACAACAACTGTGGATGTGGTCTAGTTACATGGATAGTTTGTATATAGTTTTTACCCCAATATGGGGTGCAGATCATGTTTATGTTATGAAAAAATCTTGGTGGAAGGTGATCATAAAGTGTAGAGGATAAGGTCATGTCTACATAATAAACTTCTTGTTTACTTATTCTGTGTGTTTTCATGTTTTTTCTATGTCTTTCAAATTATTTCATAAAACCTTACCTCACATTTATTATTAATCTTAGATAGTGTTTATATTGGATTTTCTTAGTATAAAGTTTTCAAAAGTCAAAATAATAACACTTATTTCGTTTACTAAGAATTAAAAAATCATAGAGAAATCGTATGATTTTTTTTAAATACGTTACTTTGGTTATTTGGCATGTATATGTTTTGAAATTGGGGGATTTTTATAAAATATTTTTTTAGAAAGAATTATTTATCGGAAGTAAATTCTTCCCCCTCCTATGTTTCATACCACAAACAACATTATTTAACCACTTATATATTAATTACATGAATTATAGGATATTATGAAGAAACATAACAGGAATTGATCACTATATAGTTCAAAATGTTCTATATTGTGTGTGATTAGTGACATTACTTGTTTATTAAACTTTTATATTTCAAGATCATACAGTGGTCAGGAATGTCAAATTTATAAAATTGAATTAAACATGAGAAGATTAACATATGTAAGAAATTGGTGTTTCATTTGTTATCATAAATTCATGGATGAATATACCATATATTGGTTGATAAAACCATAATTTGAAATCTAAAATGTGCTGAGGTCACCTCTAAAATTGTTATCAGGTTAAGAAATATCATTACAATTATTAATTATTATTGCCTATTTTTTAATGAGTATAGTTTATGCTTTCCATGATAGTTGTAAAAATTTTCTGATATAGTCATTACTCAATAATGGAAGAGTTTTTTTTAAATTACATTTTTGAGAATTTCTATTTTTACGTTATAATCATGAAATTATAAACTTTAAAAAAATATTAATTTGGATTTCATTTTTATTATATTTCATGGGAGTGTAAAATCAATATATCATCTTAATTATTTTAAAGACATGGAGGAAATGAAAATAAAGAATGTTTTATAGGAAAATGGAAATGGAAATTAAATTATGGTAGTTTTGGAAATAAAAATCAATAAATAGATGTTTTCAATTGAAAAAAATAAAAAATGTGAATGTAACAAATGGATAATTAAATAAAATTTCAAAATGTTTATGACTTCAAACGTTGTATGTAATATAGACATAAAATCCATTAATCGCATGTTTTTAAGGAGAAATTTATTCCATTATAATTGTTTAAATTGTTACTTGATAACAGAATTTTTTTTTCAATTTTTTTTCGTATTAGTAATACTATTTTAGGGGACAACATTAAACCCCAATGGTATTGGAAATAATAACTAAATAATTTTAGTTACACTTTTTCTTATTGAAAACATATTTCCACCATTGTTTTTATTACACCATATTAATAATGAATCCCGTAATTACATAGCTTATAACAATGGTTTTAAATTAATAAATTCAAAGTTATTTTTGTTTTAGTTTTTTGGTTAATTATGTGAAAAATTATATATAAAATTTTACATTTCAACAGAATATACATTTTTTTTAATAGCATGTTCATTATAATGACACAATAACTTCATTTATGGTTACTCCAATATTGAGAAGTTTATATTTATTAACATTTATAATCATTATTATATCCTATAAAAAATAATTTGAATCATTTTGTATGATCAAAAAGTTGATTAATAATGGATAAAAAATAAATGAATCCTAATAGTTTTGTGAAATCTGTGGAAATCAATGATAATGTTGATATTTTCATAATAAAACTATAATGAATACTGATACAATATCCCAAAGTGAAAATAAAATCATTTTTAAATGAATATCATTTAAACCCACAATAATGCATATAAAAAAAATAAAAAATCATGAAAAAAATTATAAGAAAAAAGCTGTTCAACTATAAAATTTCATACACCATTCTTACCATATGAAATCTAATAATTTCTAAAAAACCCATTTTTAAAAATATTATAATTATAATGGAGAATCATATTCATATCCCATTTTATCTCATGTTTACATCATTTCATAATAACTAATTACTAGTTTATTTTATATGAGTAATTATCCATTTTATCATCCTCATTTTCATCTAAAAATGCTACTCATTATCTAATTCATTTCAATGCTATATCAGGATCATCTATCATCATGAGATATATTCAGAATAGTTTTTATCATCTATCATTCTCAAGTAATGTATAACAAATAAAAAACATATATGATTTCATTTATTCATTATAAAACAATTAAATAATATATTTGAACAGATAAAAAATCACATTCAATATTCTCATAATAATTATGAAAAATGTTCATTTATTTTGAAAACTCTAGTGATAAAAAAGTCCAAAAAATAATGGTGGTTAATTAAAAATTATAAAAAATGAAAAAATGAATCTTAATCAATATAAATAATAATGGATAAAATATTGGCTAATTATTCTCATTCATAATATATAATAAACATTCTTTTTCACTTTGGTAAAATTTATCAAAAGGGGAATACATTCAAAATGTTAAAAACATTCTTTTTTTAAAATTTTAAATAAATACTTACATTGATTAAAATAATATTTAACAGAATTTAAAATATATATAAAAATAGTATGGCATAATTTATTCCAAGATGTGTATGGAGATTTTTTTGAATGGATTACATTAAATCAAGGTTTTAAATAAAAGTCCCTAGGAATATTCATAAATTAGAAATCCATAATGGATGGAGAGTTGAATAGGAAATGGAGTTATAAACAAAAATATTTTATGTATGTTAATTATATGATACATCTATAAATATGATTAAACAATAAAACAATAAAACATGTGGGAAAAATTGAATAATTCTTAATAAAATAAAACTATGATGAGAAATCAATTTCATTATCTATCACCTTTACAATTATACTATTTGACTCAAATATAGTGAATTTGTATAAATTATTTAATTTTCTAAAAAATTATTTATCTTCTTATCATATTTTATTTATTTAATTTATTATTATATCATGTATAATTATCATGTCTAAAATGTTCATGTCAAAACAAAAGGATAACAATTGATAAAGGGGTTATTTTCTTATTATCTATAGAAAAATAAAATTTTTATAATTATCATATTTATAAACAATATACACATTTATAACCCTCCATGGGTGGGAGTAAATAAATTTTTTTCACATCATTTCAGAGAGATGGTAGTCCATACATATGAATAGGTGATGTTTGTATTTTTGTAATAATTAAAAAAATAGATAATATGTTAAATTTATATAATCATAAATATTTTATAAATTGAAAATTAACTAATTATTTCTATCTATATAAAAATCCATATAAGGTGGATAGAATAAATTAATAACATAACATTGTGAGGGATTTTTAAAACACGTACACATGAGTTGCATCATCAAATTCTAATGGAAAAAAATTATAAGAAGGTAGATAATATCATATTTATATAGAACCATAAATATTTCTAAATTACCATATATATTAACTTTTACAATCATTATGGCCATACTAATTTATTTAAGATGTAAAACAATACATATGACATAAATGTGGTTGTAGTCAACATTTATGCCGAAGTGATGTTTGAATTTACCAAAAGATGGAAAATGAGATCAAAAAGGGTTTTACTGTAACCCCCAACCCAAGTCCCCTAGAGTCGGTGCATTATTTTAATACATTAGAATGATTACAAGGAATCAAGTCCCGAAAGACCGACTAGTTTAGAATTATTGGAAAATAGATTACATACATGAATGTTACATTACACATTATAAAATAAAGCACAACATAAATGATCCTTTGGTAACGCCATTAATCCCCTAGAATTACCATACTTATCAATCATAATACACTTCTTGGAATCCTGAGAAAATTAAAACATAGAAAGGGGTGAGCTCAGATGCTCATCAAGGATAACAATATATCTGAAACATTTATAAATAATCATGAACATTTAAGGCAATGTATAAGACTAAAAAATTAATTTTAAACATAAAATTCAGAATAAAATGGAAAAGATAAAATAGAATAATGCCATTTACTTATTCACATGGATATTCTACTAGTAGAATAATCAAAAGTAATATCAATAGCCACTTTCATAGAGATTGAATTCATAATTTCAGACTTACAAAACCACATAGTCAAGGCCTTGTGTGAAGACTACAAATAAGATTTCGTCAAGGACTTGTGACAATACACGAGTTTTTCTCCAAAGACCTACCAATGCATCTAGGAGCTATAGAGAGCTCCAAATTTCACTTACTTAGTACAATTCATTCCGCATATGAAAATGTTTAAACATGACATAAACATTCATATTAAAACAGGCATAAAAAATGTCAATATTTTACCCATAAACCATGAATGGTATAAAAATGACACATCCACAGTCAAACATATCAAAAAAACCTTCAATAAAATATGGAATATTTGTATCATTATAAATCATCTTCAAACAAGTTTAAAATCCATTAAAAGATTTTGTCATAGATGAAAATGATTTGTAAAACACTTTGAGAGAAATATCACTTTTTCATGAAAACATTTAAATGTCACACAATTTAGAAAGGAATACATTTGAAGACATTTTTTAATCAAAGTGTCCCATACCACATTGAAACTTTTGAAAGTAATTAACATTTGAAAATATTTATTTCCATTTAAATAAATCCTTAAAACCATTTTAAAAACATGGACATTAATGAGAATGGTTTAAAAGAAAAAATATTTAAAACATTTAAAATGATGTTTTAGTAAAAATTACCTTAGAAGAAATACCTTTGAAAAATATTTTATGAAACATGGACAGGGATAATAAATATGTCCTAGTAGATACTTACATAAAAACAACCTTGGATAATAAAGAGATTGTGAAATTAACCCTTACCTTGCACATTCCTTTGGTCGAGGGTACTTTTAACCTTTTGTATAACGACCGTAGTATATTATAAAATAATACAAGAACCATATTCAAATTTATTATATCATACATGATCCATTTATAACAACATACTACCCATTTAATAATGATTTCCATATTAAATTAACATTTAGGGTAATAATCGCTTCCTTTATCGTATGTGTTTTAACTTGTTATTCTTGATCGTATCATTTAGATCCTGATTTAAATGATTCCAGAATATATAACTTGATTTAAATATCATATATATCAAGAATATAATTCTTTATAATATATGTACATATGAAATGTAAGGAAATTTTTATGGAGAGGTAGGTCGTACGTACACATAAATGTTGTATATGTTTTCATATCGCATTGAACGAAAGTAAGTGAATAAGATATATGTAAGTACATACATACATACATACATACATATCTCCAGTAGAATTATTATGTCATATATTATATAATTATTAATTATATATATTTTTATAATCATCATTGAATGGTGAACATGGAAATGAATGTCATCGCATCGTGGAGATGGTAATCTGTACGTACGCGCGTGCGATAATATCATTATTTTGATTTAAAATCATATGTAAATAGATGTTATATCATATATACATAATAATTAACATGTTATATTTATTATTTACATCAGTTATACATCATTATTATACCCATCCAAATAATAATGTATTGAATAACAACTACACCTTGATGTGGAGATGGTAAGCCGTACGTTCGCACGTATGGTGACATGTCACTCATAGGATGGATAAAATAATGAATATGGTGGTACCAAATTTATAATAACATCACAGTATATAAAAGATACTATATTTATTCTTTCATAATAGAAAAAATAAAGAAAGAGGAAGTGGAAGAAGATAAGAACTTGAAAGAGGTAGTGAAATGTTTACCTTTTCTTTGGGTTCTTCCTTTTCACTTGATCAAAAGGGCTTCTTAGGATGAATTTTGACAAAATTAAGGCATCTAAGATGAAGGGAATATATTTTAGAGGTTATTTGGGTAGGGTTTGGTTGAGCCAAAAAGTTTCTAATGTGTGAATTAGAGAGAAGTGGTAGTGCCCTTTTATAAGAGGGGTGAGGGGCACCTTAGAAAAAACTATAAATATTATTTTTTAATAAAGTCATATTCTGTTTCTAATGGATCCAAAATGAATTATATAAATTTTATGGTGGGTATGGGTCGAAAAAGACTCAACAAATAGGTTTTAGACAGGTTTGGGTCACTATATTAACCTTATCTTTTATATTTAACTCTTAGTTAAATAGTTTGACATTTAACATGTATTTTTGAATTTTTATATTATATGGTTAATAAACATACTATATACTTACAATAGAACCTCAAGAGGTTCATTAATTATACACCTATCATTATATATGTCTTTTGGTTAAAAAATCCATTTTTAAGAATTTAATATCAATTAATAATATAATATTCATTTAAAATTTTTTTTTTTAATTTTGACACTATTTGGTATTTGGTATTTTCAAAATTTACAACAGCATTATTACTAGAAAAAAATTTATCTAACCAACCCTTACATGCAATATTAACCAAAAAAATTAGTGGAATTCATAAAATGTCTCAAATTACATTTATTTTGTATTTATAAAATCAATTGTTGTAATATTTCATTAAGAAGGTAATTAATGAATCATCATTGAGTCCTAAATAAATTAAATTATATATTGTCTAAAAATTATAAATAAAATATCATTATATAGGAAATCGTATTATATTTCTGATGAATATTTATAGTGTAAAATATGACTTATATAACCCCATGTAAAAATTTATTTACTAAAAGATATTTGTTTATGTCATTTTTGCCTTTACTTTAAGTTAATTAAAATAAAGTGTCATTATCATTCATAAATGGCTCCATGGGGTCCCAAAATCGACCCATGGATTCCCATGGTTGTCCATTAATCATCCAATAATGTTAGGACAAGTGTTAAGGTAATTTTTTATTATTATAATATTCTTTTTACATTAAATTACCCTATTTATCTTTAACCGTAGTAAATAAAAGTCCAGAGTTACCATTCACCAAATATTATTTTCATCTTATTGAACCACATTATACTTATTGAGGTTAACTGCGTCTCTTGGATTTTTAAAATTCAACTCACAAAAACGGTAAAATTATGTTTTATGTAAATTTAAAAATTTTCTTAGGAGGTGGGTAAAAAACAGTTAAAAATTTAATAAAATTTTTATATATATAAACATATTATAAAATGACCCCAATGAATTATATTGAACTTATAGAGGTATTATGTACCTATTTTGACCTAAAATAAATTTAAATAAATTAAATAATTTCTTAAATAAAAATTCTTGTTTAAACAATAACTCATCGTTTTCGATATTCCTCAAAAATTGAATTTATCAAAAATATACTAAAAATTCACCGTAAGGTAATTTTGATATTCCAAAATCAAAAATGAAGTTTGTTTTACCAAATTAAAAACCTAGCTATTTATTTTATTAATTTAAAATTAATTATTCTTTCAAAACCGAAAGACGTATTTTTTAAGAAACAATAACGATTTAAAGATTCACATTTTTTATGTTCAATTGCAAAGTGAAATTACATACAATGACAAGAATTTGATTAAATGGTAAAAATATAATTTATTTATACATCCTAACTATTAAAATTTTAATTCAACACTATAAATTATTTTTATTAAAAAAGTTGCTTTCAGTTAAAATGTAGTAATTTTTCACTATTCACCCAAATATGAAAGTTATCAGAAAAACATAAAAAATTTATTGAAACTAAATTCTTATTTCCTGATTCTAATAAATATGTATATTTTGTCAAATTGAATATATAAAAGTTTCAAATATTGTATTTAACAAGGGTTCACCATTAAAAGGCGGTAAAACTGTATTTTTTTTCAAAAATACTTGTTTTATCTGAAAAAATGAATTAGTTCAAACATTATGTCTAAAAAACAAATAATATGGATTCTAAAATATTATTGATTATATAAATCTTAAAATTCGTTAAATACTATTCATAACCTCTTTTTAATGGTTACTTTGGAAAGTCATAGTGCACTTGAACTAGGTGTTGCTTGTAGTGCATGTTATTCAATTGCATTGAAGAAATAATGTACTATGAAATCTTGGGGTGTTACATTCTTCCCTACAAAAATAAATTTAATCCTCACAATTTGAAAATTTTATTAGAAAATAAAAGAATGAAATTATAAAATACATTTGTGGGAAACTCACATCAGAAATTGGATTAATAAAATTTAGTCTTAATAAGAGGAAAAAGGGGAATGAAAAAGACACCAGCAAATTCGGATCTTGATTAGGAGAACATTGGTGGACATTAGAGGCACATAATTGAAGGAAAATCGTTAATATTTATAGGGATTTATTGAGTTTGTCTGTCACAAACCATTGTAGAATTGAGGGCTTCAAAACCATCAATCTAAGATGATTTAAAATATCATTAGTTCAATAGAACATAAAGTATTAGGATAACGCATTTTTAGTTTTAAGATCTCTAACCTAAAAATTAAGAATTAATTTTTTCATAGAATAATATAATAAAAAAATATATACTTGACATGTAGAGTTCTATCCTTTAACTACTTTCTACCACAAACTCGTCATTTACTCTAAAAGATAATATAACATAAAAAATATATTCTATTTATCCTATTCATATAGGGTTCCAAAAATAATGAATTTATAGTTTGCCTATCAGACCATTTAAAAAAGAAACTACATTATTCAATCTAGAACAAAATGTAGGCCAGTGGTAGGTGATGTACCCTTGTTGCTACTCGGTTGCAGGTTCAAGTCTCATGGCCTTGCCGGATGTGACGGGTTGTCACCCGACCTTCATTTTTTCCTTTTTATGACAATCCAAAAATAATCTTGAGAAAGTATTTAACCATAAATATAGTATCCAATGTCAAACATAATCAATTCCAACCTTTATCCTAATCTAAAATACTTCTGTCCAAAATCACTTTTCAAATTTTATAAGAAAGGTAAACACAATAAATATCCTTTTTTCCACGTAATAACATGTGAATACCTTCATCATGTATTTTTTTTAAAACATAGTAACTCACAGAATTACCATAAAACCTTATTGATTATATTCATTCTCCCTTATTCCTTAATGAATACTAGATATACTCCTAATATCCAAAAATGATGTAAACTCCAACAATGATGGAATATTCAAATCATTAATCAGATTCAAGGTAGTCAAGAATATTGAATATAATTTATCCAAATCAACCATCTCTTATTACAAAATTAATACCTCATTATCCAGACCATATTGAAGTTTTTTCTTTCCTTCAACTTTGTATTTTTTTAATATTTAACTTACCATTGAGTCACATTTCTTGGTTCCACACAATCTCAAGTCCTTAATGAAATAGTACTGCAGTACAATCGTTATATACTATATAATTCTTATAACATGTACATCATTAATAAAATACTAAAATGACACAATATTTTAATAACAACATTAGAACTCTTAATCATTCCTCTTTATCTTTGGTAGTATCATAACTTCATTATTATACAATAACCAAATTTGGGGTATACTCTGATTATTTGGACATTGATTCACGTAGTGTCTTAACTCCTTGTATATGAATCAGAGTACATTTGAAACCTTTTTCTTACCATTTATATCACGTACTTGGTGTCCTTTTTCTCCACACTTATATCAAACTCTTATTCCTTTCAAGAATTTACCAAGGTGATTCTTTCCATAGTTATCACATATGGGAAAATCCTTCTTTCCCTTATTCCCCTTATTCATATTTCTTTCTACCAAAATTTTCTTCTTTGGCTTTTTATAAAAGCCATAAGACTCAAAGAAATATTTACTTATCTTATTAACACATGATATTATTTCTTCATATGCGGATAATATGTGCGAGACTATTTACTTTCTAAATGTTTTCTTAATACAATGAAATATATGATCCTTATTACTCTTTGGATCATGAGTATTGCTAGAGGTCTCATTTCGCCTACTAGGCACCATTTCTAAATAATAGAATACACTAGGTTAGTATATTAATCGCAATGCATAATTCCAATCTTGTAAAATACCTAACGTAAATTAAAAATATTATTCACATAATCAGTAATCATAAAATGTATTTTTTGAGAATGTATTTACGTTTAAATCCTTCACAATGGATTGTAATGAAAATGTGAATTATCCTTAGCATATCCCCTGATAGTGCCATAACCAAGAGTGCATCCAGGACCATTTTCATGCACGAGTTCCCATTCGATTCTAGCTCAAAGCGGTGTTTATTGTTTTACCCCTATGTACATCTGTGCTAGAGCCGCCTCTACCTGCTCGTATCCAGACAGGGATGTATTTCTTGGAAAACTCACAGAATCACTACAGTACCAAAATTCTATGAACTTCATCTATACTAATCCTAAAATTTTATCTTAGGGTAATGTTCTATAATATGAGTTTAACTAAATATATTACGAAGGTTTTTGCTAAACTTCCTATAATACCAACTTTAATTCCCCGGCCCTAGTTACCCAGAGTGGGTGAATTATTTTAATAAATTGTTTTGATTACAAGAAATAAAGTCTCGAAAGACCGATTAGTTTATTAGTCTTAGAAAATAGATTACATATATTAACGTTACATTATCCATTAGAAAATAAAATAAAACATAAATGATCTTTTGAGAATTCCATTAATCCCTTAGCTTAACCCTGCTTATCAATCATAATCCACTTCATAGAATCCTGAGAAAATTAATACATTGAAAAGGGTGAGATAAGATGATCAGTAAGGATAGCAATATAGCATATACTTTAATAAATAAGCATAAATATTTAAGGCAATGTAGAAGACTAAAAAAATCCTTTTAAACTAAAACTTCATCATAATATATAAAAATACAATTAAATAATTTCATTTAATTATTCACATGGATATTCTACTAGTCGAATAATCACATGAAGCATCAATATACACTATCATAATTATAGAATACATATTTCCGGACATACATAACCACATAATCAAGTCCTTGTGCCAAGACTACAAATAAGATTTTGTCAAACTCTTATTCCAAGACACTAGTTTGTCTCATGAGACCTACCGATGCATCTAAAACCTATAGTGGGCTCCACCCATCACATACTAAGTCCATTGCATTCCTCATATGAAAATGTTTAAACATAATATAAACATTCGTATTAAAACTGGCATAAGAAATGTCAATATTTTACCCATAATCAATGAATGGTATAAAAATAACATATCCACAGTCAAACATATCAAACAAATTTCAATAAAATATTGAATATTTGTATCATAATAAATCAACATCAAACAAGATTAAAATCCCTTAATGGATTTTGACATAGATGAAAATGATTTGTATAACTCTTTGAGAGAAATATCCCTTTTTCAGGAAAACATTTAAAAGTCACACAATTTAGAAAGGAATAAATTTAAAGACATTTTTGAATCAAAGTGTCTCATACAACATTGAAACTTTTGAACGAAATTACCATTTAAAAACACTCATGTCCATTTAAATAAATCCTTAAAACCATTTTGCTAACATGGACATTAATGAAAATGATTTAGAAGAATTAATATTTAAAACATTTATAATGAATTATTAGTTATAAGTACCATACAAAATCCATTTGAAAACTATTTTATTTAACATGGATATGGATAATAAAAATTTCTCAGTAAATACGTACATAAAAACAACTGCAGATAATAAAGAGATTGTGAAATTAACCCTTACCTTGCACTTTTCGTTGGTCAAGGGTACGTTTAACCTCTTGTATAATGAACATAGTATGTTATTAAATTATACCAGAATCATATTCATATTTATTATATCATACATGATTCATTTATGACTTTATAATACCCATTTTAAAATTATTTATATGTTAAATTAACATTTAGGGTAATAATCTCTTTTTTTACAGTTTGTGTTTTAACTTGTTATTATTGATAGTATCATTTAGATCAAGATTTAAATGATTACAGAATATATACCTTGATTTAAATATCATATATATTTAGAAAATAAATATTTATAATAGATTTATGTATGAAATGGAAGGCACCATTTATAAAGACGACATGTCGTACGTAGGCATAAACGTTGTTTCCGTTATCATATCGTATTGAACGGAAGTAAGTGAAAAAGATATATGTAAGTACATACATACGTACATACATACATACATACATCCATACATACATACATACGTACATACATATATATATCTACATAGGAATCATTATTTCATATATTACATACTTATTAATAATATATATTTTTATAATCATCAATGAATGGTGATCATGGAAATGAATCTGATCACGTCGTGGAAATGGTAATCCGTACTTACACAGGATCAATAATATCATTATTTTTATTTAAAATCATATGTTAATAGTAATTATATCATATATATATAATAATTAACATGTTATATTTATTATTTAAATCAATTATAGGTAATTTTTATACCCATCCAACTAATAATGTATTGAATACCAACTACACCTCGATGTGGAGACGGTAAGCCGTACGTACACACGTTTGGTGACATGTCATTTATAGGATGGATAAAATAATGAATATGGTTGTAACATATTTATAATAACATCACAGTATATAGAATATATAGGAGTTATTATTTTATAATGGAAACAATAAATAAAGAGTAAGTGGAAGATGAAATGAACTTGAAAGAGGTAGTGAAATATTTACCTCTTCTATGGGGTCTTCATTTTGACTTGATGAAAAGGGATCCTTAGTTTAAATTTATGATCAAAGTAATGCTTATAAAATTAATAGAGTATAGTTGAGAGGGTATTTGGGCAGGGTTTGGCCGATCCAAAAGGCTTTGAGTGTGTGAATTAGAGAGAAGGGGGAGTGCCCTTTTTTAAGAGGGGTGAGGGGCACCTTAGAAAAATCTAGAAATATTATTTTAAGATAAAGTCATTTTAGGTTTCTAATGGCTTACAAATGGATTATTTAAATTATAATGTGGGTATTGGTCAAAAAACACTCAACCAATAGGTTTTAGACAGGTTTGGTTAACTATATTAACCTTATAATTTATATTTAACCCTTATTTAAATATTTTGACATATATCATGTCTATTTTTATTTTTATATTATATGGTTAATAAAAAAACTATATACATACAAGAGAAACCTATGTGGTTCATTAATGATACAAATATAATTATATAAGTATTTTGGTCGATCGTTATATTTTTAGGAATTGCATATCAATTAATAATATAATATTCGTTTTAAGAATACTTTTATGTCAATTTTGACACTATTTGGTATTTTGTTTTTTCTAAATTCATAAAAGCATTATTACTTCAAAAACAATTTATCTAACCAACCTAAACATGTCATATTAACCTATAAAATTAGAGGAATTCCTAAAAAGTCTTCAATTACATTTATTTTGATATTTATAATATCAATTATTTTAATATTTTCTGAATAAGGTAATTACTGCATCATTATTTTGTAATAATTAAATAAAATTAATTAACATCTAAAAATTATAAATAAAATAAAATTATGTATAATATATTTTTATCTATTCAATTAATATTTATAGTCTAAATGATGACCTATATAACCCCATATAAAAATTGATTTCCTAAATGATATTTGTTTATGTCAATTTTTTCCTTTATTTTTGTTAATTAAAATAAAGTGTCATTATCATTCATAAATGGCTACATGAGTTACAACAATAAACCCAAGGATTCCAATGGTTTTCCATGAATCATCAAAAAGGTTATGACAAGTGTTGAGGTTATTTTGTTTTATTATAATATTCTTTTTACCTTAAATTACCATATTTACCTTTAACCGCAGTAAATAAAAGTCAAAAGTTACTAATCACCAAAAATTATTTTCATCTTTTTGAACCAAATTTTACTTAATGAGGTTAACCGTGTCCCTCATTTTTTTGAAATTCAACTCACAATTATGGTAAAATTATGTTTTATGCAAGTCTTCAAATTCTCCTAGGAGGTGGGTAAAAGACTGTAAAAATTTCAATATAATTTTTATGTATCTAAACATATTATAAAGTCACTCCAATTAATTATATTGAACATATATAGGTATTATGTATGAATTTTTAATTAAAATAAATTTAAACAAATAAAATTATTATTTAAATAAAAATTCTGTTTTAAATAATAACTCAGTGTTTTTCACTATTCATCAAAATTGAAAGTCTTCAGAAAAATACCAAAAATTAAACCTAAGATAATTTTGATATTATGAATTCAAAAATGAAGTCTATTTTACCAAATTAAAAATATAGAAGTTTTATTTATTAATTTCAAACTAATTCTCATTTTCAAAACCAAAACGTGTATTTTATAAGAAATAATAACTATCAAAAGATTGACATTAGTTTATCTTCAATTCCAAAGTGAAATTTTTTTCAATGACCATAATTGGATTAAATAGTAAAAATATAATCTATTTATACTTCCAAACCATTAAAATTTATAATTTACCACTATAAATTATTTTTATTAAAAAAGTTGTTTTCAGTTAAAATGTAGTATTTTTCAATATTCACCCAAATATGAATGTTATCAGAAAAACACCAAAATTTTTTTGAAAATAAATTCTTATGTCTTTATTATAAAGAAGAAGTTTATTTTTTAAAAATTGAATATATAAAAGTTTCAAATATTGGATTTAATAAGGGTTCACCATTAAAAGGTGGTAAAAGTGCATTTTTTGAAAAATACTTCTGTTATCTAAAAAAATGAATTAGTTATTAAATTATGTCTATGAATCTCGTAATATGGATTGTAAAATTATAAAGATTATATAAAGCTCAAAATTAAGTTAATACTATTCATAACCGCTTTTTAATGGCTAGTTTGGTATGTTGTGGTGTGCTTAAACATGGTATTGTGTGTAGTGCTAGTTATTGAGTTACATTGAAGAAATAATGTACTATGAAATCATGGGGTGTTACATATAGGATAACCATTATAAAATTTAATTATATTTACGATACTTAAGTTATTATTTCTATATAGTTGAATGTTTTAATGAAATAGAATGAGAAATAAACATCAAATATATCGGTTAGGACTTATAACTTAGTCTCAATTATCTCTTCTGGCCTACACCTTAATCCTTATAGAATTGGTATTTTGAGAAAACAAATTCAAGTAAATTCGGTGGTATATCTGGGATATTTGTTATTTAGTATTTTTTCAAATTATAGTTCTTAAAAGGTATGTGGAAGGGAGGAGAGGTGGATCCCTATTATAAGTAAGGGTTGTTGCAGACAAATAATTTATATATGCGTTTAATTATAAATAATTTTTAATCTTCTAAAATTGGATCCATGTATATGAAATGTTTATGATATGGTGAATTTTTTTTAACAACTTCATCTAATAAGATTTATGATATGTTTTTGTGGCATTATTGAACATCATTTATTTTAATTAAACTCATATACCATATATCATAGTAATATATTTTTACCATGGTCGTTATTCATAAAAATCTAAAATTATACTGAACTCAACAAAAAATTTAACCTCATGATTCCAAATGTGGAATAAATTTTCTGATATTAGTTTTTCATAATTGGGAAAATTTCCATTCACTAAGTAAGAACCTGGATCTTCCCTCAGGTATGTTTTTTCCTTTTTTCTAGAGATTTTACAAAAAATTAATTTTCTGGAAATTTTCAAAGTACACGCCGTGTACTTTCTGAGTACACGCCGTGTCCTCTGATCCAGCTCAAAGATGTGTGCTGGCCATACCTGGGCCACATACATGGTGTGTATGAGTGACGTGGAAGCCTATTTTGGCGGAGTACCGAAGGGACCCAGTACACTCCATGTACTCTAAATGTACACGCCGTGTACTTCCCTTTTTTTTATTAAACGGACCGGGGTCGCGTCTAACCCTCGTTTTCACCTTCTTCTCCAGTTTTTGTCCATCCGAAGCAACCCATACAGCCGAATCATCCCCTAGCATCTACCTCGCCATCCGTTCTCCGATTCGATCACTGTTGATTGCGTTGGAAGCGCAGCGGTGAGTTCTTCCTTCTGCTTGAGCATTGTTTCTTGATTCCTCTTTGTTTTCAAGATATCGTATATTGAGAATTTTGTGCATTTTCTCAGATCTACGTTGGTCCAAGGGGAATCTGTCATCTTGGTTCATGTATATTGATCACCTAGGATCGAGGTAGGTGGTTTGTACCTTTATGTTGAGATTTGATGAATATTTTGTGCAAATTCCACCAATACCTTTGAATGGGGTATTGTGTGTTCCTGTTTTCCCCTTGTTGTATTGCATGATTTGCTTAATTTCTAGAGTAGATGTTTTTCCTGTGATTGTGGTAACTTTATTTTACCTTGAATGTTTGCTATGCTTGTTCTGCCTGTTCGGCATTTTGCCATTTTCCATGCCTAGTTGTAGGATTTTGTACTGTTACCTTGTTTTGCTACTGAGCCTTAGTTGATAGCAAAGTAGTTCTTGAGGTTTACTTGGACGATGTACTCCAGTGAGAAGCATGTTTATTTTCAGTCAGGACTGTGAGAACCTAGAGTAGTAGACCAAAGGGAGAATTTACAGAAGGGCTTCTCCAGTGTGTCTTTTAATTATGATATGAGACCACGGGGGGAATTGACATTGAGTGCTTCCTCAGAGAGTCGGTAGTTCCTTGATGCGGGCCACAGGGTGAATAGACATTGAGTGCTTCCCTAGAGAGCCTTTAGCACGATATGGGACTATAGGGGGAATTGACGGTGAGTGCTTCCCTAGAGAGTCTGCTTAATTTCATATACTGGACCAGAGGGGTGAGACCTTGTGTGCCTCCTAGATAGTATCTAGTACTTATAGGTTGAACCATAGAGGTTAGGCTGTGAGAGCTGCCCAAAGAGTTACCTATATTCTTCTTGTTACTGGTTGCTTACTTGCGTATTTTGTTAGAACAATGTATTGTAACTGCTTGTGCTTTCCTGTTTACTGCTTCTTGTTTTATAACATGCGTTGTATTCATTGAATGTTATGCACATTTTTTGGGGTGATTGTATACTGGGATTGTATCTCACATCCTATTTGGGCCATGATTTTGGTCCCAAGCAGACTATGTTGCTGCAGGTATAGATAAGGGCAAGCACCCTTCTACATCAGGTTCTTGATTGCACTGGAGCTGGAGAGCATGGGACCGAGCCAAGGCTCGCGATGATGAGGAGTTTATTTTGTTTTTGTTTTGCATTTGTTTTTAGTTGTATTCTAGTACGTTGTTGTGTTTGATTCATTCAATAGATACATGTACCTGATGAATCATTGTCATCATTGTTATATATATTCATTGCTTCCGATATTTGGTTTCTATTTTTATGCATGTTGTTTCTGCTTCCGCTGTTGACTGTTGTTTTTTCGATGTATACCTAACCAAATGATGGCATAGTTTCCCCACAGACTCAACAAGGCCCTCGCTGCTAGTCAGCAGCCTCTGGCATTCAGGGAAACGTTCTTGAGGACATGTGGCGAACAATGTATGGGGCACCAATGGAGGGGCTCCGGATTCGAGTCGTTACAAAGTGGTATCAGAGGAATTATTTTCTCTTGCTTTACTGTTTGGAGACTTTAGCCAGGGATAAGAAGGATTTGGTACTTGGTATTAAGCTATGCCTGGGAGTAGCTAACCCGTGTACAGGGAAAAGCCATACTGCCTTGTTAATTGCATTTTTCTAGTTTTGAGTTTGATGGTTGATATGATTTCGCCTAGAGTGATTCGCATGACTTGTGTGGTCATCGTTTTTATATTTTGGTTCTATTTCTATCATAACCCGATGAGATGAGGGTATGCCATCTCATGCATCAAATAGACACTTTTAGAATCACATGTCATGCATTATTGTCATTCCATCTAGGGTGCATTAGCGATTGCATGCTGTTGTGATAGACCTTGTGTAGATTATGCATGATGTTGTGATAGATGCTTGATAGAATCCCAGTTGTTATGTTAGAGAGTTGTTTGTTTTCCCATGTATTCAACTGTGGAAGATGCCAGACTTTGATTCATGGGGAGTATGGGCCCTCAAGGATCGGAATTTGGCACCTCTTTTCCTTGTTTTTAGTGGTTCTGGGAGTCTGAGCAGTTTCTGAGCTACTGCCCAGAAAAACCCATAATACACGGCGTGTACATTTTGGACACACACCGTGTAGTTTTCAGGCCGTGTCTGTGACAGTGTGACCAGAACACGGTGTTCTGAATGTAACTTCAAGAACACGCTGTGTACGGTTGGTACACGCCGTGTAGTTCGGAGCCGTGTACCCGGCCGTGTCACTAACAACACAGGCCGGGGAAGCTCGGATAGAACACGTTGTTTCCTTAGGTAACACGCCTTGTAGTCCTGTCCAGACACCCGGCTGTGTCACTAACAACACGGGCCGGTGTTACCTTCTTTTCCACACGCTGTGTTTGTTCAGAACAGATCGTGTAGTCTTGTCCAGGTACCCGGCCGTGTCACGAACAACTCGGGACGGGGTCACCTTGCATATACACGTCGTGTTTTTTCGGAACACTCCATGTAAGGTTCAGCCATGGAGACAGCCACGTGTTTAACAACACGGGCCACCGAATCCTTGTCCACTAGACGTCGTGTCTATAGTAAACACGCCGTGTAGTCTCAGTTTAAGAAATACCGTGAGGGTTAGCCATGTAAGGAGACTCGGGCAGGGGAAGAGTTTTCAAGTACACGCGGTTTGTGGGTTCAACTTGTCGTGTTGTTTGAAGTGTACATTACTTTTAGGGCAGGAATACATGCCCATGTCAGTGGGTTAAGAAGTCATTCCGTGTAGTTTTATACAGGCCGTGTAGTCATGTTTTTTAAACTTGTGTGTTTTTATTCCCCTGTTTCCGTTTTGTACTCTTGTGTTGTCTTTCCTTATTTTCCTAATCTAAGGTGTGCTTTTGATCTTTCAGAGTTATGCCTCAGAGACGTCGTCCGGTCATGCTTCTGTCATCAGGCAGTGATCAGACACCACGTAAGGCTGATCAGGGACTTCCTACCGATCCTCCAGTCGGGCCCGACTTGGCACTGACTGTTATACCAGTTGCAGGTGCTGATGCGTAGTTCAGGGAATGTTTCATGAGGATGACGCAGGCCTTCCAGAGAGCGCCTCCTCCTTCCATGACTATGGAAGACTTGACGCGGGTTTTCCAGCAGCAGCATCCTCCTACTTTCTCGGGGGAAGGAGGACCTCAGGGTGCAGAGTCATGGATGGAAGCCATGCTGACTATCTTCGAGCATCTGGAGACACCTCCAGAGAGGCGGGTCAAGCTCTCCACCTACATGCACTGAGACTCCACCAAGAGGTGGTGGGACGTGATCTCACAAGCGGGTTATCAGTAGGCTATGGCTTGGGAGGAGTTCCAGCGCGTGTTCTATGACTATTTCTACCTGCAGACCCTGGGGGCCGATCGAGCCTGGGAGATCATGAGCCTAGAGCAGGGTACTCTTTCTGCCATGGAGTATTACGCTCGTTTCACTGAGCTGCAACGCTTCCTGCCCCTCCGGGATGGGGGTGGGGTGTTCTTATCAAGGAAGTACGAGGATGGTCTCAGGTGGGAGATCCGCTCACAGGTGAACATCTTCCATCTTACATCCATTACTTCCATCGTCAACCAGGCACTGATTGTGGAGCACAATCTGAGAGACTCTGGAGCTTCTAGCTAGTGCAGTTCTGCTTCCAGAGCTAGTATTACTCTAGATGACAGAAAGAAGCACCGTAGAGAGCATAAACGGGGTGATCCGTGGAAGTGATATGCATCGTCAGGTATCCATGTGACATGATACCAGTGTGGCCGATCATAGCACACGAGGCCGCAGTGCAAGAGGGACCCCCTGAAGTGCCGATCTTGAGGCAAGATGGGTCACCTTCAGCATTTCTGCTAGGTCTTCTCACCATCAGCTAGTGACCGGGTTTCTTCCATGACTCCTTATTCAGGAGCATCACCACCAGTTTCTCACCAGTCGTGGAACTGGAGTTCTTCCGGCCGTTCAGGTCGAGGTGGGGGTTGAGGCCCTGGTGGTCAACCACCAGTTCCTCAGCACCAGCAGGGAGGTTCAGCTCAGAGTGGTCATCCAGGGGTGCAGGGCTGCGGTACAAGCCAATCCTTCTCCATGGAGCAGACATATCAGGAGCAGGATCTTGACCCTTCTATTGTTCGATGTACGATTTTAGTAGACTTAGTTTTATCTTCATCCCTTTTCGATACTGGTGCTATGCATAGCTTTATCTTTGTTGCTGTTGTGGAGATCCTTGTACTCGGCGTCTTTTCTTCTATCGACTCATTGACCCTAGACACACCTTTTGGGATGATGACATCTAGTGTGCGCCAGTGTAGAGGGTGCCCTCTCGAGGCTGTAGGGTACCCTTTCATATGGGATATCTATTTTCTAGAGATGACAAGCTATGATGTCATCCTCGTGATGGACTGTTTGGTTCCCTTCTAGGTAGTCGTCGACCTTTATCACCGTAGAGTGAGTTTCGTTTCATAAGAGGGTGAATACTTTCATCATAGAGGCGAATGGGATGTTCAGGTGAGTCGAGCAGGAATCGAGCATCATGGGCTAGGATGGGTGATGGCACAAATTTCCAGTCATTATCTAGACGATCAGGGGACCCCATAGTTGGACCCTCCAGTAGTGGATTGCTTCAGGGATGTCTTTCCAGAAGAATTTTCAGGTTTGCCTCCGGATCATGAGGTAGACTTCTCCATTGAGCTCATTCCAGGAGTGGCACTGGTGTCCATTCCTCCCTATAGGATGGCCACACCTGAGTTGGAGGAGCTCGAGAAGCAGTTGTAGGAGCTACAGGCTAAGGGTGTCATCTGACACAGTACTTCTCCTTGGGGTTCGCCTGTCCTGTTGGCAAAGAAGGAAGACGGTACCCTTCGGCTTTGTGTGGATTACCGGAAGCTGATCGAGTTGAAGTTCAAGAACTGATATCCTTTGCTGAGAATTGACGACCTTTTCGATTAGATTTGAGGAGCCTTGGTGTTCACGAAGATCGACTTGAGGTCTGGTTAACATTAGTTGTGTGTTATACAATCAGATATACCTCTGACAGCCTTCATGAGCAGGTATGGTCTATATGAGTATACAGTCATGCCGTTCGGTCTCACGAACGCGCGTGCAGTTTTCATGGCACTGATGAACCGAGTGTTCCATCCTTAATTGTACTCCCTTGTCGTGGTCTTCGTAGAAAATATCCTGGTGTACTCTCACACTCGACATGACCATGCCACACATCTGGAGATCATTATGAGTACACTGATAGAGCATCGGATTTATGCAAAACTCTCAAAGTTCCACTTCTAGATGGATCAGATTCACTTCTTGGGTCACATCATCTCAGAGGTAGGAGTATCAGTGGACCCAGAAAAAGTGAGAGTTGTAGTTTCCTGGGAGCATCCGAGGAACATCTTTGAGGTATGGAGTTTCCTAGGGCTGGCTGGGTACTACAGACGCTTCATTCAAAACTTTTCTTGTCTAGTATCACCTTTGACAGGTCTGACTAAGAAGGGGGAGAAGTTCTTATGGTCAAAATCTTGTGAGTCAGCCTTCCAAGAGCTGAAAGGGAGGTTGACATCAGCACCGATACTAGTCTTGCTGGATCCAGCCAAGAATTACACTGTTTACTGTGATGCTTCAGGTATCGGGATGGGAGTTGTGATTGTGCATGGGGATGGAGTCGTTGCGTACGGGTCTCAGAAGTTGAGGCCACATGAGAGGAACTACCCTACGCACGATCTAGAGTTGGAAACTATTGTTCATGCCTTACGCTATTGGAGACACTATCTGCTGGGAGAGCACTTTGTGGTCTTCACCGACCATAACAGTCTCAAGTATATCTTCCCTCAGCGTGATCTAAATCTGAGGAAGTGCAAGTGGGTCGAGTATCATCAGTCTTTTGATTTCTAGCGGGCTTATACTCCGGAGATAGGCAACGCAGTGGTAGATGCATTGAGTAGGAGAACTCAGATTCAAGTAGTTCAGGAGGCCAGCAGTGTGTGGAAACTGATAGCTCAATTCTCTGAGATGCATCTGGAGGTGCACAACAGACGGGGATAGAATTACCTTTATTTTGTAGCTGTTAACTCTACACTTCTTGAACGGGTATGGATGTGGCAGCTATCAGACTCTGAAGGCTTAGTCCTGCAGGAGATTATGTCAAGAGAGGACCCTCTTTCCGAATGGGTAGTGGGAGAGGATGAAATCTTGTGTTTTGAGAGACGTCAATGGGAGCCAGCAGACATACGCGAGGAGCTAATGCGGGATTTTCATTCCTCAGTTTGGGGAGTTCATCCTGGCATCACCAAGATGTATCAGGATCTTCATCGCCAGTGCTGGTGTCCGGGTATGAAGAAGGATGTTGCTGGTTTCATCAAGAGATGTTCTACTTGTCAGCAGGTGAAGGCAGAGAATCAATGACCAGCAACCCTTCTACAGCAGTTACCCATTCCGGAGTGGAAGTGGAAAGATGTCACGATGGACTTCGTGACTGGGTTACCGAGGTCGCCTCGAGGGAACAATGTTGTTTGGGTTGTTGTCGACAGGCTTATGAAGGTTGCGCACTTCTTTACGATTAAGGAGACCTTCAGTTTTGATGATCTGTGGAGACTTTAAATCCGAGAGATTGTTCATCTACATGGAGGTCCACGCTCCATTGTTTCATACAAGGATGTGCATATTACCTCTCGGTTCTGGCTGGGACTTTAGAAGGCCTTGGGTACACCGGTACTTTTGAGTACAACATACCATCCCCAGACTGCTGGCCAGTCCGAGCGCACGATCCAGGTGCATGAGGATATGCTCCGAGATTTTATCCTAGACTTTGGAAATTCATGGGAGAAGCATATAACATTGGTGGATTTCACCTACAACAATAGTTTCAAGGAGACCATTAAGATGGCACCATATGAGGCTTTGTACGATAGGCCATGACGATCACCCTTATGTTGGTTGGAGGCAGGAGAGGTAGCTTTGTTGGGACCACGTCTCTTTCAGGAGACCTCAGAACAGATAGAGCTGATTCCGAAGAGGATTGATTCGGCACAGTCTTGACAAAAATCTTATGCTGATCAGTGGAGACGACCTCTGGAGTTCGACGTTAGGTATCAGGTTTTCCTACGCGTCACACTAGGATTGGGACACAAGAGGATTCAGAGATAGGGTAAGCTTTCACCGCCGTACGTCGAACCATTTGAGGTCATGGATAGAGTGGGACCGGTTGCTTATCGGTTGCGGCTACCTCAGAGGTATTAGGCCATGCAAGACGTCTTCCATGACTCTCATCTCTGATGTTACCTTTCAGACCCGTCTCAAACCTTTCATCCCGAGGAAGCCGAGCATGAAGCGGATGTGTCATTCGAGGAGAATCCTATCCAGATTGTCGATCGCAGTATGAAGGTTCTCTTGGGTGGTCTGTTCCTTTGGTATGAGTGCTATGGCAGCACGGGCGAGTACATGAGGAGACCTGGGAGAGGGAGGCCGATGTACGATCGCAGTGGCCCGAACTGTTCGGGGATTTTTCTTCTATGCCCCGTTAGGGAAATTCGGGGACAAATTTTTTTAGGGGGGGAAGTTTGTAAGAACTCAGATCTTCGTTCAGGTATTTTTTTCTGTCTATCTAGAGTTCTTAAGAAAAATGAATTTTCTGGAAATTTTCAAAGTACAAGCCATGTACTTTCTGAGTACACGCCATGTACTCTGATCCGGCTTGAAGTTGTGTGCTGGCCGTACCCAGGCCACACACACGGTGTGTATGAGTTACATGGAGGCCAATTTTGGCGAAGTACGGAAGGGACCTAGTACACACTATATACTCTAAAATAACACGTTTTGTACTTTCTTTCTTTTCATTAAACGGACCGGGGTCGCGTCTAACCCCCATTTTCACCTTCTTCTCCAGTTTTCGTCCGTCCGAAGCAACCCGTACAACCGAATCTTCCCCGAGCATCTTCCTCGTCGTCCGTTCTCCGATTCGAGCATAGTCAATTGCATTGGAAGCATAACGGTGAGTTCTTCCTTCTTCTTGAGCATGGTTTCTTGATTCCTCCTAGTTTTCAATATATCGTAGGTTGAGCGTTTTGTGTGTTTTCTCAGATCTACGTCATTCCAAGGGGAATCTGTCATTGTGGTTCATGTATATCGATCACTTAGGATCGAGGTAGGTGTTTTGTGACTTTATTTAGAGTGTTTATGAATATTTTGTGCAAATTACACTAATAACCTTGAACGGGGTATTGTGTGTTCCTGTTTTTCCCTTTTTTTATTTCCTGCTTTGCTTGATTGCTAGAAAAGATGTTTTTCCTATGATTATGGTAGCTTTACTATACCTTGAATGTTTTCTATGCTTGTTTTTCCTGTTTGGCATCTTTCCAGTTTCCATGGCTAGTTGTAGGACTGTGGACTATTGCCTTATTTTTCTGCTGAGCCTTAGTTGATAGCCAGGTAGTTCTTGAGGTTTACTTGGATGATGTACATGCGCACAGAGCATGTTTAGTTTCACTCAGGAGTGTGAGAACCTAGAGTAGTAGACCAAATAATGAATTGACTGAAGGGCTTCTACGGAGTGTCTTCTAATTATGATACGAGACCACATGGGGAATTGACGTTGAGTTCTTTCTCAGAGAGTCTGTAGTTCCTTGACACGGGCCACAGGAGGACTAGACGTTGAGTGCTTCCCCAGAGATCCTTTAGCACGATACGATACTATAGTGGGAATTGACAGTGAGTGCTTCCCCAGAGAGTCTGCTTAATTTCATAGCTGAACCAGAGGGGTGAGATCGTGTGTTCCTCCTAGATGGTAGCTTGTACTTATAGGTTGAATCATGGGGGTTAGGCTATGAGAGATACCCAGAGGGTTACCTATTTTATTTTTGTTGTTGGTTGCTTACTTGCGTACATTATTTTGTTAGAACTTTGTATTGTAGCTGCTTGTGATTTCCTGTTTACCGCTTCTTGTTTTATTACTTGCCTCATATTCATTGACTGTTAATCACAAATCTTTGGGTGTCTGTCTACAAGGATTGTATCTCACACCCTGTTTAGGCCATGCTTTTGGGCTCAAGCAGACTATCTTGCTACAAGTATAGATAAGGGAAAGCTCCCTTCAACTTCAGGTACTTGATTGCACTAGAGCTGGAGAGCATGGGACTGATTCAGGGCTCGCGATGCTGAGGAGTTTATTTTGTTTTTCTTTTTAACTTGTTTTCAGTTGTATTCCAGTACGTTGTTGTGTTTGCTACTTTCCATAGATACTTGTACTTTCTACATCATTTTCATAATTTCTATATATATTCAATGCTACCACTGTTTGGTTTCTGTTGTTATGCATGTTGTTACTACTTCCGCTGTTGACTGTTGTTTTCCGGATGTATACCTTACCAAATGAGGGTATAGTTTCTTTACAGACTCACCAAGGCCCTCGCTTCTAGCCGGCAGCCTTTGGCATTCGGGTAAACACGCTTGAGGTCATGTGGAGAACTGGGTATGAGGCACCATTGGAAGGGCTCGGGATTCGGGTCGTTACACACTATAAGTACATAAAATAAAAAAAAATCATTTTTAGGAAATTGTGTTTTCATCATTAAAATGAAACAATACCCCAATGAAAAATAATATTAGTTACTATTGAATTATTTATATTATCTAAATAAATAATAAAATATTTTCATTTTACCAAATCCAAAACAAAGTGGGACATTTATATTACATTACATAAGGTATATAAATAACAATTTTTCAAAAAGAAATATTTTTCACTATTAATAGGACAATTACATATTCCACCACAAAACATAATGGAATACGATCATTGTAAATATGTTGTCCCAGTGGCATGAACATATAGACTTATAGTCACCCCACAAAACCTTACCACCCCACAATTGAAGGTGCAGGAAAAGAATCATTTTTCATTATTCTCTCCAAAATAAATCCATTGAAAAAATCCCAAAAAATAATCTTAATCCAATTATGACTTGATATTTTGAAAAATTATAACATTGGTATCAAATATAGTTTCTAAAAATTTCCGAAATTTATTATAATATACATATATAAAATCATATATATGTAATTTTTAAACATAAAATGACTTTATTATGAATCTATTATTAATAAAAATAAATAAATCAACGTAATTTTATTTTATTGGATATATAATGCAGTCATTTAATTTAGTTCTATTTATTAATAGTGACTAATTTTATCTATTAAGCCAAACATATATCTAGTAAATAAAAAATTTATTTAAAAAATATCTTATATAGTCATAATATTTTATCATTTTTAACTAATTGACATTGAATATTTGATTGATTATTAATTTTTTAATGGAAAATAGTTATATAAAATTTTTATAACATAATTATTCATATTCATACCTTCCAAACAAAAATATAAGTTATAATAGTCCTATTTATAAATAAATGTTTCTATATCTTATCGTTGTTCATTTAATAATGGTTTTCTATATTTGAGATGTTATCGATAATTATATTATTTAGAAAATAACATTATAAAATATTGTTGTATTAAATTATACTCACTTAAAGAAATTAAGTCCATGTAATTTTATCTCACTTTTTTGGAATGAATAATTTAAAATAATTTTATTTATTAATCTAAAGGGAGTTAAAGGTAAAAAATATTATCATTAAAGGGTAAAAATTTTTAATATATAAAATATATATTTTTTGAAAATAAAATAAAATAAATGATTTAAAAAAATTTGAAATAGAGGAAATGGTAAATATGAAGGTCACTTTGAATATAATATTATTGGCTTCCCAAAAAATGCTATCATTAATGGATAGTGAATATATATACATAGATGAAAAACATAATGTTCATGGAGTGAATGAGAGTGATAGAGAACATGATCAGGAGAAATTATTTACCAAAAACAAAAAAATAAGTAGGGGATATACATGTTAATAAATTAATTATGAATAAAGGTAAAATGATAAAAATTTTATTTCAAGATCATTTTACTTGAGTTCAATGATTAATTTACGATCACAATGGCGAACATGGGAAAATATACTTATTTTCCTCCTTTGATTTTGTAATCATAATTTCATCTTTTTGTTATGATTCTATCCATTTCTACTTTTATCTCATCTATTACTCCAGTAATTGAATATTAAAGAAGAAATATTCCATTCGAAAGCTATAAAATTGACATTTAATAAATCATAAGATCTAAAAAGTTCAATAAGTTATTCATAATATATTTTTGAATAAATTGAAAGAAAAGTAGTTGTCACAATATAAGATAATATAAAATATGAATAAACAATCATACTTTAATCTACTAAATATCAATAATTAAACCAGATGTTCTTTTTAAATAATTCCATATATAACTAACTTTAAAAATCAAAATATTCTATTCCAAAATTGAAAAAAAAATATTAGATTGGTTTTATGAAAAATGTTTTATCACTGAATAAAAGTAATCAGTTTTAATGTCAAATAAAAAAAGTACATACAATGATCATATATTATCACGAATTAACAAATACATTATCCAAAAAAGACAAAGTAAATTCCATTAAGATTATAAAATATAACTCATCAATGATTCATTTAAAAAATCAACATTATCTAATGATATTTTGTTTATCATAATAAAATATTGATATACAAAAATTATTTTTTTTCTTATTCCAAAATAAATGTAAAGGTATACCCACTAAATCACTTTTAAATCCCATGGTTAAATATATGATAGAACATATATTTACAAAATCTAATAACCATATTATCCCCATTTTTCTTAATTAACCCAACTTCACATGTAATATTAGAACTTATATTTATCAATATGATTAATCATATTTCCAAAAAATAGTATAAATTCCATCCTCAAATAAAAATTTATTATTAAAAAGTTAATCTTTTGGTATATATATAACTGAAACATACATTATGTATCAATAAATTTCTCCATGTTACACTCATCGTGAAAAAATACAAAAGAAATATTAATTCATTAATACTTTAGATATTATTAAACTTGTAAATTCATCATAACCATGGGATCTATATATATAGACACTTATATCATTCATTGTTCTTCATAATTTTGTTAACCATAAATTTTTATCTGATTTGTTAATACATCATTTCTATTTTCAAATATTCAAATAATTCTTAAAGATTCATTAATATGAAAGAAAATTTTAAAATATAGTCTAGATGAGTTATATGTCTGTCACATTTTCACCCAAGAAAATCTATTTTTATATTTTATATACTCTATAAATTTACAAAATTTAATTGATTCCATTTGAAGAATAGTATTCCCATTCATGGTGTTAATGGAAATATTACCTTTTTTATTATATATTATTTAATAAAATCCTCCTTAAATATATATAATAATTATTCTTATTTAATGGTGAAATTTCCCAGGGTTGTTGTACAAGTATCCATGACTCAAAGAGTGCTGAATTATTTTAAATTCATTAATATTTTCAAATGAACTTCCATTGAACTCAATTTTTATATTAATTTTATTGTTAAGAAACTACCATAAGCTGAGGTTGATAAATATAACTCATGTAAGTAGTTTAATAATAGTTGTAATATTTTTCACTACAACTCCTATTTCGTTCAATTTCTAAATAATACAACCATAACATTGTACTTCACAACTATTGTTAATTTTATTCAAACTTGTTCCAAATATATATTAATATTTAGAAGGTTAGTGTGACAATAACAAATAAGATCATAATAAACAATCATATCAGGAGTATAAACACTATTATATCAATAACGATGTAATACTTTGTGAAAATATAATTATTTAACAAAAACAAGAATAATTATCTATACCATAATAAATATTACTATCATACAATCCACTAAAGGTGTATGAACCTTTTATACAATACCAAAATTAACTCCGTATAACAAAATAATTTATAATTTCATGATTTATAACTGGTTTTTCTCTTTCATTCATTTCAAGGATCCTGTCAGTTTATATTTTAGATAAATAAGTTAAATATCACTCAATAATAGAAATATTCCCACAAATGATCCATTTAATCAATTAAAAAATTATCTATAGAGACATATATTGTTCATTCAAGGTAACTTTGATATCTACTAAGATGTTATGAATATTTTCATTCATCCTTATGTGAATTGATTTTTTATATATGTGGAATGACAAAAAGAAAGCTTAGTAAGGGATGAATATAATGTAATCTCATTAGTCTAGTGAAAAAACATGAAGAACATTGATAATAATTATATTTTTCATAATAAAACGTTGAGAAGTAAATAAATAATACCCACATGATATAATAAAACATTGTTCAAATAATTCCATTGAAGACTATTATAAACCATATAAAACCCATGAAATAATGAAAATATATGAAAGAAAAATATTTTACCATTAAATGTTCATAATCGTTCTTTAACATATGAAATCAATTGATATTCATAAAACCCCATTATGAATGACTAATTTTGGTATCAGGAAGTTTCAAAATCCTTACTTATGTTCACTCATGTTTATCCTAACATAAAATAAAACAAGATATATTTATTCTACATTATAAACTATCCTAGTTATTTCCCTCATATTTAGTGTTGGAGACCTTTAATTGTATAATGAATTGTAGAGTTATATCAGTATCACCGATCATTATTGGCTATAAAGTAATTACTTCTCATTATATATAATGGTAAAGTACTCTATCATGAATAAAAAATTTATATTCTTTCACCTTTTTAATGTAATAACCCAGAAAAAATTATTTGAACTGATAAGGGAAGCAATTGCCATTTTTTATAAAATTGGTTGAAATGTATCGTTATTTTTAAAATATTAATAAATCAAAAATTCACCATAACAAAGGAAATATAATATAATTAATTAAAACATGGAATAATTGAGAGTTTTATATATAAAAAATAATGTACATGATGGTTATAAATTACCATCATTTCATATAAGTTACGAAATCATTCTTTTTCACTTTTTTAATATAATTTAGAAGTGAACCAGACATGAAATTTTCAGAATTTTTTATTTTATATATTTTTAATAAATGAAAAAGGTTGTTTAAAATGGAATTAAAAATAAATTAATTTAAATATAAAAAAAATATGAATCATTTTAATGGACATAGATATGGAGTACAATCTTTTGAAATGTATACTTTTAAAAAAATATTTAATGAGAAATCACATGCCGCATTATAAACATCTAAAATAAAAAGGATGCTAAATATGAGAAAATGAAATGGATTTGTAAAATAATTTTGGAAGATAAATTAATTATAAATTGTAACCACATAGAATTTTATACATTGAAAAAAAATATGTAATGAAAAGTGAAATAAATCTATAGAAATGTAAATTTAGACTAGAAATCTTTTACATCCTCTCCAGTATTTCCACATATGTTATTTGACTACTAGATAATTAAATTATACTAATTATTTTATTTAATAATAAAATTCATTATTTTCCATATATAAACGTCTATTTTATTTCATATATTAAGATGTATTATATAGTTAGGAATTTTATTAAGTTCCTGTTGGACATTATGAAGATGATCGGTTCATAATTCACAAGAAAAAATTATTTCATCAAATAATATCTTAGTGTTAATTTTCCAATGAAATTTAAAATTTTATATATGTAATAACTAACATATTCAAAAATTAAATAAAAATTTAAAAACAACCATATTAGGTGGTATTGAAAATGATCCCTATAATTTCATGGAGACGATGGTCCATAAGTATGCATGGGTGACATTATCATATTTCTACTATGTAAAAAATAAATGAAAAAGATAATGTTTTAACATTTAAATAATCATAAATATTTTATACATTATATATATATTATTATGAATAGATTTATAATGTGGAAATGAATTTTGAAATATTTCACTTCATGGAGGTGGTATTGTATAATTAATCATGACCGGTTTTATCAATTTAAAATGAATGAATAGAGTAATAGGGTAAGTAAAATATCATTATTAAATAATAAAATTTATGACAAAAATAAAATTTATATTAATTTTTTCCATAATATTATCTATTCATGTGATAAAATGTTAAAAAATTAAACACATCAGTTCATAGATGATTTTGTAAAAACACATTAATGGGAGACATTTTCTTTTGTCATAAGATGGAATAAAATATAAAAAATGAAATGAAAATAATCATAAACACATTATAAAATATGTAATAGACTAATTTTATTACTTTATAATGGGTGGATAATTTTTTAATGAGGAAGAATAATAAATAAACATGAAAAATGTCAGTTAGGAATTATAACTTCTCTCAGATATCTTCTTTTGATTAACACCTCAATCATTATAAGATTCATTTTTTTAGAAGAAAAAAAAACATCAAGATTTCAGGAGGACATAGGTGATATCTTTTTATAGGGGTATTCCAAACTAGAGTCCACAAAATGTGTGAGGAATAGATGAGATTGAGTTACCTATTATAAGTGAGGGGAGTGAAAAACATGTAATGCTTATAACATTTAAATATTATAAAGTACTAATCTTGAAGATGTGTCTCCAAGATTAAAAAATTCAATGAAAAAGTGATAATGTTCTAAATAAAATCATTAAATCAGAATATTTATAGGATATTATAGCATTGTCAGTTAGATATTACCGTTATTAAACTGATTTACCATTTACCATGGATATACTTTTTTAGTATATTGACACTTCATAATGGCCAAAAGTGTCAAAAATAGACCCATTTCAACCCCTAACTGGTCACCCAAGTTGATCCATGTCATGGCCCATATGACGTTCTCGATCCCCACAAGCTTGAAACTACTGTCAGGTATTAACAGATTATAAGAAGGGAAATATCTCACCCAATAAATAATAGATCAATTAAATGGGAGCATGATGCAAAAATAGATAAATATATAAATGAAACTAAACTGAACTTCATTTATATTAGAACCATAAAATACAATTGAACCACAATACCACCAACTGAACAAGAAGACTACACCAACTCCATGTGACCCCATGGGTCACTCTCCAACACATGATCAACCATCGTCCAAGGCAATAAACTCAAGTAAATACTTTCATAAGTTCTAAAATAGAAATTAACTATAGGAGTGAGTAATAAAACATGGTATATTGCCCAATCATCTATCCCCAATATAAAACCTTTAAAATAAATGAAACAAAAATTTGATGTTTGAACTATAAAATATAAATGTATGATTTTCTACACATTTTAACTAAAATACAATGTAAAACTCATTCCCATTATTCATTTCTAAAAACTAAGCTCCTTCCATAGTGAAATGTTCACATTTTAAAAATGGAATTGATGCATTCTTTTTCAAATTGTACAAATGAGGTAAAAATATCATTAAAAACACTTTTCATATTTATTTTTCAAACCAACACAAAACTTCCAATAAAAAACCTACAAAATAAGACACCATGATGATTATATAATATGGGAAATGTATAAAAGCTTACAAGTATCACATTCATAACTAAAAAAACTACAAGACAATAGACACAGGTGAACATAGTAGATCAAGAACATCCCCAAAGATACTAATATATGAAACCCCATCCCTAGAAGCATGCCACGCACAATGAAATCAAAAACACCCTTACACTCTCGGCCACCGTAACTCAGGACCAGTATAGGGGAAAATCTCATAGTATTAAACCCCAATATATCTAACAACTCTAGTAGAGTGGCTATTTCATGAAGTAGATTGTGCAGCTACTATTCTAATAGAATTATCTCAAAAAACCGGGTTCCCATATCGCATGTATAACAGGGGTGAGTGAACCGATTCTTGAAGATCATCTAATCACATGAATATATAGTAATAAATCCACAATAGGCGTCACCCTGATCCACCACAAGGATTGATCTTATGACATAGCAGAAATTAAAAAAAAAGACTAAAGAGATAAAATATATTAATGGATCACATATATTCTATAGAAAGTGTATCCCATACATTATACATGGACAAGGCATGTGAAACATCTAAATTATGTTTTTGCAACAAGTACTTTAAACAATTTCATAAAGTTTCTGAATGGGCCTTTTAGAATTTTAGAAGACAAAAACTTATCAAACATCCAAATCCACCTTTCATAAGAAGGTACCAACTCACAATGTTCTATTCCAAGATCATTTAAAATTCTCTTTAAGATATTCTGGTTACACATTCACGGGTCAATCCATTTTATATAAAAATTCCTAATGATCCATTTCCCAGCAACACATGCCAAAAAAATATTAGAAGACAATAATAATTTATTTATCAAAATCAAGAACACTTCATAAAATAAATAAATTACCCAAAAAACATTTCACACACTACCAATATATTTATAAATCCAAACAAATCATTTTATATCACAATTAACCCATAAAATCCTTCCGAGTAATAAATCAAACTATAGGTAAGAAATATTTAACAAAAACATTTCCATTTATCAATAAAAAGGGTATAAAACACAAACTGTAATGCCATAATTTCATTTAAATATCTAAAAAATGTTCTAAATATCATAACCCATGTGAAAACACTAATGTAACATTTTATAAAATACTTGTTGTTAACATATTCAAAAAAACAACACTATTTACCGTAAAATAAGGCAGAAACCAAAACATTTCACACCAAAAGTTAAAATAACATATCATAAATTAATATTTATTAATCATTAATTGTGAGAAAATCATGAAACAAGTTTATATTAAATTAAAAAGGCATGTGAAATGGGAATTCTACCTCGAATCTGTGGCAAAACAACCACACATGCCTAAAGTCACTCAATAAAGATTATAAAACTCTAGATCTACAAAGAACAACCCTAAAGGAACAAAATACCCATCTTAAAGCATGGGAAAATAGAAAAATAGGTCAAAAATGACCCGGGGAGAAGATAAATACATGAAAATAATGAAAGAATAAGGAAGAGGGAGTAGAAAAGAGATGAAATTACACTGAGAAATATAGTACCAACTTGAAGATATTTTAGATCTACACCAAAGGATGAAGTGGAATGGATTGGAGGGTAAGGTAGATGGCTCCATCAGTTGGGGCACTATAGGGTAAGATTTTTTGTATGTATTTGGATCTATCTATCATGATGGGAAAATTATAAAACATAATTTTTATGTTCTGGGATTGATGCATAGTTTTTCTGCAAGGTTTATCAAACCATGTGGAAACTGTGTGCTCGCCCTTACCTATGAAGTGATCGAACACACGACCAACCTTCACAGTCTCACTAACCATTCATAGATTGTGCAACAGGTTATACCCAATCCCACCACTTGCCTCACAATTACCGAGGTTCGGCCACACGATTTATCAATCTTTTCATTGACCGTGACCATGTCACTTAAAAGCCAAAAATCCCATGTTTTACCCCTAATCTCCCACATAAACTAAAGATCAATAGTGGTGAAAATATAGACAAAGAAATTAAAGGAAACACATTAAAATTTAGCCCCTAACTCACCCAAAATGTTAGAATATATTGGGATTTCCAAATAACCAGAACATAAGATGAGAATAGAAATCTCGGGTGTGATAATTCCTGAAACCATTGACACATTATTCCCCGATAAAGCCATCACACATTTTAACTAATTGATCAATTCTTAATAATTCCATAAAAACACTATTCAACCTCTTAAACTAGGAATATCTCACCAACTACCAAAGAAACATATGTATCTTTCCTTAAATGCTTTTAGAAATCAAAAATAATCTCTAAACAAGAAAGGTATAGTCACAGAATCCACAACCATGCTAATAAACAAATTATGGACCTTCTCCTAATGATCCCAATTATCACCCTAACCAATATCACTCACAAAAGTCAATTATTTCCTAGGATTGCCTAACATACTCCCCACCATTATAGAACAACTATCACTCAAAAGATTCCTAAGAGAAATCTCAACCAGACCTGCAGTGGGTCTCCCCACCATTTAGAACCATCTTGAATGAACCAGACAAAAATTCAACATGAAATAAAATCAGTCTATTCCCATACTGTCCAACTGGAAACTCCTATACAATGACCTATCAACTCAGGCCAAGAATAATGAAATAGAAACATTATAACAACCCACTACTAAACATAGGGGAATGGAACTGAGCCAATACTCCCCACATAGACATATAAAAACCTCCACAAGCCGAGGAGTGCTAGGAAGGGGCCTAATAATTAGAACACAGAAAAAAAAACTGATAACTAGCATAAAATCATGACTCATATTTCCACAATCGAAACCACATCAATTTTATATGCGTTGTTTATGGAATGAAATAGATTGGAAACATTCATTGATAGAAAAACCATAATAGAAACATAGAAACTACCTCACCATAATGGAAGAGGAACTCGCAAAGCCAAACCAAATATACTCATGGGTTTCCATAATATATCCCATTTTCCCTCTAAGAGCTATCACTAGAGCTTTCATGGATGAAGAATCTCCCACATGGCAGTCAGTTTTTTACAATCCCAACAAGGAACTTGCATCCCCCAATTAAATAGAAATAATGAACGGAATTTATAGAATAGAAACCATACTTTCATTGAAACAAGGAGTTTATCAAAAGGCTCACATCATCCCTGAAATATCAAAAAATTAATTCAACATTGTCAAAACCTCCACAAAAAAACATTAGAATGGAAGGAAACTTACTAAAAAATACATGAAATGAGTTTCTAATAGAACATCACATTTGAAGAATGCCTCCACGATGCTTTTGAGAAACTCCCTGAAAAAACATTACAGGTGATCTATGAATCCAATGGCAGAGAAGGGATTAGGATAATTTCGACAAGATATTTTTTTATGCTATGACTGGCCACATTGATAACACACCAGTAAGCATTTCCCATAAGAGTTTGATGAAAGATCCCAAGGCCTTTTGATTCCATGACCCTCTCCATCAATTTATAACAAATATCTCATATCATTACCATAAGTTTCCCTAGATTGAAGGAGGTAGGAACACCTTGATCACTCCCTCCATTAAAACATCATCATGAAAAGAAGGCCTCACAACATGGGGAAAATAGGTTAGATTCGACTCTAACACCATCGACTATAGATCAATACAAAGTCCAGCCTCAAAAAATCCAATACTTCATAGAATCATCCACAAAAAATCATTGTAATGTAAGTAACTAGGTCTCCATAATGAAGGAGAAACTCTAACACTGATCCCTAACCCTATTTCCGAAAACACACATTCATCCCACTTTTCACCCTTTCATTCTCCAAAAAATAATGGTGAATGAACAAATACCTAAACCTCTCTCAAATAAAATCTTCACTGGTCTTGTTCTGAGACACCGACTTCCACCACCACTAATGTGAAACTTCAAGCATGAAATTTTCAAACATAAACTTCAAAAAATAGGGAATATCGATGAGGTTAAATTTCCTTTTGATCTTCCACATCCACTGATATTCCTCTAGAGGTTCTGCTTATCCAAAAAATAGTGGTGGATCTAGATTCTGATACTCACGAACTAAATCCTTATGTTGATCAACTAGATATCCCTATAATGAGGAATCACCCATATCTGCACAAAAATCACCCATACATGCTCCATAGGTATAACCAATTGAAAAAAATCCCAGAACTAATTCTTTCATGACCCCTCCCAGGGGGCCCATGTCGTGACTCCCCAATACCCCACCCACAGAACAAGGGCTGGTGAATATCTCCAAGTAGGCATATAACTAAAATGGGATATATTGCCTATGTACATGTACACATGAACTCATATCCAAGCCCACAAATTCTGAAATATAAAAAACAACTATGGAACCAAAATTCATATATACAACCATACCCAACCAACATAGTCGAACATAAAGTAATGTGCTAAAAGTAAACTGGGCCAGAATAAAAGCCCACTAAAATAAATATTCTTCAAACTAAAAATTCCAACCTGTAAGAAATAAATAGTTATTGGGACTATTTCTCATAGGCATAGGAACACCTGGTCCTATAAGGAATCTCACAAATCTCATTCCGGTCCTGGTGCGCCCTGGACTCTGTCAAAACGCCACCCCTCTGCATAAGACACGACATTTGTGGGTAAATACTATACATATGTGAGTATAAAAATAAACAATAGAGGTCCCTAAAAACCAAAATATAATACAAAAGGTAAAGGTATAATCATATATAATATGTATATTCCTTATGAACATATAAAAATAAAAACAAATCCAAATATACTCAAAACTCAGAACATTAGTCTACATGTAAGTCAAAATGACCTCATACCCATGCTAGAGATTCAGTTTGAAGATTCCATGTAGAAATTGTCTTGGAGAACTCACACCACATGTATGATAGCTGTGATGACATCCTTTCTTGAAGAACATCCATTGGGAAGTTTCATGAGAGGGAAATAAGCACTTATTAATATGAAAAGAAAACATATAGACTCATTCTGGGAGAATTAACTCTTGAGAGGGAAAAGAACATGATACGCTAATGATAATATCTGCCAGAGCCTTGGAGTATACCACAAATCATCTAGATTCACCATCTAGGTACAACATTGTAATATTGGGGGATTGGTCACATCAATACTTGACTCTAACTGTGGTCATGAATCAATAGAGGATCGTACTCTATGCCACTCGAAGGGATTTTGACTTTATCCGAAAATTCCTACTGATGGGATTATACTCTAATAGATGGAAATGATACCTGAACTTCAAGGGGGGAGTAAGGGTGACTGAATGAAAGGAAACCTATCCAAGGAATTGTGGGAAAGAAATCAATCCATTTACATAAAGGTACATGGTGTATATAAATGTCACACGTCGTGTCATTTGACCCTGGGTACTTCTCGTGTAAAACAGAAAGTGTCAAAGAGTATGTCATGTAGAAACATACATACACAACATGCAAGATTGTAACACACTCTTTCCTACTATCTGGGTTCTTACCGTGTACATAGGTTGTGTACCCGTACACAACATCAACTCGTGTCTACAAACTCATGTACCAGTACATAGGGTAACCCATGTAACCAACAAGGTTTGGCTGTGTAGTAGAGTACATGTTGTATACTCTACCCTGTGTTCGTGTATCATCCAATATATACACTGATTCCCATGTAAATACCCACATACTGTGTGACAGCTATCACTTGTCGTGTCATCACTTCTTTCATCATGTAACCCTAGCTACCACCGAGCCATCCCCACACGCAGTGTTCTTCAGAGTAGATGTTGTGTTCTCTGATATTTTCCTAAAAGTGTCATTATTCCTCCCATAGCTTGGTTGATCTTTGATCTATTGATCCTACCATCTAATCAATATTAAACTCAAGGATTGAGGTCACCATAACTTGTAAAAGATGATTCTTTTGGTTTTAGGCCTCCTACAAGCCCTGCAAACTTATTTCAATCCACCCGAAAGAAGAATCGTTGAAGAACAATTTATCTCAAACCTAGTATATTTGTCTTTCGCCATCGTCGTCCCACCTCGACTAGGTCATCTTAATGTTGTATCTCCAATTTGGGATCATTTCATTGTGAAATGGATGTGAAACATTCCATTTTTCATAACCTAGTGATGAACATGAAGAACGTAGGGTAAAAAAGGGAAGAAGAAATCCACACGATGAATTATGTAATGAACCATAGATTTCATTCACCAGAATATTGATCCACTCTTGTTTGGAGGATCAAATAGAGAAAATATAATTAAATAAAATCATGCATGGATTAATTCCCCAAAATAAACCCAATAAAGGACCCTCCCCCAAGAACGAATGATCCGTAGGTCAATCTGTTCATTGTTTTATCCACGTTCATCATTTGAATAAAATAACGGGGAAAATAATTAAACAAGAAACTCCTAACTCGATTGTCTATGAATAGGTAGAGTGGTCCTACAGAAGGATTTTATGTCACCGTTCAATGATCCACGTGTCATCGTTCTTCATTATTCTTTGAGAGTTCTCCAAGCATGGCTCCTCTACAAAGCTCTAGTGGAGTCTATGGAAAAAATTTAGCGTTATGAGGGTAAACCTAGGCTCATAGTTATTTTCAACCAATTAACATGTCACTTCATCATAGAAACATTTAAAATAAAATAAATTATTAGTTTATTTTATTAGCTTTAAAACATCCAAAAATTAACTTTTGCAGCCGGCTAGTGCTAGTCTATGTTAACCCCAACCTAAGGTAAAATCGATGGTATGAATTCAATGGTTCCTTCAGATTTTTAAAATAGTTATCTATTTAAATATTACTCCATGTTTTCAGAAATAATTCTTACACATGCTATTTAAATGTTTAATTTATTTCAAACATTAATTTTGGTCACTCAGGGTCTCATAATTACACACCTTCGCAAATAATGGTCTTAAAATAATTTCATATAATATTTAAAAATAATACATGGAAAATATTACACATTAAATTCTTTACACCTTAGGGATTTTTACGCCCTCAGAAAGGGAAAAAATTCCACTCAAACAAATGTGTTTACTGTGCATGAATCTGAGACTCCCACTCCCATGTTATCTCCTCTATATTCTAATGTAGCCAAAAGACACCCACTAGGAGAATCTCTTGCAAATTATGGATCCAGTCATGTCAATCCTTGATCTCCATTGAGTATTCTAAAAAGGTCGATCCTTCCTCAACGTCCATCTTTCGCTAGTCGATGATGTGCGATGGGACATTCACGTACCTCCTCATCTACGACACGTGGAAGACATCATATACCAAGTAAAAATATGATGATATAGCTTGGTTATATTCTACCATTCCATCTCAATGTAGTATTTAAAAATATCCACTGAACATCAGAGATAACTTGTCACACCAGCCAAATCTCTGTAACCCTCAACGAGGAGAGACCCAAATGAAGACATGGTCTCCCTCCTCGAACTCCAGATGTCATCATCATCTATAAACAGAAGACTTATTCAAGAACTGTGCAGCCTTCATCCACTCATGGTTGATCTACACCTTCTCAGTGGTAGCTCGTACTAACTCAGGACTCATGAGTGCTGACTCTATGGGGTCGGTCCAGCAAAGTGGTCACCAGAATGGTTGTCCATATAAATCCTCAAATATTTCCATACTGATGGAGGAGTGGTAGTTGTTATTGTATAGAAACTCCATCATTGGTAGGTGGTCCTCCCAACTGTGACCAAAGTCAATGATATAGGCCTGCAACAGATCCTCTAGAACATGAATGGTTCTCTCAGTCGTCCCAGCTGTCTTGGTGAATCGTCGTTCTCAAACATAGCTAAGTCCCAAATGCCTTTAGAAATAACTTCCACAACTAAGATGTGAAACATTCATCATGATATGAGACTATCGTTGAAGGAACTCTAGGAATCTGAATTATCTCTTACACATAGATCCATCCCAATCTCTCTATGAAACGGTGGTTCCGAATAGGTAGGAAGTGGTCCGAATTAGTGAGTCAGTCAATGATCATCTAAATGGAATCATGTGTCCTAGACATTCTTGGTATTACCATCACTATTTCCTTCAATATTCCATCCCACTTCTACTTCGACACTTCTAAAGAGTGAGATAACCCTATTTTTACATGTGGCTCGGCCTTCACCTGATAGAACATAAGGCCTAAAGATAATAACTATACTATAACCTTCTTCATAACAATCCACTAGAACTCACGCCAGAGATCCTGGTACATTTTTTCTACTCCAGGATGTACCTCCATGGTGGATATATGAAATTACCTCAGAACATTCTCTCGTGATGTGAATTGTACAACACTATGTCCTCTAAAAGAAACTATGTGCTCTATACCTTAGAAATATCCATCAGAAGAATGACGTGTGGATAAATTATCATGTAATGTCTTATAGTCAACATATCCATGATATGCCTCCCTAACTCACAATAAGTTTAGAGGGGTGACAAACATTGACTGGGGATAAGCTGCATCATCTCCATCCACAAAGGAAAACGTTAAAGAGGCCAATTGCACTGATGCCTCACTCAGTAGCTGCGAAGTCAATCTTTTATTGAGAGAATCTTCCACAACATTCTCATTCATAAGAGTATAGACGATCTCGAAGTCATAATCCTGGAGTAACTCTATCCATCCCCTCTACCTCATATTCTGATCTTTCTATGAGATGATGTACTTGAGGTTGTTGTGGTTAGATTAGATGATAAACCCTTCACCCATCAGGTAGTGTCGCCACATCTTCAATGAAAAGTCTACCACAACTAACTCAAGATCATAGGGCACATAGTTATGATCATGCTTCCTCATAATTGAATGAATAATAAGCAATCATAGTCAATATCTACATCAAGACATAGCCAATCTAGGCCTGGATGAGTCGCGTAAAACTACGTACTCAACACCCTCTTCTGGAAATATCATGATCAGTGCGCTCTTCAAAAACTGCCTCAACTACTATAAAGCGTACTAGAACACCACTATCCATATGAATGGCCACCCCTTCTTGGTCCAAGACATCATCCAATATGATATCTAGAATAAATTTGTGGTGAATATTTAGTAATATCTTCCAATCCCATGGAATGTTCGCATCTCTGTCACACTCTGGGGTGGCTACCTTGTTAGCATTGCCTCGACCATGGATGGGTTCTCTAATACCCCATCTGCTGAGATAACAAGCCCCAGTAAGAGGAACTCTTGTATCCAAATCTAGCACTTTGAGAGCAACCCATAAAGTAGGTTCTCACAATGTACATCTAGAACAATCCATAGGTATCTCGCATGCTACTTCTGTATTGATGAATACACAAGTTTTTCATCAAAGAGGACAAATAGGAACCGGTCTAGGTATGTAAGAAAGATCCAGTTCATAAGTTCCATGAACACTACGGGGGAGTTTTTCACACTGAAATCCATCACAATGTACTTTTAATGACCATAGCATCATATGAATGAAATCTCTTGTATATATTCATCTTGTACTTGTAACTGGTGGCAACCCAATCAATGGTCAACCTTCAAGAACCACTCTACTCATCTTATCTGATCGAAAAGGTCATTGATCCTCGATAGTGGATAATTTTTCTACATCATTACAAGATTTAGGCACAAGTAATCTTTGCATAACCTCTAAATCATTTATGAATTCATGGAATACAATAATGGGACCGCCTAGGGTGTAACACTGGGTCTCACGAAGTCTATACTATGTAAATCCTCCAACTGCACCCTCAACTCCTAAAGCTATGTGGATCCATCTGATATTCCAATGAGGATATTAGTGCCATCCCAGGGTGTGTGTCGAAATAGATGTTGATGTCTTTATGGGGAGATAATCATGGAACATACCTGGAACGACATCCTCGTATTCCACCCCGGCTACTGGGAACTGAAAGCTCACAACATCTGGAGCTCTAAGGGTATAGCTAGCCAACTCAAGCATGACTAGCTGCACCCTCCTATGTATGATCCTATTCAATTCTACAAGGGATTCCTTTTCAGACACAATGGAAAACATTGTTCCGTCACTATAGACACACTCCATTCGTCACCTATAGCAATCAATCTAGGCATGGAATGAAGACAACCAATCCATATTGAGAATGAATAAATAAGGCTTTGACACTGTCACCAAGTGGTTATAATTGTAACTATCACCTAAACGGGTATGATCACACTGTCGGCTAAGATGTGTGATCATCGAGTCTCCTCCCATAGGTGTTTCCAAGAATAAGGGTTGATTCAATAGCTCCAATAGAATCTAATGTTTTGGCATAAGACATGTGGTGAGTAAAGAATGACTGATACCAGTTTCTATTAGTAAAAAATATATGGAAGAAAATACAAAAATTATACCTTGGATTATCCCTAGAGTCCCATGTTCACACACCTCGACCACATGTAGCTTCCCCAGACCCTATACCCCAGCTCCCTATGGATGGTGAAGAACTCTTGGGGGTTGTGGTGGAAGTAGATCAAAGTGTCTTCCACCTCCCATAGCTCTCCCTACTCCTCTGCCACATCCGCCACCTGGCCAGTCTAGCTACTCACCTCTTTGCCACTTTCTCAGTGGTCCATCAACCACCTCCATTTCAGTAGTTTGACGGGTTGGTAAATATCTAGCAATATTTACACTACCATTTCATGAGTATCATCACCTCTCCCTAGGCTAACTGGATCCAAACTAAAAGCCCTGGACTAAAAATCTCATGTCTTGGGACCTCCTGTGATGCCTCCCATGTCATGATCTCTGTTCTTGACATCGTCTCCCTCCTACTGTGGTCTCTTCACTTTCCTACCTTATGATGACAACCATTAGATGTCCCTGCTCATCCAAGAATCTCTGGACCAAAAAATCTCACTTGATCACTCTTGCATGAGTTTAAATACCTAGAGGCACACAACTTGTTCAGATTTCCCATCGTAGACCTTTCTCGATGGTTCGAGCATTGAATTACTGATCACAGACCATATCAATCAAGTATATGGAAATTATTTTTATCCTAAAAGAATTTTTATCCACCATTAAGCTTCTCAGCTGGAGTTGATGATTCTCCTGGATACGCATTGCCCTCAGTATACCCAGAATGAACTACTTACTAATGTGGCCCTCAAACTCTGTATCTAAAGGAGTCTCTTCATCATGATTCTGTACGGTCGAACCCCACCATCGTCCTATCGAAACCTGAAGAAGGATCGATCCTAGGTTCACCATTTGGTCAACTTGTGTCCTCACTAAATAGAAAACTCTAGTCACTGCCTCAAGATAGTCCTCAGCTGCCTGAGGGTCTGGCTCACCTCAAAATCTAAGGGACCTCTATCCTTAAAACTGATAGAGCATGCTTAACATGCACTCCTTATCTACCAGTATTGTAGGCACTACGTCCGGCTCCATTAATGGTGGTATAGTAGGTAAACCACCCAGAGGTATTTCCTAGGGAACCAGTCCTTGAATCAATGCCTCATCACTAAGTGGCTGATACTCATGATTGATTTGCCGAATCCGAGTGGGAATGTGTTGCAAAGGCATCTAGTTAGGAAATAAGATGTACAAAATTTAGATAGTATAACTGGATAGCTGACAAAAAGTAAATTGAATAGCATAACTGATTCCTATATGTTGCGTGTACAATTCAATTGTTTCCCTAAAACTATTGTTTTCATGTATTGAGTCAAAAAGAGGTTATCAGAGATGTAGTGTGCAGATATGTCAACTGACCACTCCAATAATGGAGTCTATATCCTGAAAGGTAAACTCAAAACACATAACACAGTTTCCCCCGAACCAATCTAATAGACTCATGATCCTAAGGTAGACCCTACCACCTCTGATACCACCATCTCATGACTCGTCCCATTGGGTCCCATTCAGTGACTTCCCAAGCCCGACTCCAATAGCGAGTGGCTGGTGACTATCCCTTAGTAATAATATCACTAACATGAGAGACATTCACTAAGTACATGTACACATCTCCAAGAACATAAATGAAGAAATGTAAAAACCCACTAAGGAACAAAAATGAATTCATACAACTAAAACAAACTAGCATAGTGCAACGGAATGTAATGTTCAAAAAAAAACTAGGAAAGAATACGAGAGCATCAAAATAAAGAGTATACAAACTAAAAATTCGAACCTATAATCATGAAATAGGAATTGGTTCTACTACTTGTAGTTGTGGGAACACATATTCTTGTATGGAAGCTCACAAAGATTGGTTCGGTCATGGTCCATCATGGATTCCATCAAAAGGACACTCGTTTTCACAAGACATGACACTTGTGGGAAAAGACCCTATATGGGTGAGTATTAGAATACTCAGTAGGGGACCTAGAAACCACAAATCAATACACTAAGTAAAGTTATATCCATATCTACATAGTATTTGTCTACATAACATATAATAAGTGAAACATATCTAAATATAAATGATACCTCGACCTGTAGTCTAGATGTAAGTCACAATGACCACATACCCATGCTAGGGATTCATTTTGATGATTCCATGAAGAAATCATATTAGAGAACTTAGAACACTAGTATGATAGATCTAATGACGTACTTCCAACAAGAACGTCCCTCAGGTTGTGTCATGAGAGAGATATACACACTGATAGATCTAAAGAGAGAACATATTCACTCATTTTGGGCGAACTCACTTCTGAGTGGGGAAATACCATGATATGTTGATGAGGATCACTAACAGTGCCTTGGTGTATAGCACAAATCATACAGAATCACCATCTAAGTAGAGTATCTGTGTCTTGTGGGATTGGTCATATCTATACCATACTCTAACTAGGGTCAAGAGTGGGTAGAAGATCTCGCTCTAGACCTCTTGGAGGGATTCTTACTCTATAAAAAAAGTCATGTTGAGGAGGACATACTCATTTGGATGGAAATGATACCTGACCTTTAGGGGAACAAGCAAGAGATAACAAACCCAAAAGAACCCTATCCAAGGATTTGTGGAATAGAAGATAAAGCCATGCATATAGAGGTACTAAGTGGGTAGAAAGGTCACACATCATGTCCTATACCACTAGTACTTCCCAGGTACAACGACCCATGTTGAAGTTCATGTCATGTAGAAAGAGATATAAATGGTGTGTAAGAGTGTGACATACCATGTCCTGTTATTCGGGGGTCACACTATGTAAGCTAGTTCTGTGCCTGTATAGGGATTCAACCTATGTTTTCCAACCCATGTACCACTACATGCGGTAACTTATGTAACTAGAATGGTCTGGCCATGTGGTGGAGTAAATTCCATGTTCTCCATACTATGTATGTTTATTGTCTGAGAAACATGTCGAGTCCCGCGTAAAAACCCAAAAACCGTGTGAAAATTTTCACATTCCATGTCATCTCTGTTAGGTCAGACTAGGTAGTGGAAGATGGTCTTGAGGGGGTTGAATAGACCATATTAAAAAAATTTAATCAAATAAATTAATTATCAAAGTTAATTATTAAATATAATTAGCAGCAGAAAATGTAAATAACACAAGGATATTTTTTATAGTATTTTGGTCCAAAGTGTACCTACTCCACTCTTATACCTCTATACTCGGTGAGAGATATGTGTGCACTACAAATGATTTTTAAAGGGGAATCAAAACCCAATTACAAAATCTGTTTCTAGTTGAGGGTTAACCACTACACTGACATTTGTGTGGGGAGTCACAACACTTACAAACTGACTTTATATACTGGGAGTCACAAACCAAATAGTCAATACTTTAGATATATGGACTCACAACCCTATGATCCTGACTTTAGAATTAGGGAGTCACAACCCGAGGAAAAAAAAATAACAAAGAATGCTTTTGAGTGCAAAAGAATAAACACAAAAATAGAGTGCGTGTGTATGATGGGAAGTAGTTTTACAGACTCAAAACCAGACGAAAGAGAAGATTAAAATTAAAGCACAGGTACTGGGTCTTGAGGTTTATATTATCATGTCTCATCAATGAAATTATAGGAGATGATGAATTAATTCAGCACTTGAGAGACCGAGTAGGTGGAGAAGCAAAGTGTCACAGGACGTTGTAAATGCACAGTAGATTCAATATTCACATCACATTCTATTTTTGTATTGTCTTGTTCTTTTTTGAAAGAGACAATGATATATATAGAGAATAAAAATATCTACCAGGTGTCATAGCTCCGCCTCCTTAGGATATTCAAAACAAATTTAGTCAATAGGTCCCATAAATATCTCCCTAAAAATAGCAGCAATGTTGCTTCTTTATTCCCATAGAATAAATATCTAATAGAGGAATTCAAAATATTTTGAATAAGTATTCAAATAAAATATCTAGAATAATAAATGCATTGAAAATTATTTAAATGAAGTCAAATCAGTTCTTGAAAACTAGCAGCAGATTCTGATATTAAATTCAAACATTTGAATTTTATCAATTTTGAAACGACTAGATTTACATGCAAACGACGTTGAAAAACATTTTTTTTCTCTCTCAATATTCCACAAAAAATATAAAAAAATATTTGATTATAATCCTTATATTTAATGAGGATTTTTCACAAAAAATCATTAAAAAATAATCAATATATTTGCAAAAAATCAATTTTTAAAAAATTGCACGGAATGAACAGTAACATCGGAATGAACAGTAACTTCGGAGTGAACAGTAATTTCAGAGTAAAAAGTAACTTCAGAGTGAACAAAATCGTAATGTAGGGTATGAACAGTAACGTATGGTATGAACAGTAACATAGGGTATGAACACTAAAATATACATTCATAAGATAACCAATGAACCACACATTAGAGATAAAAATGAACCATACTTTTGTAATAAATAACGAAGAATACTTTTGTAAGAAAAAAATGAACCATACATTAGTAAGAAAAAATGAACCATTCATTTCCGATAAAAATGAACCATACTTTTTAGATTAAAATTAACCATAATTTTTAGATAAAAAATGTACCATACTTTTGAGAAAAAAATGAACCATTCTTTTGAGATAAAAATGAATCATACTTTTGAGATAAAAAATGAACCATCCTTTTGTATGGAAATTATCTTTACTTTTGTATGAAAATGAACCTTACTTTTGTGAGAAAAATGAACCATAATTATGAGAGAAAAATCCAGACAGAATGTTTTGACAAACATCAACCAATATTTAAGAGCTCTTAACAGCTGATTCAGACTTTGGTCAAAACTAATGATTTGTATAATAAACTTATTATATTTCCAAAAAGAATCAATTAAAACCGACACCTACAAATCCATAAATCATTAAAAAACAAAAGGAAAAAAATTCAGGAAAAACTTCTACAACAAAACAACATATCATAACTTCATGTAATTAAAAGTCCATTCAAACGATATTTTTAGACTTTTATGTAAACTAATGAAATAAAGATGAACATTTTATCATTCCATAAAATCATGTTTCATTCAAATCAGATAACTTTAGAAGTTCCATTAAAATAAATACATAAATTTTTTAAAATAGTGAAATGTAGAGTTTCTAAAAACATAGTAGCAACTTCATTGAATTTTTAGAGAAATAGATAAGCATTTTCAAACATCCACATTAACTAATAAAATATAGATAAATTTCTTATCTTGCCAACTTGATTAGAATACCAAAAATATAAATAACATAAATTGAGATATCATCAAAATACAGAGGAAAAGTAATCAAAAAAATCACATGAAATCAAATTAAAGGAAATATGATCATGCACAAACAATATCCCCCTTTTTGTTTGATTACAAAACCAAAACATTTAAACCATAATTGAATTTTTAAAATTATTAAAATCAAATTATTTTTCCCCAAACCTTCTCTCAAAAACTTCTCCCACTTTTTGTAAATAAAAAAAAAGTGAAAACATGCTCCCCCTAAAAAAATGCATCAAATATAATTTAAAATTACAACATACCAAGAGAAAATTTAATTTTCTCAAACTGAGCAGAGTCTAAAAGTTTTGTAAAAATATTGGTAAGATGATTTTCAGAATGAATAAATTCTTAAATAATATCACCCTTATTCACATGAACTCAAATGAAATGAAATCTACGATCAATATATTTTGTTCTAGAATGTTGTAAGGGGTTTTTAGAAATACAAATTGCAGATGTATTATCACAATAAATAGGTAGTTTATCATGATAAACACCAAAATCACATAAAGTTTTCTTAATCCATAAAAATTTAGCACAACTTTTAGCATTAGAGATAAACTCAACTTCTGCAGTAGATAAAGAAACATATAATTGTTTCTTAGATGACCAAGATATTAAACATTTTCCCAAAAAATGACACAAACCTGATGTGATTTTTCGGACAATTCTACAGCTTCCAAAATCAGAATAAGAATAAAATTTTAAATCAAAACAGTTATATTTTGGATAAAATAAACCAGAATCAATAGTTCCTTTAACATATCTAATTATTCTTTTAATACCTTTAATAAGACTTTCTTTAGGATTATCTTGAAATCTAGCACATAAACAAACAGTAAAAATGATATCAGGTCTAGATGCTGTTAAATATAGCAAGCTACCTATCATACCTCTATAGATGATTAAATCAACTGATTTACTAGGTGAATCACTATCTAATTTACAATTAGTAACCATAAGAGTTTTCTGAAATTTAGAAGATTCAAGACCAATTCGTTTAACTAAATCTTTAGAATACTTAGATTGATTAAGGAAAATTCAATCATTCGTTTGACTAATTTGAAGTCCAAGAAAGAACATTAATTCTCCCATTAAACTCATGTCAAATTTAGAAGACATCAATAATGAAAATTCATTACAAAGTATGTCACTAGATGATCCAAAAACTATATTATCAACACAGATCTGAAAAATTAAAATATCATTAGAAGATATTTTAATAAAAAGAGTGGGATCAACATTGCCTTTCTTGAAACAATTTTTTAATAAAAATAAAGAACGTATTTCATACCAAGCACGCGGTGCTTGTTTGAGACCATATAAATCTGTAGAAAATTTAAAAACAGGGTTGTGAAATTTTTCATTTTTGAAACCAGGGGGTTGAGAAACACAAACTTCTTCAATAGTAAGACCATTTAAAAAGAGATTTTTACATCCATTTGATATTAATTAAAACCTTGAAAACATAAAAAGGCCAACAAAATTATAATTGCCTCTAAACTAGAAATAGGTTCAAATGAATATTTAACGTCTATACCTTTTTCTTGAGATTATCCTTGAGCAACATGTCTTGCTTTGTTTTTGGCAATCTATCCAGATTCATCCATCTTGTTTATAAAGATCCACTTACTTCCATTACCTTCTTATCTTCAGGAAATTATACTAAATTCCAAACCTTATTTCTATCAAACTGATTTAATTCATCTTTCATAGTAATAATCTAGTTCCCATATTTTAAAGCATCATTAATATTAACTGTAACAAAATTAGAAATAAAAGCAGAATTGGAACAATAATTTAAAATAGAATTTCTGGTTTTGATACTAGAATCATCATTTCCAATTACATTTTCAACAGGATGAACTTTTTGAATCTTCCATGATCTTGGATCAGGTTGAGAGGATTTATTCTCCCCCTCAATTAATTCATTCTTATCTTGATGAATATCTTCACCAAAAGTAAAATTTCTAAACTTGTCATCAATAACATTAGAATCATAATTTATTTTAACATTATTTGCATCAAACATAACATGAACAGATTCTTCAATAACCATCATTCTATTATTATAAAATCTATAAGATTTACTATAATTAGAATAACCAAGAAAAATACCTTCATCACATTTAGAATTGAATTTATTTAAATTCTCCTTTGAATTTAAAATAAAATCTTTCCAGCCAAAAATACTAAAATAACAAACTTTAGGCTTTTTATTTTTAAATAATTCATTAGATGTTTTCTTTAGAAAAGGTCTAATAATAATTTTATTTGAAATATAACATGTAGCAAAAATAGCCTCATCCCAAAATTACCTAAGAAGAGTATATTCATATAATATTGTTCGAGCCATTTCAATAAGAGTTCTATTTTTACTTTCTACAACACCATTTTTTTGTGGTGTTCTAGGAGTAGAAAATTTTTGAAAATATCCATTACTTTCATATAATTTATAAAAATATAAATTGTGAAATTCACCTCCTTTATCAGTATGAATAGAAATAATCATACAAAATTTTTCATTTTGAACTAATTTAGAGAAAGTAGTGAATTTAGATAATGTATCATTTTTATAAGCTAGAAAATATACCCAAGTAAATCTACTATAATCATCAATAATGACTAAAGAATATTTATTTCCACCAAGGCTAGAAATTTGAGTTGGACCAAATAAATCAAGATGTACCAACTGTAAAGGCTTAATAGTACTTATATGATTGATAGGTCTAAAATAAAATTTGGGTTTCTTCCCTTTCATGCAGGCGTCACATACATGAAGTTGTTCTTTATTCAAATAAGGAAGTTGTAAAACATTCTGATGCTTTGAGAGCTTATGAAACATTATAAAATAAACATGACCTAAATGTCAGTGCCAAAGGATGCAGTCATTATGTACAGCATTCAAACACATTAAATGTTTAACAGTTAGTTCAGAAAAATTAATAGTATAAATATTATATTTTCTATTAGCATAAAATAATAAAGAATCATCTTTAAAAACTAAACATTTTTCATTTTGAAATTAAACATCCATTTCATCATCACATAATTGTGATATACTATTTAAATTATCTTATAAACCTTTAACATATTAAACTTTTTAAATAAATGTAGAATTTGAAATACAAACTTTACCAAAACCTTTTACTTTTCCTTTGGAATTGTCTCAAAAAGAAAAAGTGCCTCCCTCACATGTGTTTTATGAGGTAAACTTTTATGGGTCTCCAGTCATATGCCTAGAGCATCCACTATCCATGTATCATATGTCATTCTTGAGACATCCATGGCATTTTTCCAAAAAAAATCAATTAATTGAAAATTTTGGTACCCAAGCTAGTTTGGGTCCAATATGATTAGTAATACATTTTTTAGGTATCTATAAAGAATTTAAACATGTATTGTAAGGTACTCTCGATAACATGGTTTTTGAAATATTAGATTTTGTTAATCCCAAAGATTCTTTAAATCTAAGTGAGAAGTCATTGGCATAATGACCATTCATGCGACATTTAAAACAAGTAACAGTTTAAGTACAACCATTTTTAATTTTAACAAAACATGTTTTATATATTTGAGGTAATATTTTATCATAACCAAAACCATATTTATTTTTATCATTTTCAGTCAAATCCATCATCTCATGATATATTTCACGACCTTGAATAAAAGAAGATAAATTTTGTTTAAGGCATTCAACTACCTTTTTTAATTTCTCATTCATATTTTGACCAGTTTTCAAATTATCATAAACTTGAGAAGTAGAGGCAGTGTTTGTTAAATTTTTATTTTCTTGAAAAATTAATTTATTTTCAGAAATATGTTTTCCCTTATCTTCTTTATGTTTATTATATAAATCAGTAGCTTTGAAAATATATTTCATTAATATTTCAATTTCATTTTTTAATTCAAAAACCTTGAGGTTTTCAGATTCATATTCAGAATTAGAACATGTAGAATAATAACTAGAATTAAAAACCTTATCCAGTGATGCCATGAAACACAAGTTAGCAGATTTTTTGTTATATATATATATTCTTCAGTAGAATCAGATTCTTCAGTACAACTCCAGCTGGATTCCAATGCCTTTCTCTCCTTCTTTTTGAATTTGTCTTTTTTCTTGAGTTTAGGGCAATCATGTTTGATAAGACCTTTCATCCTGCACTCATAAAAAGTTACAACTGAAGCATTGAAATTTGTATCACCTTTCTTATCACTGTTATATTTTTCTTTTTGATGATTTCTACTTACCTGGTTTTTGAAACATTTATTTTTCATTCTTTGGAAGACTCCAGTTACAATATGATCCATGTCATCGTTTTCAACATCCTGTAGATCAGAATCAGAAGAATTATTAGAAATAACATTTATAGACTTAAAAGCTACACCTTTTCATTTTTTTTTCTCCTCATCAGCTATGTTCTTCCGTTCCAGTTCATATCGGAGTAGTTATCCAATAAATTTATCAAGTGTATATTATTTGATGTTCTTTCTTTCATCAATGGCAACCTTCTTTGGATGAAATTTCTTTGGTAATTCTCATAGGACACTTTCAACAATTATAGTATTTTCCAAAGATTATCCAAGTGAATTCATTCCATTCACAATGCTTGTGAATCTATGGAACATTTAGTTTATAGTTTCATCTTCCCCCAAAATGAAGTCTTGATACTCAGCACGAAGAATTCCAATCTTGTTTTGGATCGATTTGTCGGAGCCAAGGTGAGTAACATGCAACATCTTCCAAATATCATGAGTTGTCTTGCATGTAGACACATGACTAAAAACACTTATGTTAATAGCACAATATAAAAAATTAACAACTTTATAATTTATGATATATCTAGTAGCATCAATTATTATAAGAGTATCTGGATCAGCTTCAGGCAGTGTGTATTGTTTTGACATGATTGACCAGTGCTCAATGATCAACAATTTTAGGTATGCCTCCATTCGGGATCTCCAGTATCCATAATCATTTCCATCAAAATGTGGTAGCTTATAAGGAATCCAATCATCATTTGGGTTCAATCCTACCATCTTATAAGATCTTTATCCTTATACTGTGAGGTCTAAAAATATGTCAGTACAGTAAAATATAAAAACAGAGAAAAAAATAAGTTGGATAAATTCCTTATGGAATAACCAATGGGGACGATATTTGGTGTAAATAAAAATAAATATAGAGCAAAACTATTCTTAAGAAGGTTTCCCTTTGATAAGTATTGTTAGGTCGTACTGGGTAATGGAATATTTTCTAGAGGGGGGGGTGAATATACAAGATTAAAAAATTTTAATCAAATAAATTATATATCAATGTTAACTATTAAATTTAATTAGCAGTGGAAAAAGTAAATAACGCAAGGCTGTTTTTTATATTATTGTTGTCCAATGTGGGCCTAGTATACTCTTATACATCTCTACATGGAGAGAGATACCTATGCACTAAAAAATTATCTTTAAAGGGGAATCATAAACCAATTACAAAATCATTTTCTAGTGGTGGGATAACCACGACACTGACTTTTCTGTGGGGAGTCACAACCCTTGCAACCTGACTTTAGATACTGGGAGTCACAACCCAAATAGTATTGACATTAGATATAGGGAGTCACAACACTATGATCCTGACTCTAGAATCTGGGGGTCACAACCCAAGGAAAAATAAAAACAATGTATTCTTTTGAGTGAAAAATAATAAACAGAAAAATATATTACGTGAGAAAGATGGGAAGTAGTGTTATAGACTCAGAACTAGACAAAAGAGAAGATAAAAATTAAATCACAGTTACTGGTTCTTGAGGTTTAGGTCAGCATGTCTCTTCAATGAAATAATAGTCGAAGTATAATTAATTCATCACTTGAGAGACCAAGCAGGTGGAGAAGAAAAGTGTCACAGGATGTTGTAAATGCAGAGCAGATTAAAATTTCATAGCAATTTCACTTTTTGTATTGTCTTGTTCTTTTCTGCAATGGAGAATGATATATATAGAGAATAAAAATATCTAGTAGGTGCAGAAGCTCTGCTTCCTTAGGATATTCAAAACTAATTGAGTCAATAGATCCCAAAAATATCTCCCTAAAAATAACACCATTGTTTCTTATTTATTCCCATATAATAAATATCTAATAGATCAATTTATAATATTTTGAATTAGTCTTCCAATAAAATCTTCAGAATATTTAATGCATTGAAAATGATTTAAACAAAGTCAAATCTGTTCTTGAAAACTTGCAGCAAATTCTGAAATTAAATTCAAACATGTGAATTTAAACAATTTTGAAACGACCAGATTTACTTGCGAACGACGTTGAAAAACATTTTTTATTTTCTCTCCCAATATAACAAAAAATATATTAAAAACTCTTTGATTATAATACTTATATTTAATGAGGATTTTTCACGAAAAATTAATTAATAAAATAATCCATATATTTGCAGAAAATCAATTTTTAAAAAATTTCACAGAATGAACAGTAACTTCAGAATGAACAGTAACTTCGGAGTGAAAAGTAATTTTAGAGTGAACGGTAACTTTGGAGTGAATAGAATCGTAACTTAGGGTATGAACAGTAACATAGGGTATAAACAGTAGCATAGGTTATGACCAGTAACATAGGGTATGAACAGTAAACCATACATTCATAAGATAAACAATGAGCCATACTGTAACACCCCAAGCTTCCACGGTACGTTTCACTTCGAATAATGCAATAGCGTGTGTTGTACGCAACCTCGAGCTCTAACACACACCACAACGAATTAAACTAGCAGTTGTGAATAGTAATACCTACTTTTTGAAATTTTATAAATTTTATTTATCAAAATGGACTTCATTTTTGGATTCGGAATATCGAAATTAGCCTATGTTGAATTTTTTGTTTTTTTCTGAGAACTTCTATTTTTTATGAATAGTGAAAAATACTTAAAAACAACTTTTTTAATCAAAATAATTTATAGTGATAAATTATACTATTTAGTGTTTTTAAAGTATAATTAGAATATATTTTTACCATTTTATCCAATGGTGGTCATTAGAATTTATTTAACATTGAAATTGGACATAAACAATTGCCAATCTTTTGATATAAATTGTTTCTTAAAAACACGCCATTTGTTGTAACAGCGGGAATTAATTATAAAATTAATTAATGCAACTTATATGTTTGGAATTTTTTAAAATATACAACATTTTTGAATTCGGAATATCAATTATAGCTTAGGGTGAAATTTTGGCCTTATTCAGAAAAAATTCAATTTTTGATGAATAGTGAAACCACTAAGTGGTTGTTAAAAACTGATTTTTCGTTAAAATGAAATATTACCACTTCTGTGATTTGATTTTCAAAAATCCGACATACATGGTTGTCATTACGAAGCAAAATGTGGTTCGATGAGATTAAAATAATTTTTTGGTGAATAGTAACTTTTAAGTTCTTAATCGCGATTAGAGGTAATTAGTGTAGTTTAAGGTACAAATGATGTTTTAATAATATGAGATGATCATGACACTTGTCCTACTCCTATTGGATGAGTCATGGCCAACCAATACAACCCATGGGTCAACTTGGGGACCCCATGGAGCTACTTTAGTTGGAAAATGACATTAATATATATTTATTTAATGTTAAAATTAAATTGACACAAACATGAGTTGTTTTACTAAAACAGTTTTTAAGTGGGGTTACACAAGTCCAAATTTTGACTATAAATATTCATTAGAAAGCTAAAAATATTTCCTACATCATATTATTTTTTTATAATTTTCAGACATTAAATAAATCAAATTATTTATAACATCATTATGATGCAGCGATGACCTCATTATTTAACGATTTTAATAAAATGAAACGATAATGTAAAATCCAAGGCTTACACTTGTCCAAATACTATTGGATGGGTATATTTAGAACCCCTATCACCTTATCCACGAATTATATAAGTGTGGGTCCTTTAGAATCCGAAAATCATTGTATATTAATGTAACATTTCAATCTTTCCAAAAGAGCCCCTCCTCTCCACTTATAAAAGGCCCCCACCTCTCCCACCTCATTTACACTTTCAAGCCATTTGGATCGGCCAACCTCTGCCCAAATACTCTCCCAACTTCCCCCTCTTACTCCTAGAAGCCTCACTTTGGGCAGAACTCTTCCCAAGGAAGCCTTTGGCTCAAATCAAAAAGAGTTACCCGATTTTTAGGTAATGTCTTCTCTAATGTTGTTTTGTTTTATTTTTCTACTCCAACCCCCTAAAATCTTTTTATTCATTTCTTTTGTAACAACACCAGTATCCTAAATATACTAGGATGTTGTTATAAGAGGTATTCGAGCTACACTTACACACACCTACATCTAATGGTTAAAGAACATACGGTTTCTGTGGATGGCGAATTTCTGCCTCACGAAACGATGATTGTTCAACACACATATAACACCTTCAAAGGTGGCCATTAAGATGTAACTATATTTATATATGATATAAAATATGTTTATGTTTTACTTATGCTTCTGTATTTCTCATTTATGGAATACTTTATGATTTCCATTATGGGTAAAATGCGATAATTTCATTTTAGGAAGTGCGGACTACCGCCCCCTCAAAGTGATTTGAATCGTTAATGCCATATGTGGGATGTATAAAGGATGGATTAAATGGTATTATACACTATATTATACTTTAATTATATTATAAATTTATATCATTATGATTTCATTCCATTAAATACGAAATAGAAATGAAAGTAGCGTTCGTGCGTACGTACGGCTTACCGTCTCCATGAACGGTGCATTTCATTTCTTACCTCTAAATGTTACGTGACATTATGAATGAATGTATATACTGTATATATATGATATATATGATATCTACATCATGAATATAATTCTGGATATAATGGATATTTCACCACATGAACAACTTGTAATTATAAGAAGTTTATTTTTCACTCAAGTACCAAAGATCGACAAAACGACCGTTATTAACTTAAATAATTAAATAATGTTCATAACATGGCAATAAGTGATATAAATGGAATAAATAACATGAAAAAGGTTCTTAAGTAAATATAAATTAACTCTAGTTTATTATTCATGAGTTTAAAGAACGGTCGAGTCAGGACAAGACGCAAGGTAAGGGAATTTCTTAACCCAACTTCCATTCTTTGGGTTAATCTTCTACTTTCAAATTATGTCATGATATTATTATGTCCTATTTTGTATTTTTACGTTCTTTATGTGTACCTATAGTGAATACACATAATAGATATATTTTATTTTAAAAATGATCTTTTTAAGGACTTCGTCTCAATCTCCTTTCATTGAGGCATATTTGGTTTTATACACAACTTTCTTTTATACGGTGTATAAACCCCTTTGACTTTTACGTTTATTCAAAAGGAATCTTTTTTATACGAAGCATTTTGCTAAACGAAAAAAGGGAGTGTTTTTCTTTCCGTACTTATGCGGCGAAAATGACTTCTCCACCGCCGTGACCATTATTTGAGTTTCGGCTTCCTCTACAAGCCATTATTTTTTTTAATGAAAAATAAATACAAAGTTTTTACTTTATTTTATGTTGGTATTGAAAATGGTTTTGAAAGCGTTTTTATTATATCAATGTGTTGTATTGATATCTTGTTATTGAAATGTGGAAATGTTATGTTTCCTTTATGCATGTTTATTGATACGATTATGTTATGGTTTATGATATGTTTAAACCTATTCATATGAGGAATGTATTGGACTTAATAAGTGATGGGCGGAGCCCGCTATAGATCCTCGATGCATCGGTAGGTCTCATGAGACAACTAGACATGGAATTGGCCGAGGCCCTTTCCCAATTTGATTTATGGTTTTGGCCGAGGCCTTAATCATTTTAGACGTCTTGGCTGAGGCCTTGAAAAAGTGTTTCAGAATGTCTGGCATTATACATTCCATAATTATGAAAGTGGTTATTGATATTTCATGTGATTATTTGACCAGTAGAATATCCATGTGAAGATGTGAATGGCATTATCTCATTTTACTTTTGCCATATTATGTTGATGTTCAAGTTTAAAAGGCTTTTGTTTTAGTTATACATTGCCTTAAATTTTTATGTTTATTTATGAAAGCTTCCGCAATATTGTTATCCTTACTGAGCATCTGAGCTCACCCCTTTCAATGTTTTAATATTTTCCAGGATGTGAAGAAGTATTTTATGAATGACCTACAGGGATTGTGAGAAGAGGATATGAGTGTGGACTATGGAGACTTTGTTATTGTAGTTTTTCACTTTATGATGTAATGTAACGTTTACGAATGTATCTAGTGTTTCCAAGGCTACTAAACTAATCGGTATTTCGAGACTTGATCTTTTGTGATCATGCCAATGTTACGAAGTAATGCACCGACTCTGGGTAGCTGGGGTCGGGGCGTTACAGTTGGTATCAGAGGCAGTTTAGTACTAACCTTGGAAGCTAGATGTAGATAAACTCTGTTTAGAGCACATAGCCCAAAGATAGACTTTGAGGATTAGTATATAAGAACATCCTAGAATTTTGGTATTATAGAGATGTTATGAGTTTTCCGAGCAATACACCCCTGTCTGGATACGAGCAGGTAGAGGCGGCTCTGGCACAGATGTACCTAGGGGTAAAACCCGAAAACACCGCTTTGAGCTAGACTCGAACGGGAACTGGTGCACGACAACGGGCCTTGCTGCACTCTTGGTTATGACACTCCCGGGGGATATGCTTAGGATAATTCTCATTTTCTTTACAAACCACTATGAAGGGTTATGAGTATATACATCCTCAAAGGAAACATTTCTTTTTAGGATTATGGATTGTATCCATAAATAGTTCAATTTATGTAAAGTATTTTACAAATATGGAATTATGTATTTTATTTCATAAACTAATCTAGTTTATGCCATTGTTTAGAAATGGTGCCTAGTGGAAGGAATGGAAACCGTATCAATGCACGCACTCCGTGTAGGGATTTCCCTCCTGCTCAAGATAATTATGGTGGAGCTAGTGATACAACTGGTGCTGATCAGCTTCTCACCGTACTGGGGCAACTCACGCAGATAATGAATAATAACCTTACTCGTATGGAGCACCCTGATCCGAAATGTGGAGGATCAACGCTAGACCGTTTCATGAGGCAAAAACCACCAACCTTCAATGGGAGTACAAATCCTATAGTAGCTGAGAAATGGATAAATTCCTTAGAGAAAATATTCCATGCCTTGAGGAGTAGTGAAAGGGAGAAGGTTGTCATGGTAGTTTACCGCCTCACTGGAGATGTCGATCAGTGGTGGTTGCTGATTCAAAACACAAAGGAAGATGATGACGTATCGAATATGGAATGGAGGGAGTTCAAAGAGCTTTTCTTAGAAAAATACTTTCCTCGTGACCATCGAGCAGATATGGAAAGGCAATTTCTGAGTCTGAGGCAGAAGGAGGATGAGAATGTCGCAAAGTATGAGGCTAACTTTACAAGGTTAGTGAGGCATGCTTCCGAGTATATACGTAACCCAAGGAGTAAGATTGATCGTTTCTTTGATGGGTTAAAACCATTTCTCTGTCGAGCTTTAGTATCACAATCCTTCTCATCATACGAAGATATTGTCTCGTGTGCTATCAAGACAGAAAAGGAATTCTCTAAGTCTTATGACAACAAAGTAAAGCAAGAGAAGAAGAGAACGGTGGAACAAGAGACAGATAAAGGGAAAGAAGGATTTTCCATTATGTGATAATTGTGGGAATAATCACCCTGGTACGTTCCTAAAAGGAATGGGAGTTTGTTATAAATGTGGAGAAAAGGGTCACCAGGCTCGTGATTGAAAGGGAAAGAAAGAGGCTGTCAAAGTTTAATGCTACAATTGTAGGGAAATGGGGCATTATGCAAATTAATGTCCAAAGCGTCAAGGAAACTTACCTCAGAAAAGGCCAAGGGATCAAGGCCAGTCTTATGCTGTGACTACAGTTGAAGTGGAATAATTAATGTATTGGTGCTTTTGGACTCAAGGATTATATTCTGGTTATAAGAATAATGTGATATATATATATGGATTGTACTGCAGTACTTTTTGATTTCAGTAAGGTTTTAATATGATTAAGGTAATCATATTTTTAGTATGTGACAATAAGAGAAACTTTTCTTTGTTTGGGGAATCTGATGTTACAATTGATTTTGGAATTAAGAGACCTTTTAGAGAAAGTCTGGACAGAGGTATTTTGGATAACTATAAAGGTTGAAGTGGATTAAGTTGATCATTGGATAGTATTGTTTAAGGTTAAAGCATTTCTGAAGATTATTTTTGGAATATTATAATACTATATTTTTAGGAAAAGGACAACCTGCAGGGTGGGGAATAACCCGTCGCGTCGGACAAAGCTGTAGGAATCGAACCCACAACCATAGTGCGAAAAGCCTTTATTTCCTACCACTAGCCTACAGGAAGTCCCAGGTTATTCCAAAATAGTTTTACTAATCTAAATGGCATGTGTTAAAATTTGGAACCTTATACAATTAGGATAAAAAGAATATTTTTGAGTTTCGTTACCATTTGGAGTAAAAGATGGGTTTGTGGTAAAAATTTATTAACGAATGAAAGTATACATAACAAGTATGTATATTCCCTTACGTTCTTATTAAATCTCCTAAATAAATTCCTCAACATTATAAAAGGTAACTTAAAACAAAAATGTTGTCGGTTAACTTTTCCAACTAGGGATTCAATGACCGTTTAACCAGTCACAAGTTTGTGATTTTCTTGTAGTTAAACATTCTCCTAATCCTGTTTTCTATAACTCTCCATCAGAACTTGATGGTTTGTTTCTCCTCCATATCCATATTTTCATAGAATCCTATAATGGGCTATATCGGGTGACCTTTGTACTTATCTTGCTTTCTTTTAATGTTATATATTTATTAACCTTATTTCCGATATGGGTTTTCCTCAAAGGTATTTTCTCTTTTCAACCTTTTATTTTCAAAGAAAAATTTCAAATTGCGAGGACTCAATTTATTGAAGGAGGGGAGAATGTAACACCCCAAGCTTCCACGGTACGTTTCACTTCGAATAATGCAATAGCGTGTGTTGTACGCAACCTCGAGCTCTAACACACACCACAACGAATTAAACTAGCCGTTGTGAATAGTAACACCTACTTTTTGAAATTTTATAAATTTTATTTATCAAAATGGACTTCATTTTTGGATTCGGAATATCAAAATTAGCCTATGTTGAATTTTTGGTATTTTTCTGAGAACTTCTATTATTTATGAATAGTGAAAAATACTTAAAAACAACTTTTTTAATCAAAATAATTTATAGTGATAAATTATACTATTTAGTGGTTTTAAAGTATAATTAGAATATATTTTTACCATTTTATCCAATGGGGGTCATTAGAATTAATTTAACATTGAAATTGGACATAAACAATTGCCAATCTTTTGATATAAATTGTTTCTTAAAAACACGCTATTTGTTGTAACAGCGGTAATTAATTATAAAATTAATTAATGCAACTTATATGTTTGGAATTTTTTAAAATAGACATCATTTTTTAATTCGGAATATCAATTATAGCTTAGGGTGAAATTTTGGCCTTATTCTGAAAAACATCAATTTTTGATGAATAGTGAAACCACTAAGTTGTTGTTAAAAACTAATTTTTCGTTAAAATGAAATATTACCACTTCTGTGATTTGATTTTCAAAAATCCGAAATACATGGTTGTCATTAAGAAGCAAAATGTGGTTCGATGATATTAAAATAATTTTTTGGTGAATAGTAACTTTTAAGTTCTTAATCGCGATTAGAGGTAATTAGTGTAGTTTAAGGTACAAATGATGTTTTAATAATATGAGTTGAGCATGACACTTGTCCTACTCCTATTGTATGATTCATGGCCGACCAAGACAACCCACGTGTCAACTTGGGGACCCCATGGAGACACTTTAGTTGGAAAATGACATTAATATATATTTATTTAATGTTAAAATTAAATTGACACAAACATGAGTTGTTTTACTAAAACAATTTTTAAGTGGGGTTACAGAAGTCCAAATTTTGACTATAAATATTCATTAGAAATCTAAAAATATTTCCTACATCATAGTATTTTTTTATAATTTTCAGACATTAAATAAATAAAATTATTTATAACATCATTATGATGCAGCGATGACCTCATTATTTAACGATTTTAATAAAATGAAAAGATAATGTAAAATCCAAGGCTTACACTTGTCCAAAGACTATTGGATGGGTAGATTTCGAACCCCTATCACCTTATCCACGAATTATATAAGTGTGGGTCCATTAGAATCCGAAAAGCATTGTATATTAATGTAACATTTTAATCTTTCCAAAAGAGCCCCTCCTCTCCACTTATAAAAGGCCCCCACCTCTCCCACATCATTTACACTTTCAAGACATTTGGCTCGTCCAACCTCTGCCCAAATACTCTCCCAACTTCCCCCTCTTACTCCTAGAAGCCTCACTTTGGGCAGAACTCATCCCAAGGAAGCCTTTGGCTCAAATCAAAAAGAGTTACCCGATTTTGAGGTAATGTCTTCTCTAATGTTGTTTTGTTTTATTTTTCTACTCCAACCCCCTAAAATCTTTTTATTCATTTCTTTTGTAACAACACCAGTATCCTCAATATACTAGGATGTTGTTATAAGAAGGATTCGAGCTACACTTACACACACCTACATCTAATGGTTAAAGACCATACGGTTTCTATGGATGGCGAATTTCTGCCTCACGAAACGATGATTGTTCAACACTCATATAACACCTTCAAAGGTGGCCATTAAGATGTCACTATATTTATATATGATATAAAATATTTTTATGTTTTACTTATGCTTCTGTATTTCTCATTTATGGAATACTTTATGATTTCCATTATGGGTAAAACGCGATAATTTCATTTTAGGAAGTGCGGACTACCGCCCCCTCAAAGTGATTTGAATCGTTAATGCCATATGTGGGATGTATAAAGGATGGATTAAATGGTATTATACACTATATTATACTGTAATTATATTATAAATTTATATCATTATGATTTCATTCCATTAAATACGAAATAGAAATGAAAGTAGCGTTCATGCGTACGTACGGCTTACCGTCTCCATGAACGGTGCATTTCATTTCATACCTCTAAATGTTACGTGACATTATGAATGAATGTATATACTGTATATATATGATATATATGATATCTACATCATGAATATAATTATGGATATAATGGATATTTCACTACATGAACAACTTGTAATTATAAGAAGTTTATTTTTGACTCAAGTACCAAAGATCGACAAAACGACCGTTATTAACTTAAATAATTAAATAATGTTCATAACATGGTAATAAGTGATATAAATGGAATAATGAACATTAAAAAGGTTCTGAAGTAAATATAAATTAACTCTAGTTTAGTATTCAGGAGTTTAAAGAACGGTCGAGTCAGGACAAGACGCAAGGTAAGGGAATTTCTTAACCCAACTTCCATTCTTTGGGTTAATCTTCTTCTTTCAAATTATGTCATGATATTATTATGTCCTATTTTGTATTTTTACGTTCATTATGTGTACCTAGAGTGAATACACATAATAGATATATTTTATTTAAAAAATGATCTTTTTAAGGACTTCGTCTCAATCTCCTTTCATTGAGGCATATTTGGTTTTATACACAACTTTCTTTTATACGGTGTATAAACCCCTTTTACTTTTACGTTTATTCAAAAGAAATCTTTTTTATACGAAGCATTTTGGTAAACGACAAAAGGGAATGTTTTTCTTTCCGTACTTATGCGGCGACAATGACTTCTCCGCCGCCGTGACCATTATTTGAGTTTCGGCTTCCTCTACAAGCCATTATTTTTTTAATGAAAAATAAATACAAAGTGTTAACTTTATTTTATGTTGGTATTGAAAATGGTTTTGAAAGCGTTTTTATTATATGAATGTGTTGTATTGATATCTTGTGATTGAAATGTGGAAATGTTATGTTTCCTTTATGCATGTTTATGTGATACGATTATGTTATGGTTTATGATATGTTTAAACCTATTCATATGAGGAATGTATTGGACTTAATAAGTGATGGGTGGAGCCCGCTATAGCTCCTCGATGCATCGGTTGGTCTCATGAGACAACTAGACGTGGAATTGGCCGAGGCCCTTTCCCAATTTGATTTATGGTTTTGGCCGAGGCCTTAATCATTTTAGATGTCTTGGCCGAGGCCTTGACAAAGTGTTTCAGAATGTCTGGCATTATACATTCCATCATTATGAAAGTGGTTATTGATATTTCATGTGATTATTCGACCAGTAGAATATCCATGTGAAGAAGTGAATGGAATTATCTCATTTTACTTTGGCATATTTTGTTGATGTTCAAGTTTAAAAGGCTTTTGTTTTAGTTATACATTGCCTTAAATTTTTATGTTTATTTATGAAAGCTTCCGCAATATTGTTATCCTTACTGAGCATCTGAGCTCACCCCTTTCAATGTTTTAATATTTTCCAGGATGTGAAGAAGTATTTTATGAATGACCTGCAGGGATTGTGAGAAGAGGATATGAGTGTGGACTATGGAGACTTTGTTATTGTAGTTTTTCACTTTATGATGTAATGTAACGTTTACGAATGTATCTAGTGTTTCTAAGGCTACTAAACTAATCGGTCTTTCGAGACTTGATCTTTTGTGATCATGTCAATGTTACGAAGTAATGCACCGACTCTGGGTAGCTGGGGTCGGGGAGTTACACATACTTTTGACATAAAAATTAACCATACTTATGTAAGAAAAAATGAACCATACTTTTGTAAGAAAAAATGAACCATACTTTTGTAAGAAAAAATGAACCATACTTTTGAGTTAAAAATGAACCATACTTTTGAGTTAAAAATGAACCATACTTTTGAGATAAAAAATGAACCATACTTTTTATATAAAAATGAATCATACTTTTGAGATAAAAATGAACCATAATTTTGAAATAAAAAATGAACCATACTTTTGTATGAAAATGAAAATTACTTTTGTATTCAAATGAACCTTACTTTTGTGTGAAAAATGAACCACACTTTTTAGATAAAAATCCGGACAGCATGTTTTGACAAACATCATCAATTTTTTAAAGGCTCTTACCAGCAGATTTAGACTTTGGTCAAAAATAATTATTTGTAGAAAAATTTATTATCTTTCCAAAAAAATAAATTAAACTTGACGTCTACAGATCTGGAAATCATTAAAAAACTGAAGCAAAACTATTCTGGAAAAACTGCTATAACAAACAGCATATCATAACTTCATGTAATTAAAAGTCCATTTAAACGATATTTTTAGACTTTGATGTGAACTAATGAAATCAAGATAAACATTTTATCTTTCCATAGAATCTAGTTTCATGAAAATAGGATAACTTTATAAGTTTCAGTAAACTAAATACAAAATTGTTTTAAAATAGTGAAATGTAGAGTATCTAAAAACATAGTAGCAACTTCCTTGAAATTTTAGAGAAAAAGATAAGCATTTTCAAACATCCACATTAACTAATAAAATGTAGATAAATGTCTTATCTTTCAAATGTGATATGAATAAAAGAATAAAAATAACATGAATAAATATTTCATCAAAATACAGAAGAAAATTAGTCAAACAAAATCACATGAAATCAAATTAATGGAAATACGCACATGAACAAACAATCTCTTCTTTCATTGTAAAACCGAAGTCACCAACGAGCTGGCCCCACATGCCATGTTCTTTAGAGAACATGCCGTGTTCTTCATGATACTCTAGAAAAGCACTGTTCTTACTCCCGTACCTTGGATGATCTTTGATCTGTCAATATAGTTGTCCAGTATCCATTAAACCCAAGTTCCAAGGTCGTCCTGACATGTAAAAGATGATTTTGTTGGTTTTATGCCTCGGATCTGCCCCAAAAACATGATTCTATCCACCCTGTCACACACATAACTTATTTTAAAGTTATTTTTTTAATTTATTTTCCATTTATGCTTTGTTTTGGGGGTTTCCAATGGTTTTATGGAGAATAGGTGAGTTTTCATGAATTGGGCCAAACCGTGAGACCAATTCCTAATTTAAAAATAAATGTTGATTCTTTTATAACATTTTCATTTTTTAATATTTTTCAGTAATTCAAACTCCTAAATTTCATCCCCTGATATATTAACACCAAATTTAAATTTGGAGCCTATATAAAACCATAATCATGGGGGATTTGGGTTTTTATTTAAAAATTGGGACAACCCGAATGCCCATTTTCCAGTTTTAAAATGTTACTTTAATTTTTTAATATCTTATTAAATATAATGGATTGTTCGGTGACTCCACCTCCCTCTAGAACCTAAGAAACCCAGGCGCGCTCCCATTGAATTTCCCCCCTCCTTGGAGCTCTTTGAAACCGTGAATTAGGGATGATCTTCATAGGGTGTCTCAAATCGGCCAGAATTGAAGAGGTAGCCTCATCCCTTCTTAACTCTCTCTATTCATACTCTTTTCCCTTCATTCTAGTTCCTAAATTACCTCCTAAATCTTGATCGAACAATCCCTTGATTTTTGGATGTTTTATATTTCAGAAACTATTGTTTTTGGAGTGATTAATTCAAGATAATTCAAGTAGGTGAGTCTATTTCTTTACTCTTTCAAATTGATTAGGGTTTCATCCCTAATTCATTAATTATAAAAATTCAAAAATTTAGGGTTCGTGCCTAGGTTCTAAATTACTGTATTTTGGGTGAAATGTTGAGGTTTTAGGTTTCTTTTAACTTCCTTGAGGTGTGGCGGTCGTACGGTTGATGTTTCGCCCCAATATTTGAAGGGTTCGACACATTCGGTAGGTGATTCTGTGGGTAACCATTTAATGATGAGTTAGTTTACTTGATTAAATAATTTTTCATGTTCCTTATATTCTATTTATTATGAGAAAACCATTTTTGGTAGCAATAGTAAATCATTTGGTATTAAAGTTACATTTTTGTTTCATTTATGTATTTTTCAAATGTATTTCATGAGTTATCTCTTGTAGCAGTTTTGTAAAACATGGAAGTGATTTATTAGTTGTTGAACGGGGCTGCCAATTTTGGTTGGGTAATAATATATTGTCATGTGGGCCTATAAATGAGGGTCTTTTAATGGGTTTTATGTGTGTAACCTTCTTATACTCTTTGAAAGTGTTTTATGGATTTGTGTGTTCTCATGGGTATCTTTTGCGATATTGTTCAAGGTGATTATATAATATTTGAAAGTGGATTATTACATGTTGATTGGGATGAGAATTTTGTTTTGGTAAGAGAATGGTGTGATTTTGGCTTAAAAATAGATTTTTGAAATGGGTTTTTTGTGCAAGACATATTTGCACCACTTGGGTTCTTTTTATGAAAATTGTAAATGTTTTAGTTGGTTAAACAAAGTGGGAAAAAGGGTGCATATGTACTATTTGGTATATGTGATGAAATATTATGGGGTTTTGAAAGGTGAAGTGATGTTTTAAGATTTCAAATATTTTTAGAATGTTTTGAAAATTTCAGTAATGTTTTATTAAATTGTGATATTGGGGTGAAACTTGTTTGTGGTCTATCTCGTGTATGTTTAATGATAAAATGATTTTGAATGTAAAATGGGTGTTATGTAACAAGTGAGTGGGCTGTTATGAGTGTTTTAATATATTTTATTGGTTTTATAAAATTGTTTAATGAATTTGTGGAAGTGTTAAAGAAATGTGAAAAGTGTTGTGGGCTATTTTGGTGTGAGTCGGATTTCAAAATGAATTTGAATGAAAAGTGGACTTTTGTGACTTTTATTGTATACATGTAAGCTGTTTGGTGAATTTATGATATGAAAATATTATATTCATTTACTTTTTGAACTTGTTTGAGCACAAAGGGAAAACCCGGGTATCTAGGTGGGTGGACGTGTACTAGTATGCTAGTGAATCCGTGGGGTTTGGCCTTAGTTTCACTTAGCATGATTGACGCTTACAACTCCAACTAAATTATGATGATGATGATTGGAAAATACTAGGTTATGGGTATGTACCCTACTAGTGGCTCGTTTATGAGAATGGATATTTGTGATTGTTACTCTCACCGAGATATGAAGTACCTGGGACCCAAAACTAGCTAGTGCCTATGGGTTATTTCCCATTGCTTGTGCTCACTAGATATTTTGTGCTTATCGTCGGCATACGGTATGAGTGGCTGGAAAAATCAGTAGCCTTGGTATTTATTTTAAAAGTGTTTATTCTTTAATTTATCCCACATGAAAAATGATTTTTTTAAGTTGCATCTTTTAGAAATTGTAACTAGAAATTACATGTTTTTGAAAACTTGCATGCTTTCCATCTTTGAATGTTTACTTCATGGAATCTCTTAGTGGTGGTATCCTATTGGGCGTTGCCTCAAACCCTACATACACCTTTGGGTGTAAGTAGACTTGGTTATTTTTGTTGTCGCAGGTTGGGTACAATTTGTTTTTGTTCCAGTGGTTCGGGTTTCTAGCAGGTCCTTGGTGGTGAAGTCTTGCGGAGATGGCTTGAGGGCAATGCCCCATGCCATGAGGGTTCTTGGGCTATTCCATTTTGGTTTTGTACCTTTGTTATAGTCTTTTTTAGTTGTTTTATGCTATGTAATTCAGTTCGGAATTTTTGTAAATGATTGTTTGGTTTGAAAAATCCAGATTCGTTTTATTGGATTCTTTTGTAGTTTTAAGTATATAAACTCGGGTAAATAATTCCCAATTGTCATTTTATGATACGCGGGCACTTGTGCCACCCCTTGGGGATCGGGAACGCCCTTCGGGCCTTGTCATGGGCCAGGTTTGGCACTATGTTCGGTGGTGACCAGATTTGGTTCGTGACAAAATGGTATCAGAGGTTTGGTTCGCTCTCTTTGGGTCATGTTATTTAGGGAACAGTCGGGATAGTATAAAGTTAGGATTTTTGGGACTTGGTAGTTCGGTTATGGGTAGTGTTCCTGATCACCACACCTCATTACAGGATTTGAGTCACCAGGGGAAGTTGGGATTTATCTAATTCCATTGGTTTTCTTGGTTTGATGATGATTAGGGAAAATGAAAAGAGAGTTGGGTTAATGGTCTCAGTGAGCTCGCAGGGCCTAGAAAGCCATGTGAAGCCAAGGATATTCCCTAGGAAACTCTTTGTGATTGTGAAGTGATTGTAAAATGGTTGCCAACCATATTTCCAAGTCACCCACTGAAACTAGTTTCCTCTTGCACTGTTTTGTGTTTTAGTTTTGAAATCTTGGCACTTTGGTTTTAAGGTGATTTGGTTTTAAGAAGAGTACAGATTTTATGAAATTATTTTCAAATAAAGAGGGAATGGTTTGGTTAATGAAATGGCGGAACTGAATTTTCAGAATTGTTTTGAAATGTAAAATGGTGTGCTTACACCTCTTTGAAAGAAGGAACTATATTAAATTGGTTTTGAAAAGTGTTTCTAATAGAGTTTTCTAATCAATCTGAGTGTGTTTCAATGGGATGAGATGTTTTCAAATTGATGTGAATATCTTGAAAGTGAGTTAATTTCTAAATGGTTGTGACTTTCTAAATTTTGTTGTAAGATGTGAGTTGGGATTTTGATCTCGTGGTTAGTGGTTTTGAGAAAAAAATGATGTGTTGGTTGACCGTTTTGGTTTTGAAAAGTGGAACGAATTTTTGTTTTAACCTTTGGTATTTTCATGAGAAACCACATGCCTAGGGTTATATGGGAAGATGGATGGTTGATGACATGACTGGATGAGTGTCGAGATGGATATGAGGAGGGTACCCGGTGTGGCACAGAAACATGCATGTGTAAGGCCCATGGGATACCATTGGTGGATGCGCTAACCACTGAACCATTTGTTTTTAAAGAAATGTTTTTAAAGAGAAACATGAAGACTTGATGAATTTTTTGGAATGGTTAATATTGTGTGTTTTTTTAATGTTGTTTTTGTGGGATGTTTTGAGTCCAAGAACCCCTCCTGTTTGAACTGTGTCTTGGGTTTATGTTTGGTCGGTAAGCTGGGTAGAAGGACCAGTTAGTAGTCTCCTCTGAGATATGTTTTGGGACACCTTTATGCTGGTTACCTTCATGTGTTTGGATCTGGTTTATGGTTTTTTTACCAATGGACCATCTTGGTTGGGTCCTTGGGTTCTCCCGTTAGATAAGGTACACCCCCATTAACGGTTAGTGCACAAATCAAGTGCAACCAGGATTGTTTCTCCATTTGAAGACCCTCCAGTTGATCAATATAAGGAATATTTTTCTTGAGAATTATAGATAGAGTCTACACCCATTCCATTCTTTGATTTTTAAATCCTCTTGTAACAGGAGAGTGCTCGTGGAAGGGTTAAAGAGACCATAGTTTCTTATGTTTCTTGATTCGTCGAAGGTGGATGTGGTCTAGGGTTGTTAGTGTGGATGAGTGTCTCAATGGTGTCTAAGAGGGCCTTTTGGGTTCTTCAATGTTTCTTTGAAGCATGAGTTCATGTTAAACCACCAGTGTGGGAAATATGGTCATGATAAGTAATTGTGGCCACATTCTAGAATTGTGTGCTGTTTGGGGATGTTGTATAAGGTCCCTCTCTATGCATTGTTTATATCAGTCAAAATGGCCATGTTCGGTTATGCCTTATGATTTCATGTGCTCGATTGACCATATAGGTGAATGTTGTGAAATCCTCCGAGAGTCTCTGTTGTGATGAGTGAATGTCTCCCTTGGAAAAACTTCAAAATATTCAATTTTAGAGGAAGGTGAGTGTAGGTTTTCATTACTTCTATTGTTTCTCACCCGAAAAAACAAGGTGTGATGTGTGTACATCTTATAATACCTTGTTTCAGTGAAATATTGAGTTAGGGTAAAGTGAGTTTGGAATGTGTTATGTCTTCGAAAAACTTATCAGGGATTGCGGTGTAGTTTTTATTTACAACGAAAGAAGAATTATCATTCAGGTGGCTTCCAAAGCCTAACTGCGAGGCCGAAGATGCTTCAATCATTTGAGCTCCAGCAATAGGTCATGGAGAAAAGATGGCTCGTAGTCAGGGGAAATCACAGGGTCATTGAAACCCTTGTGAAAAGTTCTATCCTCAATAAAAAATATAATAAGAGTTTAAACCTATGGTGTCATCATATTTCTTCTAATATTCATGTTCCATGGAAATAGGTGGAGGGCCTTGTAACCATTTCATCGCCCAATGTTATTCCCTCCTCCTTTGGCTTCCATTAAGTTTTTAGAGAAAGGTATGAAGTTTGGATAGATATGTTGACCACATGGTTTGCACTTGGTTAGTAGTGACCATGCCCCAAAAAAACCATGTAGATAGAAGAATCTCCACTATTAGTTCATGGTTTCCCAAACCGTTCAGACTAACCATGTGGTCATCCCAACACTTTATATTTTGGGGTCTTTCTGTACCGGCCCATGCTGGTCGATTAAGATGGTTGGTTCTTATGGTGGGGAGCCTTTTTTCCCCCGTACCAAAAACTCAGACTTATCCATGGTCATGGATTGGTGGTTGATAGTCTCATTAAGATCTATCAAGCTACCTAAATCTTCCTTGGGTAACTATTGATATTGGAGAGTGCCCAATGGTTTAGTTATAGCAAGGTACGTGTAACCTTGTTTGATGTTGTTGTTCGTTTGAGTGAATTGCTCAAGTCTTGTTCGGATAGTGTTTGAAGAGTTTTATTTTGGGATAAAGTATGAATGTTATTAATTCTTTCAGGAAAGTGGTTTATGTTATGTTTGTGAGATTATTACTTCCTTAATTGATCACTGGAGGTGTTTTGGCCTTTGGGGGTGAAACCTCGCAAGGGATTACCTATTGGTTTCTCAGTGGGGTATGGTTGTTGCTTTAACATTGATGTGACTTTCAGGGGTGGAAACTATTCAATGTGGGGAGAATTTTCACATAAATACATTATTTTAAAGTTATTTTTTTAATTAATTTTCCATTTATGCTTTTTTGTGGGGGTTTTCAATGGTTTTATGGAGAATATGTGAGTTTTCATGAATTGGGTCAAACCGTGAGCCCAATTCCAGATTTACAAATAAATTTTGTTTCTTTTATAAATTTTTCATTTATTATTATTTTTCAGTAATTCAAACTAATAAATGCCCTACCCTGATATATTAACACCACATATAAATTTGGAGCCTTTATAAATCCATAATAATGTGGGAATTGGGTTTTTATTTAAGAATTGGGCCAACCAGAAAGCTCATTTTCCAATTTTAAAATGTTTCTTTAATTTTTTAATATCTTATTAAATATAATGGATTTTTCGGTGATTACACCTCCCTCTAGACCCTAAGAAACCCAGGCGCGCTCCCATTGCCTTTTCCCCCATACTTGGAGCTCTTTGAAATCACGAATTAGAGCTGATCTTCATAGGGTGTCTCAAATCGGCCAGAATTAAAGAGGTATCCTCATCCCTTCTTAACTCTCTCAATTCTTAGTCTTTTCCCTCCATTCCAGTTCCTAAATTACCTCCTAAATCTTGTTCGAACAATCCTTATTTTTTGATGTTTTAAATTTCAGCAACTATTGTTTTTGGAGTGATTAATTCAGGATACTCAAGTAGGTGAGTCTGTTTCTTTCCTCTTTCAAATTGATTAGGGTTTCTTCCCTAATTCATGAATTATAAAAATTACAAAATTTAGGGTTTGTTACAAGGATCTAAATTACTTTATTTTGGGTGAAATATTTCTGTTTTAGGTTTCTTTTAACTTCTTTGAGGTGCAACGGTCGTGCGGTTGATGTTTTGCCCCAATATTTGAGGGTTTCGACACATTCGGTCGGTGATTTCGTGGGTAACCATTTAAGGATGAGTTAGTTTTCTTGATTAAATAATTTTTCATGTTCATTATATTCTTTGTATTATGAGAAAACCATTTTTGGTATCAATAGTAAAGCATTTGGTATTAAAGTTACGTTTTTGTTTGAAGTATGTATTCTTCAAATGTATTTCTTGAGTTATCTCTTGTAGCAGTTTTGTAAAACGTGGAAGTGATTTATTAGTTGTTGAACAGGGCTTCCAATTTTGGTTGGGTAATAATATAGTGTCATGTGGGCCTAAAAATGAGGGTCTTTTAATGGGTTTTATGTGTGTAACCATGTTATACTCTTTGAAAGTGTTTTATGGATTTGTGTGTTCTCATGGGTATCTTTTGCGATATTGTTCAAGGTGATTATATAACATTTGAAAGTGGATTATTACATGTTGAGTGGGATGAAAATTCTATTTTGGTAAGAGATTGGTGTGATTTTGGATTAAAAATAGGTTTTTGAAATGGGTTTTTTGTGCAAGACATATTTACACCACTAGGGTTCTTTTTATGAAAATTGTAAATGTTTTAGTTGGTTAAACAAAGTGGGAAAAAGGGTGCATATGTAATATTTGGTATATGTGTTCATGTTTTATGGGGTTTATAAAGGTGAAGTGATGTTTTAAGATATCAAATATTTTTAGAATGTTTTGTAAATTTTTGTAATGTTTTATTAAATTTTGATATGGGGGCGAAACTTGTTTGTGGGCTCTCTCGTGTAACTTTAATGATAAAATGATTTTGAATGTAAAAGGGGTGTTCTGTTACAAGTGAGTGGGATTTTATGAGAGTTTTAATATATTTTATTGGTTTTATAAAAAAAATTATGAAATTTTGGAAGTGTTAATGAAATGTGAGAAGAGTTGTGGGCTATTTTGGTGTGAGTCGGATTTCAAAATCAATTTGAATGAAAAGTGGAATTTTGTGACTTGTTTTGTATATATGTGGGATGTTTGGTGAATTTATGATATGGAAATATTATATTCTTGTGAATATTATATTCACTGACTTGTTGAACTTGTTTGATCACAAAGGGAAAGCCACTGTATCTAGGTGGGTGGACGTGTACTAGTATGCTAGTGAATTGGTGGGGTTTGGCCTCAGTTTCACTTAGCAAGATTGACGCTTACAACTCTAACTAAATTATGATGATGATGATTGGGGACCACTAGGTTATGGGTATGTACCCTAATTGTGGATCATGCACGAGAATGGATAATTGAGATGGTTACTCTCAGCGAGATATGAGGTACCTGGGACCCACAACTAGCTAGTGCCTAGGGGTTATTTCCCATTGCTTGTGCTCACTAGATATTTTGTGCTTATCGTCGGCATACGGTATGAGTGGCTAGAAAATTCCTTAGCCTTGGTATTTATTTTAAAAGTGTTTATTCTTTAAATTAGCACACATGAAAACTGATTTTTTTTTAAGTTGCATCTTTTAGAAATTGTAACTAGAAATTACATGTTTTTTAAAACTTGAATGTGTTTCGTCTTTGAATGTTTACTTCATGGAATATCTTCGTGGTGGTATCCTACTGGACATTGGATCACACCCTACATACACCAATGGATGTAATTAGTCTTGGTTATTTTTGTTGTCGCAGGTTGGGTACAAATTTTTTTGTTCCAGTGGTTCGGGTTTCTAGCAGGTCCTTGGTGGTGAAGTCTTGCGGAGATGGTTTGAGGGCAGTGCCCCATGCCATGAGGGTTCTTGGGATATTCCATTTTCGTTTTGGACCTTTGGTATAGTCTTTTTTTGTTTTTTATGTTATGTAATTCAGTTCTGAATTTTTGTAAATGATTGTTTGGTTTGAAAATTCCAGATTCATTTTATTGGATTTTTTGGCTGTTTTATGTTTTTAAACTCGGGTAAATCATTCCCAATTCTCATTTTATGATACCCGGGAACTTGTTCCGGCCCATGGGGATCGGGAAGACCCTTCGGGCCTTGTCATGGGCTAGGATTGGCACTATGTTTTGTTGTGACCAGATTTGGTTCGTGACACACCCACACAAAGAACCCGTAAATAGTGACTTCTCTCAAACCGAATCGATTTTTCCACCACCATAGTCGTTCCACCTATGCATGGTCATCACGATGTCAAATCTCCAATTTCAAAACGTTTCATTGTAAAATAGATGTGAAAAAATCCATTGTTCATAAACCATTTAATAACTTGAATAATGTGGTGTAGAAAGGAGAAGAAGAAATCCACCAAATGAATTGAAGTACGAACCTTTATTTTCTTTCATCACAACATTAAACCGCTCCAGTTTGGAGGATCAAACTGAGAAAATAAAACTAAATCAAATAATGCATGGATTAATTCCCCAAAATAAATCCGATAAAGGACACTCCCATAAGAATGAACTTTCCGCATGTTAACCTATTTGTGGGTTGATCTGTGTTAGTCGTTTGAATCCAGTAGTGGGGAAAAGAATTGAAATAACAACCTCGAAATTGATTGTCTATGAATTGGGAGAGATGTATTTTGTCAGTATTCAATTTCCCAATGCAAAGATCCACACATCTTCATTCTTTTTCATTCATCAATAATTATCCAAGGGTGGCTCCTCTCCGAAGCTCCAGAGGATTCCAGGGAACGTTTCTAGGGTTATGAGCCTAACCCTAGGTTCCTAGTTATTTAAAACCAATTAATGTGATGATGTTTCTTGGAAACATTTAAAATAAAATTAATTATTAATTTATTTTGTTTCCTTTAATGTTTCCAAAAATTATCTTTTATAGTCGACTCATGACGATCAATGTTAAGACCCACCTAAGATAAAGTGGTTGCTATGAACACAATAGTGCCCTAAAATTTCTTATCTGGGAACATATTTTAATGTTATTCCACTTCGTCAGGAAAAATACATGTGCATGATATCTAAACGATTAATTTATTTTAAACTATTATTCTGGGAACTCTTGACCTCAAAATCACTCTCCACAACATATCATAGTCTCAAAATAATTCTATATAATATTTAAAAATAAAACCTGGAAAATCCAAAAAATTACCAAATCAAGAGAAACACAATAAAAAAATACTCAAGAACGTAAAACACATAGATTATAATATTTGAACATATGAATACAAGGAATTGTAACATTATAACCTTAATTTTAAAAAACATTAATTTAACACAAACATGGTAGGTTGATCACTCTCCATTGGTATTCTTTAGAGTCTAACTGACATGCTCGTTTCTATTCAACCCAGAGCACCCATCCACCATGATATACCGAGCATCCATCTACATTCCCATATACCACCACACATGTGAGTACCCAGGAGAGCACCAAAGGATAAAACGAAACATTCTCATTTTCTAAAACAAATCATTCATCCCAATTCAACAATCACGAGCCTTCTGAAGGCTCAATAAGCACAAAGTCAAACCATTTTCAAATTCACACATATAGCCATTACACTATACTTGAAAATTAAATCCCATAAATTTCCATCGAAATCCTTTTTACTGTATTCAAAACATTTTTCAACATATCAGAAATCATTATTCCATAAAAAATATTTTCTTTAAAACTCAATCCTTTTAATTAAAACAACATACCAAACATAAATATACTTCCATAAACACCATTTTTTTTAATAAAGTGTCATTTCACTAAACCATTCCAAAATTACCCCCACATGGTCATTTTATAATAACAACTTTTTCTCATGTATTCCACAAGAATAATTATGAAAATCCCATTTCCACAATTCCAACATGGTAGTTTTTCAAAACAATATTCAGAATTCAACGGGGACCCAAAGAGACTGACAAGGAGAAAATGTATCAGTGGGTGACTTTGTCATATGGTTGGCAGCCATACCCTAAACAAAACACCATCATTAAGTGCCCTCTATGACCATTCCCTCGAGCTTTATAAGGCTTTCTGGGTACTGTGAACTCACAGATACCACTAGCGTGAATCCAATTTCGAATCCCAATCACAAAACAATCCCAAATGACCAAGAAACTATGAAAAACAATATTTCCATAGAAAACTAAGTATCATAACGAGAAATAGGTCATTATTCTCTCCCCGCACCTACCCCTTAAGTCCAAAAAATCATACTGCATATACCATGACATACACATGAAATAAAAGGAGCTCTGAAAAAGCATGGGTTGATATGAGTCGGCCTTTTTTGATACCCTTTTTTCAAAAAAAAACCTAGGTTCACCATGAATCGGTAACCTAAGCTAATCCATGGCATGTGCCGAAGGCCGTTCCAGATACCCATAGGTAGTAAACTACAATTGGGCATCAACAGAGTACTCAAAGGGAAAGATTTCACCAAATAAATAAATAAAGGAACTAAACAGCTGCAAGTTGCATAGGTCGATAAATATATAAATGAAATGAAATTAATCATCATTTATACAAGAATTTGAAAATAAAAATGAACCACAATACCGAAAACTGGACAAGAAGACTACACCAACTCCATGTGACCCCATGGGTCACTCTAAAATACATGATAAACGATCACCCAAGGCAACTAAACTCATGTTGAAAACTTCACAAGGGATAATAGAAGAAATAAAAAACCATAGACCTGATTATTAAAAATCAAGAGGCTATCACATTCATCTATTACCAACAAAATTACTTTAAAATTAATGAAAAAATATTTTAAATATTGAAATAAAATATTTAAATGTGTCCTTTTCTACACATTTTACTTAAAAACAAAGTACAAACCACTGATCTTATTCATTTCAGAAAACCAAAATCCTTCTATTAGTGTTAAATTCATATTTTAAAAGCATAGTGATACTTTTTTAAACATGTATAAAGGAGGGAAACACTTTTCTTTAAAAACACTTTTCGTAATACTTTTTAAAACCAACACATCACTTCCATAAAAAACACCACACGATATGGAACAATGTTGATTATATAACCAGAAAAATGAAAATAAAATTCAAAGTGTCACATTAATATTTGTAAGAAACTAAGATCAAATAGACATAGGTGAACCCATAAGATCAAGATCAATACAGAACATACTAATACAAGAGAACCCATCTTCGGTATCATGCCACACACGATGAAATCAAAAAAATCCCAAACACACTATTCCACCCTAACTAAAGAAATGAAATGGGGTAAATCCCATAAAAATAAAACCAACTATATCCACCTACTATGGGCCACCAGCTAGTGTGTGAAATAGACAGTGCATCCACAGTTCTCAGAAAATTCCCCCAATATGCAAGGTTCCCATGTATCATGTATAACAAGGGTGAGCCAACTGATGTCTTGTGATCATCCATTGACATTCACATATAGCAATAAATCAATAATATGCATCACCCCGAGACACCCCAATGATTGATCACATTCCATAGGAAAATAGAACACAAAGATTCCAAACCGAGGAACTCTAATAGTAGATCACAAGGACTTCACAGCTAATAAATCCCATCAATTATACATAGGCATGATACAAGAAACATCCAGATGAGGTTTTTGTGACAAATACTTTTATATATTTAATAATGCTTCCAAACGAGACTTTATAAATTTTATAAAACAAACATTTATCAAACATCCAAATACCTCTTTCATAAAATGGTTATAACAAAAAATATTTCATTTCAAGAACATTTACAAGTCTTCCTTATACATTTGGGTTACACATTCATGTCACAAGACATTTAAAAAATCTCAAACAATCTATTTCCAAACAACACATGCCAAAAAACATTAAAATCCAATAATCATTTCTTTATAAAACTCAACAACACATTGGAAATAATATAAAGATCCCCAATTTTTTTCACACATCCAATATATTATCAAATCTAAACCAATAATTTTATATCACAATTAACCCATTAAATCCTACTGGGAAATTAATCAAGCACCAAGCAAGAAATATTTAATAGAAAAATTACATTTAATACACTAAAAGGTATAAGAAAAAAATTTAAATTCCTTAATTTCATTTAAATTTATAAATAATGTTTTAAATATTACAAAACATTTCTTAATTTTAATGAAACAATTTATCAAACACTTGGTGTGCACATTTTCTACAAAACGTGACTATTTATCATAAAACATGTCATGAACAACTACATTGCGTAAAAATAAATTAATCAAAGGATCATACATCAATATTTATTAATTAATATAGTTGTAATAATCATGAAACAAGTGAATCATAAATTTAAAAGGAATATTTAAGGAAAATCCTAACTGAAATCCATGGAGGTACAACAACTCAAACCCAAAGTCACTTCATGAGGGTTCCAAAACACTAGGTCTATGAAGAAAAAACCTAAACAAACAAAAAACCCATCATAAATCAGGGAAAAATAGAACCCTAGGTTGAAAATGACCAGGGGAGAAGATACATCTATGAAAAAAAAGAAAGAAGAAGGAAGAGGGATGAGAAGCCATAGAAAATTACCTTAAAAAATTTAACCCCAACATGAACATATCTTAGATCTACAACAAAGGTGGAATATAAATGGATTTAAGGAAATAGAAGAGGTCTCCCTAGGTCTATATTCATGAGGGGAAGAAGGTGTGGGACGATATGGGTCCAAAAATCTTGCCGGGGAAAACATGGAAAGACATAATTTTTATGTCCTGCAAAAGACACATCATTTATCAAATCATGTGTAAACCATGCGAAAACCACTTCCTGAGAATATATCAACCACATGAACAACCTCTATAATCCCCAAGACTATTCATAGAGAGTATGGTAGGTTTTTTGTAATCCTACCACCTACCACATGGTTACATGGGTTTAGCTTCGTGGTTTATCAAACTATGCACCGACCGTTCATATGCCACTTCCAAGCCAAAACTCCCATGTTTTTACTAAAAATCCCAAATTAATATAAAATTAACCATGGTAGAAAATATAAAAAAACAAATATAAGGAAACACTTCAATGTTCAGCTCCATCACACTCGGAACGTGTGAAAAAGAATTAGATTTCAAATAAACCAAAAAATGAGATAAGTAAAGAAATCACAGGTGTGACAAAAAGAAAATTAACCCCAATAAAGAATTTTAAACATATTCATTCTATTTATGGAATAAAATTTTAATGATTTAAATTCTATAATTGTTATATATTTAATTTTACAATATTTTGAAAAATTCAATGAAAAAAGGTCTTTATAAAATTGTGTTTTAAGGAGAAAAATGATAACATTCCATAAAAAATACAAAATTTGTTCCTATTTAATTATTAAGATTATAATTAAAATATTTGATTATAAAATAATTTCACATATACCAAAACCTAATTTTATTTTTGAATCAATTGATTTAATTAATAAAATTAATGTTTCGAAAAAAATATCATATTCATTATTCCCACAAAAATAAAATTTTTTCAGGAAAATACAATAAAATTATTATAATATGTTTTTTGAAATGATGATTCCATGAAATATGAAAATTAGTTCAAAAATTTAAACATTTGGATGAAATTAATTTTAATATCCATGTATAAAATCTTTTAAATTACACTTGGAATAAAATGTATTTTTGATGAATATAATCACATTTTTATCATTCACTCAATTATAATTACAATTAATTAAATGTTAAATAACATTATTTTATTTAAAATATAATCAATTTCATTTGTATCATTTATAAATATTTATTAATTTCATTTATAAATTTATAAATATCTTATACAATGGAATATAATTTATTAAAAATATTTGTTTTACCTTAAAAATATTATATATTCAGTTCTAACCAATTGGAAATTAATGTGTTATTGTTTTTAATTTTAATATAGAAATTGATTATACATGAATTTCATTAATATGGTTATTAAAATTCATTTCCAAAATAATAATGACAATATTAGAACTATTATATTTAAATAATAATATTTTTATAGAATACGGCCTTTCATTTAATCTCGATGTTGTGTATTCCACACAATATCAAACATACCATTATTCGTATAATTTTCATTTTAAAATTACCAGCTATAATATTTTTCCACATTGATGATTCTTCTAACTATCCATTTGACTAATGATGTTGATATAAGAGTATTCATATATTATTGATGGATATATCCCATAGATAGGTATTTTCATCTGACATTTTTATGATGACGTAGTTAATATAGTAAAATCATAATTTTTTGTTCCAATCTGTTATGATACCTTATTTTCATATGTACATATATATTTTTATACAATTCTTGAAAACAATGATCAACTAGAAGTCTATATTGTATATGGTCATATGGAAAGAAATTTTTCTCACATTTGGTTTGAGGTATTATAGTAATATTTTTAAATTTTTCAATTGATCTAGTCATGCTAATGATTAATGAAACCAAATTCAATCACAAATTAAATATTTAAATTTCTAATGATGGATTATCTATTATGGAAAATACAATCAATTATACAGACACAAGTACTACTTATACAAAGATATAGATATACGTTAATCAATAGTGGCATTAAATATCATTTCATTAATAAATTGAGTGGAAAAATAATGATATTCCTTCAAAGAAAATATTAAAATGAGAAATATATAAAAAGAATAATTTATAAAAAACATAATTGATTAGTTTTCACATCATGTATGATCATAACCAATTTCCTATTCATAAAATAGGAATTTATTTTTCTTTTGAAACTAATAATATTATATATTTGTACATGTAAATCATGAATTTTGATAACATTGCTGAAGATTTAGATCATTTAAAATATTTGGCTCCTGAGATTTTGTAGACATGTGAGAGATTCTACGATTATAATATTAATAGAAATATTCTTTTTCTCATTTTTCTACAGATGGTGTGAAAACAAAGAATAGTGGAGTCATTAAAAATGTCATAGATATAGGGATAATATTTGATGTTTATTTATATTATAAAACTAAATTTTAATGAACAATTTAATGTTCTGTTATTAAAACACAAGATAAAAAATACTTATGGGTTAATAAGAAAATATTCATTATAATTAACATATGTTAACTTATTTGAGTTGATTGATACTAGTGATTGTTAAGAAAATAATTGATATATTTTTCTCACAAAGTATAAAATGATATATATTCTGGATGATGGAGTTGTTTAATCCACGAGTGTTTTACCACATGGAAAACAAATAATTTTTAATGACATGGGTCATTATGTTTAAAAATTGTTTTCTAACATTGAATATGATAATGAAAATTAGATTTTCATATTTATCCCAGATAGTATTGATACAGTTATTCTTATAAGGGAGGGAGAGGATGGAAAAATCAATATAATGGTGTATGATGACAATTATATATATAATGATGAATTAATTTACTATTTTTATTAATTTAACTTATCTTATATTATTTTATAATACATGAATTTAATTCATCTATGTACATGATTTTTATTCTTTTTTTATTGTATATCATTTTATAAAAATTTATATTCATTTTTAATTTTTTAATTATGAGAAGAAAATAACTTAATGTTATTATTAAACCTTCCACTTTTCCAATATCGAATTATAAACCATTAGATACACTCCCACCGGCATTAGATATGATCACTATTTTTTGTTTTCTCCCATTTCTATCATTTTTTGATATATGATTTACATCTATATTCCTTAGGATTGATCCATATATCCAATGTATCACATTGTACTATAATAATATAATAGGGATATAATGATGAAGTTGAGGTGCAGTCATTAACTAATCGTGTTGTTCCCTAGTTACTGTCATGGGGGCATTATAGGGTCTCCATTTCTGGTATACACTTGTAAATTTGATTTTTTTTTAAATATGTATAATCATTGTTTAATAAAATTATTCAAAATTGTAAATAATAAAAATATAGAAATGAACATGACTGCATAATATTATTGGATATAATGAGTATTTAAATAAATTCTCCCATTTTATATTTTTAGGGTGCCTATAGATAAGGTCAAAGGATTATATCGACATATCATTGGCCAATTAGAATGTGAGATGACATCTATTCCCATCAATTATCAGTAATAGAGGCATATAGTCCACAACATAAAGAATGATACCTTTAATAATTAACATAAATAAACTCAATATTAATATATATAGTTTTTTACATAATATACCAATCTATTATCCATACAATGTTTTTCTAATTTTATGGGAAAGACATGGTTTTGTGTCAAGGGATTATAAATTTTTTGTTGAAAATTTGTATGAATATATATACAGGTTGTGTTTTGAGTACATTCACACCAAAATTAGTGTCTAACATATACATTAAATGTATCAGGAAGGGATACCACATGATCAATGGTATTACTTTAAGGATATGAGCCACATAAACTAACAAAAGTTATTTTATATTCTATAAATAATTGATATTTATTTATTAATTATAAATCAGTATGCATTAACAATAATTTTTTTGGAATATTCTGAAAAAACTCAACAAATAAAGAGAAACAAGTCATATAACACACACATATTTCAAAAATTATGTCTAGGATAAGGTTATATATAGTAATATTTTACCTATATATTAAATATTTTTTACAGTTAACATAATTTTTTGTTATTTTTTTCATTATTTTACATTGACGAAATATAAGATAGATGTTTTCCGGATGGTAGTTGATCCAAGTTGTAGTTCAATGTGCATAATAATGATGGTAGAATTTAGGTAAATGATTTTCCAATAAAAATGATGGTAAACAAAATTTATATCCTATTATGTTTTTCGTGATGATATATATTTTTTAAAAAAATTATATATTAAGGTAAATATTAATGTGGTATGGGCTGAAAATAACTTATACCCATTAGTCTAATGTAGTTGTGTTATTTACCATGATTTTTTTATGTAACATGGTTTTCATGTTCAAGGGTTGGATTTAGGACCACCCTCATTAGGATTATTTAGGTAGTGTTATTATTAATTAACCCTAATGCCTCCTGTTTTCGGACTCAGTAATTTTACAATTATCAAAACCAAAAAATCATAAATGAATATTTTGATTCTTTATAATAGAATATAGGAGGAGGATTTACAATGGATAACTCAATAATATCAGTATGTAGTTATTTGGAGAGCATTGAGTTCATTATTTTATGTCATTACATGGGATATTCATACATACATTATGAAAATGATATCATAGATCACCATGTTACTAAATCTATAGTATTTATTATAATACGTTTATTTTTCTTATTTGATAATTTAAAATATTTTTATGAACTACCAAATAAAATATAATTTTTAGTCAAAATATAATTTAATTTTTTGTTATAGTCAATGGATTATACTAGAAGACAAGAATATTTTGAGAATGTATAATTTGGAGGAATCCATTTTGACATAAGAGAACCCTTATATTTGATTTATTTCTGATTTAATCCCATATATATTTATTTTGAGGAAATTTACTTATTTATTTTATTTCATGAAGATTTATTAATGTATGTTGATACTGTATTTTATATTTTTCTTTTGATTATTTAAAATATTTAATTTTCAATATCATAGTTATAAATAAATTTTTATACATAATGAGGTTTCATATTAATTGGTGTTAATATCTACATTATTTTTTAATTATCTGTGGTATAATCAATCATAAAATATTTCTAAACATCCCTGCAATTTTTTGTGGTGGTTGTAACCCCTGCTAGAAAATGATAATTTTTTATAATAAAATGTTTGGAATTATTTTCTACTATAATTTAAACAACATTATTTTTTAAAATATTTTTTAAAATAAATTAAAATGGTGTTTTTTGGTATAGTTTGAAAAAATAATTTCAAATATATATGGGATGTTTTTTTATCGATAAAATATATAAAAAAACTACACCTCTAATTTATTTTCATCATATGAAAATGTGGTAGTTCAAATAAACACCATAAATTATTAGTTTTATATTATATCAACATTGTTTTTTAAAAACACTAATAATTTGAGATTGCATTATAGGTATTGATTCCATGGTCTAGTAGAGTTTTATAGGGGATTCTTGTTTAAGAAATTTTTTTTGTTTATATATTTGATTTGGAAGATACCTCGGTAGAAGTCAGAATAATTTTTATTTTATCATTACAATCATATCACTTTTGTAAATCAAGCATAACTTGTTACACTTGATTTTTAATCAGTATTTCAATATAGAGGATTAAAAATTTTATATTTTTTTATTCCCACTTGTTCTTTTTTTAGTGGACCCATTTTTTAATATTTTTTAATTTAATTTTGGATAATTAAACATTTTGTTCGCACTTTCCTTGTGATTTTATTCCTCATGGATGGGTGTGTTAAAAAATTGCTGAATAATTGTTTCTTGAAAGTGAATATCAAATTAAGGAATGATATCTTGTGTATTTATGAGTTTCATAAATTTTTATTAATTAATTTAAAATATGGGTTTTATTTTAATTCAGACAACTAATGGATGACTTTGTTAAATTTCAATGATCGTTAATTTGGTTTAACATAAAGGGAAATGTTTCATTATATAAAATGATAAATATGAGGTTCGTTTCCATAATTTCATTATTTAAATGAGAAGAAATATTTTCTAATTTATTTAATATGAGTATTCAAGAGTTATTTAGTTAATGTAATTTCAATCACTCCCTGGTGATATCCTACATACCATGTTAGCTCATTCCCTCCATACACACTCCTATATGAGTGTGTATGGGTAGTATTTATATTGTATATAGGTTTGAGGTTATGTTTTATATTGGATTTTCTTGAACTTTTGAGTGGTTTATTGGATTCGGTTTGTAGCCATTGGTTTCATAGAGTATACCTTTACAAATGGTTTAAAGGTTTTTATATATATTGATATTTATGTTTTATCTAAGATTACTATTACATTATTACTTTTCATTTTCATTAATTGTATCATATTCTATAGTTATTTTTTAGTGTTTTATATTTATTGTTTCCTTCGATGATATTTTCATGTTTTTTAAAATGATATTAATCATACATTATTAGTTATGGTTCACTTCCAATATTTATTTAGTTAATTTTTTCTAGCCTCCAAGGATGTAAAAAATTTGGATGTTTTGGCCAGGATTATCAATGAATGATATAATGTTGAATTCAATGTGATTTGACAGTGAAACTAATCCCAAAAATATATCATTTAGTATTGAAGAAGTAGTTTCCATCATGGGGGGATTGGAAATTCCCATCAGACCCAGTAATGGGGTAGGTTAGGTGACATGTTGAGTTATCCTTGGACATTTCGTTACATTATAGGACATGAGTTTCTATTTTATCATAGTTAGATGTAGTACTGATAATGATTTCGACTATCAATGCCAAATTTTAGATTAATAATAGTGTTCTTTCTATTTTTAGATATTGATTAAGAATATCGACCATTATGAATGATGACAAAATTAGGGTTGATAAAAACTATAGCATTCACTAATAGAAACCCTTAGAGTGATTGTATAAATATTTATGTTAGGAAAACATTAATATTATTAAAAAGGAAATATATATCATATAATGAAGTTATAATATTTATTATATGAAGAAAAAACTAGGAAAAAATAACATACAATACCGATCCATTGATATGCCTCTTAAAGAGGAAGAATAAATAAAGGGGGTGTGTTATGTTAAATTTTCCTACCTCATATCCAAAGATGTTTCATTGAAAATGCGGGTATGATATGTTAAAAATGAGTGACTGTTTCTTATAGATGTACCACGGATAAATTTTCAATTGATATTAAAAATATAAATATGGAGTGGTGTTGTGTTGTGTTGTGTTGTGTTGTGAAAGAAAAAAAATTGAACGAAAAAGAATATATTGGGTAGAAAATTCATTAATTTTTTTACATTTCCATTAGATAAAAATGGTTTAATATTTCTATCAATAATATTTATATTGTCTATACAAAAATATATTTATTGTCAAATGTTTTTACTATGATTATTTTTTAGTTGATTAATTTTTCCCCTGTAAAAAATTAATATAAATGAGGTATATTTTAATGTAGTAAATTTTATTACGAAAAATAAACTTGTAAAAAAATAGTGTATATGAAGATGATATATCTAAAAGAATTTTAATTTTAAATTATATAATAAAATTTCTAATATATTTTTGTGGGTTGATTTTAACATTTATTTCCAAGATTTCAGGATTTATTTCATCTACTACCTTCCCCCCAACAATTAACCGATGGGTTGTTTGGTTTATTTTGTTCATTTTGTTTATGAAAAAATGTGTGTATAATGTTACCATATCATCATTAGTGGTACAAAATAGAAATAATTATAATTAATTTATAATTAATTTTTTTCAAAATAATGTGTTTTCTATAAGAATTTATTGAATGAGGTTCAATGTGTGGTCACAATTTGTGCCTTACTAATTATGTTTTCAAGTGTAGTATATTTCTTCCCCATATGTAAAAAAATATATCATTTAGATTTTTCTTAATTAATAAAAATTTATTTTATATTAATATATAATAAATACAAGTTATAAGAATTAATAAAATAATGTTAATACTAATAATTAACAAAACCTAATAAATAATTATTGACAATTTTTAGTGGAATAATAATATATTATAATAAATAAAAAAATTTATTATACATTTAGGTATTATTTAATTACAAAAAATATTATAAAATTAACAAAAATGATAATATTTACATTTTTCACCCTATTAATCTACAATATAATATATCTTAAAAAATTTGATGTTATATATCATTAAATGTTCCTTCATTTCACAGTGTATTTATACTATATAATGTATATATAATATAAATTAAAATTATTATAATTTTATATAATATGTCTATGATATAAATATAATATAAATATAATATTGTTATGAAAATATATGATATAACTATAATGTAAATATAGCATTTCAATATTTTAAATATAATGGTATATATATATAATATAATGAAAATATAATATCATATAAAATTATATAATGAATATATAATGAAATATTAGTTAAAATATAATGTTATAAAACAGAAATATAATTTTAAATTAATGTTATTTTTGGATAGAATATACTTTCATTATAGAAACACAAATATATATACGTTATATTTACAATATGTAATGTAATCATTCAATTATAAACTATGAATATGCAGTTGGGGTGGAGACGGAATTGTAAACCCCATAATACTACATCCAAAATACTAGGGTTAGAATCCATGAAACCACCTTGGATGATTTATGATACTGACATTGTTGTAGGCGCTGACATAGGTGGTTGTGTCACATGTATGACACATGCAGGTTATGCCATAGGAATGATGGAGGCAGGGGGTGTAGACTCATGTACATATTTATACAAGAAGGGACTATATGTCATAAAAAATGAAGTGGCATTTAGGCTATCCAATGTTGGACCAATGAACCATTAATATATGAATAAATAGGGAGAAATTTGTGGGTTATCCCTTTGGGGGCTATGACCTACCATCGATAATTCTCTCTGTGTTTTGTGTCTATATGTATTTGAGTATAATTTTACTCCTTTAAAACAAATATATATATATATAATGAATATTATGATAATAAACCGATATATTATATAGATATAATTTAAATATAATGTGAAAATATCATAAATATAACACGAAAATATAATTTATATAAGACATATATAAATTATATATAAATTATATTTACATAAATGCTAACGTTATAAAAAAATTATAACAAAAATCCCACATTATATAGCATTAGAGGACACAAATATAATGAAAATATACTTAAAACATAATATAAATATAATGATGTCTTCAAATTAGTATCATTAAATTAAAATTATATAATCTTCTATTTTTGTTATGTAGATGTTGTATATTAAATATTTATGTAATACTTTATATTTAGGTAATTTGGACATTATATTCACATTATTATGATGCTATACAATATAACCATTACGTAAATATAATGTATATTTGACCTCACATAATATAAATGAAACATTATTATAAAATTATATTTGACATAAATATAACATTATATTAATGATAATATAAATTTATACAAAATTAATATAATGTCAATATAGAAAAATTAAATATAATCATAATATTATATAACATTAATAAAACCTTGTAAAATTAAAATTTAATAATATAAAATTTAAATACTACATAAATATAATGTTAATATAAAAACATATGTTGTTATAAAACCCAAATATGATATAAATATAATATAAATATAATATAAATATAATATAAATTTAACATCATATTACCTAAATATAATGTTATATTTATATTATATTTATGAAATCATAACATTATATATTGGTGTATTGAAATTATAGAAATGTAATGAACCTTATTTTTTCATTGGTTATATAAATCATATATATAGTATAAATAAACTCTATTAATGTTATATAAAATTGAATTTATGTTTTTAAATTTTTATCTAATAAAAATATAGTGTGTTCATATCAAAAATATATTTTAAATACGATGACATATAAGGATAATGTAACATGATGAAAACAATATTGTACAGTTATATAACATTAAATAATGTAAATATAATTAACATATAACAATATTTAAATTTAATTTAACATAAATATAACGGAAGAATACTTTCTTATAATGTTTATATAAGGTATATATAACACGATATACTTTAAATATAACATTTTATAATTTAAATAAATAATTATAATTTTATAAATATAACATTATATTTACATTATATTTATGTATTAATAAATTTATATTTATTATATATTGTGTTACGTAAGTTTATATTTACATTATATATCAAATATAATCTGAATGTAATATGATATTATCATAAATATAACATTATATTTATAATATATCATCCTTATTTATATGTTATATTCAAGTTATTAAAATTGTATTTATGTTATATTTGAATTATATAATGTTATATTTTCGTATTATTCACATGATGTAATGTTCTATTTATGATACGTAACATTATATTTTCATTAAAAAAATGTTATATTTTAATTACATAATGTTATATAATATAATATAAATTCTTTATATATGACACCCTGCTATTTATTATTATTTCCTATTAAATTTTTTTAATTATTTGATTACTTGATTTATACAAAACATCAAGTCATAATGAACAATGATATATTATGGCCTTTAAAACCTTCTTTTTGGATTAATGGTTATGAATATGAATCTCAAATTTAGGATGTTTATATAGAATTATTTTCCATAAATAAATTTTATTTAATAATATGTAAACAAAAATAACATTAATATAACAATAATTTCTGTCCATGATTAAAATACATATATATTATAGAAAAAAATATCTATGTAATGTTTTTTAAATTAAAAAATATATTTTTTAGTAATTTAAAATAATTAATGAAATTATTGATAATGTATACATAAAAATTCATATATTAGTTATCAATTGTTTAAGAATAAATATAAAAGATCACTTTCTCATAAAAGTATATATAGGTTTGTGATGTGTGTTCAAACTAAATGATAAAAATATTTATTTACTTATTAGTTTTAGTGAGAATTATAGTTTATATATTATAATATTATATAATCTATGTATAACGATTCAAAATGCATTTCTCTAAAAAAATGTTTCTATTGGGTTTGGAGAATTTATATTAAAATTATTTTATGAAATTTATAGATTTTTAATTTATGAAAAGACTCAATATATATAATTATAAAAAGAAATTGTTTTTATACCACATTAATTTTATTATCATAATGAATAGTAAATATAGTTGAAAATTATTTCCACGAGAATTGTTAAAACTTGTATACCAATGGGTTTAAAATAAGATATTTAGATAAAAATTCAAATTAATAATTTCTTAATATTAATTAATTAAGAGATTTTAATATTATATTATATTATCTTTAGTGGAATTTATATTTTTGCTGCATTTTTATTAATATTGCATTTTATTATAGAAATAATTTGTGTAATTACTTCTGTGTCACTCTAATAACTTATAAATTGTAACATATTCTCCTCCATTATTCAAATTGTTTTGGCCTTATAGGTTGGACAATAATTTACCAATTACATACAAATATTACATCCTTTCATTCATGTGATTTTTTTCACACAGAAATACCATCCTCTAATGGATTAACGTGTATTATATAGAACATATCTCAATGAATAGGTAATCATATTAATGGCCTCATTCACTGTTTATTTCATATTTTCTATTATTTAAATCAATGAATCCATCCTAAGCTAATGGATCAAATATTTCAAATATACTTTGTTGTTGAGATACTTATATAAAAACCATTATACACCCCAATTTCATCTAATGTGTAATGGAAGTATCACTGCTGTGTATGTACGGACAATCACTTCTACATAGCGATGTGATTCATTTTACATTATGTTAATTTTTGGATGGTTATTAAGATGAATTTAATGTTTATATATGACAATTATGAAATATTAATTATTCTATAATTATAATATCTATATGATTTCTTATCTTCATATCTTTTGGAAAATGATAATGCCTGTAATATGTACATGTGGACTACCACATCTACAAAGTGGTTTGATTCATTTTAATTACAACTTTATTTAAATGTTAATGATTGTAAATATAATTATTAAATATAATACCTATGATATGAAAATTATTATATAAATTATGGAACTATGAAAAATGTTCAGGGTTTATATATTCTACATTGTAACATCTACGAAAAAACGTTTAGTAAATACATGAAATGATTATTGTAATGATATATATATAATTAAGGTGTATTAAAATTTATTAAGAAAACCAAATATGGTATGGTAAAAAATAATATCGATATGATATAGACCTATAATAAACCTAAATTTATTATAGTGTAATTTGAAAGCACAATTGTTGTTATCTAGATCTGAGTTGTGGGTTACATTCCTCACTAAAAATGTCATATTCAATATTTTTCCTTTCTTACGGTGTATATAATTCGGTTGGATAGATGATATCATTGATCTATTTATATGAATAATATTTACAGTTTCATTTGATTTTATTTGTTTCATGTTTTTAAAATTTCAAATTATCCAATGTTATAAAGGTTTTACGTTACAATATCACTTTCTAAAAGAATTATTTAAGCATAACTTTAAAATGGTAAAATTTTTAACTCGAATATATCATATAAATTTACATTTTTATAAGATATATACGCATAATTTTGTATTAGATGAAATTTTTTATTGTTACTCCCATTATATTTTTGGAGGTTGAAAATTATACATAGTTATCATTTACTGATTCTCCCACGATGAATATAATTAAACGAACTGTTACATAAGATGTAATGTATGGGTGTTTAATCAAGAAATTTTCATATGAGTTGGATTATCCACTTAATAATTTACTACATTATTTTATTCTATTCAAGTACCTAAAGAGAATCAGTTCACTATATAAAACACTACAATGTTATGGATGTGTGTTTGATATGGCTTCATGCTTGGTCGAATAATATTCTACCCAACTCTCTCCATCTTATAATTATTTTCTTATCTATGACATGGTAGAAAACATTGGTATAATGAATGGTCCCTCAAATATGAAATTTAATTATTATTATTCGATGGATACATCATAGAGGTGGTATACATATTTCTTCTACTCTTACGAGCATTATCAAGAACAATTCAAAAGTAAAAGAGATGATACACTGTATGTTATAAGTTTCATAAAATTATTTACAACTATTCATCATTTAATTATTTTTGGAGAATTTCATATTATCATAGATGGTATTATTTATAGATGGGTGTTTTTATATTCAATATATATAATACATGTCACGTGACTCGTAGAAGCACATCAGTGGTATCTTAAGAAGACCATATCCATGTTTTATTAATCATTCAATAAAGTGAATGAGATAATTTGAAACCTATGGTTTTTCAAGTATCTAGAAATCCTATTTCTTAATAGGTTTACCAATTAATTATCAATGTTATATAAAGGGAAAAAATACCTTAGCCTTATGAAGCAATCATGAGTAAGGGTAACCAATGAATTTTCCTAATATAGATTGATTGGTGTAAGGGTCATCTCCACTAACCATTATATAGATCAGTCAATTTATTGGTCACATTGAATTACCCTTATAATATTATTGGATCTCGAGGCATATAATCATGTGAAGTATAATCATTGAAAAAGTTATTATTGTAACCCATACACAAATGGTTTATGTGAAGGTGTCACATAATGGTATGATATTGATTTCGATAATGAGTAAATGTAGTTTAGGATTTCAAAATATCTAAAAAATTTAACATTCTTATGAAAAAGGATATAAAGTATTGAAAAGGGTTATTTTAGGATTATTGACTATATACAATTACATTAGAATGTACATAAATGTAGTAGATGCTTTCATTAATAGTTACTTAATGGCCATAGCCTTATGCAATTCGTTTATGTTAAGGAAGTAAAATTACATAACAGTTTTTGATGTTCACATAATGTTATATCTATACCTAACTTTATGTGAAGCATTTATGTAATGTTAGTATCTTTTTCACCCATGAAAGGAACCATAAATATGAGATAGACAAATGTGTATAGTGAATTAACAATACGCATAGTCTCCAAAATTATATTACCCTTATGAATTTGTTTTACTTTTTTATAATGTTTTTATATATTAATATAACATGTATGTTTTGGAAAATTTAATTTATAATGGGGCTATAAATAACTAAATTATTTATAAATGGAATATGATTAAATAGATAAATGATGGTTAAAATTTTATTTATTCCCTAATATTAAATGTTAAAAATTAAAATATCATTTAAAAATGTATTATGTTATGTATTATAATCTAGAAATAAATTTTTTTATTATTCAAATTATAATAGGAAATTTAAAATTGGTTATAACTTATGTAATAAGGAAAAATAAAAAACATTTATATTTTAACTATAAATTGTAGACAATAAATTATTTTGATTTCATCCAAAAAATAAGGGCCTAATTTGATATAATTTAACCACCATAATTTTTTACATGACTTATATGATCAGAGTTTAAAAAATGAATATGGATATGATATTTTGATTCTGTAAAATTATTGCATAAAATTAATGGCAATATAAATTATTTATAATTTATGAAATATAAAATATTAAACATTTAAATTATATATAATTATTAATATGTAATATTTTACATTGGAATGAATAAAAATACTCACATTTATAGTAATATAGTTTAAATAATTTTAGATCTAAAATATTAATGTGTTTATAATTAATTGTTATAATTGAATACTTTATAGTAGTTTTTTCATCAGTTTTAGTATTTATATTTTTCAATTGATTTTGGTTTATTTATTGGTTTATTCATACTTAGTAAAATAAATAAATGTTTCGTTTTGGTATTCTATAGTGTCAAGTGTTAAACTGATTTATGGATACATCCATGCATTACATTCTATGAGTGTCTCTATAATGAATTCTAATTTTTCATTTACCATGAATAACCTATTTAATGAAATTTGTTATCTTGAATTTAGTTATTGAATATAATTTTTCATATAATGTTTTAGTGTTAGGGTAAATTTTCTTCTCTCCCAATTAACATATACCCCAGTATAGGGACTTGGTGAAAAACTTCAACCCTACTTGGAATATTATACCCTGTCTTGTCTAATTAATGGGAATAATTATCTATCACACCTGGATAACACATATAGATACTTACAATGTCATATTGTTCTACAAATTTATATGAATTTTTCTGGTTCATTATGAATACGTTTCATTTGGATATGTATGAACAAGTTTGATAACTATTATTGGGTGAGTTATACAAAACATTTAGTTCTGTAAAGAGTGGAAAATCAATATGGTTCGAAAATATTTATTTTTTGTAGGTAATATGATTCCCATAAAGATGTACAAGATGGATGTATACATAACATTAAATAAGCTATAATTTTATGGTTAGAATCAAATCCTTTTCAAATTCTAAGTGTTATATTCCTTCCAATGTAGCACTTGTCAAGACCTCGATCATCCACCTGAGTTGGTAAAACTAATGATGGGTGCCCCAAGATTATATTATGTAATAAAATCAAGTAAAAGTGGATCTAGAATGGCCTTCTTAGTAGGTCGTGTTGATGATGGGTGCACATGGATTGTGGCTTATTAGATTTTTTTGGTCTTTTCATTGAGTCACAGTATCAAGAGATCATAATTGGATTACTTTTCTGGTGAAATGGAGTTGAAATTAACCATATATTGTATTGGATAAAGAGTTATCTTTGTAAATATCGAAGATTTATATAAAATATCACAAGTAATATGACATACTTATGTATATAAACAATTGATTAATGATAAAGAGACCTAAAGATTAGTGAAATATGGATCTTGGTCTACTAATTGATGATTTTGATGTTTATAAAGGTTCATAATTTAATGGGATACTATTTCTTATTATTATATATTAATCAGTTAACAAAACTTGATTCTCATCTTGTAAAATCTTTAGTTGCAGATAATATAACCATTATTTAGAAAAACATTATGATCATTCCTTAAAAACAAGAAGCTTAATATATTTTTCTCTTATGATTACTAAATTTTAAAATTTATTTAATAATATTTTTTGGAATAGTAATAATTCAATATGATTCTATAATAGAATATATACATGAAGGATTATATATAACTCCATGGGAATTCCATGTAACGTATTGATTTTATATAAAATAATTCATTGATTTTGAATGTTATGTGATAGAATGTTTATATTTTATGAAGTGTCATACATATAATGGATTCAAATATCCACAGATGAATTAAATGAGAATATATTATATATTCATATGAATTAGTTGATATTTAAAACATCCAAGCGTTCAATGATATGGACTTTATTAACCTCAAATGAAAATATTTAAAATATGTGTGTTATCATCTCTCTATTATTACGTGATAAGCGAAGTTGTTCAGTTAATGAGAGTTACTGTAAACATGAATGAAAAGATTAATTTAATACACATGTTTTATGATTAGTCAATTTCTATAACATCTTTTGAAAACAATATGCAGATAAAAGTATTTTATCTAGGGGAAAATTGCATCCATGTGTTTGTTAACATTTATTGGAATGTGTTCCAACCACCCATCACATGTATATTTTAATATAGTATTCATTAAAAAAAATATTCCAAGCACATAAAATCATATACATGATAGAATTTAGTTTTAAAATAATCCTAAAAAGAGAGAAATAAATGTTCTTTCCTTACAAATTAGGGGTTTATTATCTCAAAAAGATATATTAAATTGAAAATATTGTCTGAGTTGATAATAGGAGTATGGTTCTACTTAAATATGATCAAAGCTCAAAAATAAATAAACTCCCGTTTCTAAATTTAATTTGAATTTTACATTATAATAGTGTTTTCACATATTATTAATTAATAATATATTTAGTTTCATTATTTATAGTATGTTGTTGGATGGAATTGGATTCCACTATTATAGATGGTGAAAATAAAAATATTTCTATGTAGATCACATAATTTTAAATCATAACATTTGATTATGTGAATTTATTAATATTTAATATTCTCAATATACAAAACCAATTATGAATATGATTTATAAGTTTCATAATTTCTCAAAATGAATTACATTATATATATTTCCCTTTAAATTATTTATTGGGTCAGATTTAATATATGGTCACAACGATATATGACATGGATTATATTTTATGTAATGTGATAAAGAACCAAGAATGTATAAAAAACATAATGATGGTCGAGATGTCTATCATATATGATATGTTAAAATGTTGCATATGTTTGTTTTATAAAATCATATAAATGATTTTAATAATATTAACTTATATCATATCACATAAATCCTCCATATTATCATTTTTTTACATTTTATACATCATTGTATATATAGATACACATTTCACGATTTGTAATGATAATTGGCCCCTCAATGTATGACATTGTGTTTATCCCTAAATAATCAACATAATGGGATATTATATATTGTGAAGAATGTTTAATGATAGTTTGAGAATAAGTATTGTATAGAGATATATAGTATGTTAAGGAGGCTCAAAATAATTAACAACACTATTTATATGCATTGGATGACCCCCTTAGTAAACCACCTAATGTGTCATAAAATATTTATCAATATACTAAGGGTGGATGGATCATATTCGAGTCCCCACTTCCTGAGGTCGGTGGAATACCACACATGATAACGAAACATACTTTGAAACCCTACTTACAATTATTTACATGTTAACATAGATAATATGATTGTTCTTGGGAAAGTGTTTGATCATTCAATTTATTAAAGCATAATAAAGATGGGTTTTTTCTTCTAGTGTGAAGAGAATGACATATAAGATAGCAATTGAGATAGACCATCAGATTATAATATCCCAGAAAAATATATAATATTTTCTGAAATAATATTAATGTAATTTTTTTATCTATATAGATAAATGAAATGCGATGTATTCATTGATTAGGCGAATCTACAGTTAGAGAATCCAGAAGAGATGAGTTGGCTATATAGTGATGACATGTTCTATGTCCTATAGTAAATATTTGTCTTGGAAAAGGTGAAATTATAATAATTCACATTTTTATATGATGTATACTGGTGGTCACTATTATAGAGATACATTTTTTTATAGAAGTCACACAAGATATCTTTATAGAATGAATAATACAAGTTCTTTTTTATTTGATGTTATTTACATACATATATGATTCTTAGGGTTTATAAATTTTTCAATGGTATAGTTATAAGGCCTCAGCCTTAAACCTTACTTAATATTGAATTAAATGAATAATTCACATTGAGGATCTTTTCAGGTTTAGAGTTTTAGAGAATTTGGAAATAACTATTACATCTCAAAAGATTACGAAGTATAAACTTTTACTAAGTTTCCATAAAAACTCATAAAAAAGAAACATGTCTAGTTCCATGTTTTAGGTAGCATTACTTTCCCTTGATCCCATCCTTGACACTATTCCACGTTAAGTCCTGTTAAAAACATTTCAAAAACATGGGATGAGCATAAAAAGCCTAGTAAGGGATACACAAATAATGGAAACTGTTAGTTTTTCAAAACAACAAGTAAACCATGTACACCTTATCAAAGTAATACTTTTCACCTTTTCGAAGTAGTAAAAACCCTTCACTGAATAAAATTTCATTACTTACCCTTCTGTAACCAAAATATTACCATAAAACCCATATAAAGATCACATAACATATAAAGGTAACTTGGGACATAAACATACTTAAGTGGAATAACCATACGGTCGACTTCCACACATACTTAATGGAATAGCCATACGACCGACTTCCACACATACTTAATGGAATAGCCATACGGCCTACCTCCATACCCAATGCATTGGAGGTAATAATGTAACCACCGGTCCCGGTATTCACGGAACCACCCGTCATAATGCCCGAGTACCATTATAAAATCATAAGACATTAAACAAATATAATGGAAAGAAAACATTTCCACATTTTGATCACAATATATCACTTAAAACACATTGATATAATAAAAACATTATTAAAACCATTTCCAATACCAAAATAAAAGAAAATTAAAACATGGTATTTATTTTTCTTTTAAAAAAAGATATGGCTTGTAGAGGAAGCTGAAACTCAAATAATGGTCACGGCGGCGGAAAGTCGTTGTTTCTACATACGTTCGACAAAAACATTCCCTTTTGTCGTTTAGTAAAACGCTTCGTAAAAAAATATTCCTTTTGGATAAATGTAAAAGTCAAAGGGGTTTATACACCGTATAAAAGAAAGTTGTGTATAAAACAAAATATGCCTCAATGAAAGGAGATTGAGACGAATTCCCTTACAAAGACCGTATCCTTGGATTAAGGATAAATCAATTACATAATTATGTGTGAAAAATGAATACACAAAAAATAAGTGGATATTAAGTGTAAAAAAATCAGACTTTATTCACACATATTCATAGAATGACATATTCAAGGAGTACGAGCTTATCCCAAAGAATCAAAATTGGGTTAAGAAGTTCCCTTGCAAAAATTTGATGGCCTAACGGCGTCACTAAAAAATTCAGAAAATGAGTGGATTAGAGATAAAAAGGGTATCTCATCACTTGGACAAAAAATTTAAATCAATAAGGATATAGAAGGACATATCCTGCCATAATTTTATGTGAACTAAAATACATAACAAAAGAAGTATTTTACAAAAAGAGGAGGGTGAAAGGTTCCCTTACCGACTTGGGTATCTTTCGAGACACACACCCCGTGAAAGAAGGACAGTACAACATTGATTTAAATACTCATAAATGAAAGTATATTACACAATAAGTAAAATGATGGGCAGTACATACGCCACTCAATGGAAATTGTGGTAAATGTAGCATAAATCTCACGGGAATAAAAGTGAGATGAAAAATCCCTTACGAAAACTCGGCAGCCTAACGACGCCACATAAAACTTACAAAAATGGATTGATGAGATACAATAGAGTCTATAATCATATTAAAATAAAGATTAAAGAAAGAGGAATATAAAATAACATCCCCCAACATAACAAACATGAGATTAAATGAAGTGACATAAAGGAGAGTGCTTAAAAAGAAAGAGAGGTTAGATCGCTTACGAAAATTTGGTAGCCTAATGGCGCCACTCAAAAAATTCAAAATGGATTAATGAGAGAGAATAGGGTCTCTCATCATATGAACAATAAAATTACAGTAAGAGAAATATAAAATAAAATCCCAATAACAAGAAAGATGATATTTAGAAGGAATGACATAAAAGAGTGTACTTAAAAAGAAAGATAGGAGTAAGATCCCTTACCACATGTCCGACATGACTCAATCATTCTTCAATCTCATGAATAATAAAATTTTGTCAATTTATAATTTCTTAAGGACCTCCTTTAAATATTATTATTCAGTTCATATCACATATTATAATGTTATAATAATTGGTTAATAATGTGAGTTCGTATCAGACGTTTTTGTCGATGTTCAGTACATGAGTAAAAATTGAAATTGTTGGAAAATAATTTTCCATGTAGTTATAGGTACATCATCTCTAGAATTGTATATATGTTTTAAATATCATATATATCCAGTATATATTCTTTTTATACTATTCCATAGAATTTGGAGATAAAAAATTAAAGCACTGTTCATGGAGACGGTCGGTCGTACGTACGCATGAACGCTACATTCATTTTTTTCCATATTAATGGAATTAAAACAAAATGAGAGCTATATATATTATAATTCCAGAATGATAACCATAATTTAGATGTAATATATTACATATATATCCATTATATATATGTACTTATAATAGTACATAACATTTGACGAAAAGAAATGAAATGTACCGTTCATGGAGCCGGTAAGCCGTACGTACGCATGAATGCTACTTTCATTTCTATTTCATATTTAATGGAATTAAAACATAATGATACATAATAGTATTCCAGTATGGTATCATATATAATATAATTAAATATATCCTTTATACATACCACATATGGTATTAATGAATCAAATCACTTTGAGGGGGCGGTAGTCCGCACTTCCTTAAATGATGATATCGCGTTTACCCATAATGGAAACCATAAAGGTATACCATAAATGAAAAATACATATTATTATGTAAAACATAAACATATTATATTTCATATATAAATATAGTGTCATCTTAATGGCCACCTTTGAAGGTGTTATAAGAATGTTGAATGATCATCGTTTCGTGAGGCAGAAAATCGCCAACCACAGAAACAGTATGTTCTTTAACCATTAGACGAAGGTGTGTGTAAGTGCAGCTCAAATACTTCTTATAACAACATCCTAGTATATTTAATATACTGGATGTGTTACATAAGAAATGAATAAAAAGATTTTATGGGGTTGGAGAAGCAAAATAAAACAAAAGGACACAAGAGAAGACATTACCTTAAAATCGGGTAACTCCCTTTAGTTTCAGCTCAAAGGCTTCATTGATAAGACTTGTGACCAAAGTGAGGCTTCAAGGAGTTATATATGGATGTGGAGAGACAAAATGGGTAGTGTGTTTCCATGAAAAAGGCTTTGTAAGTGTGGGTATGGAGGTAGAGGTGGGGGCCTTTTATAAGAGGAGAAGAGGGGCACTCTTGGAAAGGTATAAAATGTAACTTTATTTTCAAATGAGTTTTGGATTTTATTGGTCCCACATAGATGTGTATCGAGGATAAGGTGATAAGGGTTTTAAATACACCAATCAAATAGGTTTTGGACATGTGTAGGTCTTAGATTTTACATTATCGTTCCATTTTATTTAAATCGTTAAATAATGAGGTCATTGCTGCATCATCATGATGTTATAAATAATTTAATTTATTTAATGTATAAAAATTATAAAAACATACTAAGATGTAGGAAATATTTTTAGGTTTCCAATTAATATTTATATACCAAAATATCATTTGTTTAGACAAAATTAAAAATATTTTACTTAGGTGATACATTCTTTGTTACATTTAACATTCTTTAAAAATAAAAAGATAAAAAGTCAGTTTCCCACAAAAGTGATTCCATGGGGCCCCCAAGTTTGGCACAAGGAATCCCATGGTCGGACATGAGACAACCAATATCCTTATGACACATTTTGTGGTAATTATTTTTATTATTATGATACTATCTTATTAGCAATAACTACCCAATTACTTAGTAATCAAGATAATTAAAGATAATTACCGTCATTACTATTCATAATATCCAACAACAGAAGAGTCTTAATTACATATTTTGGACCATATGATTCCAAATATGTAATTAATTTTACCAAATGCCAAACACATAAATTGAAATAATTAATTTAAAAAAACTTCTTGTTTACAAAACAAATAGCGGGTTTTTTAGAAAAAATATTTATGAAAAGTTTGGCACTTGTTTATGCCTAATTCCAAAGTGAAATTAATCCCAATGACCATCATTGAATTACATGGTAAAAAAATATTCTAATTACACTTTAAAACAAATTAAAAAGATAATATAACCATATAATTAAATTATATGAAAAAGTATTTTTGATGTAAAATGTAGTATTTTTCACTATTCATTGAAAAATGAACATTGTCAGAGAAATACCAAAAATTAACCCAAGGTAAATTTCAATGTCCCAATCATAAATAATATGTTTATTTTGAAAAATAGAGCTTATAAAATTGTCAAAAAGGGTATTTAAAAGGGTTTCTCCATCAAAAGGCGGTTAATCGACCTTTTAAAGAATATAAGAATTTTACGCTTAAAAACTGGATTCATTTGCATTTTTAATCCTCTAACATTTATTGTAAAGAGTAAAAATATTTGAAAAACATATATAATCATTTTTTAGTTAGTTCTGCTCATTCCAGCCATTACAACGACTAGTCGTTAACTACCATTTAAAATAATATTATTTTATTATTAGAGTGCAACGTAAGATTCCCAAGAAACTCGTTGTTGAGTATTGGGTACGCCATCGAGCATAGCATCCCCTTTAAAGTAATATTAATATTTTATTCACAAATGTGGATAAATATATAGATTTCATATTCTTTATTTACCTGGGGTGTTACATCATTCCCCCCTTTTGGGAATTGCGTCATCGCAATTTTAAAATTGAGCTTGGAAACCTCCTTGAAAGTCCCACATTGGAACAAGAGTCGGTAAAAAAAACACTTTAAAATAAAGAAAGATAAGTACTTAGGTCACCCGAGTTAACCCATAATAGGATTCCGTGTAGGAAAACATGGACATGGAAGAAAAAGCAAAGGGTCATGTTCTTGAGGGAGAGTGATGGAAAACATGTTTAGGAGAATGTTAACCACAAGAAAATCACAAACTTGTGATGGGTTAAACGGTATTCGATTCCCCAGTAGGAAAAGATAATATACAACATTTTTTTTAAGTTACTTTTTATTGAGAAATTTATTCATAAGGAAACATAATCACTTATCATGTTGACTTTCAACTTTTATTATATTCCTTACACAAACTCATATTTTCTCCAAAAGACGAGTATTTAGGAAGACTTGTTCACATTAAGAGTACTGTAATCAACTTCTAGAGAATCAACTAATCCACAAAAGAGAACTATATACATTCCATGTCTTTAGACTCTATCCAAAACCAAAACCCAAAAGATTAGTACAAGATCAGTTAATCCAGAAAAGGATAACCCTTTATAAAAAGAAAATTTATTCTTAATCTCCAAAATTTGTCCAACAAAACCCAAAGTTCTATGAGGACCATTCGATAAACAAATTGTCCATAAAATTATTCAGAGTAAACCAAACTAAGATTGAAACCCAAATATTTGAAGGATTTAGTCACATAGTCTTCCAAGGTACAAATTAACTTTTATCTCCAAAAAACATCAGTTGCTCTTAAATTCTTATATTGAAAAGTAATTAACCTAATCACATATCCTCGATGATAGGTTAATCATTTCCATAGATAACCCAAAATAAACTTACTCTTGATTCCTAAAATCATCTAAACTAAAAAGAATTAGTCAAACTAACCAGGGACTTCACATAGTCCAGTGGTAGGCGATAAATACCAGTCGCACTTTGGTTGTGGGTTCGATTCCCACAGCTTTGCCCGACGCGACAGGTTGTCACACGGTCTGCGTGTTGTCCTTTTTCCAAAACTATATAATTCTTAAAACATTCCCCAAAACGAGATAAAATATTCAAAAATGATCATAACATATTTTAACCTCAATTTTATCTCATTCCTTTCATTTTCCATCATAACAGATAATAACCCATAATTACCTCAAAAGTAAGGATCATATAAACTCTAATGGTTAACTTTATAATTATTACCTGAACTTCCACATCGATTGGTCATCTCGTACATGATGAATTATAGAACATAACAAGGTTCAGGTGGTTGATCATGTCTCCTTGATAGTTGGTTTATAACAACCACGAGTTTCCTCATTGAATACCCCATTTCATCCAGTCTCTTAATCAGAAAACCACCACAGTTTCCTTCAAACCTTTTGTCTCTTTGGTGCCTGCTAGATCCATCCATTCACTAAAAACAGAAATGTTAGTGTGAGTATATCAACAAAACCATCATGTACTAATGAGGAAGATAAACACTAATATATACTTACTCATTCACTTTATCTAAAACTAGGACTCTTTCTGAAATCCTAACCATTATGGTAATGTCACTTATGCTTAGAGGATACCCTAACCTCTAAAGTTATCTAAACCGACCTCTGATACCAACTATAAGGCCCCGGGCTTAAACCTTACTTTATATTGAGTTAAATGAATAATTCACATTGAGGATCTTTTCAGGATTAGAGTTTTAGAGAATTAGGAAATAACTATAACATCTCAAAATATTACTAAGTAGAAACATCTACTATGTTTCCATAAAAACTCATAAAAATAAACATGTCTAGTTCCATGTTTTAGGTAGCATGACTTTACCTTGATCCCATCCTTGAAACTATTCCACGTTAAGTCCTATGAAAAACATTTCAGAAACTTGGGATGAGCATAAAAAGCACATTAAGGTATACACAAAGAATGAAAACTGTTAGTTTTTGAAAACAACAAGTAAACCATGTACACCTTATCAAAGTAATACTTTTCAGATTTTCAATGTAGTAAAAACCCTTCACTGAATAAAAGTTCATTTCATACCCTTCTATAACCAAAAGATTTCCATAAAACCCATATAATGATCACATAACATATAAAGGTAACTTGGGACATAAACATACTTAAGTGGAATAACCATACGGTCGACTTCCACACATACTTACTGGAATAGCCATACGACCGACTTCCACACATACTTAATGGAATAGCCATACAGCCAACTTCCATGCCCAATGCATTGGAGTTTATAATGTAACCACCCATCATGGTATTCACAGCACCACCCATCATAATGTCCAAGTACCATTATAAAATCATAAGACATTAAACAAATATAATGGAAAGAAATCATTTCCACATTTCGATCACAATATATCACTTAAAACACATTGATATAATAAAAACATTATGAAAAACATTTCCAATACCAAAATAAAAGAAAATTAAAACATGGTATTTATTTTTCTTTTAAAAAATAGGTATGGCTTGTAGAGGAAGCCGAAACTCAAATAATGGTCACGGCGGCGGAGAAGTTGTTTTCACCGCATACGTACAACAAAAACATTCCCTTTTGTCATTTAGTAAAACGCTTCGTATAAAAAAGATTCCTTTTGGATAAACATAAAAGTCAAAGGGGTTTATACACCGTATAAAAGAAAATTGTGTATAAAATGAAATATGCCTCAATGAAAGGAGATTGAGACGAATTCCCTTACAAAGACGGTATCCTTGGATTAAGGATAAATCAATTACATAATTATGTGCGACAAACGAATACACCAAATATAAGTGGATATTAAGTGTAAAAAACTCAGACATTATTCACACATATTCATAGAACGACATATTCATGGAGTATGAGCTTATCCCAAAGAATCTAAATTGGGTTAAGAAGTTCCCTTGCAAAAATTTGACGGCATAACGACGTCACTACAAAATTCAGAAAATGAGTTGATGAGAGATAAAAAGGGTATCTCATCACTTGGACATAAAATTTAAATCAATAAGGATATATAATAACATATCCCAACATAATATTATGTGAATTAAAAAACATAACAAAAAAAGTCTTTTACAAAAAGAGGAGGGTGAAAGGTTCCCTTACCGACATGGGTATCTTTCGAGACATGCACCCCGTGAAAGAAGGACAATACAACATTGATGTAAATAATCATAAATGAAAGTATATTACACAATGAGTAAAATTATGGGCAGTACATACACCACTCAATGGAAATTGTGGTAAATGTAGCACAAATCTCACGGGAATAAAAGTGAGATGAAAAATCCCTTACGAAAACCCGGCAGCCTAACGACGCCACATAAAACATAAAAAAATGGATTGATGAGATCAAATAGGGTCTCTCATCATATTAAAATAATGTTTACAGAAAGAGGAAAATAAAATAACATCCCCCAACATAACAAATAGGAGCTTAAAAGAAGTGACATAAAGGAGAGTACTTAAAAAGAAAGAGAGAGGTTAGATCTCTTACGAAAATTTGGTAGCCTAACGGCGCCACTCAAAACATCCAAAATGGATTGATAAGAGAGAATAGGGTCTCTCATCATATGAAAATAATAATTACAGTAAGATAAATATAAAAGAACATCCCAATAACAAGAAAGATGAGCTCTAGAGGGAATGACATAAAAGAGTGTACTTAAAAAGAATGAGAGGAGTAAGATCCCTTACCTCGTGTCCGACATGACTCAATCGTTCATTAATCTCATGACTAATAAAATTTGGTCAATTTATAATTTCATAAGGACCGCTTTTAAATATTATTATTCAGTTCATATCACATATTATAATGTTATAATAATTGGTTAATAAAGTGAGTTCGTATCAGACGTTTTTGTCGATGTTCAGTACATTAGTAAAAATTGATCTTGTTGGAAAATAATTTTCCATGTAGTTATAGGTACGTCATCTCCAAAATAGTATTTTTCATTTATATATCATATATATCCAGTATATATTCGTTTTATACTATTCCATAGCATTTGGAGGTAAAAAATTAAAGCACCGTTCATGGAGACGGTAGGCCGTACGTACGCATGAACGCTACTTTCATTTTTTTGCCATATTAATGGAATTAAAAAAATGAGAGATATATATATTATAATTCCATAATGACACCCATAATTTATATGTAATATATTACATAAATATCCATTATATATATGTACATATAATAGTACATAACATTTGGAGATATGAAATGAAATGTACCGTTCATGGAGACGGTAAGTCGTACGTACACATGAACTCTACTTTCATTCCTATTTAATATTTAATGGAATTAAAACATAATGATACATAATTGTATTCCAGTATGGTATCATATATAATATAATTAAAAATATCCTTTATACGTACCACATATGGTATAAATGAATCAAATCATTTTGAGGGGGCGGTAGTCCGCACTTCCTTAAATGAAGACATCACGTTTACCTATAATGGAAACCATAAAGGTATGACATAAATGAAAAATACAGAAGCTTAAGTAAAACATAAACATATAATATATCATATATAAATATAGTGTCATCTTAATGGCCACCTTTTAAGGTGTTAGAATAATGTTGAACAATCATCGTTTCGTGAGGCAGAAAATCGCCAACCACAGAAACTGTACGTTCATTAACAATTAGACGAAGGTGTGTGTAAGTGTAGCTCAAATACTTATTATAAAAACATCCTAGTATATTAAATATACTGGATTTGTTACAAAAGAAATGAATAAAAATAGTTTAGGGGGTTGGAGAAGCAAAATAAAACAAAAGGACACAAGTGAAGACATTGCCTTAAAATCGGGTAACTCCCTTTGGTTTGAGATCAAAGGCTTCCTTGGGAAGACTTATGCCCAAATTGAGGCTTCAAGGAGTTATAGAGGGATTTGGAGAGACAAAATGGTCAGGGGTTGGCCGATCCAAGGCTTTGGAAGTGTGGGTAAGAAGGTAGAGGTGGGGGCCTTTTATAAGAGGAGAGGAGGGGCACTCTTGGAAAGGTATAAAATGTAACTTTATTTTCAAATGGTTTTCGGATTTTATTGGTCCTAAATAGATTTTTTTGAGGATAAGGTGATAAGGTTTCTAAATTCACCCATAAAATTGGTTTCGGACATGTGTAGGTCTTAGATTTTACATTATCTTTCCATTTTATTTAAATAGTTAAATAATGAGGCCATCGCTGCATCATCTTGATGTCATAAATAATTTAATTTATTTAATGTCTAAAAATTATAAAAAAATACTATGATGTAGGACATATTTTTATCTTTCCAATTAATATTTATAGTCCAAAAGATCATTTATTTAGACAAAATTAAAAATATTTTACTTAGGTGATACATTCTTTGTTACATTTAACATTCTTTAAAAATAAAAAGATAAAAAGTCACTTTCTCACAAAAGTGATTCCATGGGGCCCCCAAGTTTGGCACAAGGCATCCCATGGTCGGCCATGAGGGAAGAAGTTGCCTTATGACACATTTTTTGGTTATTTTTTTATTATTATGATATTATCTTATTAGCTATAACTACCCGATTACTCATTAATCAAATTAATTAAAGATAATTACCGTCGTTACTATTCTTAATGTCCAAAAACAAAAGAGTCTTAATGAAATAATTTGGACCCTATGATTCCAAATATGTAATTCATTTTACCAAATTCCAAACACATAAATTTCAATAATTTATTTAAAAAAACATCCCGTTGTCAAAACAAATACCCGGTTTTTTAGAAACAATATTTAAGAAAAGTTTGGCACTTGTTTATGCCTAATTCCAAAGTGAAATTAATCCCAATGACCATCATTGAATTACATGGTAAAACAATATTCTAATTACACATTAAAACAAATTAAAAAGATAATATAACCATATAATTAAATTACATGAAAAAGTAGTTTTGATGTAAAATGCAGTATTTTTCACTATTCATTGAAAAATCAACATTGTCAGAAAAATACCAAAAATTAAACCAAGGTAAATTTAAATGTCCCAATCATAAATAATATGTTTTTTTTGAAAAATAAAGCTTATAAAATTGTCCAAAAGTGGATTTAAAAGGGGTTATCCATCAAAATGCGGTTAATCGACCTTTTAGAGAATATTAGAGTTTTACGCTTAAAAACTGGATTCATTTGCATTTTTAATCCTCTAACATTTATTATAAAGACAAAAAATATTTGACAAACATATATAATCATTTTTTAGTTAGTTCTGTTCATTCCCGCAATTACAATGGCTAGGCGTTAACTACCATTTAAAATAATATTATTTTATTATTAGAGTGCAACGTAGGATTCCCAAAAAACTCATTGTTGAGTATTGGGTACGCCATTAAGCATAGCATCCCCTTTAAAGTAATATTAATATTTTATTCACAAATGTGGATAAATATAAATATTTCATATTATTTTTTTACCTGGGGTGTTACAATAGTGGCCCATGTTGTCACTCTTCTAGGTTTACTAATTTTTTTTGATTTTTACATCGAGAGATAATGAATTTTCATATTAAATCAAAAAGTGTTTGGGATGGGAATTGATAAGATATTTCACATGATATGATATAAGGTGAATGGATTGATATATTTACAAAAGAGTGTTGGGTGATACACAAATATAGTATTCTTATGGTTTCAGAAGTTATAAAATATGATACAATATATGGTGAAATATCATAAATTCAGTTTTGATTCAGTTAATGTGGGGGATTAATGGGAATATTCCATAAATCATTATAAGTATATATGTTATATATAACCAGTATTCTATTGCATTAAAATAAGGGTTTTTATTCCCGTGGAATTTAAAAATACTCAAAATATATAAATAGTTATCATTTATTGATTCTCCCACAAAGACATTAATTTAATGTATTATTATATAAGATTATTCTTATCATAATTTTACCATGAAATATCTATACGAGTTTCCCAAACCATTTACTCAGTCATTATAATTATTGAGCCAATTTGATGGCCCTAGGAACATCCTTGGGAGATATTTTAGTCACTAACATGTTATGGAAATGGGTGTGATATAAATTCATGATTGGGAGAATATTAATCTACCTAATGCATTATTTATTCTTTTCTCCTTATCCTTTTCTGATTCTAGAACATTATGGGATAATGAATAATCTTTAAGGTACAACATGTGACTTAGAACATCAAGAACAGACACTAAAGAGGAGGGTTACTTTTTTTGTCCAATCATAGGATTTTTTGCAAACAAATTTTATGATGTTTGAAGGTCAAAGATTTGGTAAATTAGATCAATAGAGTATAGTATTATTTTTTATAATAGTTTGTAATATGTGTATTTTACATGAATTTTCATATTACCATCTATGGGTAACATTGAAATGGTGGTCTCATTCTTCTATTTCACCTACTAATTGTTTTTACCCCTTTTAATATCCTTCAATTTTATGATCTATCTCTCAAATATATTACATTTTTTCATATCATATATTATTTATATGAACTAAATGTAATTTTTTTAATTTTCTTGTCACTTTGTATGGAATCTATCAAAAGAATGTATTTTATAGAAAGCCTACTTTATTTCTCTGCACGATGGTGAATATTTTCCTTCTATGACCATAAATTTTAAAAAAATCAAAAATATTTTTACTATAGTATATTGATTTATTAAACTCAATTTTTTAATTTCTTAAATTCTATAGAAATATTTAAAAATAATTTTCATATCATTTTCTGAATTATATACTTTATACCATGGCTTAAATATAAAATTTGTTTTAATTTATACAACACAGAGTTAATTTATTTCCATTTTCACTACAATTTTATTTGAATCATCCTTTATAGGATTCAATTTTTTCTTTATAGAAAATATTTTTCATAAAATTATAGGAACTATTAGACATTAATTATATGATTTTAAAATGTAAAGGTTATTTTCTTCAAAGTAATGTTATTGGTGTGTCTAAATGGAATTTGTATCTATAAAACCAACATTGATGTTTCCTTCTATTAATATAGGATGTGATCCATTATTACCATATTTATTATTTTTTTGTATGGTTATTTAACATGATAATAAAATTGTGATTAAATTTTATTTACTTTCCATGGGTTATCCTAGGATGAAATGATACATGTTTTCATGATCTTTAGGAACACATATGAATTTATTATTATAATATGATGGGTGGGTCCATTAAATACCTATAATATATTACGTAATGGTTAATGTTTTTTAGATCAATAAGTATGTTGGTGGTTCTCTAAAATGTAAAATAGGGTACAAAAGATGTTATCCCAAGCCCAAAAAGGGTACCTAAGATGATATCCCATGCTGAATGAGGGTTCACATGTGGTTAGAACTTTCCCAGCATGTCAGTAATTTTTGGCCGATATCACTGGAAAATGAATTCAATGATTTTTATTATTCGTATTTTTTTATAAAAATCACTAAGAAATTTTCTTATTTTTATGATATGATCTTTTGGCCCCTAATATTGGATTCTTCTTTCATTCATGCCTTATGATGATGAAATATTATATGAATAAATTATGGTAAATGAATTTTTGGATATGATTATTAAATGATAAGGTCAGATTTTCATAACCTTATACTCATGTAATGATGGCATATGATCGTTGAATGATATTTCTAATGATTAACCGTACGAAGAATCTAATCTTACCCTTTCCTATGTTTCCTTAACCAAGGTTATGAGGAAATGTTTTATAATTGGTATGACTAAGAATTATAAAATCTAATTATAAATTTGTTAGATATTATGATGAAATCTATATAAATATGATGATTATCTATCTATTCTCACAAGATACAAAACCATTATAGTCATAGGGTTTTTATTTTTATTTCATGTTTTGAATAATCATCTTAAAATAATGTAATATTATATATGTAATTTTATGGTAACCTTAACATTAAGGGTAATACATTTATATAATCAATCATAATCGTAGATGGACTATATACCATGTGACCACAAGTGAACCTCCCCTAATTCTAGAGGCATATGACTAGTAGTGAGGGTCTATAAAGGTGTCCTAGTGTTTTCGATCACCTTATAACACTGTGAATAATAAAAAATAGAATGAAAAAAATATATAACATTAAAGAAAAACTAATATAGGATGTATAGAAATATAAATATATATATACAAATTAAAATGTGGCAAATCCCAAAATTTTTATTACATACATAAAATTCACAACACATTTGGTTAGTTACGTATACACGCTATAATAAAAGGAAATAAATATGTTGTTAATAATTTATCTCTAATATGTATCACACCCCATGATATTTATTCCATCTAATCTATCCATTGTAATTTCCAACACATATTCTATAGGGTTATTCCTATCATGTAACCACATCCAGTGACCTCTTCTCAGGTACCCAGGTGAAATAGTGACCTAATAATGTGTTACTAAAAAACATAATATTGAAATACTGACATAGTCACATATTAAATGGAAATTAAATAATAGGATCAGGTAATATTCCATGAAAAAATAAAACAATTTTGAATAATTACTTTATTAAGCGGAAAATACCTTATTTGGCCAGGTGCCATGATATCTTTGAGCCTATTATGTGGATTTTAGAACATTATATACCTAATATCATTCAATTTTTGATTATTATTTTTCAGATCATTATCAACCATGAATGGTTTTACATGTGACAAGGTTTATCTGAGACCATCATGATGATCATTCCTCTAAATATAATAGACTAAGGTTTTCCTAGGATATGTATCATGTAACAGTAACCTCACATATGAGAGTTTTATCATTTGAGAATAATCCCATGGGTAACATAGACTTGGGGAATGATCCTAGAGGGATCAGTACCAATATACCATATCAATTTCAGATATATACCAAAGGTATCCCATATTTTTGAAACACTAATAACCCTTATGGGAGTTTTCATAGTTGTGGGTATAGATAATATGTTTCAGGAACCTCCCATATGGATGATTTCCCAACCAGTATTATCACACACATATATATAATCACAACTCTTTGTATATTCCCTATACATATTAAAAAAGTCTACCAATATGTTTGTTTTCTATTTCAAAATATTATACCATGAAGGAATATACAGTGTCTGAAAAAAGGGATGGAAATGGTGTTATATGAATTCCTAATACCATCATTATAACCCAAAGCACAACACAACCTCTCACTAAGGTCAACACATCACTAAGGCTGCAACTAGGGTCCATATTCTCAATTGTGTCTCCTATAAAAAATTTATACTAAGAGCAATTCACACTAATCGACATCATCAATTGGGTATTATAAAATTGTAGGATACCATATGATTTCAACATAAAAAACAATCAATGAGACAACCAAAAATTTTCACTCTGGTTCAGTCAATATATTCAACAGATATTGGTCTTCCCAATTTCAATCCACCCTGTACAAGTCACATCTGACAGAATAGATCACTCACCGTAGGTTATTATTATGAACATACTAGGTCATGGGAATAAAAAAAATTCCACAATGTCTACTCAGGATAGGAATCCTAGTTATCACTCTTTTCTATAAAGAGATGTCTATGGTTCATACAATAGGTTTGATATCATATATTCCTTTTAGTCTCACCCCTTCATAGGGGATCACACATATATTGTAATTTCTAATGCCAAGGCGTTAACCATTAATGTCCAAGGCAATATTTCTAATACCAAAGTGTCTCAAGGCCTTATCACATTGTATATCCTCTTCAAGTAGTTAAATTTTAATTTAAACAATTAACATCAATTAATAACACAATTAGATAAAAATAATGACCCCATAAGTGTTGTGACCAATAATTTCATTAACTTTTTAAAAAATTCATAAATTCTAATACAAAAGTATGCATACCCCCTAAATATGATGGTTATTTTCCCCTTATTTTTTATATAATAGATTTAGTATCCTTGTCCTGTCTTTGACCATCTAGTCTCAAAAATGATAAACTAAAGTCATTTAAATGAAATAATCTCTTAATTATATCGATTCATAAATAATTAATTAATTATAAAATTAATAAATAATTAGTTAATTAAATTTAAAATAATAATATTCTATGAAAAATTACTAAGTCATTTCCCCACACTCGAACCAAGTCCAACCATCCAATATAGGACTACAACTGACCCTCAATTCCCCCTAGGTGAAATTAAAATCACACATCACAGATTCTATTATTATTTAATATAAATAAGATTAGATTCTAAATAAATTCTGAACATTGATATTCCTATAAAAAATGTTTATTGAAAGCATTTAGAAGATTTCTTAGGATTTCATCATCCCAGGCTAGGTAGGATACACATGTGAATTAAATATTTTAACCATGACATGGTAAAAAAAATTCTAAATACTAAAAAAAGGAAAAAAAGATTCTAATAGAAAAGAGGAGGACAAATGAGGATAATAAAAAAAATTATAAATTAAATCTTCAACATATTCGAAATAATATAACTTCATATATGGGGAATAGATGAATATAAGGTAAGAGGAGAGGTACAGGTTCATATGCTAAAATAGAAGAGAAGGAGGGGATCACCCTCTCAAAACACTAAAGGGGAAATATAAAAAACATACCCCCATTTGAAACACCCATCAATGAGATGGTGGGACACCATATGATTGGCAATCCTGGTAAAATCATTGGATGATATCTAGGAAACTCTCAAATCATTGGATCCAAACTATATCCACAGGAGACCCAACTGCCTATGATGCACTCATAAACCACCATGACATCATTTGAACACCATTCCATATCTAAAGAACCTATTTTGATGGGTTTAAACATTGAAAACTCCATCTCTAAGTGTGTTACTATTTTGACCAATCTAATAGGATAAAAATATAAATATCTGTTGAATATAAAATACCTAAATCGAATGAAGGTATTATAATCTCACAACTATCTTATATATCACCCAAGAGATGTCCTAGTGGTCATATATTCATTCCTAATAACTGATGTCAGTTATTAAAGAAAAATCCAAATGAATAAATTGAATTTTCGAACACCCAATGTCTTTTCAAAGAAAAAAATTAATCATAAGGTGATCACCCACCAAATGAAGTGCCAACACATGGAACCATCCCTGATATAGTGGGATAAAACATGTGTGGACCTATCCTTCCAAATACATGATAGATTCATAGTCTAAATAATTATCCTACCAATGGTACTCTCCACCAAATTAAATTGTGTATAGATGCTATTTTGGAAGCATTTGACATTCAACCATTGGAATTTCCAATTAAAAATATACAGACATGCTATAATGAAAAAATATATAGTTCCCCAAACCCATTATCAAACATTGTTGAAAACACTAATACTACTATGGTTCAAAAAAACTTTTAATGATATGAAATGAATCAATGCTTCCTTCACTCCTAAGAATCCAATATGACTATCGAATTTTCCTCAAACATTCCTATGTAACATTGAATACACACCTATGAGGTCTGAAGGGATATAACCAGTGTAGTTTCCTACTGACCACATTCCATATCACATATAAACTCTAGTCATATTTCTTCTAGGCGACCCTTCTGGAAAACACATGTATCTAAGAAGTGGTGTGTCACCAAAACCACCACCATGATGCTAAGATTACATGAATTATACCATCATAATCCAAACTCACTCACAAAAGTAATTATTTAACTTTCAATAAATAAACATGGTACAATATCAACCCATCAATACCATCATAATTTTATTCCAAACATGTCAATACAACACTAACCCAAGCTCCCTCATCTCACTTTATATCCATCTCAATCCCAAATACATATCATGGTATTGATTAACTAATAAATATAATATCCTACAACAATGACCCTACTAACATTGGGTAGTGTCAACTATGACTGATAGGAATCTCCCCACTATTGTAATGTCATTGTATTCGACTCACTTGATCAAAACATGATGTATATTTCTTTCACCCAATGAAACCTCCAATGTGATAATTAGTCAAGGAAAAAATTATTCATTCAAATTTCCTACCTAAAACATAAATAATTTTTTATTACCAAAAAATGTGTGTTCATCATTAATGAAAAAGGAATTTCTCATAATAAAGAGGGTCACAGTTTAAAATTTCCAATGGTGAACAACCCACAATATCTCTTACAGAAAAACCCTAATCATGGTTTAAATAAATAAGACATTATAAAAACATGTGTTCTACTCCTCCATATCCACACTCAAACTTCACATGAACACATCATAATCCAATCAATTTGAATCTCAAATCGATTGTAGAACCATACCCAATCTAGTCAATGGTTTACCCCTATATATAGGGATCCACCAGTCATCACCATAAGACATGTTCATCAAGGAACATTTGAAATTCCATTAAATTAATTGTTCTAATGAAAACAGTACTTGTCAGAATATCAAGATCTATATAACGATTTTTATCCAGCATGTCCCACCTCAATCTCATATAAAAAATAGGTATATGATCTTCAACCACACAATTTTTAAATTATTAATAATTATAGAATGAGTAAAAATCATCATACAAAGATAAATGTGTTGGGACCACTTTGTGTATAAGGTTGTATTTGTTGTCAATAGTTGTCAATGAAGATAAAAATGAAGGAGATCAAGATGTACTCTAATGAAATGGCGGAATGGTAATTTAGATGATGGTTGTACTAATAATAAGTTCAAATAACATGTGTCAATGGTGACACATTGTTTACAACAGTGAAGAATGGTGAGGTATACTCCGTCATAGAATGACTATAGAAGAATGGGGTTTTGATGAAGATCATACAATTCTCCTTGATTGCATGAGAACTATGCAAGAGACTTCTCGAAGAATAGAATTGTGTGATTTTCATGAAGTAGAGAATGATGATTGAAGACTAAGACAATGTGGAAGATATTTGAATAATGAGATGGTCATGCACATCACATTGTATCAAAATATTATGATCCTAAAGCTGATACATCAAAGGATAAATATAATGATAGTGGAGTTGGTGAAGGATACAAATCACCAAAAATATGTTTTTTTAATGTGATCGTGTTTATTGACAAAAGATATTTCATGGTGGCATTTTGACTTCAAGGGATGTGGATAACAATCCATGTTTGATTCAAGAACGTCGATAAAGGAATGGATGATCTAGAGGTGGTACAAATAGAACAGATACAAGTTGGATCCATTTTCCAGTGTTTGCCAAATTTTTGGGACTGAAAATCGACAAATGGAGAAAATTGGATTTGGAAAAGAAACTTCAGTGCTGTGTACTTGAAGGGAAGGGAACATTAACACCATGTGTATTTCAAGATCAGAACATGGAAAAATGGAAAAGGGATAAGTGTCGCACATGTTTTGGCTTGGTCGCGCAAGTGACTTGCACGCCGGTGCCTAGGAGGATTGGAAAGATGCACGATAGATGTTTTTTAAGATCATATCTTCAAAATATTGAAAAGGATAGAGGTTCGCGCAGGTATTGGTTGGGTCACACAAGTGAGAAGGGCAACAGAGGCTAGGGCAGATGAGATGCACGCCAGAACCAGCACGTCGAGGGAAGACTTGTGCGCCGCAGTGTAGGGTACCCGAATTCCTATAAATAGAAGAGCACCCCTACTCATTCGGTATAGTGTTCAAGACATAGAGATTGTTCGAGCTCTCGTCACATAGGTGGTTGAGCCATGCAAGTTGTTGTTGGGCCGCACAAGTAGAGGTTGCGTGCCGATTGTTGGTTGCATGTCCAAAGTGGTTTGGGAGTTAAAGGTGCTGAGTCTCACATGTTTGGAGTTGAAGGAGGCAGTGTCTCTCAAGTCAGTTGGTGTCACCTGCGCGCCGAATTTTTACCACGCAAGTGACTTGCATGCCGGTCTCAGAGAAGTGCGCCGTGTGAGGTTGAAGTACAACCATTTTTTTTGGAGCTGCACAAAAGAAAAAATATTTAATAATACCTTTGGTGCAATGTGAGAATAGTATACAAGTACAATTTAGACTTCTATAGAGCATCTACATACAACAGAAGATGCATTCTTTTGAAATGATGAAGAGAACTTCACGTCTTTAAACAGAGTGTGACTTCACCAAGGGCAGTGTCCCAGAAGGAATCAACAGGAGTGACCCGAGGGACGTAGTGAGCTATCCCAGAACCTTTTGTAATGGTAGTGAGTCTGGCATATAGTGACTGTTCCCGAACCTTTGTAATCCACAGCTAGTGAGGTTTATTGGAACTCGGTACGACCGACAACTTGTCGGTGTATGCTCTTTGGACGTATCCCTTAGTGGTTAACAAAGTAAAAATTGATGTGTCATCTCTTTGCATGTGAATGTTTCATTACAGATCATATCCATCATACAAGTTTTACCAGTTCCTACCAACCTGGTAACAAGATCCTTGGTTTTAAAAGAAAAACTTGATACCCTGATTCACTCCTCCCTCTAAGGGTGTCCGGCAGTCCTACAAAATGTCGACCAAGACATGTTAATTTCATGTAGCCATGTATCCCTCAACAGTACTCATCAAAATGGTTCACTTCACCTATGACCTAATTCACTACATACATAGCTCAGATCTAGATCCATTCCAAACCTATGAGATTGTACCCATACTCTCATCATACTTCTATTTTTTACATAAAATCAATAGGTTCAAACACCTTAGTGGTAATTCCGTTTGAAGAATGTCCTAATACTATCACTCTTGGTGCTTTCTCAATAACTAGTTACATCATCTTTATTATGTTGTATGATCTAGAGTATCTCATGTGTAATAGTCTTGAACAAAAGTTCTATCCCATGTTTTCCTTATCTTTTCTAGTAATATGTCTTAGATAAAACCTGCCATAGTATCTTCACCAATGTTAAAACTCTATCCCACTAAGGACCTATTTAATTAAAGATGTCTCATGATATCCCAACCATCCTAATAATTTGAATATCTGAAAAGGAAAAAACACTTGAGATTTCATCCATGATCCTATCTCAAAATACCGTGGAAATAAAATTCCAAAACACACATTGTATTGTCTTAAAACAATAAAATTCATAGAATCATTGACTATTAATCATCCCACAAGGTAAAAATTACCCCAATAATCCACACATTGAACTATTAATGTATAATAAAAAATCCTTAGGAAATACTTCCATGGCCCAGGACATAATCATATATGATCAATATCTAGTGAATCACCATTACATAGTTTTGTTAAGTAGAATTTTATTACATACTTCTTGTGATAACACCTTTTTGGTTGTTATTAACACACTAAACAACAAAACCTGAGTAGTAATCACCCTAATCGGCCTAATAAAAAGAAACCAGTGGCTATGTTGATTTAATAAGGTCACTAAATGTACATTAATAGAGGTACTGAATCATCATCATAAATATTCAGATTCTTATAATAGAATCACATGAAAGTACATTAAAATGAATTATATGTTAGTGTCATCCCACATGGGTATAATTCAACAAAATACTTATTTGGTAATGTTCTATGAGCAGTTTTGTGGGAAATTTAAATATATGAACTATAGTATATAGTGAATTATCACAGTAGTAGTTTCATAAATCATGTGAATCCTATCATTTGAAAATTTATAATGAAATTACTCTTGAAAATATAGTCCATGCTTCAAATCTTAAACTGGCCTCTTATGAATATTTAATGATGAAAAAATCAATAACACATCAACCAAAAATCCCAAACCATATGTGTTTAATTCTAGTTGAAAATAAAAAATAACTATACCAACATAATCTATGAACATCAATTCTCAACCTTAGTAAAGTAAACATTAACCAAAAGTGTTTTTATTATGAATCAATCCAGATTTCCCAAGAAGATCTGTTATTTTGTGATGTATCCAATATACTGATTCCTAAAAAAGATATAAAAAAATAAAAAAAAAATTGATACAACCTTTTAGAAGTGACTTTTGGTCACTTTGTATATTTTTTGGGGCAATCCCCTTTGTTTCCACAAAGAGAACCTCTCTACAGGCCATATAATATAAATATTTATTTACTAACCATCAAAGATAGACTAAAAAATTAGATTAATTTAATTAGGAGATAATAAATAAAATGAAAAACATCTCCAAATAGTATTGTCATACATAAAATAACTTGCCCATTAGGAACGTTACATATATAGACTATAATTAAGGAAAATGTAATTTATAGATCCATGAAATATCATATCCATATAACATCAATTGATCATAACACCATCTGTGATATCTATGGTTCACAATATAAAATATACCTCTTTAATGCGAATAAATTCTTTGGATCCCATGTTTAGTGGCTGCCAAAGCTAGATGTGATTAAAAAATATAGCAGCACACCACCAACACAGTCTTCTACTGACTAACAATACAGAGGCATGGGACTGTAAAATTATTTTATAAAAACTGTGAAACAACAAAAAATTAACTAAAATACACAAACAATAACTTGTTTTTTCTAATGCCAGAATTTTATGAGAACATCATGTTGAACATGAAAACCCATATAACAGGTAACATACAATTATGGATCATTATATATATGACCCGTATTGATTATACATAGCTTAGTTGCTTCCTTGGAATCTATAAGCACATATTGATGACCATGTCTCACAATAAAATATACCGATGTTTACCTAGTAGAAATACCATGTTAAAATGATCTCCCATAGAAGATTTTTCTCTTCTAGGGAATAAGACCATAAGTTCCACTTACTTATGTAATTCACTTAGAAATATCTAAGAATTATACCAGATCAACCCCAACACTCTATCCTTTGAATATTAACTAATTTTGACACAATCCTCAAATAAATGAGTTTTATTAGCTATGAATATGACATAAATATAAATATAAACACCAAATATAGGCATTAATTCTATAAATGAACACCCACCTAGTATGTTTCATTTCAAAATAAACTATACTGACACCATATACCATGTCCCAAACAAAAGAAGGAATTGGGGTTTTAGAGATTCTCAAATTCATCATCACAGCCCATAGCTCAACACACCCTCATACTAGGTTTGGCATGTAAATAGGGTACTTAGTAGATTTAATTCACTATACCAATTATTTGGTCAACATTTGACACTCAGAGGATATCCTTCTCCCTGAAACCATCAAAATGGTTTCATAAAAGTATCAGCTATATAATGTTTTACACATGGACAACAACAAAATTAATGGAACGTGAATTATATTGGCCTATTTGGTCACCTTGGGATGGTCTGTATAATCATCATGAAATTTTTTATAATAATGGTGTACCCTCAAAGGCCTACTCACAGTAGACGGGGGGAACACTAACCATAGATGAAGAATCTGGATGTCCTCTTCTGATATTGATCTTGAATACCATATGATAATGATGATTCCACTATCTTCTTGTAGAATCATCAAAAAATATGAACTAGAAGAACCAATTAATTAGAGATGGTGGTGGAGGATAAGAAATTATGTGAATGAGAGACGATAATCCCCATTAATCTATGGGAAATTCCCTAGAAAACCCCCAACTCTATATTGATAAAAGGGGACAAGGAGGAGGAGTTGTTCCATTTCATCTTTCAAAAGATACATGGAAGAGGGGATCTAGATCCCAAAATAATGATGGTAATTTTTAAAATTTTATCCCATTAAAACTCCCACTAGAAGGTTGTTGAGCCTAGTAGAGACTTAGGGCCACAAAACATGCCCCCTATGAGTCATTGGCTACAGACTATATCTACAACCCACTAGGCATCCCCATTTTCTCTCATGATTCTCTAAAAAAAGAAATCTACATCTATTCCATTTATAATACAACACTATAGAGGTGTTATAACTTTCATAATTTTATCCTATAAATAAGTTAAAAATATGACCCATCCACTAAAAAATGGATTTTCTCCTCAATTTCAAAATTCTCAATGGTTCTGTAACATTACATTGAAATTTAATACTGATATATTTACAATAAATATAAATTATAATTATATAGCATAAATTCATAATAACATCCATTTAATAATACTATAATATATATTATATATATTACATTATTATAAAATAAATATAATATAAAAATAACATTATATAACATTTTTATATAGTAAATACAAAACAATAATTTGAATCATTATTATTATATAATGTAAATATAATGTGATATAACATAAATATAACATTATATTTATGTAAAGAGTTTACTTTATATTTCTTATATATACATTGTTTTTGCATTATATGGAATTACACAATATTAAATTTAAGTTTTATAAGGGTATATGTATATTGCATAACTTATGTATTTACACATATATATTATCATATAAATACTATATTTTTTATTATGTATATGCAATATTTATGTCTTATAATTTTATATTTACATTGTTTTTTGTTATACATACATTTTCATTTTTCATATTTTTATAATAATCATATTATATATTTTTTAATATGATTTGAAATATAAATATAATGTATATATAAAATTGTTTTTATATAATATTATGTTGTTTATATGTCAAATAATTTTCTTTTTGATATATTTTTATGATATATAACTTTATATTTGAATAAATATATCATTATGATAAAATTATTTGTTGTGATATAAAACAATATTTAAATTATTTAAAATTTTTAAATGATATAATTATAATATATTTATATTATATTTATGTTATAGTTATACTAAATATTGTCTTAATAATTTTATATTTATTTTATATATTTATATATTTTCATTATATTTATATTATATAATGAAAATATAACTTCATGTAACATAAATATTAGATCATATACCATTGTAAAAAAGATATTACATAAGATAAAGATATTATTTATTATTAATTTTATTAATTGTTGTAAATTAATATTTATTTCAAGGTATTTATATTTATTATATAATATAAATAACCCATTAACATTTATTATTTAATTATTATCATTAATTAATTATTAATTATTTATTAATAATTTATTTTAAAATTTATGTTAACAGTTATTATTTGTTATAAGATATGTTTATTAATAAATTATAATATGAAATATATATTGGTTAACTCTAATATAAAATAATTTCTATTATTCTAGAGGAAGGTTCGGTTTTAACTGCACCTTGTGCCTCATTCTGATAAATATGGGACGTAAGATATTTATTTTGGCTAGATAATTAATTTTTTTCTGTATTATAAAAATTTATCAATTAATTATCCCATTATGGTTTTCCAATTTTTTAAATATTTATTAGCTAAATATTAATCCCATAATTTTTCAGAATATATAACATTGAGCCCCACATCCCCTTATGAGATCAAATCTAGCCCTAAATGTTGTGTTTTTTGTTAATTTTTTTTCAACTAAACCGAAAACAATTTTCAATAGAGTTCAAAAGATATAGATGATCATACAAGGGAATCCAATAGTGAATATTTAGTGTAGTTATGTAGAAGATTCCCTCAAATTCACTCTTATGGATAATGATCCATTATGATTACTTCTTTTTTGTATGGGGTGTTTATTTGGAGTCTATTTGTTAGTGGGTTTACAGAATGATTCAATATTGTATTAGATGTTTCCAATTTTAATGGGGTGTTGACTGTGAATATTTATGGTCATTTCACATTATTTACAATATGAAGGCACACACATACACACACATAGATATATATATATATACAAATATTTTCATATAAGTGGGGACACAAATGTGGTTCCTGCTAATCGGATATGAGTTTCTAACTAAACATTCCAAGACATTTTAAATTATGATAAATGAAGTTATATATTTTTTACTAATGTGTATCTTCTATAATAAAACTCATTCAATATTTTCCCATGGAATTATGATGTTTTTATTAACTACATAATATATATTTTGTTATTTTCCAATAATATATTATGATAGAATTTATTTACATCACATGGTTTAAATATAGGAGTTCATACTTTTTCAAATTATAAGTCTTTAATGGAGGCATTTATCAAATAATCCATTATCTGGGGGTATTTAGAGATTTTCGGTTACAATGGAAAGGGTCGTAGATTGATGTTTTCTTTGTAGTTTTTACTATATTTCAAATGATAAATTGAGTTCTATTCATATATTTCTACTAGAATGGAAAAATTTCTCCTCGAAAGAAATTCCATGTCCCACTTAGTGGTGTCAAAGTGATTGGTTCAGCATCATTCAAAACATTTAGGTTCCTCTAATATTTGGAATTCTGGTTTCTTTGATTAATTTTATAACTATTATGAGAATAATTTCATCCATGGAGGGATGGTTCATATTTACATGTTTGATGGGACCGACTCTCCATATTGGAGAAAGTGAAAAGAGGATATTTTAATATAATAACATCAAAATATAACTATATCTGATGAAGGTATTAAAATAATGGAAAATATGGACTGATTGTAGTTAGAAAAAAGGGTTTTGGAATTTACTTGGATGTCACTTATTCAGAATGTTAGAATTATCATTCTTGAGAAGAAAACTATAAAAAAATTATGAATGAATTTGAAGATGTATAAGAAGACTGCATCTATAAACAATCATCTCTTGTTTTAATAATTAATCATCATGGTTATATCAAATTAATAGAAAAAGTTATTTTTAAGGATTCATTATGATTTCAGTGTATCTCAAATTAGTGATGGTAAAATAAACATATGATGTATTGTATTATCTATTTCATTATTCTCTTTGAAAAATATAGGATACCATGGTAACATCTATGAAAATATCTCACAGGAATAAATTTTTTGTTCTTGATTAAATTCATAACATGGTCTTACATGAGGTGTTGAGATAGAATAAAGTTAAATATCTAACCAAAAGTTCTATCAAAACATTTATTTAGGGAATGTCAAATCATTAGAGGGAATATTAGAGGAATTTTCCTTCCAATTATATGTCCCAAAGAAGAAGTCTATCTAATGATATAGTTTAGGTTCTAAATATAATATTTTTTGGAATACGTAACTTATCAAAAGAGACCTTCATAACCACTTGTAGACATCACATTCAAGATAGACAGACTCTACCAGTGAAATTAAAAGTGGAATCAACTTGTTAATTTTTTTTTCTCATTCCTAATGTGTCATGGTCTGTTGAAATTGGTGTATCATTTCACTGAAATAGTGAGTAAGGGTACATGGTTGATAGTGTTGCAAAATTCATTGGTTGAGTATGTCTAGTAGATTATAAAATACTTGATATATTTTGGATTATAGATGATACCATTCATATAAAAAATGAACGTTTCCTAATAAAAAATGATGTTATATATATTTTGGGTCTACAAAAGATCCTCATATCAATGGTACAAATTGATGATGCATGTTTAGAAATGGTATTATTTAATTTTATGTAGAATATCTATAGAGGGTATATGGTGACTACTTTTGAAGTATTAATTGGAATTTTTTACATGACTAAATGTAATGATAAATTTGAATTGAATGGATTCAAATAATCATATGTTCTAGAAAGTTGGTACTATATGTTTGGTCACCATAATGATATGAATTTTAATGTTAATGAAATAAAGGGTTTATATAAACATGATCAAACTATCCCTGGAATATTTTAGAGATATAAATTGGAGAAACATAAGTTATATTTTATCATTTATAATTTTAAACCTATGAATAAAATGATGGAAAATGTACATTAAATTGATGTGGGACTTTCACCTTTCATTTATAATAGAGGATCAATGATATTTGTTAAAGTCATAGATGATTTCACTTGAAATTTCTGGTCTGAAATAATGAATAATAAATTAAATGTATATCATCAGTTCTTTCAATGGAAGGATTCGGAAAAAGAGAGTTTGAACGAATGTTCTGCTATCACCAGACATACAATGGTGGGGTGTAAATTAGACACAACTTTTGTAAAAAAAATTAAATAAAGTGCATGATATATGAGAATCCAATTCTAAGAACAACACAATAAATTGTGTAGAAAAACGAACGAATCATAATTTTAAAGACTAATCCCATAGTATGAAGAATTAATCTAAAATGCTTAAGAAACATTTATGGTGGAAATAAATAGAAATTTCATTGGGTGAAATGAAGTCTGGTTATAGTTGTAGGTCTCAAGGAAAATTGATTTAGTATGATACATGAGATAAACCACATTAAAATCATTTTGAACATTACCATGATAACATAACATTTTAACCAAGAAAATAATATTATTTGTGAAAAATTAAAATATGGTTTAAAAAAATTAAATGATGATTAAATATTTATAATAAATTTTATTTGAATTTATTTTTATTGGTTTAAGAAGTTATATTTCATTAAAAAATAAAATACATTGAAAAATGAGTTTTCATGAAAATACTTATCCTAAGTATAAATTTATTTTAACATTTAAATCCAATAAAAATATTTTTTACACTATTTTTTTGAGTTAAATAAAATTTATAAATATTTTTAGACATTTAGTTCAAAACAACACCAAATGGAAGCCTCCAAACATTCCACCAAATGCATTAACCCAAAAATATTTTTAAATTTGAGGATAATGTTAATTAAATTTATAATACACATCCTTCTGTTCCCAAATTAAAATTATTATTTTAAAAATTATTATTAAAATAAATTATCATAACATTGGCCAACACTAGTATTTCAATATCATAAATGAATGTGTTATAGGGATTTGGAATCCTTATATCATCGTTTTAAACCTATATTCACATTACCAAGGCAACAAATAATTACTATGAATTCTATTCATTATGAAGAAAATTGAGTGGATCATATTATATTATATTAATTATTTTGTATCAAAAAATTTAATATATTTTCAAATTTTTTATTTTTATGCTTGGAAAAATATAATTTTTAAATAATTATGAAAAATGAAATGAAATCTGTTGTAGAAAAATAAAATTTTAATCATAGAACTCTATTTAATCGTATTCCATATTTTAAAAATTCATTAGAAGAATGTTAAAAAATTTATCTAACATATAATATAAAAATTTATTTAAAATATTTAATCTATATTTATTAGTATAATTTAGTAAGATTAAAGGACATTGTCTATGAAAAAATATTTTTCCATATATGATCTATTGTACCGTTATATGATATTATATTCATTAATAACTAAATAATAACCAATGAATTCATTTTATATATGTGAAATAAAATACTTTTTAATACTTTATTTATTTTTATTCATACTCAAAAATGCAATGGTTAGGTGGTAAATGTGACAATATATAATAATGTTTTAACAGTATATCATGATTTTTAATGTATTTATTGCATGTAAATAAAAGAATCAATGAGACCAAATTTATTTTAAAAGGAATATATCAATAAATGTTAGGATGTTAGAGTAGAATTGTTTTTCTACAAATCATACAGATACTTCCACCCAACCATTTATGGATATTAATTAAGATTTAACATATTTAAATGTTTTTTTCATGATTTTTAAATAAAGAATGCTTTATTGGAATACGAAATTAGACTTCAGAATAGTGTGAGTCTTGTTTATTTGAATGAAAACACTATCAATATTTAACAATGATAATGAAAATGGGAATAATATTTTAGGGGATATTTTACCACACCATCAACACATGCATTCACAAATGGGAAATATGGCACCATGATTGTTCAATATTTGAATTATAAGACAACTGAGTGAAATATGACATAATACATCCTAATGGATAATTGCTTAATAATGGTACATGAGATATTTGAAATGGAATAATGTTGAAAATCAATCAGATCAAGCATGGTATAATTGATATATATATATATATATATATTATTGAGTATGATATTTGACCCCAAATAAAATTGGTTTAATTGGATGGAAATGTTTAAATCTTTGAAAGCAATATCTTTATAAAATTGGTATCTATATATTTATAAGGGGTGTAATGAATTATATAAATTGGTTATTATACGCCTATAAATTTAATTCATTAATGGATGAAAAATGGTGATTTTTTTTAAAAATCAACATCCACGAAACTGAAATTACCATTCTTACATCTCATTTCCTGTTTGAGATTCCATTAAAATCAATTTACAAGAATATGAGGAACATTTTTGGTTTCAAATAATAGATTCTTTTTAAATATCCCTTGTTTCCATAATTTATTGAATATATAAACCACACAAGATTTATATATAGAGTAATGGGATAACATTTTTTTCTAATGATAATTCATCAAAACCCCACTGTAATATACATTGTTTAGTTGTCAATAAACTTATTAGGGGAGGAACAATGTAATTATCTTCCAATATAGAGATTTATTATCATCCAAAACTGTTCAAATACATTATTAACCAATATCCTCATCATCCTTCTTGGTAAGGCATAGGTCCATGGTCTGAATGCTTACCACCAAACTAAATGTTGTTGGAATTATCTCTACAAAACCCTTCATCACTACCATCGTATAAAATATCATTATCTGATCTGTGGATATAATGGTATTTAGAAATAAATGTATTTTGGATCTTTTTTAAAATATTGATTTTTTAAACTATAATCCATTATTCAAAACTACAAACAATATACCGAAACCATATATACTAAACATATGGAATGAGTAATCTGTCGAATACACAGTTGATTGGGATATACATGATAAAATGAATATGCATATGTTTGTCATTATTAAATATTGGGTGATTATTTTTCTCATTAATTACCATTGTTTTAGTTTATTTTATAGTGAAATTTTTTTATAATGGGGAATAGAATATGGAAAAAAATAATTTATTTCCCCCTTTTGTTTTGTTTGGTTTATATTTTAAAATATAACACTAACAAATTTTTTAAGGGTTTCACTCAATACATTGAACTATAAAAAATTATTCACACAAGGGAACATAATATAAAAAAATATCTATTATGAAACTGAGTAACATGTGGATAAATATTTCTTTTTTTCAATATAAACCAATATTATGAAACCCATTAAAAACTTAAATTTTGAAACAACATCATTTGTTGTAGTTTTTTTGAATCACTTAATTACAACCTACAAAAGTGGATAATTTGGTCCAATGTCTAGCATTTAATTTCATAGATTTCAAGTAGTTGTTTCAGAACAAATTGAAATATAATAATAAAATCACACAACAATAAAAGGAAACCTAAAAATTTAATTACATTGATAAAAAATTAATATAATTTAGTTCGAGATTCTCTTATAGTCAATTACTAATGTATGTTAATTTTTACATTATGTCCCAAAAAATTTAAAATAAATGATCCGAGAAAACATTTTATAGATTATTCCCATCGATTGATATAGTTCCACCTCCATCCAATATTTGAATCCAGCCTCCAGTTCCCTAAAATCTATATTGATGACCTTATATCTCTTAAAGATCATTAGTTGATGTAACACCACCAATATCGAATTATAATGATTAGTGTAATCAAAATGAAAACTCTTAAATTTTCTTATTAAAATGTATTATTAATACATTTCAAATCATTGGAAAATAACTTACCCAATACCTTCAGGGTTTTTCCTTCATATGATTGAGGTCCATCTATATTTCATCATTTAAATAGGGGCCCCATGGTTTTTTGCTCCAACAATGATATCAACTATAACTTTTGTTTTTGGTACTCCATGGTTCTTCTTTGCATCACCATATTTTTTTATCATAATGTGGAAAACATACCTTTTTATTGACATGATTACTTAGAGAGAAAAACATTTCTCTCAAAAAACATAAAATCATCTATATGAGATAATTATATTCTCAATTTTAGGCACAATTATGTAGAAAATTATTCATTCCCTCATATCATTATCCCATAATTATTCTAAATGAGTCTCCATACATTTCTATAAAATAACTTTATATTAATGGAGAATCAACAGTCCCTATAAATGTCACAAACTAGGTCCATATTTACCATATCTGTAGATATTGAGTTACATTAATTTTCAGAGAACCAGATAACATTCATCTACGAGCTTCTTAATCATGTGATATTTTTAGTAAAATATGTATTTCAATTTATTAAAATAAAAAAATTATTTAGATGATTTATATCACTTTGATTAATATATAATAACACTACAATATGTTTTTTTGAGACCCACATACAAAACCTTCTATCATAAAATCAATTTTCATTCTTTAAATGTATCAACACACTATGATTTTATTATGGACTCTATAAATATCAATTGAGTACTTCATATATAACATTCAACAACTAAATTATAGATAAATATAAATTCCATGGTACATATTAGGCTTTACAAATTCCCTAAAAAGTTCATATCAAAATTAAATTTTTGTGGATTATCCTTTTGGAATCATCGAGAGAATATTTTTAAACATTAATATATTATTGGTTCCACTTAATATCTTCACAGCGATCCTTCCCTATTTTTTCGATTAATCTACCAAATATTTCCCATTATTGAAAATTTGGGGAATTTTATAGATATTGGGTCACAAAAAACATTCCATAAATGCTATATATAGATCATTTTACTTTTACTCAACCTCTTCTCTAGTTTTTAGTGCCTTCTATTTCAATTTTTTGGAATTTATTTCAAATGAGGTAGAGATAAAAATGGCTCCAGGAACTCCGAACCACTCTAATATCATCTGGTTATAAATTAACTAAGACAACATCAATGTTAATTTATTATTTTTTCTATAGATTCTCATTCCTAATATCCATTTGTATTCCTCAATGTCATTATTATTGAACAGCCAAAATAACTCAGTTTTAGGTATTAAATCCCATTCATATCTAAACATACCAAGAGAGTGAAATATAAATATAAGATATGTATTATGAATAAAATATCATTGAAAACCTTCATATATTATAAATAAACCACATTTCTCTAGTTATACTTCTATTATACTATAAATAAAAATACATTCTGTTAAACTTCATATGATCATTCTTTTTTATATAAAAACATTATCTATTTTTTCACAATTGGTTATATATAGATTGTTTAAATCATTCATGTTTCAAAATTATAGTATTCTTATTTTAGTTCTTCTTATAAAACTTGCTATTATATATATAATATTCCATGATGCAGGGGTTTTACAAAAAAAAATTACAAGAATCATTAAAAAAATAATGTGTCTAACAAGTAAAAATAAAATATTTCTAATGGATATTCCATAACTCAGATCAATACTATTACAAAATTAATTTATATTTGAAGGAATTCCCTCTATATTATTCTTCATTTAATCAATATACTGAATTTTTTGGTGCCTTATTTCCCACAAGATGTTCCAAAATAAGCATTATTTTGGATGAATGAATGGTGTCCATCATACACATAATGAAAAACTCTAACTAATTTTGATCATTGTGGCTTATTACCTCTATATATACATTATAAACTCCAATATCTATATGAAAAAAAACATGAGTCATTATCATACCATTGTAATTTCCTTCTTACTCTACCGTACCAACTCAACCCTTGTGGTTATTCTCCTTCAGGTTTTTCTTCTTTGAATAATATTCCTTGACCTCCCACAATAATTTTTACCAAGGAAATATTTCCTTTATCAAACTTTTGGAATCATACCTACATCACAAACACTACAAAAAACTATCAATTTCATTGGGAACATGAGTTCGTTCAAAACTACGAAAAACACCAAGATAAACATTCCAAAAATACACATCCTATGATAATTCTTTGTTTAGATATTTTTATTTTCTTAAATTTTATTATGATTTCAATGGATATATTCATGTAAGCAAAAATTTTAATATATGATTACATTATAGTGGTTATTTTCCCATAACTAAACTCTAAAATCATTATTTCCATAACCCACAAAGAAATATTCTTAGGGATTCTCTTAAATATTATCCCTTTTACAGCAATAAACATAGATATAAAGGATACCCCTAAATATATTCAATTGGGAACAAATGACAATTTTTATATTCATTAAAATTTTTAGAATCTTATACAACATTGATTCAATAGAATATGGTTGGCTTGGTATGTGGAACAATGTACTACTTTTAACAAAAATTTAATGGAAAACTAGAATGAATTTACATGAATCGTTATACCTCACAAAATGTCCACTTCATATACTCCACCACTCAATTATCTATCTATATATTTGGGAACTTACTTCCAAAAAAACATCATTCATATAGAAAAACTCTCGAATATTACTTCTTCTATACTCCACATCATTATCATACAACAATTACGTAAGCTTTATACTAAACTCCCTTTCTAGAATGGATCTCCATTAAATAACATCTTTGAATATCATAGGGTTGTGATTGAAAAAAAAATTTCACACCATAAAACTATGTAATTTATGTATATAAAATTATACAATTTCCTATAACGAGAATACATATAGTTGACCCCAATATATTCATTTTCATTATCTTTAACATTGTATTTTTTCCATCATTTCAATTTTAATGAAACTGTATACTTAATTCCTATGATACACAGATCACATGATCCATACAAAATTAGTAATGATTTTGTACCTTCTTTTGAGATAATCTCTAAATACCTTTATCAATTAAGGGTACAAGGACATCATGCTATATGTTCGGAATTTTTTATGTTGGTATTCCGACAAGTGATATATCTTATGATTTTACAGTTTAGTACTTCTAGGATTTATGGATATCTATTTAAATAGAATCTAATAAATGTTTGTTTTTATGAATCACAATCACATGATCTATTTAATTATAAATATGAAAAAATTCATACCCTTTAAATCCATAATAATTTTAATCTTATGTACATTACACCAATGATATAGGGTGTATCAACATTACAATCAAACAAATTTGAATAAGTTATCAACGGACCATTAGGGTGTAAACTAGTAGAAATACTACTAATAGATATTTTCATATATTGAATGGATCACATGTCACACATATGGTATGTTCACCCCCACTACTTGCTTAGTCATATTTTCATAAAGGTGGTAGGAGAAGACAATACTCGAATATGGAGTTTCATAAAAGTGTCCTGAAAGTAAATCATAATCTACTATCAAAATGATGTGAAATGTTAAAACCCTCTAAGGATTATCCAAGATAGTGAACACACTATCTCATGTTATATGATACTTGATTTTGTGCCCTGTACAATTCATGCACTTCATGCATTATTATTACACACTCTTTTGTGTTAGAGCTCATGTAACAATTTTTTATTGATATATTTCGTGTAATACTGATACTGAAATGCAAACTCCTAATAATTTGTTCGTCTATATAAATTTCATATCCTTTCTAAACAAATCATTGTATATGTTTCATATTGATTCTGTTTCATGAAATCAGATTACATCTTCTTTATGACACACCCAATACTATAATATTATTTCATTGGATTCATGAAAAAAATAAAATGAAATCAATAATTCATGAGAAATTATTTCCCATAAATTAATGTATTTGACATTTCCATAAATATCATGTAGGCATCATCCCAAATAATCTTTTACCATTACCTAGAATAATAAAATATTGTTAGCTATATTTCAAATATATCATGTTCAATCTCAAAGTATCATTACACCCTAAAATTCATTGGTCCATTTAACTATATGTCATGTCATATAAAATAACTTTGGAAAATAAATCCATATATCATTTCAATATATTAGAATACAATATTCTAAATTTATCATCAATTTTTACCACATATCACATCATATATAATAACTTATAAATACACAACCAGAACCCCTTTGGATTAAATAAAAAAATATTCTAGTGTATGTTTTTGTTCTGGTACTCTATGGTTGTACTTTGGGTTGCATACTAGTTTGAATTCTTGTACGGTTCTCCCTATAGAGTTTTCTTTTATGAATAGTGACTCATAATTGTATCTTCTACTTGTTATGTGGTTAAATAGGACAATATCTATCTTGTATGATCTAATGTTCTACTAACTAACCCATGTGGATGGGATACTCACTTCGGGCCATGTCTGGATTGCCTTTGTTATCAGGGTACCATGTTATCTTGGCCAGTTCGTGATAGTATATATATTTAATTTATGTAAAAATAATAGTATATTTAAATTACATTTTTTGTATATATATGTAATATTCTTGTTGTATAACATTTTATTTATATTATATTCAGATTTTTTTACATTGTTTTTACATTATATAAAATGATATTTATAATATGATAGGTTATGTTTACATTTTATAACATTATGTATATATTGAATAATGTTTTTTATTGTATATTAATGTTTTATCAATTTATATTTTAATAAATATGACATCATAGTTAAATTATATAATTTTATAATAGATTTATTAGTAGGATATATAAATGTTATATTACACCATATTTATAATTTTTTTATTGTATATTTTATTTATAGTTATGTTATATAACATGATAATAATGTAAATATGACATCACAATAGTTAAAATATAATGTTTGTATAAGATAAATTGTATATTTATAACCTAAAAATTACATAAATAATATATAGAAGAAACATTATTTAAAATTCATATATCATAAATAAAATAGTATATAATTTAAATACTATATTATATAATGTATATATATCATTATATTTATGTATATATAATATATATTTCTATTATATGTATTATATCTATGTAATAAATTAGGTTAATGCTATTATATAATGGTATATTTTTATTATATAAGGTTATTTTTATATTAAATAACATTAGTATTTATGTAAATATAATTTTGTAATGAAATTATTTTTCCCTAATGCATATCTTAATTTCTAGTCATGTAATGATATATTGACATCATATTCATGTTATATTTACTATATATTTACATTATATAACATTATATTTACATTATATAATGATATATTTTCATAATAGTCACATTATACATTATTAGATTTATTTGATAAAATATAAATATTAAAAAAATAGATTATCATGTTTATATAATAAAAATATCTTTTTCATAGTAAATAATGTTGTGTCTAAATTATATTTATCTTATATAAGAATATATTTACAAAAGTATAATGTTATAATTATATTATATAATGTTACATAATATAATATTTATGTTATGTAAAGATTAAAATAAATTATAACTGCTATAAAAATATATTATATTTACTTAATAATTATATTAAATAATTTTATAATTATTTTACGTTTATATTTTATTTTTATTATAGTTACATTATTATATTTCATAAAAATATTTTATTTAAATTATAAAAAAATTTATTTGGATTATATTTATGTTATATAAATTAAATATAATGTTTAAATAATGTAAATATATTGTTATTTGACATGAAAATAATGAAAATGCAGTATCATATAGTGTCAAATCATATGAATGAGAAAAATATAAATTTATTATTTAATGATTATTTTATTAAATGTTGCTAATTATTGTTTAGTAAACATAATAATAATTAAAATTTTATATTTCCATTGTATTCCCAGAATATAGTAAATATTTGTTAATTTTTATTGATTATATATTAATGTTTTTAATATTTTGTATTGTCTTTTGTTTTTTAATTTTTTAATATCTATTTAAAATTAATCAATAATATGAAATTTATATCATTTAAGTAAAAAATAAATGAAATAATTTTTTCTTTATGATGAAGGCACTATCAAGGACTGCACATTCCCCCCTCACACCACTTTGGTGTTAATTTTAAACATATATACATTATTACTGAATAATCTTAATCATATTATATAAAAATCTTTGAGATTTGTTCACACAACGCTTTTTCATATTTCACCATATGGATGAAGCCAACACTTTTCATATAGTATCCAAACTCATATGGTTTCCAATAAAAGTGAAAAACAATAAAAATTCAACTAATAAGATTACCGAAGGTAATATATATGGGCATTCATTGGATGAACCCACCAAGGGATTATCCTCATTGAACCATTATTTAATTATCTTACACATGATTATCAAGAGGCACCATGTTTTGGTGTGAAACGACCTAGTTGGATGAACAAGGTTTTGACAAGGTCATATATTGAAGGAATATAATACTTAGTATTTAAAATGGTCATTTAATATCACCATATTAATTTATTTTATTCCATATATATTAATTTTTCGAATGAATAATACATCATAAAAAAATAGAGTGGTTAAAAATATTCTTTTATGATTTAAATGATTATATAGAAAAATTATATTTAAAATTGGTGTTTATATATATTTAAATAAATTAACTTCTTTTTAATAAAATATCGATCTTTTTAATAAGTTTAATATATAAATTTGAAGTAAAAACACTGTAAACAATAAAACAATTTTTTTTCACTTTAAAAACCCTCTTTCTTATTGTGAGTAAGAACCTAACCTTTTAAGGAGATAAATGGATCTTATTTTAGCTATTATATTTTTTATAATACTATGTTTGTGTGTTACCTTAGAGTTTATTTTGATGAAAATTGATAATGTTGGAAGGAAGAGGTAAAGTACAAGGTTGGCGTATGAAGTCTCCAAATTGGGTTCCCTAGACCCAAAAAATCTACAAACCAAAACAGAGGTTATTCACATGGCTAGTGCATGATTTTTCATATATTGTTTCCTAATTGGAGAAACTAAGAACCCATTGAATAGGTTCATAGTTAGGCCATACGGTTAGGGGAAATAATGCACCCTGAGTAGCAAACAATGCATACAAGAATTGCATCCAATATATTTTAATCAATAAATTCCCAAAACCCTTTCTTATACTACCAAATGCCATAGAATTCCCCATACATATTTTATATAGATTCAAAATCCTCTTATAGTGATTACATGTCCCTATTACCTTCATTCATGGTTATTCAAAGCCCTATTTGAAGATATTCACCTTTATGAGTATGTGTTTTCTTCTTGACTATTTTCTTATTCCTCTCCCATTATTTTGGATTATTGTTATCCTTTGTTTTGTGGGATCTGGATCTATATATTTTTGATTCAATATCTAGGATTGTAGGATATATATCTATATTTAAGATACCTTTTTTCATTTGACTATGGATATAGGTTTTGGATCCAAAATGTGTTCTTTAATGCATTCGTGATTCATTCTCTTCATATTGGGGTTCTATGTTGGGAAATCATTCATCAATAAATTGAGTTATGTGGTATATTAATCTCATACCATATTAATTAATTCAATTACATATATTAATTATTATAATTTCTAGCTGTTTTTATCAATTTAATTTCCAAAATTGAATTAATTAATTACTTACATGATTTTTTAATTAGGTATAACTAATTATTAAATTATCTATCATAGTATTGAAATTCTGTGATTTCAGGAATAATTATTTTTTGGGTTAATTATTGTGATATTTAGATTTGTTAATTAATAATAAATGGGTTGATTAATTAGGGGATATTTAAATTAATGGATTTAGAGAACAATTAATGGTATAGTTAGATTTCGAATTGAATAATAAATTGTTGACTTAATTATGGGATATAGTGGATTTCAATTGAATAAATATTTGATGAATTAATAATGGGATATTTAAATTTAAAATTTAATAATAAATTGTTGAATTAGTTAATTGATATTGGGATTTTGATTTAATTAGATAATTGTGCAATTAATTAATGGTAATCATTGTGATTGGAAAATAATTAAATGGAATAAATTAATTGATGCCTGATTTTGAAATGTGAAAATAATTTCACAATTGATTATACATTATTGAGAAGATAAATGTAATTTTTGTGATAATGGGATTAAAAAAGTCATGCTCTCTCTAATAGGGTTTCCCTTCGGAGGCTGGTAATAAGGGGAAGCTTCTACACTTCTTCAGCATCACCTCCCCATTTCTTCTTCCATTTTTTATATTTCATTCTCTCTTGCGCTGTTTATTATTTAGCTATTGATTTTCTTTATTTTTCTTTAATTGGTCTCATTCTTCATTTTTTCATCCACAATGTCCCATTTCATGGTTTTTTTCATTTTCTTCTCTCTTTGCTTGCCTTCCTTGCTCATTGGTTCATGCGTCTTATATCTCCGGTCCCTCTAGATCTTGACTTGATATGAAATTCAATCCCAAAATGGTGGTTCTCATTGTTGGTCTGTCTAGATATAATGATGGTTGTTTCCTTAGATTTTTGTTTCAATACTCACATTACAAAGTGTTTACGTATCATCATCTTAGCATTGATGACCACCTGGTGATTGGATGGTTGGGGCTGTCGCTTGCCGAGGCGCGTCAGGTACTATGATACCTTGTTTTGTTTCTCTATATTATGGTTCATGATCATGGGTCTTTTTCATGGTCATAATAGTGTGAATATGGCTTCTGTTTTATTCAATGATGAAATAGATTTCCTATAATGGTTTTTGGGTGTTTTGTTAACGTTTTGTGCTATTCCTTATCATTATATTTCCTTGGTATTCTTCCTCTATGGTGTTTCTTCTCTAAAATGGATGGTTTGATGCTGTGTTTTTTCGATATAGATTTTTTGTTCTAGAAACGATTGGTTGGTTAGGTTATTATATAAGGTAATCATGGATCAGTTCTTTCTGAAACATTTTTTGGATTTGAATTTTGAAATATTTCTCAAACGGGTTTTTTAAAATGTTTTATCCTGGATATGAGGCAACATTTTGGAAATTGGTTTGCTTTTAAATTTTTTAATGAAATATACAAGTTCTGTAAAAGGATCAACTCGAGATAAGGATCACACTAGGAAGCATTCACTAGAGAATTAATATTCGAATTTGGATTTTTGAGAAGGTATGGATCTGCCATCAGTACCAGGCTCATGAAACCTTGCACGGGACAACTAGTTATGCGATAATGCAATGGTGGAGTGTTGACATCACAATATAGTCTTTGGGGAGGGTAAATTCTTGTAGTCTGATCTGGATTACATTAATTTATTATTTTATATGGATTCATTGTATAGAACCAGTGGTTTCAATTTTTTTCATCAAAAGTCATTTGATAATAAATAAGTTAAGTAAAATGGATAAGCATGTGTAGTGCATGGTCTGCTACTTCTAAATCCCATAGTGACGAAATTTTTGATAAACATGTGTGGGTTGTGGTCTTCAACTGCCAAAGACAATAGTGATACTTTTTTTGATAAACATATGTGGGACATGTTCTACTACTTCAAAATGTCATGGGGTCCTAGGCATGGATACATAGAATTTTTTTTGTCATTGGACCATGATTCCAATTAGTCATATTATAAATTGAAATAAAATGGCTGTTGAAATCCCATTTTTCCAAATTCTTTAAAATTGGAATACATGATATGGTTCATACACTGGAATGGGATAAAGCTGGTATTTGGATTTAGGTGTCCTCGAGAACCCGGTGGTTTATGTGTTTAATTAAAGAATAACAGATAAACGTTATAAACATTTAATTATGCATTGTAATATATTATTTATAAAACTACATATACTATTATGGAATGGATTTGTTTTAGATGTCACTGGTTGTGTTCTTCCATGTTGTACTCACACCCTACTCGGGAGACCTGATTGGCATAGAAATAGACTTAATGTCAACCAGAAATAATAAGGGAAACAAATTCGTGTTAGATGGATGATATGGGAAGAATCCTGCTTAAAGGAACAAAACATGGTTTAGGAAGCAGATGTGAGTTTTCATGGTCTTTACGTTTGAGTTTTCATTTTTATTCTTGGTAAAGAAATCATAATTTCATATCTCTTGATCAGTTTTGACATTATGTTTCCTATTTTGGTTATCATGTGATATTGGTATTGTTTTAGTTATGTCATATCAACTAGTGATATAAACTATTTGTGATGGTTTACTAATTTTTGAAATGGGTATATCGTTTCCCCATGATCAACATTAGATTTTTTCTGCTAGTCGATAGCCTATAACATATGGGGATGTGCGCCTGAGGGAATGTATCTCATCATCTTGGGAACTGGTGAGTGGTACTTATGTCGAGATGTAACAAAGTGGTATCATCACCCATTTTTCTTTTCTTTTGATTTTATCATAACATTTTGTAATGTTATATAGAAGACTATTAAGATTATGGACTTGGTTATGATGTTTTCATGAGATTATCTAACCCATTTATGAGGAATTACCCATGAACCCTGGGTGAGATTCCTTTTATTAGTATTTTTTGTTTGATTGGGTTATTATTTCACATTGGGTGATGCACTTATTGTGTGATGGGATTATTGTTTCTGAAATTTGTTAATATTTGACTCATGGTTTTATATGGTTTGAAAGTATAGTTTCATGTATCATTCTATGCTCTATGTGCTATTTTGTGACATAAACCATTTTAGGTACGCATGAAAGATTGGTCATGTAAGTTGTTAAAACTGAACTGTTTTACTAGTCTTTTGAAATTTAAATGAAATTGTATTTAATAGGTCATTAGTTGTAAAATATTGATATATGAAAATAAATGTGTGTTTAATCTTGAACATGATTTGAGAAAGTGTTTACAATTGTTGACTATGACATATATTTAGGACCGTTAAGGGTTCTGATAACACCTCTATTATGATAGTGTGGAGTAGTTTGGGAAAATAATTGTTATGGATTATTGTGATTAATTATTACATATATTTGATAAAGTTATGATATGAATCCTAATATTTGTTTTTGGAAATTTATAGATATTCCTCTATAATGATAAATATTTATAGGATGATAGGAGGACGTGGATAGTGATGATCCTCCAGTGGTAGAACCTATGGCACCAAAAGTGCCATCTGAGAATGTTGGAAAGGATTTTTTATAGAACTTATCTTAGTTTATTTAATTTATGTAATGATTCCTATATAGGTTTGTGAGAAAAAATTATGATATGATGATAATGTTTTTTTCATAATACCCTCGAACATTTTTTGGAGGGGTGGACCTTGGGGAGCTATGTTCAGGGTTGAGTCCATCTAGACTATACCTGACCACCTCAAAACCCTTATTAGGAAGAGAGTCAAATTGGATACCTATATGTTAGGTTTTCATGTGAAGCATTGGTGGGAAATCATGACATGAGATGAAAAACTAGTGACTATGGAGAGGAAGTAATTTTAGGATATGTTCTTGGTGAAATTTTATCCAATGACACTCCAGCAGAAAAGAGAATCTTAGTTCATGTGGTTGACCCATGGGATTATGTTTGTGATTGAAATAGTTGGAAACATTATACATTTATAGAACTTTGTTCCAGTATGGTTAGGTGATAATTCTACATTAGAAAAGCGGTTTCAATATATTTTAAAATGTGTAAATATATCCAGGGAAATTTCATCAGGCTTAAATGGTTTTCAGATGTAGTGAATCACATAGTCATATATAGGGGGAAGATGAAGGAGGATTCTAGTGGGAGATAGGTGGTTCTTCTTGGATGGTCAGGTGGTATGAATTTTGAAAGAATATTTCAACACAAGGTAATTTTTATCCAGGGTGACAACAAGTAGTATACTTGGGGTAAGGGTAAGTTACATAGGACATTTCCCATGTAATGTTTCACCATAATGGTAGGTTGGGAAAATATAGATATAGTTCCCTTTACTACTAGTAGAGTACCAAGATTACAGCATGATGGGACAACTATATTGGTTCTATAAGAACACATGATAGACATAGAGTGATGCATTATCTAGTCATAACTAGATTATGGGGAGAGGATATTTTTCACCATATTAGTCTATAATATCATGTTATAATTACTGTGGTGTTAAAGGTAGTATATGAGGTTCTCATGGGAAAAATCCCCCATATCAGTATAGTAGTAAAGCTTATGGAACAAAATCAGTGTTGCGGAGAATTTGGGAAATTATAAGACATACAGTTCAGCATACACTGGTCGATTGATAGGCTATACCATTGATAGTGAGGGTTATTATTATAGTATCTTATAAATTATCTAGTTCCATATTTCATACTTATGCGTCTCATTCCTATATTTCTCCACAACTCATGAATGGATTGAGCCTGGTAGTGGAGTTCGGAAGCAAAGTGTCAGTGATAAATACATCATTGGGAGTATGGTCACGAGATATCATTTTATGTAAGGGAGATTCTATCAAATATTGGTAGTATCATTTTCTATGAGATATTTACATCCATGACATGTCATGATTTGACATAATTGTTGGAAAGGATATGTTAGTAGAATACCAAAACCACATTGACCATTACTGAAGGAGAGTGACCTTTGTATCTCATAATGGTGTAAACAATATCCACTATAGAGTTTGGGATATCTTGGTGGGTCTATAAGAGCCAATAACATAGAAATTGGGAGAGCCACAACCTATTTTTCTACTCTATTTATAGATTATGGTGGTGTAAAGATTTGTGTCTTTCCACCAATAGTGGATATGTTTAAGGATGTGTTTTTATAATACTGATAGATGTTTCTAACAGATGGAGATGTGGAATTTATTGTTGTTATCCTTCCTATATCTGATAATGGCTCTATTTCACCATACATAATCGAAAAAATATATATTCATGATCTCAACACTGAACTGGAGGATTTAGAGGCCAAGGGATTTATCTACCAAATTATGTTATCCTCAAGGTTCACCAATGATGTTTTCTAATAATAATAGTGAGAGTGTATTATTGTGTGTTGACTATTGTGATTTGAAACATATGATAATATTGAACCTATATCCTCTTTCGCATATCGATTATCTATTTGAAACGTTTAGAGGATCTTGTAAATTCTCGATGTTTTTCCTGATATCGGGGTATCATCTATTGAGAGGTCAATCTTCTAATACATTGAGGACTCCATTCAGATATGGGTAATTACTATAAGGGTTTGTCCTAATGTCCTTTTGATTGAAAAATAATCCTACTATGATTATATACTTGAAGAATATATTCTTTCATCTATACCTGTATAAGTTTATAGTAGTGTTTGTGGATGTAATATTTTTTTGCTCTACGACTCATGATGACCATGTCTAACATCATCAAATCATCGTGATTACAATGAGTGATCATTAGATTTACATTTTTCTATATATGTATTATTTCTTTATCGACTAGGTACACTTCATGGGTCACATCATCTTAGAGGAAGGTGTGTTGGTGGACCCAAAGAAGGTTGATGAAGTAGTATCATCAGTGTGTCCCAAGAACATTTTCATTATTAATATATTTATAGGTTTTAGGAATATTTTAGGAGGTTTATCATTTACATTTCCTAGTGGGAATCATAACTTTAATTCTTGACCAATAATGGGGTAATGTTTGAATGGTCCAAAGGATGAAATAATTCCTTTCAGATGCAGCGGAATAATTTTACATAATCACAGATCTTGATCCCACCCAAACCAGGTGATAAGTATTTGGTGTAATGTGACACTTCAATAATCAGACTTGGAGCTATGTTGATGTAGTTAGATAAATTATTAGATTTTGGGTCTCAGTAATTGAATCCAAATGAACATCATTACCCTACAAATGACCTCGAGTTTTCTATTGTGGCTTATTCTTGATGTCTTAGTTGAATTATATGTTGGAAAAAATGTTTACTATGTATACAGATCATAAGATCTTAAAATATATCTTTTCACAAGGGGAATTAAATCTCTAGTACCATATGTGGTTGATTATATGGAATTTTTTAATTCTTAGCTAGAATATATTCTTGAAAAGGGAAATAGTGTTGGTGTCTCTTTGAGCACAAAAACTCACACTTATGTAGTTATAGAGTATATTTCTGGGTTGGAGATTTTGAGTTTACTACCTCAGCCACGTTTTGAGGTTCAAGAGATTTAGGATAAGGTGAATCTCATATCTATTTTGGTGGATTATACACTATTATGATGGATCAGAGATAAAAAAAATTTAGGATCTGAAATGATTGACCACAAAGAAACACCTTGAAATTGGGGATTCACCTTCACATTGGTCAATAGATGAGGATGATATCATCATTTGCATGAATTAGGTTGTTGTTCTGATGAGCATGCTGGAGTAGTTGATGAGTGAATTACATTCCTCATGGTGGGTGGTGCATCCAGGTGTGACCAAAATTTCTCGTGACCTACGATGATAGTTTTGGTGTCCATACATGAAACAATATATAGTCGTTTCTATAATACGGTGTAACACCTATCAGTAAGTGAAGGTTGAGCATTGAAGACATGAATTTTAAGTATATCGAATTCTCATTCTGTAATTGATGTGGGGAAATGTTACTATGTATTTTGGGGTGGGTGTAACAAGGAATAAATGGAAGAATAACTCCATTTGGGTGATCTTGGATTTTTTTTACAATGGTAGAAAATTTCATACATATGCAGGATACATTCTCAATAGATAAGTTGGTGAAAATATAAGTTTGATATATACTTCATCTTCATGATATTCCATATATAACAGTTTCATACGATGATTCATGTTTTACTTTTCACTTCCGTAAGTACATAGAAATGGGGTTTGCTATAAAGGTGTTGTTGAGTATAGATTTCCACCTAAAGATAGATGAGAAGTCGCAGTATATAATTCAAATGCTTGAGGATATGATATGATTATGTATCCATGACATTAATGGATATATAGAGATGAACTTAACATTTATGGATTTATATTTTACCAACAATTATTATGTAACTATAACAATTCTACCGTACAAGGCTATTTATGGAAATTCATGTAGGCTGCCTCTATGCCGAATAGAGGTTGGGGTGTCAGATTTGTTGGGAATGAGTCTGTTGGAGGAGACATCAGAGACCGTATAGTTTATTAATAAGATAATGGATATATATTGGTGTAGAAAAAAATAATATGATAATAAAAGACATATACCTTTATAATTTAAAAAGGTCCATATTTAATTTCTTCTGGTGTAACCTAAGTCGGGTCATCACAGGATAAAAAGACAGGGCTTGCTATTATCCTAGTTCATTGGACCATTTGAGGTTATCGATATAATAGAGACTATGGAATATCAAGTGTCTTATCCACATATATAAATTGTTCTATAAATGATGTTTTCCATGTGTCACAACTTCCGGGGTTTCACTATGGCCCTTATAATGTGATTGATGTGGATGATGTTGAGATTGAGATAGATGTGTCTTTTGAGGGGCATTTTATTTGTGGTTTAGATCCTAATGAGAAACTATTGCTGGGAAAGAATGTGTTGATTGTATTACTATTGTAAAAAAATGGGCTTGTGAAGGAGGGAACATGGGAGAGAAAATCAGATATAAGGGATTAGTGGTGAGATCTTTTTGGTTCAAAATCTTTTGGGTGATTGGGAGTACAGCTCAAGGATGAGTAGTTATAATGTTTTGAGATTGTATAATTACAACCTTTTCTATTTATGAATAATTCTTGATTTATGTGAATTTGTTTTTGATTTATTTGATAATTATATGTTTGGGTTTTACATTGGGGATAAATTGGATGAAAAATGAGAATTTTGGAAGGAAGAGAGAAAGTGCACAGTTGGCGTATAGTATTTCGCAAACTGTATACCCCGACACCACAATCCCTTTGAACTTCTAGAGAGTCGATTCACACTACTGGAACATGTATTTTCATACCATCCACTGTAATAGGAGAAACGATGCACCCCTAGATCATGTTCATAGTTAAGGTGCACAGTTATGGTCCATCTTGCACCTCAAGCAACAGACCATGCATATGGAAATTACATCCCCTAAATTTTATTAAAAAACTATTGAACCCCTTTATTATACCCCAAACCACCCTATATTTACCCATAATAATTTTATCATTATTCTAGATCCACTCAATGGGATTTTATGTCCCACTAACATATGTTCTTGGCAATTCGATTCTCGGTTTGTAAAACTACACCACTTCAGTTATGTGGTTTCTTATTGATTTTTTTTCCAATTCTTCTGCAATTATATTAGAGGGGTTTTATCATCTTATTTATCTAGATAAATATTTAATATAGCTTGTTTATTTTGATCATGGTTTTAGGTTTCCAATCTAGACCATGTTCATCATCAAGTTCTTGATTGATCCCCTTCAAATTTGGATTATTTGGTGGGAGATCGTTCATTAATGAATTGAGGTACGTTGTCTGTTATTAAAATCTCACATTAATAATTTCAATTACATGATGGTATTTTATATTTTCTATGGTGTTTTATAAATTTAAATTCATAATTTAGTTAATTAATTTTTTAAAATTAATAATTTAAAGGATTGTGGAATTGAGGATAATTAATTGTTGAATTAATTATCATAATATTGAATATGTGAGATTTGAGGAATAATTAAATTTTTTAGTTAATTATTGGGATATTTATATTTCCAATTGAATAATTAATTGAAGAATTATTTTTTGGATATTTTAATTTTTCAATAGATGACTATTTTATTATTCATTAAATTATTGCGATATTGATATTTCTAATTGAGTAATCAAATGTCATGATAATAATGAGATATTGAGATTTTCAATTAAATAATTAATTGATGAATTAATTATGGTATATTCTGATAGACCATTTAATAATTAATTTTTTAATTAATTCATATGTTGGGATTGTGAACTGATTAATAAATTTTTTAATAAATTAATTGCAGTAATAATGATTGTAAATTTATTGAAATGAATTAATTAGTTGTTTAATTAGTAAATTGAAAATTAATTGTTAAATTTTAAATAAAGTTTAAGGTTGATTAACCTTAATTGATGTGATAAATGTAATTGATGTGTGATAGGGATTAACATGTTTGGGATATGACCTTCTCCTTCCAAAACGCATAGTGATAAAAAGTTTTGTAAATGTTTGCAGGACATGGTACACTTATTCCAAAAATATATAATGATAAATTGGTTTATAAACATGTGTGAGAAATGTTATTCTTATTCCAAATCACATGGAGTCCATTGCGTTTTGACCTATACAAGAAACAATAGCATTAGATTATGGTTCTAGTAAGTCTTAGTATATATTGAAATGAAATGGATAATAAAATAAGATTTTTTATAATAATTTATAAATTGAATATGTGATATGGTTCAGAATCTCGGATGGGATTAATAATGTATTAGGTTTCAGGGGTCCTTTATAACCCGGTGGTTTAGGTGGTTACATAAATAATAACTGAAAAATTTGACAAATATTTATTTATGCATTATACTTTATTATTTATACATCATCATACAATATTATCGATTAGATTTGTTTTAGATACTAATGGTGGTGGACTACTGAGTTTTAGTTACTCCCTACTCATGATGCCTTATTATTACCCCAATAGAATTTTTATTTAATATATAGGATTAGCGAAAATGCCTTTGTTAGATGGATAATTCGGGAGGAATTGTGGATGAGGGAACCAGAGGTGGTTTGTGACCTTCTTGGGAGTTTCCAGTGTCTCTAATTTTGTGGTTTCATTTTCACACTTGGCACATACATTGGCATGAAATAAAAAAAATTCTATTTTTACATTATATTTTTTGTTTTTTGTATCATGTGATACTGGTATTGTTCTTCTTATGTTATATCTTTTGTCTATTTTTATTTTTTATTACTATCATAATAAGGGGTTATAGTGTTCCCATGATCAACATTATACCCTTTCTTCATGTCTATAACATATATAGTATCGAAATACATGCTTGAGTTCATGTAGCGCACCTGCTCAGGGCATCAGTGAGTGGAACCTGGGTCAGGACATTACATTGAATCTATATGATTAATTTTTTTAAAAAACAACCAAATCTATGAATGGAATTTCTAATAATGGATTCGATATTTTAAATAAGAATAATTTGTATTATATAAAATTTTTATCTTCATTTTTACTATAATTATAATTGAAATTTTTTGAAATTAATTAATGTAATTCATGATAAAGATGCTTTTTTTCATTATATTTATTTTTATAAAAAATAAGTATACATAAACATATGATTTTTATTTTATAAATTACAAACCATAATTAGAATAAATGTGTTTAATTTATCTAATATTTATATTTTTAATAATATTATTAACGTTTTAATTACCTAGGTAAATATAAATATTAATGTTACTATGCTGATAAACAATAAAAATAATATTGACTAAACATAATGTATAAGGAATAAAATTTAGAAAAATTATTTATTTTTATTTGCGGTGGATTTTATATACCATGTATTCTCTTAGATTAATTAATTTTCAATTTTTTGCCACATGATTTAATAAAGACATCCCAATAGTGAATAGTGTTAGGTATTTACAGGACTGCCACTCCCCCTCCACTATAAAAGGGAATTCATTATCCTGAATTCTTCACACCTATCAGGACAATTCACTCATCCATGCACTATAAATATTCTTTACCAAATTCCATTCCCTCATAGTAGAAATCATATTTTAGGAATAATTCCATCAATGTAAGGTTTTTAGTTAAAAACAAAGGAGGATAACCAATGAACATGAAATATTCATCGGTGAATGTTTTTTTATTTCTTCCTCTAATTCCTTCAATTATATATAACTCATTCTTATACATTAACCATAGTATCTTCAATATATATATAATTTTATATATTATGTTTACCATATACAACCAAATATACTACCTTCAAGTAGGATGTAATCATCGATCGTTTGTAATGCATATTACCACCTTGCGAAACTATGTCATTCGTTTTCCCATTACCACATTTTATGGATGAGAAAAAGGATAGATACAATGTTTATATATAATATATTTTATATTTATTATGTATTTATTATTATTTAATGATTATATTAATCATACTATTATTATTTCTATTTTTTGGAATATGATAATGTCTCTCATTTGTATGGAAGTCTACCACCGCGTGAATTGATGTTATTCATTCACACTTTACAAAGAAAATATTAATGATGAGAATAATACATATATTTGATATATATATAACATTAACATTATAATTAAATGTTAAAATAAATATTTTTATCATTTACTTTTCATTATTTCATTACGATAATACAATGTAAAAAGTGTTCATACGTACATACGGCCAATCGTATCCACGAACGAGGTATTTCACTTACTATTTGTATCTTTTTTATATTACAAAAAATTATATATTATAAATAAATATGATATTTATACCATGATAAAAAATAATGAAATGAATAAATAATTAATAATTTAGGAGGACCAAAAATTATAAATCGAGACATAATGAAAAAACCAAGAGGTTATTACATGAAACACGACTTTAACCTGGAATTGATAAAAAAGAGTAATAAAATGGGAACATAAAAACATATATTGTATGATATACCTTAATGAGGTCATATAATCTATGTATAATAAAAATATATTTATTACATATGAGGTTTAAATGTGTACATAGGATTTCAAAATTTATTGTACAAGATTTATGTCCCCCTATTTACTCATCTAACACACAAGCTATATTCATCTCCTTTTTCTTATATGTTGTGTATATTTTTTCATGAATGTACTTTGGATTAAGTTAATTAATTTTTTTTATTTTCACAACCATTTGTGGATATATCTTTCTAGGTGTTATGAATACAAAATTACCAAAGTTGTTAGGGAATTTTGTATCAATTTACCTTTATTAAGACACATGTTATGTTATGAAGATATAATATTTTTCATGGTTTATATACTTTCAATTTGACATGTTATATCATCAATATCTTTATCTTAACATTATTTAATGAGTCATGTAATTTTCCTGTTTCATGGGGATTATGATTCAATGTTACCAAACTAGTAAATGTTTATTTCTTTAATCTCATCAATTATCAGGATTGATTATGATTATGCTTCCATTGAATAGATTAATATGATATATCTATCCAGAATTATTATGAAATTTATTGTCCTATGGTTATTAATTTTATATTCAATTAATGGTAAAATTTTACAACTCTTTGGGTTTTCTGATAATTAAGAAAAAAAAATTATGAAAATATGACTATGTTTACCTCGTTGGTTGAAAATATGTATTCTCCGAAAAAAAATTGAGAATTTTCTTCAATAATATTTTGAAACATATTTTATTTTAACATTACTTGAACTAGTTTTTTTTTAAATTAAGTTTTAAAATTATTTTTAAATAATTTTTAATGATTTCTTTTTTTGTATTCATGGTTAATTTTAATGAAATGTTTTTTTCAAAATGATTAAATTTTTTATAATTCTATATTTGAAGGGGGAATGAAATTTTCCACCATAAATGTTTTAAGTGATCTTGTTATAATTAGTTTCCACTTATTACAACATATTTTGGTGTTATATAAGCCTTATGGGGGATATTATCAAAATATACCATTCATTTTTATTCTTTAAATGGTTTATTTTTCTGATGGCATGATGTTTAAGGAACCCATTTTTTCATGGGTCAATGATAATCAAGAGATACTGATATTAAAATCAATTATTTTACATGGTTTAATCATATTTAAGTGATTTTTACATGAAAATCATTTATTTTGAACAGGTCTATTAGTTTATAAAATTATAGTGTCTATTTTTTATGAGTTTTTATGTTGTATTGGTTTCCCTTTTTACAATAGTCATATTTTTTTCATAGAAATTCCTTATATTATGGGGTGTAAGATATAGAATCAAGTAATCTCATTATAGCTGATAGTATTTGGAAAACAAGAGATCACTGGGTAATTACATTGTAGATTGTACTAGAGGGTGTCCCATATGGCATTAGATCATCCTGTTAGAGCATATTTTATGGGATGGACTAGATAGCACAAATTAATCCCATTATAGAAACTATTATTGGGAAGACGAGATAGCATCGGGTGATCCTATTATAGTGTATAAGATTGGTAATCATAGAGAAGAATACAATTATATTGGAAATGAAAAATTATATTGATTTTAGAGACTATACTAGTGTTTATCCTAAGAAAATATATGAGGGTACATTGGTATTTAGACCATTCACAATGAAGAGCTTACACATATATATTGAAATATCCTAAATATGAGGGTACATGAGTGATCTTTCCAAGACTAAAACTGAGTATACATTTTTGGACATCCTTAGAAAAACCCAAAATTAAGGATGGTTATCAAAGAATAACATTTCCCGAACATCTTCTTTAGTATCCTTTACATAAGTTTTTCTATTCTTATATGTGTTCCACTAATTCTAATTCTTATTACATCATGGATCATTTTATTTTACTGCATTTTGACACATGTCTAGTTGAATTAAAATCCTTCTCTGATGACCAATAAATTTGATATTTGATAAGTAGTGTATGGTATTCAAATGATATTCCTAGGTTCTCATACCCTTATGATCATATTATTCATGTCTATCTATATTGTTTTCACATACTAAGAATATAATCTCAAGATTCCTTTTATTTCCTTCCCAATGTTATGAAGATTGGTTTGGTAGGTTTTTCCAAAGATAAGTAACATATAATAATATATTTGTGGGAAATTGTCAACATCATTCCCCAAATTAGAATATTGGGCTCTACTTTTCCAATGTAAATAAACTACTTCAATCATTTGGTGTGTGTTTTTTAATGTAATGAATATTTGTATACAATGATTTAATATTCGTGTATGATAATCCTTGGTCACTATAGTTTTCTAAGAGAATATTTTTAGTTAATCATTTGAATCAAGGTTTAAATACCATTATTGAGATCCATTGGGTTATTTCTGAGAATATATATATGGACATCTCTTTGGCTAAGTATAAGGATGAGTAAAATCAAAGGAAAATCTAGTAGAATTTTGGAAAAGAATAGAATTAGTTGTTTTTAATAAATTTCATCCACGTTTTAATACTACAAGTATATATATATTTTGAAAAGATATACATAGGGGTTACAAAACTCAAAAACAATGTATTGATCTAGACTCGATCGGGAACTAGTGCACAACAACATGCCTATCTAAAAACCTAGTTTTACACTCCTAGGGGATATGCTTATGAAAATCCCATACCCTTTAAGAACCATCATGGTTGAATTAAATAGACTATTATTATGAATAAAATATGTTAAACCTAATGCGTCATTTATTATTGATTGTTTCATGATTAAGATGTCCTATAATTGATTATCATGTTTTTTTGGTTTACCATAATGATTATGGTTACTAAAACTATGGTTTATGGGTGTATTCAGTGATGGGAACCAAAAGGAACTCAATTAATATTGGATTTAATTGTACTTTTTTTGATAATCAATATATTGCTAAACTGATTAGGGTGAATTATATTTTCATTAATTTTAGTAACTCAACACAAAACACAATAAACAACATATACATTAAAAAACTCTCAAACTCACTAAAAAATAGTTTTATATTTTTCACTGAGAACTCATATGGTTGAGACTATAGAGTAATAAAAATTTAGTTTTACATACATCAATAATATTTTAATAAGCACTAAAAGCAATGTCTTAATGGAATGAGAATATGTCTTGTATGTGTTGATAAAAGACTTAAAGTAAGTAATTTATGATGAAAAATGAATGGTTTTTTTATGAAATGGATGCGAATGTTGGTCTATCTATAGTGCTGTAAATAGTAAAATTTTATATGTGTGGATTGTGTGAGAAATATAAAAATAAATGTAATAATGGGAATTGTAATGAAGAAAATTATAATGGTTTTATAATTAATGGTTATATTTCTAACTACGAAGCGACTAAAATGATATATTAAAGGAAAATATAATTTAATGATAATATTATGAAGCCTAGCTAATGTGTTAAGGGTAAGGTGGAACTATTAATGTAATTATTTATTATAATCTAGGAATTACGAAATAGATAATGATTATTTATGGATGTATGGAATTATAGATTTTCATGAATGAGATATATGTTATTAATGGACTATAAAATTTTTATTTTTCTAAGGGAATATTACCATTAATATATTTAATATTTTTAGATGATAGTGTTTTGATAATGATATGTAGGGTATGAATAAATAAAATTTAATAATACAGATTACCATAAAATTTATTATTAATTCGGTGATAATGTTGATTATTCTATAATTGATGGAGTTTAAAAATTCGTATATTTATGGAATATATCCGATATTATATGTTTTATATATGGAGTGATGATGTATGAACTTTTTCAATAATTTTTTATTGTAATTTAGGTTTTTACAACATATCAATAGAATACACGATGAAGGTATTCAAGTGTTTGGTATGTTAAAAGGAAGGGATATATTAAGATATAAGGGGATCAATTTTAGAATCATTTTGAAAAATTTAGTGACTTCATTCAAATGTTTTTTTCATCTTGTCTAGGCATAAAAAATATTTTATTTTATGAAATGTTTTATGTGGATCAATGAATGATTTTTTAGATATAAATTTTTATCTTCACCATATGAGAATTTATTAATATTGGTTAAACAATGAAAACCATTTTGTTTTAATGATTACTAAAGATATGAAAAATAAATTATCATTATTTAAATTTATTTTATGATCTATTAGTTCTTAATAGATAAAAAATTCATCTTTATACAATGGATTAAGAGATGATGTGGAAATTTATCAAGGAACAAGAAAAAGGTGAGATTGTGAATATAAAATTGAATGAAATATCATTTGGATAACCTCTTATGACAATTATATAACTTTATTAAAAGTTTCACTAAATAATTATTTTATATTATCATCATTTTTTATGTTATCATAACCTTTTCCATCATTTTTTATGCTGTGGTATTATGTTCACTAACCTTCTAGGGATAACACACTTTCTTTTGATCAGCGATCTCTATCAGTCTATATAATTTTTTATTCTTTTCTTCAATGTATAATTACTCACATCCAATGTATTATTACCTATGTAGAAAACTAGTTCTGAGTTACTTTGATTAATTTTTATATTTCCAACATTCTTTTTTTTATGGAAAATTTTCTATTTATTTTTATGATGTAGAATTCTTTAAAAATGAACATTCAAATATTAAATCATTGATGTAAAAGATGAATTATGAAGGAGAAATTTATTTTATGGGGGGGGGGGGAAATGTAACACACCAAATTTTTATTATTTATATTTTCCAATAAATTAATTGCTTTACTGATTTTAATTCATGCAATACGAAGTGAAGCTTGATTTATCTGTGACACCATTTCCAGATTACACTGCATGAAAAAAACGAATTTAGATTGTGGTATATACAACACAGAGTTTTTCTTATGTTACATGCAATTCCATGATTATATTTTCTTACACACAACAACATTTTGATATTTTATTTCTCACAATAAATAGTCCAAATGAAACATGACATATTATTAAAATATAATTATAGTTACAAACTAGGTGATGAAATAGAGATTATGAATAGTCTTAAAAAAGTATAATAATATTGGTCATAAATATTTATAAAATAAATTATTTGGTAACTAATTAATTATAAATTAAAGTAATAATTATTTAAAAATAATTTAATTTATTCTCTAAAAATCAATATTTCTATGTACAAACACATTTTTTCACAAAAATATTCAAAAAAATTGATTCAATTTTTAAGAAATATATTTATCATATATTCAATGAACTATTTACCATTTTTTAAGTGTTTTATAGAAAAGTGATAAGAATAAATCAAATTTTACACATAAAATATGTTTTTTTCTAAAAAAAGTTTCACTAATTTTAAACAGTGTAATAATATAAAAAAATTGATCCTTTTGTAAAATATATTTGGGAAAATAAAATTCAGATTTTAAAAAATAAATTTAAAATCATCTCTGGTTTATATTTTGATGCGGTTATTTTTTTAAATAGTGAAAATACCAAATTTTAATTAAATAATTTATTTTTGATTGAATTATTTATATAGATAAATTATATTTAAAATTGATTTTAATGTATATTGAGATAAATTGTGCTTATCTTAATCCAATATATTTTATTATAAACAAGTTCATATTGAAATGGGATATAAATACACATTAAACATTTGAACATTTTCTCTACATAAAAAATGTGCATTATTATTGTGTGTATAGGATTAATTATTATTTATATTTTTTTGATTATATGAATGGAATATGGAAAAATTGATTTTATGTTTTCTATTAGAATAATTTATATTATATTATAAGGTTAATGTGAATTTTAATATAATGATTATTGAAAAACAATTAAAATTAATTAATGTGATTGAGGTTAAAACATGAGTTGTCTAATTATATGTGTCTCAATTAAATATAATTTTAAAGAGTCATGGTATTTTTATTTAATGAATGTAAATTTATATTTTGAATTATTGGGTCTTAATTATCTAATATATCTCTTTTTAATTATATTCTTAATGGATAAAATAACTACGTAAGAAAACATACAAATTAACATGGTAAAAAAATACAAAGAAAAAATAAATTAAACGTTATGTATGAGGAATAAATTAATGCAATATGTATTTAGTTTTTGATGAGTATTTTTTTTCATGACCATTCCATATAATCCAACAATATTTTCCGATTTGGTGGAAGATGATGTAGGGGAGACCGCTAAATATTGATTATGTTTGGTTATTTTCATGAATGCCAATTTTCTTGTATTTTAAATGAGAAATTACTCCCCCTCTTATTAAAACTTATAAAGCCATTTCAATTGACCAAACCATTCAAAAATTACATTTATACATAACTCCCCTAATACAAGAAGGCTTAGTTTGGGAAGAAAACCATCTAAGGAAAACTGTTAGCGCAATCATAAGGAGGATACTAGAATAAGAGGGAACGTTCCTAAAAACATTTTTTATTCCTAAAAACCCTCAATATTTTTACATAATTCATATATAATAACTTCAGTGTAATATATATACTAATATATATATATTTTAAGTTAATGACATAAAATCAGAAACAATTCAATCAAATGTGCTATGAAATCATCATTCATGTTTATGGTGTTCTACCTCCCCATGAACAAATATCATTTGATTTTATATTAACACATCTTAAGGTTTGAAATAGTTATGGAATCTATGTATTTATTTAATATATATGATATATATTTATTATTTATTCTTCTAGAATTATTATATAACACATACGTTCATGCTTTCCATTTTTTGGGAATATGATAATGTCACTCATGTGGACGGTTGCTACATCCTCGTAAAACAATGCGATTCATTCACAAATTACAATGAATGTATTTAATAATTTTTTTAGTGAAATATGTTTTATATTTAACATAAAAATTAGTTTTTATTGATAATTTTTATCTAAATATATATAATTTACTTTTCCTTTCATCAATAATATATGAAATTGGAATCAAAGTTCTTGTGAACGTAAGGCCAACTATCTCAATGAATGGTGTATTTTTTTCATATTAGTTCTACTATAAATTATAATAAATAATAAAAATATTTAATATATATGATATTTATATCATGGTTTATATTCTAGAAATGAGGAAATTATTTTCAAATCAAGGGGACTAAAAATAACAATTTAAAACATATATGAAAAACAGAGCAGTTATTGCATGAAACAAAAATGTAATGTGAAATTATTAATAAAAATGTAATAAAAGGTCATAAAACCCATTTATGGTATGATATATATGAATATAGTTACATAATATATATATATATAATACTATTATATTTTTTATACAGGAGGTTTTAATGAGTATGAATGAATTCAAAATTTATAGTAAGGGATTTATGTCTCACTTTTTACTTTTGTGAGACTCATTCAACATTCAACAATTATTTATTCTATATAGTGTCTATAATTCCCAATAATGTGCATTATGATTACTTTACCTCAAATTTCAGTTATATAAACAACCATTTTAGGATCTATCTTTCATGGTTTCATGGCATTAAAATTACTAATTTTGTAAAAGAACTTTTTATAATTTTACATATTTGAGACACAAGTTATGTTACACACCTATATTATTTTATGAGGTTTATATAATTGTTATTTTAAATTTTATATAATTATTTCCCTTGTTTTTATGATATTTCAGGATTCATTTCATGTTATCTTTTCATAGATATTACAATTTTATTTTATCAAATTGGTAAAGTTTTATTGAAACAATATCATTATTTGTGATGTTTGTTTTTGTCAATGTTTAAATTGTGAAATGATATGATCCATATCTCAAGAATTATATTGGATATTCTTCTCTGATAGTTATTTGTGATATCTTCATTTAATTGTTCCATTTTACAGTTTTTGTTTTTTAATATAATTAAATTAATGCTACTATAGAAATCCAACATTATTTCCCTCTTCAATCAGGAATTTATGTTCATATAATTTTTTTCTAAACAATATCTCTAAAATGTTTTAAAAATATATTGTAATAACATTTTCAAGGTAACATATTTTTAAAATATTTTATTTGTTAATAATTTTTTTTATGACATTCTATGATCCATTTTTATGTTTTCAATTTTATTTTTAAAAAAAAATTATTATATATTTTTTTATTCTTTAAAAAGAATATTCAAATAGAAAAGGATATTTTCTTGAAGAAATGTGTTAAATTAACCTCAATAAATCATTTCCCATCGAAGATGTTATCATTTGGAATCACCTATTAATTATGTGGGATATTATATGAGGATACCATTAATATTATTTATCTAAATTTTTTTATTTTTTATTGGATCGATATTTATGGAACCCTTTCATTTTCATGATGCAGTTATGTCCCCAAGAGATTATGATGAATCCAATTTCCTTTCAATTGGTTAATCATGTTTTAAATATACTAAAAACTAACCCATTTCATTTTAATGGGATAATAATGTTATAGATTAATAATAAATTTTTATGAGTTTTTAAGATGAAATGAATGCTTTCATTACTTTATTCATGTCATGGTACAATGAAATTTCTTATACTATGGGGTGTCATATATAGCATTGGGTAATACTGTTATAGATTATATGATGGGGTGGACTAGATAGAATTAGGTAATCACATTACATCTTATATGATAGGGCAACCCCAATAGCATTAGGTAAGCATGTTACATCTTATTTGATTTGGTGTCCTGATAGAATTATGTAATAATATAATCGTATATATGATTGGGTGGCCCAGATATCCACAAGTGAGCATGTTATATCTTACATTATGGGTGCAACCAGAGAGCTCTACAATGCATTGGGTAATTAAAAATTCTATATAAGCTTAGTTTTCATATTGGTTTTTATCCCAAGTCCAAATATATTGGAAAACGAGTACTTATCCAAATCCAAAATATGAGGATACATGGGTACATATCCCAAGAAAAAATGATGGTACACAGATGAATCTGATAAACTCAAATATAGGGGTACACGTGTTGTAAACTCGAGCATGAAAATGATGGTACATGGGTGGATGTCCCAATTCCAAAGTATGAACATATATGGTTATCCTGATACTAATATGTTATGAATGTCCTAGTTGGTAGCATTAACGTATGATTTTCTATGATTATATGCATGCCAAAAATTCCATTTCTTATGCTCTCATGGATCATGTCCTTTGATTCCCTTATGAATCAGTTCATATGAGATTACACTCTTTATTACCTGACTTATAATTATGATCTTTGGTATGTAGATTATAGTTTCAAATTTTATGTTCATTTTCTTATACAATTATATTCATGTTATTCATACCTATCTCACTAATATAATCTTATTTAGAATATGAAATATCCCATTCTTATGATTTCTTACCCAGGTTATACAAAATTTTATGGTTATGATATGCCTAAGAGTAGTAATATGTCAGAGGTTATTTGTGGGATATGTTGATGATCTGTCACCAAAATAGAATAATATGATTCATGTTTCCATAGTAAATAAACTATTACAGACCTCATTCATGTGTCTTTTTTATTGTAATGAATAATTTTATTGAAATATTTAATATCCATGTATGAGAATCCCATGTTTCTATAATAACATTTTTATATAGATTAAGAACATGTTTTTATATAAAAATGTGAGCTTTATGAAAGTCTTGGATGTTGTAAAAATCAAGGGGATTTATAAAAGACATAAAATTTGCATGAATGTTAAGAATATGATTGAAATATTTGAAAATATTTCATTATAATATTACATGTAAAATATGAAAAAGGTCAATACAAACTCATTGGTATGGCCTATGGGTAATGTGTGTGATTGTGGTAGTTTCATGGGGGTGGCCTGATTTACATATAATGAGTGCCAATATCTACAAAATTAAACTTTTCTAGTATGATATTTAATTTAATCCTAAATTTAGGATGTTCAATTTTTCCTTGGTCTAGGATAAACGCCAGTAACACTACCTCCCTTACACATTATAACAAATGGGCTTCAATGGAAATTAATCTATAGGTTGTGGACATCATTTCTCTTTTCTTCATCCATTATTCCTTTTCTTTAAAACTTATTAAAACAAATTATACCTATAAAATTATTACCAATGGTTATAGATCCCAATGGTAAAATTGACCAATGGTTATATTGACCAACTATTAAATTTGTCCAATAGTCATATTTCTCCTTGTAAATACCAAATGTTTATTTCACTCAATTCACTACTATTCTTTATATGGTTATATTTTTATCTTCTAATATATTAATTAGTTTACTAATATTTTGTGTATTTTCTCTTGTTTTTTACATGGGGCGGTGATTTCAGGATATTGGGGTGATCCACAATATGCCATTTTAGATTTTCTATTTTATTTATTTTTTCCAATTTTAATATTTTTCATTTTTCATTGGTCTAATTTATATCCAATTTATTTAAATTTATTAATGGGAAATTTTTTTTAGTTTTTCTATATTTTTTACATTAATGATATTATATAATATATGAAACATTTTTTCAAGAAAAAAATATCATTTAAAAATCGTGGGTCTTTACATTGTTAAACATTTAGTAATATCAACCATTAAGTTTCAAATCATATTCATTGATGTTAATTTTTTACGGTACTTCTGTTTTATTATTTCATCTTGTTTTCAAATAACCTCTTCATACATATGCGTCCTCTATAATACATTGAAAATGTGATTTTTCTTATTTCAAACAACACTATCGTTATAATACAATATCTTCCCAAGATATTCATAGTAAGAGAGGTTATGTTTGAGTTATGCAACATTTGGATTTGTTTAATTTGAGGGATCAGTTATACACTTGAACCGGAAATAAATTTATAAGAAATCTTGAACCTGATCCAGATTTAGTGAACGTGTCACGACCTGTCCCACGGGGCCCGGACGTGATTACCCCAAGCCCACCTTCCATATGCCAGGGGTTGGTGACTAGCACCTTAAGGCTTTTCTCAAAAAGGGAAGGCATTTCCTTAGAGATCTGTACACACTCAAAAAGGGAAACTGAAGTAAACATCAAACAAAAGTAAGGTATACCATGAGAGTAATGTAAAACCACAAGTACAATTAAAAACTAAAAACATTGGGATGGAATACAAGCCCTAAGAACCAAAATGAAAGTAAATAGATGTCACATATACCCTGGATCTCTACCTAGAAGGTAGTAGATGTATGTATGATGTCGAAGAAGAGGATCTCTACTGCTCTCATTTCACCAAGCTCCACCAAGTCCCGAACCTACAAAGTCTACCTCAGGGCATTAATAGTCTGCACCAGACACACATGTGTGGGCATAGCCCATGCAGGGGAAAGTATAACTACTCAGTAGGGGACCCTGAGACCCCTAAATTTCTCTCAGTAATCCACAAAGGAAAACATGACAAGAAATACCACAAAGGTAATATCACAAGCATAATCTAAATCATGAATCACAAATAAAAAGAGACAGATCACTCTAACGGTATAACTTCAAGGTTATTGGGATAGGGATTAATAGTCATAAAAATACATCATCCTCTCTATAGTAACTCTACTGCTAACCTGTATTGGTGATTATATGATGACCAATATTGGTTGCAAGATGTTGATCCGTATTGGTCGTTAGTGAGGACACGTATTGGTCGTTGTTGCTGAATTGTATTGGCCGCTGGTGTTGACCCTTATTGGTCGCAGGTACAGAGGTTGGGATGATTAGTCATACAGCTAGATCATCCAATTCTGGAGATGTTGATGTTGACCTATATTGTTCGCTCTTCATGTTAATGTCACACCCAGCCACTGTATTCCCGCATGAAGCACACCTGTTCTCCAAAAAAATCTGATCCACTAGCCACCAGTCATATTTAAATTATTACTAATTCCCACAAAAATCATACCCAAGGGACCTCCTCGTCCAACGGGTCCCAACATGATAGACGATGTGTTGATCGGACGCCCTATCTGTGAGATATGAGCACTTCTGTAAAAATGCCCGGGTTGGATTCAAGTCTGATCCAACCCAAGTCGCACGTCAAACTCCGTAAAAACTCACATTCAGTATCTCTAAAGGGTTTCCTTGTCACAAGGGACTTCATTCAATTGATTGCACGTAGATCGAACGCCTAGTCTGTTAGTTATAGGTATTTTAGAATTGATGGACCGGTTGGATTCAGAGACAATCCAACCTGGCCATACTAAAACTTTTACCAAAACTCTCACGGAGTATCTCAAAAGGACCGTCGAGCTCCATGGATCCAAGCGCCCTAGAAGGTTCTTCAAACGGACATCTGTTTTAGAAGATACTGTTAGTTATGCGTTTCTAGGCCCGATAGGGGTCTGGGTCAGGTCCGACCCGGTCTTGGTCTCACCCGGACTGGCCCAAAATGGCCTCGGCTGGCCTGATTGGGCTAAGCTATATTGTTCTCAATGCACTGATCCACAGACCAGACTAGTCATTCGGCTGGTCACATGGTCTGCTGCACCCGAACTACTCAAAATATCTGTTCAGATCCTTTAATTGGCGGCACCACATCGCATCACCTCGTCACTCGTGGGACTCGTAGGAGACAGTTCCCAACATTCGCCACCACCGAAACATCAAATCGCAGCCCTTCATTGTGGAATGCAATGGCACGCCGCCTCTACCTCCACGGTCGACCGCCCGTCTGACCATCATGGCATCGAGCGGTGTCGCTCTTCCACTGCGGCCAGCTGTTTCCAGCCACTGCCCTCTTCTGCTAGCCCCGGTCACTAGTTCTACCACCCAAGTCACCGGCACTGTCGTTTTGGTGTTGTGTCTACATTTCTTCTGCAGGCCACCACGTGAGCTCTAGTGGTCCATTTTTATTTTTGATGTACCTACGATCCTATCAGGATGTTGTCGTCATTGTGTGGCCCACAAATACACATTGCTTCCATGTTCTTTGTTCCTCCATAAAGAACACACCAAGGACATGTTTAGCATAGTGTGAGGGCCTTTTTGGTTTCAGCTCGTGCCCTCCACATTAGCATTTTAAAGATGAGAAATATTAACAATAATCAAAAGGAAGAATAATCCCTTAATTGAAGACCCTACAAAAATACCCCACATGATTTGACGAGATATGGATCAACCCGTTAGATAGTTGGCCTATGTTCATTATATTTTTGAATAACGGAAATATAGGGAACATCAAATCATGAAACCCCCCTACCTCATGAACCGTCAATGGTATTTCCATCATTGGTGGAATGATATTCCTTGTCAGAGTGAGCTTATTATCGTTCGTTGATCCTTGATCATCACCACCTGAGCCTCTGTCCTCCGTCATTTGATGGTGTCAAATCACATCACTAGAGGTTACACACTTGAATAAGCTATATCGAAACTCCACCATGAGGTCCATTTAAATAGAGGGGAAAAGGTGATTAACACAATGAGGAATTAATGAGGTTCATTTAATGAATTATAATCTTAATTCTCCAATGGTTTGGTTACAGATAAAGGATATTCAAGACATGAATTGGCTTTACAAGTCATCGGTCCCCAGAACCGCTACTAATCCACTGGAGAAAAAAATAAAATAACATGTTAAGTTACTTTTTTATTTATTTGTAAAGACAAGAATTTATCTTTTTCTGCCAATCTACTGCAGTTGAAGTGATTCTTCCCTTAAGAAAATCCTGGCACTGAGAATTCAATTCTGCCCTAATATTTTTAATCCTAGCACTAGTTCAAAATATATAAAACACTTCCCATGCGTTTACTGAATGTACATTAATTTTTTTTCTAAATTCATTCCAGACACACTAAGACTCGGAATCATGCATTGTCAATTTTCAAAGACTCTAAATAATCATTATTAATTTTGAAAAAAAATATTTGGAATTTTTGGGTTTTAAAATTTCTCCCACAGTTGGGATTTTATTCCCATAAATCCAAAGAAGCATACAAAAACAAAGATGGGGTATTGGGAATTCATATGAGCCTCTTGCTCCCATGCGCTCTCCTGAAGATTCTCATACTTCTATAGAACATGAACTTGTTGTATCGACCACCCATGAAGAATCCACTCATGTCAATCCTCTATCTTCACCGGGTACTCCATAAAAGTCACCATGTCTTCAATATCTAGATCGTCATAGCTGATGACATGAGATTGTTCATGCACATATCTTTTCAGCTGGGATACATTGATGATGTCGTGCACCCTTTCAAACTGTTGTGGCAGTGCCAAGTGTTAGGCCACCTTACCAATCCTCCAAAGATTCAGGAATGGTTTGATAAAACTCAAAGAGAGTTTTCCGCCTCAGTCAAATCTCTATAATCCTCATCGATGGGAGGCTCATAAGAATATGTCCCCCCCCCTCTTGTAACTCTAGTGGTATATCCCTTCTATTAGCATAGGAATTGTGTCTGAACTGGGCAGTCTTCACCTCCTCTCGGATGACCTGCACATTATGAGTGGTAGCCTATACCATCTCTTGGTCCACGAGTGCTCGCTCTACTGGATACGTTCAGCATAAAGGCGATCTGCATAGTCATCAGTACAACACCTCAAAAGAGGCCATACCAATGTTGGATTGATAATTGTTGTGGTACACGAACTCCACCAATGGTAGGTGGCCCTCCCAACTGTGATCAAAATCTATGACACATGCACGAAGCATGTCCTCCATGGTATGGATGGTCCACTCCGTATGACCATTTGTCTGCATGTGAGATGTTTTCATCAAGTGAAGATGAGTCCCGAGAGCCTCATAAAATCCTTTCCATAACCAGGATGTGAACCATGCGTCACAGTCTAAGACTATCATCAAAGGCACCCCATTAATTCGCACGATCTCTTGAGCATAGAGATGTCCCATGATCTCTACCGAAACCTTCTATTAAATAGCTAGGAAATTGGCCGACATGGGGAGTCAGTTAATGATCACCGAAATAGTATCATTCCCTATGGACATACGTGGTAACCCCTTCACGAATTCCATTGATATCCCTTCCCACTTCCACTATGGTATCTTGAGGGTTTTGGTCAAGCCAACTGGTACCTGGTGCTCGGCCTTCACATGTTTGCAAGTGAGTCATCTAGAAACAATCTTCACCACATCATTCTTCATCCCTAGCCACCAGTACTGACACCGGAGGTCCTGATACATCTTTATCACACCTATATGTACTGCCAAGGAGGGATGTATGGAACTCCCTCAACACCTCCTCTTATATCACCACTGGTATAACAATATTTCCTCTTAAATAGATAGTATTATTCCTACCTTTAGAATAACCGTTAGGTGAATGGCCTAAAGATATCTGATCACGTGTAGTCTTGCAGCTACTGTCTCTGAGTTGTGCCTACCTAACTCACTGAAAGAGTAGAGGGGAAACTACCATCAATTGGAGGTAGACTGTCTCATCTCTATCATTATAGGATTTCTAAAGTGAGGCTAACTGCTCTGAATAAATGTTCAGTCGCTAAATACTCGATCTCCAGATAAGTTCATCTGCCACAACTTTCCCCTTACCAAGAGTATAGAATATCTCAAAGTCATAGTATCGGAGGAGCTTTAGCTAACGTTGTGGTACCAGATTCAGATCTTTCTTAATGAAGATCTATCTCATACTCTTGTGGTCTGAGTAAATATTAACCCATCTCCGATCAAGTAGTGTCACCACATTTTCTGTGTGAAGATGAGTGATGCAAACTATAAGTTGTGAGTCATATAAATCCATTCCTCGGCAGAGGATACTTTTTCATCATTATCACCTGGTTTAGGCATCGAAAGTCCACGCCCAGCCTCAAACTTCTATCTACATTCATGAAAAAAAAAACAATTCGGATGCCCATGGAGAAACACTAGGCCATATAAATCCATTCCTCTGTAATTCCTCCAACTGTACCCTCAACTCCCAGAGCTCCGCAGGGGCTATCCGATATTCTGGTGTAGATATCAATGATGTTCCAAGGTATAAGTCAATGTGAAAGTCTATTTCACTATGAGGAGGTAGTCCTAGTACATTTTATGATAAGACATCCTCGAAATAATCCATCATCACTAGGAACTGTGGACTCACCTCATCAACCGTGTCGAAGGTCATGCAAACCATCCTTTATGTAATCGGTTGTACCCTCCTTAGTGCGTGTCCATCTCGTGCTTCCCTATTTTCCGTATCAACAACAAAGGAAAATTGGAATCTAAATCATTGTGTACATCATGCTGTATGTATCAAGTAGTTATTCTAGGTTTGAATTGCTGATAGCCATTCCATTCCTATAATGACATCGTAGGGATTCAACACTGATACTAGAAGATCCCATGTGAAAAATTGTCCTATGAAATTAAGATCTGACTGTCACCACCTGTGTGTTACCATTGAATATCCTCCCATAAGAGTATCCAAATAAAAGGTTGAGCTAAAAGCTCAGATGGAATCTTAGAGTCCCAAACTAAGTCCGTGACAAGGAAGGAATGGATATCCCCATTGTCTATTAGCATTGCTGCTAATGTAGAGAAGATACAGATCGTACCTTGTATCATCTCAGAGTCATAAAGATCATGAGCCTATACTGCCTAAAGTGGGGCCTGTCCCTATCCACCTGCTCCTGATCTTGTGGTGGGCTGAATTGGGATAGTGGTGGTAGTGTTTAGTTACTCCGACCACCTCCCACTACATGTCCTCCTCCCCTGCCTCATCTGTTTCCTGGTAGATGCGCATGATCCTGCCACAACTGCAACATCATTGGTCCCTCCACCATCTGCTTATCATCTTCAAAAGGAGTCGGACAGTCACGAGCTCTGTGACCCTATCCACCATAGGAAAAATAGATCATGCCTCACTGAAATCTCCCTCAACCTCTCAAGCCTCGCACCACTGCCCCTATGTCTTTGGGACGCCCTCTGGAAGGTGTAGTGTGCTTAGGATTCTGTATCTTATGTCTAATGCCAGCTGCAGATGACTCTGCTACCTGATGTTTGGTATGGGATCTCACTATCGGTACCTCCTCGGCAAGGAATCTCTCCATCAGCAATGCATGCACTAGCACCCCATCTTGTGTCGAGATAGTGAGAGAAACTTTCATAACTCTAATATATCATCGTAGCCCCTTATCAATGGTCTTGGCCTTAATATGAGGGTCATTTACCATGTCGGTGGAATATATGGAGAGGTCATTAAATCTCATTGAGTACTGATCCATAGTCTTGATCCCCTGCTGCAGATGCATCGACTCTTGAATATGTATATAGCATAGTGTCATTCACACAAATACGCCCTGAAAAGGTTGTCAAAGTCCATTCAGATGAGGGTTGTCTCTTCATGCACCTGGAGCGTTGAGCTCCACCATCGTCATATCGACCCGTGAAGAAGGCTAGCAGTTAAGATCACCATCTTCTCAACAGTTTTATCTAATAAAGGAAATAATCACGAATCCACCTCAATATATTCCTCTACTTCCTGGGGTCCGTCTCACAGGGAACCATTGAGGCCCCTGTCTTTGGAACTCATGAAACATGCTCAGATGATATTACTGATCTACCGGTAGTATCTAATGATCAACAAGTAGTGGTGCTACATGTATACAACCTAAAAGTTTGATCACCGTGAGTGGTCCCTATTCTGATGCCTCATTTCATGGTGGGCCTCTGTCACAATCTCAAATAGTAATCCTGGATGGTTGTCTTCGTGGAGGAATCCTATAAGAAATAGATGATCCATGGTCAATAAGTTATACCTGGTGAGTTTACTCAATAAATATAGAGAAACCCATTCAAAACACTAGCTTCTTGTGTCTTCATGTACTGAGTTAGAAAAAAATTCAGGGTCCTGGTGTTTAGATATATCAGCCGCTGCACAAACACTAGACCCCCTATACTGAAAACCGAACTCAAGACACATCACAACATTGCCTCATTAAAAGTAGAATCCTAGTTCTTCTGGAAGAAATGGCGGTCCATTAATAAAACATTGTCACGGCTCGTCCCACGGGGCCCAGATGTGACTACCCCAACCCACATTCCATAGGCCAGTGGTTGGTTACTAGCACCTGAAGGCATTTCCTGAATAGGGATGGCATTGCCTTAGGGATCTCTGAACACATAAATAATAAAACTGAAGTAAATCACAAACAAAAGTAAGGTATACCACAAGAGTACAGTACAACCCCAAGCACAACTGTAAACTGAAAACACTAGACCAAAATACAATCCCTTGAAACTGAAAAAAATTATAAAATTGTCACATATTCTCTGGAAATCTACCTGGAGGGTGGTAACATTAAGTCTGAAGTTGAAGAAGATGATCTTGAATGCTCCCATCTCACCAAGCTCGACCACGTCCAGAACTTCTAATGTATACCTCCGAGCATCATTGGTCTACACTAGACACACACGTGCAGGCAGAGCCCGTATGGGGTTGAGTATAACAACTCATTAGGGGACCTCAAGACCCCCAAAGGTCTCTTAGTAGTCCATGAAGGAAAAAATCCCAAGAAATACCACAAAGATAATATCAAAAGCATGATCTAAATCATGAAGCATAAAGAAAAATAGATAGATCTCTCAAATGGTATAACATCAAAGTTACTGGGATATTGATGACTCACACCAAATCTAGGTCGTCATATCACTAGTAACTGTACTACAAACCCTTATTGGTCACTGCATGCTGAACTGTATAGGTTGATAGATGCTGAACCATATTGGTTGCTGGTGCTGACCCGTATTGGTCATTGGTGATGACCTGTATTGTTTGCTGGTAAATAAGTGGGGATGATTAGTTGTAAAGAAAGATCATCCCACTCAGGAGTTTCTGATGCTGACCCGTAAGGACAATCTTCATCATGTCACAACCAGCCATTAGATTCCCTTTGGAAGCATGTCTAATCTATGGAAGTGTCTGCTCCTCTATCCATTACTCATATTTCAAATGGTATGAATTCCAAAAAAAAACATACCCAAGTTACTACCCTGTTAGAGGGGTTCCAACGTGACAGGCGACATGATGATCAGACACCCATTATGTGAGATATGAGCACTTTTGTAAAAAGGGCTAGTTTGGGTCCAATCCTGATCCAACTCAAGTCGCACATAAAACTCCATAAATACTCACATAGAGTATCTCCAAAGGACTGCCTTGTCATAGGGGTCCTTATGCCACAAACGATGGATAGATGGAACACCCAGTCTGTCAGTTATAGGCATTTTTGTACGGAGGGTCGGGTTGGATTCAGAGTTGATCCAACATGGACATACTACAACATTATCCAAAACATTAATGGAGTATATCAAAGGGACCATCTTGCTCTTTGGATCCCAGCGCCATGGACGATTAATCGAACGGATGTATGGTTCACAAGATACAACCACTTATGTGTTTCTCGACCTGAGAGGGGTCCAGGTCTGGTCCAACCAGGTCGGACTGCCCAGCCCAACCTGGCATGGTCCAACCCAACCCAATCCAAGTATGACTGAGACCACCCTAGTTAGGATGGGCCACATCAGGCTCATCCTATTGGGTGAAAGACCAGCCCGGCCAGCGTGACCCGCGCGGGTTGTGCGGTCTGTTGCACCTGAACAGCTCAAAGGATCCATTCACCTCATTTTAATTAGAGACACCAAATGGCTCTACCTCGTCACATTTGGGACCTATAAGAGGCATGTCCCAGCCTTCGCCTCCACCGATAATTAAAAATGAAAAACTTCAACATGGCGCGCGATGGCGCCCCGCCTCCGCCTCTATGGATGGATGCTACCAGCCACCCATCTGACCACTGTGGCGCCGAGCGGTAATGCTCTTCCACCGAGACCTACACTTTTCGACGATTTCCCTCACCTACCGGAACTACTCGTCAGTGCCTCCATGATGGTCATTGATGTTGTCACACCGGTGTCACACCAGAGTTTCTTCTACAGGACACCGAGTGAGCTATGATGGTCCGTTCTTTCTTTTGGAAAAACCTACTATCCTCTCAGGATGACACCGTCATTTCGTGGACCTGAAATATGCCTTGTTACCACGTTCATTGTTCCTCCATGAAGAACTCACCAAGAACATGTTTAACGGAGGGTCAGGTACTTATTGGATTCAGCATGCACCCGGCCCATTAGCATTTTAAACCTGAGGAAGCTTAACCCTAATCTAAAGGAAGAATATTCTCTGAATTTTAGACCCCGCAACAACCAGCCGCATGATTTGATGATACGTGGATCAACCAGTTAGTCAGTTGACTTACATTCCTTATATTTTTCATGAACGTGAAGAGAGGGAACATCCAAGAAAGAAATCCCCCTACCTCATGAACCATCATAGGTATCACAATCATTGGCAGAACGAGATTAGTCATTGGAGTGTGGTTGTTAGTGTTCGTCAATCCTAGATCATCACTGCCCGGGCCTCCATCCTCCATTTCTGGATGGTTTCACATCACTTCTCCAGAGGTTCCTCTCTTGAAGAATCCATGCTAGAACACTACATTTAGATCCATTTAAATATATGGGGAAAAGTTTTGTAATGAACCAAGGAATTAATGAGGTTCATTTAATGAATGAACCTCTTAATTCCCCAATGGTGTGCTTATTAATAACAGAGAGTCAAGGAAGTAATTGGCTGGGCAAGTCACCTATCTCCACCACAACTGCTCATCCTCTGGAGAAAAAGAAATAAAATAACTTGTTATGTAGTTTTATAATATTTTTTTGTAAAGTCCTAAATTTAACATTTTATCCCAACCTACTGTGGTTGAAGTGAAGCTTCCCATAAGCGAATCCTGGTGTTGTAGATTCAACAGTACCTTCATATTTTTAATCCGATCACTAGTTTAAATGATAAAAAATGTCACCCATGCATTTACTAAACGTACTGTAAAAAGTTCAGAAATTAATTCTGGGCACACTACACAGTGAATCACGTACTAGAAATTTTTGTAGACTCGTAATAATCTCAATCATTTAAAAAATTCATGGAATTTCTGGGTCTTTACTGAAGTTTTAGTCAGTAGTCCACTATTTTGATGTGATAAAGAATTTCTACGGGCACAATGCACATTGGTATAATATTTCTTTTCATTCCAAACCACATGACTCTCTTATATGGATATATTTGAAGTTAAACATTGGTTGTAACATCGAACTTAGAGTTCCTTCAATGGTTGTCAGAATAGCTCATCTACGAACTCTGATCAAAATTTAAAGGTTATAATATGGAATGAACCTTTTCTCTCACATATTTCACAAGATCATTCTAATGTATAATTATATCACCAAAATCATCCATAAAAGTATTAGTTCTACATCTCTTCCCATATATCGCTTCATAGGTTTCCATTTTAATACTCGAGTAGAATCTAATGTTTTAAGAGAACTCAACTGTTGTGTGGTGTTTATCCTCTTTAACTTTAAATATCATTGATCATGTTATCATTTATTCCTAATGTGCCTATATATTTCTTTCAGATTGGATATCAGTTTTTGGGATCAATGGTCATTATTTCATATAATTTAGTATTTAGAGCATGATGAAGATATCTTCAAAATATACCTATGAACAAATGTTTTTGATCTAAAATGATTGAAAGCAGCAACAAATTAATCTCCACCACTTTACAGATTCATGGAATGTTTTTCAAGAGAATAATCATCAATATTAGTGACAAAATGAGTAGTATTGGGGATTATATCCACCAAAACTAACATCAGATTGATCCCTTTGGATGTTCTTGGGAGAACATTGATGAATTGAATAGTGATAATTTCCCACTTCCATAATGGTAAGTGTAACACCCTGAAATTTTATGAGAAATATTTTTTTGATGTATTATGTTGTATGCAACACCAAATGATTCTTTCACTACACACAACATTGTCTTGGCTTGCGTTACACGCAATCACGACCTTCTTCGATAGTGTGTGTAGTACGCAATACTGAGTTTCACGAAACATCGATATGTTGTTATAATATTATTATGGACTAGCCGTTATAAATAGTATTAAAATAATTTTAAATTTTATAACATTATTATTCATCTTACACATTTTCTAGAACATGGTATGATAACAAAATAAATTTTTTGGGTAAAATAAGTATTTTTTAAAAAATGCAGTTTTGTTGCCTTTTGATGGAGCACCCACATTAAATCTAGTTTTGACATGTTTATAAGTTTAATTTTAAAAAATAAAATTCTTTTTTTTAATAAGGATATAAAAATTTTCTTTGGATAAACGTTTCATATGATTCTAATAACTTTCATATTTTAATGAATGGTGAAAACACGCTATATTTTACTTAAAAACAACTTTTTTCATCGTGATAATTTATATGGTTAAATTATAATATTTAATGGATTTAATGTATAAATAGAATATATTTTTACTATATAATATAATTTATGTCATTACCATTAATTTTACATTGAATTCATAGGTAGAAACATTTCAATCTTTGGCAAAGTTTTAACTTTTAAAACCCATTTTCTTAACAACGAGATTAATTTTAAATTATTTACGGAAACTTCTGTGCTCTGAATTTTTAAAAATGAATTCCATATTTTAATTCAATGGGTCCAAATTATGTTAATATTTTAATCTTATTTTTTTGATATTCTGAATAGTAACTACAGAAATTTCTATTTAATAAAGTTAAAGGTAAATCGGGTAATTAAGGGTAAAAATAAGATTATAAAATTACCCTAACAAGTGCCAAAATTCTATTGGATGAATAAAATATGACCCATATCACCTAAGGGTCGGAAGAGATTAATATTATGGACGTTTTACCGTGAAAATAAATTAATTATTATTAAAACCAAAGAAAGTGACAACATGTCACACTCTTAAATCTTACATGTATAATAATTTTAATTTATTGATAAAATTAATGAAACTTTGAACATTAATATTATCTAGAAATATAATAAAATTATCTACATCATCTGATTTTATTTTGAATTTTTAGGGATTAAATAATTATCCTTAATGGTGACACAATAGTGATGTTGATATTATTTTATGGATTGAAATATCAAATAAATTGTTTTAAAAATATTAAAATAAATATTATATGAACTATTTACTGTGCACAAAGAATTTTCTAGATAAATATGACATGTTAAGAATGTATTAAATATTTTAGTTCGAACATATCTTTTCTTTGGATTTTATTTAAATTCAAATAAATGAATTGTATCAATATTGACACTATTGATATTTTATATTATTAAATTGTTTAAAATCACAAAAATATTTTAAAAATTACAAATTAAAATTTAGATGATCTAACATGTCATAAAGTATCAAATTATTTATAATTAAGAACACACAAGTAATTATTTTTAACAATATAAAATTTATAACATTATTACCAAAAATAAAATTAAATAGATTAAATAAGGATAAATCAAAATGATAAGGATTAAAATAAAATCAAAACATGACTAAATTTAATTGGTTGATGAGATTACAACCATATATCATCTAATAATTGAATATGAGTCATTTTTGTAGGTTTTTAATTGGGGTCTGATTTAATATAAATTAATATTTTTGAGGTTTCCAAAGGTGACCCTCTCCTCCCTTATAAAAGGGAACCTCCTCCCTCTCTTCTTTACACAACTTTGAGCCTTCAAGATCGGCCAACCCCTACCCATTACTATTCTAAACTTCCCTAGTAATATTCTGGAGGTTTAGGTCTTCTCAAAAGACTAACTCTATCCCCTTAAGGGGAAGTTTAAAGGAGACACGTTGAAGAAGTGGAGGTTCAGACATAGACAAAGCATATCAGACCGAAGGTAAGGGAAAATCTCACAATCTCATTTTAATCCGAGAATGTTTATACTTTAGAATTTACTAGGGAATATTTATCATCCAAATCCATGTTTCCTCAATATGTAATATTATTTATATCCTCTTACAATTGTTTTAATCCAATTTTACCTATTGGTGAATTTTAGTAAAAGATATGAAAGGAACCTTTTGTTGTTTCAGTACGAGATACTTTTTGACTTTTCCGTCCAAATAATGAGAATAATGTTTTTTAAATTTATACAGAATGAATAGATTTTTATGATTTCATAGAACATTATTTCCATTAAGATTTTTTTACAAGTTTTCAATTTTATTTTTAATTATCTTCTTTTAGTTTAAAATTTTATGACATGTTAATAAAGGAAAAATGTTTTTGAAGTAGAAAGGATATTTTCCTCAAGAATGGAGTTCAAGTGTTTTATCAAAATTATTTTCCATATAAGTTAATATATGGTTATGTTCTATCCCTATTTTTACATTGATTTTATTATGTTATGATGTAATTATTTATATGAAGTCATTCTATCTTATATGGATAATGTTATGATGACATGATGTTTAAGAATCCCATCATTATTACATGGGTTATGCTATGATGTATGATTTATGATTTTGTAGCATACATAAGAATGGTATCATTATGAGATGGGTGGGACCTATATCTCCCTCCAATTCACTGGGTAAATATTTATATCTCATGAGATAGACATGGCTGGAACATAATGTTAATCCGGTTTTGTGATACAGGATTGGAACGAGGAGTGAACTCGGTTCATAAATGGACTTTGTACACTATGATATTTTTGGAAATGATTCTTGACTAATATTAAATGATTTTCTATGATTATGTTTGTATTCCACAAAGTTTCATGTTTTATGATATGATTATTTGGATTACATTTCACTACAATGATTTATCCCATGTCATGATATTATAATTTCTTTTTCATGTTAAGATTTTCAAAATTTTATGTTCTTAGGAATATGATATGATTGATATATCCTTTTTTTACCCTTAATGAGCATTTGATCTCACCCTTTTGTATGTTTTCTTTTCCCCAGGTCAAGAATAAGGGTATTAAGTAGGATATTCCAAATGGGATTCTAGATATGATGTAATAAATGGGAGACAATGTAGATGATTTATGAAAGAGTTGTTTATGATTCCCAGTTTCTAAAGACGTTATACATATATGGTCCTTTCATGATTTTTTATATGTTGTAATAATTATGCTTCAATTCTGAAGTAATAACAATGTATGTAAATTATGGGTTGTTATAGATGGTATCATAGGAAAGGTATTGTCATCCTTTGGAAACTAGAATGTGAAAATCTTAATAAGAACACTAAGGATATGTCTAAGCAGAAAACACAATATTAGTGTTTTAGAAATGGCCACGAATAACCTATGATAAGAACATAAGTGTAAAATTTTATTCTTTATTATGTGGTCTTCCTATTATGATTAGTGTTATTCTCACACTATGCTTATTGTTTTTAGTCAATGGCTGGAACCCAAAGGAACTGTGTTAAAGATGACTGTGACGGGCAATGCAATGATTGTCCCCCTGAGCAGCCAAATGTTTTTGGAGATGGAATGAAAAATATTGTAGCCATTATCACACAACTTTCTCAATCTATGAACCATGTAGGACTTCCAAATGATCAAAGGAAGGAGAAAAATTCTGTTGAATCCTTCATGAGGCAGCGCCCAACTTCATTCAGTGGGTCTTCTGATCCCTTAGTGGCTGAACAATGGATCAATAACACTGAAAATATATTTTCAGTTCTACAATGTTTTGAACATGATAAAGTCATCTTAGCAGTATATTGTTTGGAAGGTGAATCTGATAAATGGTGGAATCTTATCAAGAATATGAGGCATAGAGACAAAATTGATTCCATGGAATGGGAAGAGTTCAAGAACTTATTTATCAATAAGTACTTCCATTGTATTCTTCGAACAAACATGGCGAAAGAGTTTCTTGAACTGATGAAAAAGGATGATGAATCTGTTGGTACCTACGAAGCAAAATTTACAAAACATACAAGGTATGCTTCCGAAATTATTATCCAACCTGAGAGTAAGATCGATAAATTCAATAGTAGCTTAAAACCATGTCTTCAATGGGCGTTATCCATAAGGGACTTCAATAGCTACTAGGAAATTGTTCGATGTGCTTTCATGGTTGAGATGGATATTAGAGTAAGCCATCAGTCATATGGGTTTGATAAGAAGAGGAAAATGGAATTCAAAGGGAAATCTAAAGACCACACTGAAAAGAAGATGAGTTTTCGCTTATGCTCAAAATGTGGAAAGAAACATGAAGAGAATTGTCTTAAAGGGACAAGTAAATTTTTCAAATGTGGAAAATAATGTCATTGGGCATTTGAATTCCGCAATGATGGGGAAACGATGCCTTGTGATGCGAACAAAGAAAAGGCTACACAGAATGCACCTCCTACCCTTCAATGTTACAAGTTCCAGGAAATGGGGAATTATGCTAACCAATTCCTTAATCCAAGGGGTTTTTATGATGATCGACTTCAACAAACTCTTAAGGCCAAAGACAAAGGACAGTCACATGCAATTTCGATCGGCGATGTGGAGTACAATTACGATGTGGTAAAAGTTACACTTATCATCCACTCTAAAGTAGAAAATGTTTTATTTGATTATAGATCAACCCAATATTTTATTTCTAAAGAATTTTATACAGGTATCACCATATTACCTCAACAATTAGATGTTGAGTTAGCTATGAAAACCCTAAATGGAACAACGGTCACATCAAAAGTTTACAATTCTTCTCCGATTGGAGTTTGTGGGAAAGTGCTTCCTGCAAATCTTGTGATCCTTCCAATAGCTGAATTTGATGTGATTATTTGCATGGATTGGATATCATTATATTGAGATCATATCAATTTCCAAATAAGGACAGCCACATTTCATATTCCAGATTAATCTATGATCGTCTATTGATACAAGGATGAACATAACCTTCCATTGGAAATTTCTTCCATCTTAGGGGTATTGATTCCACTAAATGAAGGTTATTTATCTCAAATGGTTGGAGAGAAACTGTAAAATACCAATTATGTAATGAATAATATATATTTTTATCTATGTCTATTAGTGAATTAGAGAGTGTTTTAGAGGCTTAAAATGAGAATAAATCCAATCTTAAGCATGGAATACAATAATATTTTTAAAAGATTGTTTTACTACCTTTTGATGGCAAAACATTTTTAAATATATCTTTGGATAATTTTATAATCAATTTTTGTCAAAATAAACTTATTATTTATGATTTTGACATCAAAATTTACTTTGTGTGAATTTTTGGTATATTTCCGATAAAGTTCATTTTTTAATGAATAGTGAAATATGTTGTATTTTAATTCAAAACCTCTTTTTAATATAATTTATTTGTATGATTAGATTATCTTTTGAATGGGTTTTGAAGTGAAATTAGAATATATTTTTACCATTTAATCCAATAGTGGTCATTGTAATCAATTTCACTTTGAAATTAGACTTAAACTGGTGCCAATCTTTTGATACTTATTGTTTTATAAAAACACGCTATTTTTCATGACAGCGGGAATTAATTATTCAATTAATTAATTCACCTTATATGTTTTGAATTTTGTAAAATATACATCATTTTTGAATTCAGAATATCAAATATAGCTTAGGGTGAGGTTTTGGTATTTTTCTGAAAAACATCAATTTTTGATGAATAGTGAAACCACTAAGTGGTAGTTAAAGAAACTGATTTTTTGTTTAAATGAATCATTGCAATTTCTATGATTTGATTTTCAAAATTTTTACATACATGTTTGTCATTAAGTAGTAAAATTTTGTTCAATGAGATTAAAATAATTTTTTGGTGAATAGTAACTTATAAGTTTTTAATCGCGATTAAAGTTAATTAGTGTAGTTTAAGGTAAAAATAATATTTTAATAATATGAGATGAGCTTTAAACATGTACTACCCTTATTTTAGGTGTCATGGCCGACCATGACAATCCATGGGTCAACATGGGGACCCCATGGAGCCACTTTGGTTGGGAAATGACATAAATAACTTTTTATTTAATGTTAAAATTAAAATGACACAAACATGAGTTGTTTTACTAAAACATTTTTTAAATGGGGTTATAAAAGTAATATTTTTGACTATAAATATTAATTAGAAATATAAAAATATTTCCTACATCATAATAGTTTTTTTATAATTTTTAGACATTAAATAAATTAAATTATTTATGACATCATGATGATGCAGCGGTTACCTCATTAATAAAGGATTTAAATAAAATGAAATGATAATGTATACTCTATGACCTACATATGTCCAAAACCTATAGTATGGGTGGATTTAGAACCCTTATCACCTTACCCTCGAATTATATCAATGTGGGACCTTTTTAATCTGAAACTCATTTTAAAATAAAGTAACATTTCTTTATTTTCCAAGAGTGCCCCTCCTCTCCTCTTATAAAAAGCCCCCACCTCTACCTCCTTACCCACACATCCAAAGCCTTTGGCTCAGCCAACCCCTGCCACTTTTGTCTCTCCAATTCCCTCCCTTTCTTCTTGAAGACTCACTTTGGGCAGAAGTCCTCCCAAGAAATCCTTTGAGCTCAAAACAAAGGGAGATACCCAATTTTAAGGTAATGTCTTCACTTGTGTTCTATTGTTTTATTTTGCTTCTCCAACCCCCTAAACTCTTTTTATTCATTTCTTTTGTAACAAAAAAAGTATCTTCCATATACTAGGATGTTGTTATAAGAAGTATTCAAGCTAAACTTACACAAACCTACATCTAATGGATAAAAAACATAATGTTTCCGTGGATGGCGAATTTTTGCCTCCCGAAACGATGATTGTTCAACATTATTTTAACACCTTCAAAGGTCGCCATTAAGATGAAACTATATTTATATATGATTTATAATATGTTTATGATTTCCTTAAGCTTATGTATTTTTCATTTTGGTTATACCTTTATGGTTTACATTATGGGTAAACGCGATATCTTCATTTAAGGAAGTGTGGACTACCGCCCCCTCAAAGTGATTTGATTCCTTAATACCATTTGTGGGACATATAAAGGATGGAGTTTTGATATTATATATGATATTAAACTAGAATTATAATATACCTTTATATCATTATGATTCCATTTCATAAAATACGAAATAGAAATGGAAGCAGCGTTCATGCGTACGTACGGCTTACCGTCTCCACGAACGGTGCATTTCATTTCATACCTCTAAATGTCATGTAATATTATAAATGCATGCATGTACTGGATATATATGATATATATGATATCTAAATCATGAATACCATTCTGGATATAATGGATACATGAACAACTTGTAAATATAAAGGGTTTATTTTTGACTCAAGTACCAATGATCGTTAAAATGACCGTTATTAACTTAAATAATTACATAGTGTTCATGACATGGAAATAAGTGATATAAGAGGAATAATGAACTTGAAAAAGGATATTAAACAAGTAGAAATTAACTAAAGTTTATTATTTAGGATATTAAAGAACGATCGAGTCAAGTCGGACCCGAGGTATGGGACTTCGTCTCTATCTCCTTTCATTGAGGCATATTTTGTTTTATACACAACCGTCTTTTATATAGTGTATAAACCCCTTTTACATTTAAGTTTATTCAAAAGGAATATTTTTATTACGAATCGTTTACTAAACGAAAAAAGGGAATGTTTTTGTCGTACGTATGCGGCGACACCGACTTCTCCTCTATCATGACCATTATTTGAGTTTCGGCTTCCTCTATAAGCCATACCTTTTTTTAAAAGAAAAATAAATACCATGTTTTACTTTTCTTTTATTTTGGTATTGAAAATGGTTTTCATAATGTTATTATATCAATGTGTTGTATTGATATCTTGTGATTGAAATGTGGAAATGTTATGTTTCTTTTATGCATGTTTTATGTGATACGATTATGTTGAGGTTCATGGGAATTATTATGAAGACGGGTGGTTCCATGATAAACTAGTGGTGGGTGAGCTCGATATAGATCTCCAATGCATTGGGTAACACGAAGGAGTGAAACGTTAAGGTTTCTATGAATAGATTTAGGGAATATACTGTGATGGGTATTCCAAACGTAACCAAGAGTGTTACTCCCTACGTGAGAATGTTATGAATGCCTCAAGTTACCTTTATGTCTTTGATTTATATGATTTATTCATGATTTGATGAGGTATGTTAAAGTGCTTAGGTTTTATGGGTAAAGTATGATTTCAATCTTATGTATATATGTACCCATGTTTCCTTTCTATATTTTTATATCCCTTACTGAGCATTTTATGATCATCCCAAGTTTTTGAAATGTTTTTCACAGGTCAAGGGAAAGGTACATGATATGATGATAGCATCAAAGAAGTGTCAAGAAAGAATCCATGTTTTATTTTAAATATGTTTCCATTGATGGGAAAAATGAATACTATCTTTTATGTGACCACTTTGTTTAAAAGTGGAATGTAATGCATGTTTTATGATCTAATTCTCTAAAACTGTAAACCTGAAAAGATCCTCATGGTGTAATCCTGTAATAACTCAAGTTTAAGTAAGGCTTAAGGCTGGGACCTTATAGTTGGTATCAGAGGTCGATTTAGATAACATTAGGAGTTATAATTTTTTAAATTATTATCCAATTTTTTTTTGAAATGATATAGCATTTGAAGATTACCATGTTGCTTCATCTAAGACATGTTTGTTCAGAATGGTTTTCACAGAGGAAACAGGGAAGCAGTGCTAGGAAGGCATATAGAAGGAAATAACCTTCCGAATCAGTATCTAGAGATGGTCGGAATTGGAACTGAACAATTTTTTTCAGTAATGGCGCAGTTGACTCAAGCGATAAATAGTGGTGGCATCTATGCACGAGATCAGCCAGATCAACTGCAGAGGAACATGTCAGTGGTTTAAAATTTCATGAGGCAACATCCCCCATCATTCAGAGGATCATCCGAACCTGTGTTAGCTGAAGGGTGGATTAAAGAACTGGAGAATATTTTCGATGTCATGGGGTGTTCAGACAATCAAAATTTTAGTCTTGCTATTTACCGTTTGCAGGGTGGGGTAGATCAGTGGTGGTCGATGGTTAAAAATATCAGGGATGCTGATGACACTGATGCTCTCGACTGGGATGAATTCAAAGGTATGTTTCTTGAGAAGTATTTTCCTAATGCTGTTCAACTTAGTATGGAAAAGAAATTCTTGGAATTGGGGAAATATGAGGACTCAGTAGCTGCCTATGAAGATAGGATCATTCGATTGGCAAGGTATGCTCCAAATTTTATCTGAGACCTTAATAGTAAAATAAATTGCTTTTACATAGGATTAAAATGAAAATATCGAACGACATTTGCTTCTCATGAGTTTAAAAGTTATGAAAAGCTTGTTCGATGTGCTGAGAAGGTGGAAGTGGAGTTTTCCGATGATCAAGTTTTCTATAACAACCAGCAGAAAAAGAGACTGAGGTGGCAGGAGAAAGGGAAGAATTCTTCAAAAATGTCTGATGGTAAGAAAAATAAGTTTCCAGTTTATGATAAATGTGGTTAAAGGCATGCTGGGGAATGTCTTCTGAATTCTGGAAAGTGCTACCGATGTGTTAAGATGGGACATAAGGCTCATGATTGCACTGAAAAAGATCAAGGTGATGGTAAGTCCAAATTTGATTTACAGTTAGTGAAATGTTTTAAGTCCAATGAGATGGGTCACTATTCAAACGAGTGTCTAATGAAGAGCATGGGTGATGGGAAGCAGTTGGACTACAAGCAGAAAGGGGTGGTGAAATCTTTTGCAACTACTTCAGCAGATGTCGGGCCATCAAATGAAGTTGTATCAGGTACTTTGTTTGTTTTTCAGATTATGCCAGTGTGTTCTCTGATTCGAGGTCCACGCATTCATTCATCTCTGACACTTTTTCTAGTAAAATGGGAATACCATCTCAAGAAATGACTCATGAAATTGTGGTAAAAACACCTGGGGTAAATGTTGAGGAAAAAAGAATTTATAAGAATCTTCCTATCCTTATCTGTTGAAAGAACCTACTTGCAATCCTTATTATTGTACCTCTAGTAGAGTCTGATGTTATCTTGGGTATGGATTGGCTCTCTTTTTACCATGCTAAGATTGACTGTAGAGCTAAAGAAGTTTCTTTTCATAAATACTTTCAGTTTTTGTACAATAATGAACCCTTAATGTTGATAACTTATCAAGAGGCCGAGAAACATGTAAAAGATGGAAATGAATGTTACCTTGTACATATTGTTGAAAAAAAGGGAACTGTTCATATTAATGATGTGACAATGGTAAATGAGTATCCTGATGTTTTTCCTGATGAGTTGGTTGGAATAATACTAGATCAGGAAGTTGAATTTACTGTTGACTTAGTTCCTGATGATAAGCCAATTTCAAAACCCCCTTATCGAATGGATCAAATTGAACTTTTAGAGTTGAAGGAGCAATTGCAAGATTTATTAGAGAAAGGTTTCATTCGACCTAGCACATCACCATGGGGTGCTGCTGTTTTATTTTTTAAAAAAAAGATGGTTCTATGAGACTTTGCATTGATTATAGAGCATTGAATAACATCACCGTTAAGAACAAATATCCTTAGCCTCATATCGATGATTTGTTTGATCAGCTCCAGGGAGCTCCGTTTTTTTCAAATATTGATCTGAGATCGGGGTACCATCAGCTAAAGGTAAAGGAATAAGATGTTCCGAAAAATGTGTTTCGTACAATATATGGCCATTATGAATTTGTAGTAATTCCTTTTGGTCTAACCAATGCACCTGCTGTATTCATGGACATAATGAATAGAATTTTCCATGAGTTCTTGGATAAGATTGTGGTGGTTTTCATTGATGATATTTTGGTGTTTTCTAAAAGTAAAGAGGAGCATGAAAGACATTTAAGGGTTATTTTTCAAACCTTAAAATAAAAGAAATTGTATGAGAAATTCACCAAGTGTGAGTTTTGGTTGCAACAAATTTCTTTCCTTGGTCGCATTGTTTCTAAAGATGGGATAACCATTGATCCTTCAAAAACAAAGGTTGTTGAAGAATGGCCAAGACCCACAAATGTAACAGAGATTCGTAGTTTCCTTGGTTTGGCAGGCTATTACCGAAGGATTGTTAAAAAGTTTCCACGGTTATCTAGTCCAATGACTAAGCTAACTCGAAAGGTTGTTAAGATTATCTGGACAAAAGAATGTGATGACTGTTTTCAGGAACTGAAAATAAAATTGGTGAATGCTCCAGTTTTGGCACTAGCTTCCAGGAATGGGGAGTTTGTTATCTACAGTAATGCTTCATTGAAAGGACTTGGTTGTATCCTAATGCAGAATGATCAGGTAATTTCTTATGCTTCATGGTAGTTGAAAACTCATGAGGTAAATTACCCTACACATGATTTGGAATTAGCTGATGTTGTTTTCGCTTTAAAATTTTGGAGGCATCATTTGTATGGAGTAAAGTGTGAAATATATACCGATCACAAAAGGTTAAATTATATATATTCACTCAGAAAGAATTGATCATGAGACAGAGGAGATGGCTAGAATTAATCAAGGATTATGATTGTACAATTCATTACCATCCGAGAAAAGAAAATAATGTGGCTGATGCTTTGAGTCATAAAAGTAATGCTTTATTAGAAATGTTGCATTTGGAACGTGATCCTTTGGTTATGGATTTGATGAACTTTGGCATAGAAGTTGTTGGTGAAGGATGTTCTTCTGTTTTGTTTCTGGTAACAGTGAAATCTTCTCTATCAGACATAATCAAGAAAGCACATAAACAAGATAGTGAGTTGCAGAAAAAGGTAGAGCTGGTTCAGAATGGTAAGCTGCCTCAATTTAACATTGATAATGATTGTGTTTTGAGATTTGGGAAGAGATTGTGTGTGCCTTGTGATTCACAGTTGAAGGGAGAGTTGTTATGTGAAGCTCATAGTTCTCCATTTTCAGTTCATCCTTGCAGTACTAAGATGTACAGAGATCTGTGGGAGTATTACTGGTGGGATGGAATGAAAAGAGATATTGCTGATTTTACTATGAAGTGTTTGACATGTCAATAGGTTAAATCAGAGAGGCAGTTACCGAAAGAGATGCTTCAGCCTTTACTAGTTCCAGAGTGGAAATGGGAGAATATATCCAAGGACTTTGTTGTGGGATTGACAAAGACCCCTCGAGGTAATAATGCAATCCGGGTTATTATTGATCGCTTGACTAAATCTGCTCATTTCCTTGCTATATGAGATACTTTTTCCCTAGATCAACTTTCCCGTTTGTATCTTAAAGAGATACTCATGTTACATGGAGCTCCCTTCTCCATTGTATCTGACCGTGATCCCATGTTCACTTCTAACTTTTGGAAAGGCCTTCAGAAGTCGTTGGGTACTGAATTAAATTTTAGTACAGCTTTTCATCCTCAGTCAGATGGACAATCAGAACGAACAATTCAGACTTTGGAAGATATGCTACATGCTTGTTCGATGGATTATCAGGGAAGTTGGGACCAACATATTTCTTTGGTTGAGTTTTCTTATAATAATAGTTTTCATTCCAGTATACAGATGGCACCATTTGAAGCGTTATATGGGAAGCTGTGTCGAACTCCAGCTTTTTGGGATGAAGTGTGTAAAAGAAAGCCGATGGGACCAGAATTGGTAGAAGAGTTGGCAGAAAAAGTTCAGCTGATACAGAAACACATGAGAACAGCTCAGAGCAGGCAGAAGAGTTATGCGGACAACAGGAGGAAGGATCTATCTTTTGAGGTAGGTGATCATGTTTTTCTCAAAGTCTCACCATGGAAAAGTGTGATGCGATTTGTTAAGAAAGGAAAGCTGAGTCCAAGGTTCATTAGAGCATATGAAATTCTGGAGATAGTTGGATCAGTTGCATACCGGGTGGCTTTACCTCCGAGTTTATCTCAGGTACACAATGTTTTTCAGGTTTCGATGCTGAGAAAGTACATGCCAGATCCATCTCATGTTTTGAGTCCAGAGGTAGTTCAGATGGAAGATAACCTATCTTATGAGGAACAACCGGTCCAGATTCTTGACCATAGGGAGCAAGTGTTATGGAATAAGGTGACTAATCAGGTAAAGGTTTTGTGGAAAAACCACATGATGGAAGAGGGAACATGGGAATCTGAAAATGCAATGAGAGATAAGTACCCCCATTTATTCGATAAGTAAATAAATTGCAGGGACACAATTTTTTAAAGGGGAAAGGATGTAACATCCCATGTAAGTAATGAATAATAGATATTTTTATCTATGTCTATTAGTGAATTAGATAGTGTTTTAGAGGCTTAAAATGAGAATAAATCCAATCTTAAGCATGGAATACAGTAATATTTTTCAAAGATTGTTTTAATGCCTTTTGATGGAAAACCATTTTTATATCTATCTTTTGAAAATTTTATAAGCTATGATTATTAAAATAAACTTATTATTTATTATTGGGACATCAAAATTTACTTTGTGTAAATTTTTGGTATTTTTATGATAATTTCATTTTTAATGAATAGTGAAAAATGTTGTATTTTAATTCAAAACATATTTTTAATCTAATTTATTTATATGATTATATTATCTTTTGAATTAGTTTTGAAGTGAAATTAGAATATATTTTTACCATTTAATCCAATGGTGGTCATTGGAATCAATTTCACTTTGAAATTGGACTTAAACTGGTGTCAATCTTTTGGTACTTATTGTTTCATAAAAACACGCTATTTGTCATGACAGCGGGAATTAATTATTAAATTAATTAATGAAAATTATATGTTCTGAATTTTGTAAAATAGACATCATTTTTGAATTCAGAATATCAAATATATCATAGGGTGATGTTTTGGTATTTTTCTGAAAAACTTCACTTTTTGATGAATAGTGAAACCACGAAGCGATAGTTAAGGAAACTGATTTTTCGTTTAAATGAAACTTTGCCACTTCTGTGATTTTATTTTCAAAAATCCGACATACATCTTTGTCATTAAGAAGTAAAATGTGGTTCAATGAGATTAAAATAATTTTTTTTTGTGAATAGTAACTTTTATGTTTTTAATCGCGATTAGAGGTAATTAGTGTAGTTTAAGGTAAAAATAATGTTTTAATAATTTGAAATGAGCTTGAAACATTTCCTACCCTTATTGTAGGTGTCATGGACGACCAATACAATCCCTGGTCAACTTGGGGACCCCATGGAGCCAATTTTGTTGGGAAATGACATAAATAACTTTTTATTTAATGTTAAAATTAAAATGACACAAACATGAGTTGTTTTACTAAAACATGTTTTAAATGGGGTTATACAAGTCAGATTTTTTACTATAAATATTAATTAGAAATCTAAATAGATTTACTAAATCATAATATTTTTTTATAATTTTTAGACATTAAATAAATTAAATTATTTATGACATCATGATGATGTAGTGATTACCTCATTAATAAAGGATTTAAATAAAATGAAAAGATAATGTAAAATCTATGAACTAAACATGTCCAAAACCTATTGGATGGGTGGATTTATAACCCTGATACCCATACCGTCAAATTATATAAATGTGGGACCTTTTGAATCCGAAACGCATTTTAAAATAAAGTAACATTTCTTTACTTTCCAAGAGTTCCCCTCCTCTCCTCTTATAAAATGCCCCCAACTCTACCTCCTTACCCACACTTCCAAAGCAATTTCCTCGGCCAAAACCTGCCCATTTTGTCTCTACACTTCCCTCTCTTACCTCTTGAAGACTCACTTTGGGCAGAAGTCTTCCCAAAATAGCCTTTGAACTCAAACCAATTTGGAGTTACCCAATTTTAAGGTAATGTCTTCACTTGTGTTCTTTTGTTTTATTTTGCTTCTCCAACCCCCTAAACTCTTTTTATTAATTTCTTTTGTAACAACATCAGTATCTTAAATATACTAGGATGTTTTTATTAGAACGATTCAAGCTACACTTACACACACCTCTATCTAATGGTTAAAGAACTTACTGTTTCCGTGGATGGCGAATTTCTGCCTCCCGAAACGATGACTGTTCATGATTCTTTTAACACCTTCAAAGTTTGCCATTAAGATGAAACTATATTTATATATTATTTATTATATGTGTAATATTTCCTTAAGCTTCTGTATTTTTCATTTTGTGCATACCTTTATGGTTTCCATTATGGGTAAACGTGATATCTTCATTTAAGGAAGTGCGGACTACCTCCCCCTCAATGTGATTTGATTTGTTAATACCATATGTGGGATGTATAAAGGATGGAGTAATGATATTATATATGATATTACACTATAATTATAATATACCGTTATATCATTATGATTCCATTTCATAAAATATTAAATAGAAATGGAAGCAGCGTTCATGCGTATGTACGGCTTACCGTCTCCATGAACGTTGCATTTCATTTCTTACCTCTAAATGTTATGTAATATTATAAATGCATGCACGTACTGGATATATATGATATATATGATATCTACATCATGAATACCATTCTGTATATAATGGATACACGAACAACTTTTAATTATAAAGGGTTTATTTTTTACTCAAGTACCAATGATCGTTAAAACGACCGTTATTAACTTAAATAATTACATAGTGTTCATGACATGGAAATAAGTGATATAAAAGGAATTATGAACTTGAAAAAGTTTCTTAAACAAGTAGAAATTAACTCATGTTTATTATTTAGGAGATTAAAGAACGATCGAGTCAAGTCGGACCTGAGGTATGGGACTTCGTCTCAATATCCTTTCATTGAGGCATATTTTGTTTTATACACAACCTTCTTTTATACAATTTATAAACCCCTTTGACTTTTACATTTATTCAAAAGGAATATTTTTATTACGAAGCATTTACTAAATGACAAAAGGGAATGTTTTTGACGTACGTATGAGGCAACAACGACTTCTCCTCCGCCGTGACCATTATTTGAGTTTTGGCTTCCTCTACAAGCCATACATTTTTTTGAAAAGAAACATAAATACCATGTTTTACTTTTCGTTTATTTTGGTATTGAAAATGGTTTTCATAATGTTTTTATATCAATGTGTTTTATTGATATCTTGTGATTGAAAGGTGGAAATGTTATGTTTTTTATGCATGTTTTATGTGATACAATTACGTAGAGGTTCTTGGGCATTATTATGAAGACCGGTGGTTCCGTGATAAACTAATGGTGGGTGAGCCCGATATAGCTCTCCAATGCATTGGGTAACGCGAAGTAGTGAAACATTAAGGTTTCTCCGAAGAGATTTAGGGAATATACTGTGATGGGTATTCCAAACATAACCAAGAGGGTTACTCCATACGTAAGAATGTTATGAATGCCTCAAGTTACCTTTATGTCTTATGATTTCTATGATTTATTCATGATTTGATGAGGTATGTTAAAGTGCTTATGTTTTATGGGTAAAGTATGATTTCATTCTTATGCATATATGTACCCATGTTTCCTTTCCATATTTTTATATCCCTTACTGAGCTTTTTATGCTCATCCCATGTTTTTAAAATGTTTTTCACAGGTCAAGGGAAAGGTACATGATGTGATGATAGTGTCAAGGAAGTGTCAATAATGAATCTATGTTTGATTTTAAATATGTTTCCATTGATGGGAAAAATGAGTACTATCTTTTATGTAACCACTTTGATTAAATGTGGAATGTAATGCATGTTTTATGATCTAATTCTCTATAACTCTAAACCTGAAAAGATACTCAAGGTGTAATCCTGTAATAACTCATTATTAAGTAAGGTTTAAGGCTGGGGCCTTATAGAAACTCATGATTAAGAATATTTCCATTGTACGGGAGTTTGATTATGTCTTTCCAAATGAATTTCCATGTCTTTCACCAAATCGTAAAGTTGAGTATTAAATAGAACTCATACCGAGTGATTTACCTTTTTTAAAGACACCTTATAGAATGGCCCCAATAGTGTTTCAGGAATTGAAGAAGCAACTGCAAGAGAATCATGATAAGGGATTCATACGCCCTAGTGCATCACCTTGGGGAGCACCTGTTCTATTTGTTAAGAATAAAGATGGATCAATGAGACTATTCATTGATAATCTAGAACATAACAAGATCACTATCATGAACAAATATCATTTCCCATGCATTGATGACTTATTTGACCAACTACGTGGTGATCAATACTTTTCCAAGATTGATCTTCATTCAGGCTATCATCAATTAAGGATCAAAAGGTAGGATATACCAAAGACGACATTTTGTACAAGGTATGGACACTATGAATTTATAGTGATTCCATTTGGTCTTACTAATGCCCCTTCTATTTTCATGGATCTAATGAATATAGTCTTTAGAATCTATATTGATCAGTTTGTGGTAGCCTTTATAGACGATGTTATTGTCTATTCAAAGAGTAAGGAAGAACATGAAGATCACATGAGAATTGTATTGAAGACCCTGAGAAAGGAGAAGATTTGTGCCAAATTTAAAATGATTGAATTTTGGCATCAAAAAGGTGCATTTTGGGTCACATAATCTCAAAAGAGGGGATATCTGTGGATCTAGAAAAAATGGAGGTTATTGAAAGATGGTCAAGACCAACAACAATAACTGAGATCCAAAGTTTTCTTGGTTTAGTTGGGTACTATCAAGGTTTTGTGAAAGATTTTTCAATATTATATAACCCACTCACCAAATTGACTCTAAAAGAAGTTAAGTTTGTTTGGACGGGTGAATGTGAAGATAATTTCAAAGAGCTAAAAAGAAGGTTAGTCTGTGCACCTATGATCACACTGCCTTGTAGTGGAGAAAAGATTGTGATCTATAGTGATGCATTCAAGAAGGGGCTGGGGTGTGTTCTCATGCAAAATAATATGCTAATAGCTTATGCCTCACGATAGTTGAAAATCCGTGAGCAAAATTACCCAACTCATGATTTAGTGTTATCTATGGTAATCTTTGCATTAAATATTTGGAGGCGTTATCATTATGGTGAAAGGTGTGATATTTATACTGATCATAAACATTTAAACTATATTTTCACAAAAAAGGATCTGAATATGCACCAAAGCATATGGTTAGAGCTAATTAAGGATTACAAATTTTCAATTCATTACCACCGTAGGAAAGCAAACAAGGTGGCAGACACATTATGTCGACAAGACCATGCTATCTTATCCATGATGAGGATCACAAAAGTTCCAATATATTTGGATTTACACAGGCTGGATCTTGAATTATTATAGAAGGGGAAAATATTATCTTTATCAAATGAACGCTTAACTATCTATACATGTGAATATTAAAGAGGCACAGAAAGAAGATGTAGAGTTACAAAAAAAGTTGAGAAGTGTTCCTAAATTCCACATTGATTGTAATGAAATAATAAGGTTCAGGAATCGGTTTTGTGTTCCTCCCATCCCAGAATTAAAGAAGGAAATATTGGATGAAGCTCATAGTTCTTCATTCTCTATTCACCCTGGAAGCACAAAGATGTATAGGGTTATGAAAGAGTACTTCTGGTGGGATGGCATGAAAAGAGATATTGCTGAATATGTCTATTGATTATTGGTTTGTCAGCAAGTTAATGCTGGGAGACAGAAGTATAAGGGGATGTTAGAACCATTTCCCATACTATAATGGAAATGGGAAAACATCACTATGGACTTTGTCACTGGACTTCCTAAAACATCCAAAGTCAATAATGCTATCTGGGTAATAGTAGATCGTCTCACGAAGTCAGCACACATCACTTATATTAGAGAAGATTTATCTCTTGATCATCTTTCCAGGATATATGTGAAGTAAGTGGTAAGATTGCATGGAGTACCACTTTCCGTTATATCTGATCGGGATCTGAGGTTTACCTCGATGTTTGGGAGAAGTCTTCAGCATACTCTGGATACAGAGATGAGTTTCAGCACTGCCTATCATCCTCATACAGATGGTCAGTCTGAGAGGACAATTCAAACTCTATAAGACATGCTGAGAGCTTTCTCTAGGGATTTCAAAGGTGGTTTGGATCAACACCTACCTTTGGTGGAATTTTATTATAATAATAGTTTTCACTCCGGTATTTAGATGTCTCTTTATGAAGCTCTCTTGGGAATGAAATGCCGAACTCCAACTTGCTGGGATGATGTAGGGGAAAGAAATCTATTAGGACCTAATATTGTTGATGAGATGGCAGAAAAGGTCTGATCTATTCATCAACACATAAGAGTAGCTCAGAGTCGACAACAAAGTTGCGCCGATAACCAAAAAAAGATCTAGAGTTTGAAGTGGGTAATAAAGTGTTCTTACAAATATCTCTTTGGAAGTGAGTAACGAGATTTGGAAAGAAGGGAATGCTGAGCCCTTGGTATATTGGTCCTTTTGAAATATTGTATCTTATTGGGAACGTAACTTACAGATTGGAACTTCCAAAAAATCTCTCTCAAGTTCATGATGTGTTCCAGGTATCTCTCCTGAGAAAGTACATACCTGATCCATCACATGTACTAAGCTCAGAAGTTGTACTGCGAGAGCAAGATCATTCTTCTGAAAAAAATACGATAGAGATTCTGGATCGTAGAGAAAATGTCCTACGGAACAAAGCAACTCTCTTGGTGAATGTTTAATGGTGGAACCACCAATTAGAAGAGGCTACATGGGAACTTGAGGATATGATGAGGGACAGGTATCCTCATATGTTTGTTACGAAGTGACGAATTTCAAGGGAGAAATTATTTTTAAGGGGGGTAGAATATAACACCATGATATTTTGTGAGAGATATTTCGTTTTTATTTATCATGTTATATGCAACACCAATGTAATCTTTCACTACACAAAACAATGTCTTGTCTTGCATTACACGCAATCACGACCTTCCTCGATAGTGTGTGTAGTACGTAATACCGAGTTTCATGAAACATTAATATATTGTTATAATATTATAATGGACTAGCCATTATGAATAGTATTAACTAAATTTTAAATTTTATAACATTATTTTTCATCTTACACATTTTCTAGAACATTGTATAAGAACAAAATTAATTTTTCAGGTAATATAAGTATTTTAAAAAAAATGCAATTTTTCCGCCTTTTGATGGAGCACCAACTTTAAATCTAGATTTTGACATGTTTATAAGTACAATTTGACAAAAAATAAATTTTTTTTAATCATTAGATAAAAATTTACTGTGGATAAATTTTTCATATTATTCTGATAACTTTAATATTTTAATGAATATTAAAAACATGATATATTATAATTAAAAACAAATTTTTTCATCACAATAATTTATATGGTAAAATTATAATATTGAATGGATTTAAAGTATAAATAGAATATATTATTACCATTTAATATAATTTACGTCATTACCTTTAATTTTACATTGAATTCACAGGTAAAAACATTTCAATCTTTGGCAATGTTTTAACTTTTAAATCTTACTTTCTTAACAATAGGATTAATTTTAAATTAATTACTAAAACTCTTGTGTTTCGAATTTTGAAAAATGGATGAAATATTTGAATTAATTGGGTCTAAATTATGTTAATAGGTTACTCTTATTTTTTTATATTATGAATAGTAACTACGACAATTTTTATTTGCTACAGTTAAAGGTAAATCGGTTAATTAAGGGTAAAAATAAGATTATAAAATTACCCTAACACATACAGAAATTATATTGGATGACTAAAAGTCGACCCATATCACATAAGGGTCGGAAGAGATTTATTTTATGGTCATTTGACCATGAAAATAATTTATTTATTATTAAAACCAAAGAAAGTGACAACATGTCACTCTCTTAAATCTTATGAGTATAATAATTTAAATGTAGTGACAAACTTCATGAAACTTTGTTCATTAATAGTCTCCAGAAATCTAATAAAATTATCTACATCATTTAAATTAATTTATAATTTTTAGGGATTAAATAATTATCATTAAAAGTGACACAATAGTGATGTTGAAATTATTTTATAGATTGAAATATCAAATAAATGGTTTTAAAAATATTAAAATAAATATTATATGAACTCTTTAATGTGATCCACGAATTTTATAGATAAATATGACATGTTATAAATATATTAAATATTTTTTTTGAACATATCTTCTGTGTAGATTTTATTTAAATTAAAATAAATGAATTGTGTCAAAATTGACACTATTGATATTTTATATTATTAAATTGTTTAATAATCACAAAAAATTTTAAAAATTATAAATTAAAATTTATATGATATAAAATTTCATAAAGTGTCAAATTATATATAATTAAGAACACAGGTAAATATTTTTAACTATATAAAATTTATAACATTTTGACCACAAATAAAATTAAATAGATTAAATAAGGATAAATCAAAATGATAAGGTTTAAAATAAAATCAAAACATGTCTAAAATTAATTGGTTGATGATATTAAAACCCTATATCATATAATCTTCTAATATTAGTGATTTTGGAGGTCTTTAAGTGGAATTTTATTTATTATAAATTAAAACTTTTGAGGTTTCCAAAGGTGCCCCTCTCCTCCCTTATAAAAGGGCACCTCCTCCCTCCCTTCTTTACACAACATTGAGCCTTCATGCTTGGCCATCCCCTGCAAATTACTCTTATCAACTTCCCTAGTAATATTCTGGAGTTTCTGGTCTTTTCAGAAGACCATCTCTATTCCCTTACGAAGAATTTTAATAGAGACACATCGAGGAAGAGGAGGTTCGGACATATACAAAGCATACCAGACCTAAGGTAAGGGAAAATCTCACAATATCTTTTTTATCCGAGATTGTTTATACATCAGAATTTACTAGGGAATATTTATCATCCAAATCTATGTTTCCTCTATATGTAATATTATTTCTATCCTCCAAAAATAGTTTAAATCCAATTTTACCTGTTAGTGAATTTTAGTTAAAGATATGAAAGGAACCTTTTGTTGTTTTTAGTATGAGATACTTTTTAACTTTTCCGGCAAAAGTATGAGAAGAATGTTTTTTTAACATATACAGCACAAATGGTTTTTTATGATTTCATAGAACATTATTTCCATGAAGCTTCCATTACATGTTTTCAAGTTTATTTCTAATTAACTTCTTTTAGTTTAAAATTGTATGACATGTTAATAATGGAAAAATGTTTTTGAAGGAGAAAGGATATTTCCCTTAAGAAAGGAGTTCCAGTGTTTTATCAAAATTATTTTCCATCTAAGATAATATAGGGTTCTATTTATATCCCTATTTTTACATTTATTTGATTATGTTATGATGGAATTATTTTTGTTAAGTTCTTTTATCTTATATCGATTATGTTATAATGACATGATGTTTAAGAATCCCATCTTTATTACATGGGTTATGCTATGATGTATGATTTCTGATTATGTGGCACACATAAGAATGGTATCATTATGAGATGGGTGGGACCTATATCTCACTCTAATTCATTGGGTAACGATTTATATCTAATGAGATAGACATGGCTGGAACAGAAAGTTAATCTAGTTCAGTGATACAGGGCTGGAACAAGGAGTGAACTCGGTTCAAAAATGGAATTTGTCCACTATTATAGTCTTGGAAATGAGTATTGACTAATATGAAATGATTTTTTATAATTATGTGTGCATGCCACAAAGTTTCATGTTTTATAATATGATTATTGGGATTACATTTAACTACTATGATTTATAACATGTCATAATATTATAATCAATTTTGAAGGATAAGATTTTCAAAATGTTAGTTTCTTATAAATATGATATGATTGATATATGCTTTATTTACCCTTACTGAGAAATTGAGCTCACCTGTTTTTATTTTTTCTTTTCCCTAGGCAAGGAAGAAGGGCATTAAGTAGGATATACCAAAAGGGACTCTAGATATAACGAAATAAATGGAAGACAATGTAGATGATATCTGAACCAGTTGTTTATGATTCCATGTTTCTAAAGACACTATACCTATATGGTCCTTTCATGATTTTTTAATATGTTGTAATAAGTATGCTTCAATTCTGAAGTAATAACAATGTATGTAATGTATGGGTTGATATAGTAAGGGTAGGGGTTCTAACACACATTGAAGAATTTTTCCAATCATACATTACTTTATGACACATGAATCACCTTCCAGATTAGTATGAAACCTCCCTTTTCATATTATAAAACTAATAATGATCACTAAGGTCTGTATATATTTATTGATTTGATGATTTATTTAGAATTTTCACCTATGAAAATTATCTGTGATCTCATTTATTATCTTCTAGATAGATGGGGAACATAGCCTTATTGGAAATTACTATAAATTTTATTGTTTATGTTGAACACAAGAAACTTTTTGATCTTCACAATATTCATCTTATGTTGCATTAATGTTTCCTCTCTTTGATCACTCTTGATCTTTTATAACAATTATGGTTGGTAAATAATATGGGTTATTATTTATGACTCCCCATCCCTTATGATTCCCATTTTCATCCTTACCAGATCCGTGATTAATGTATCACATTGAATCCTAGTCATTTTAAAAAAAATGATTATTTATAATTAACGCATTAGAGACTTGTTTTCTAATTTGGGGAAATAACTAATTGAATAGTGATAGTATTTATGAAGCTCCAACAATCCCTTTTGTCTCATGTTCAATTCAATTTTCAATAATTAATAAAACAAATATTTGTATTATGTGTATATATATAATTTTTATGAAAAAATATAGTTCATCCATATCTTTAGAGAAAAAACAACGGAAGATACCTCCAGGTCATGTATAAGATAATTATTCACCTGAACATTCCATTTTGGTAATAATAAAATTTCACTATGTCATTTTCCAATAACATATAACCGATATCTTTCATAGATTCATACCAATAAATAAAATATTCTATCCAGATAGAGGGTCGAGTAAACACAACTGTGGAAACCAACCTCCTCATCAGTTTTAGAGAATCTTTCTTCACACTCCTTTGTCCAGAAAAACCTAGCTGATTTCGAGTTAAATTTTCTAGTGGATTATGAAGGAATGATTTTTTTCAAAAACCCCCTATAATAATATGATAAAACAATGAAACTATGAATCATAGTTATTTTTTTAGGATGTGGATACTCTTATACAGCCTTTCTCCTAGAAAGGTCGACTATGGTTCTTTTATTAGGTAAACTCTGCCCAAATAATGAAAATTGTTGTAACAATAACTACAATTTTATGAATTTTTCTAACAAATCATGATTACTCAGTGATATAAATATATCCGTTAGATGATCCTAATGATCCTCAAAAAATTTATAATATATTATTATATTATTAACAAAAAATACCTAAATATTTTATGATAGTCCTTGAAGAGTCCATTCATAATTTCCCTAAATATAACTGGTGCATTAGTTAAGCATAAGGAGCATAAAAACTCATAATACACATATCTTGTTGGGAAGGAAGCCTATAGAATATCTTCTTTCCTATACATAAACTAATGATTCACTGATCAATGGTCAATCTTTTAGAATATTTCATCCCAATAAAGCCAGTCAAATAAGCCATCAGACCAGGGTTAGGTTATATTTTCATCACTTTGATCCTATTATTCTCTATATAATCATTACATAATCGCATAATAATATCCTTATTATTTACAAAGAGAACATGTTATCCTCATTGAGACACACTTTGTTTTATAAATCAAATCTCCAAAATATCTTGATGTTGTTTCCTTAATTCCTCACCCTTTAAATTTTCCATTCCATAATGGGAATAAAATATCAGTTTGGATCCAATTATGAGTTCAATGAAATAATATACCTCTATTTTCATGGGTTTTTAATATAACTATTCGGGAAAACACAAATTTGTTCATTAATGATGTTGAAATTTTCTATCCTTGTACAATAATTTCCATCTCCTAGTTCACCGATCATCTCTATAAATAAGTATATGGGATGTGATTGTAGATATATATCTACTGGGGATATATCTCCTCTGAAAATAACAATAGGTTTTCAAGTAAAGACTACTAATATTTAATTACTTATATAGTTGATCTTATCATTATTAATTGAGTTCTATTGCATACCTAGTATATTATTGAATTCCACCATAGGAATGAATAATATATTTTTGATGAGATTTTACTCACAAAATTTCATAATAGATTTTTTATACACTGTTTATGTTAGGATAATCCCTCTAGGAACCGAGAATGATAAATCTAATACTATGAGATCATGTATTGATTATATGTTATTTTCAAACATTTATGAAATAATAAAATGAATACAAATAGAATAATATATTTTACTAGCTAGATTTGAGATAACAATGAATGTACTGACCACCACATCATTTGGAGCCTCTACGTTAGCTGTCATGATATAAAATGCTTTCCATTTCTCTGTAGTCCTATGCAGAGTTTGATTGTGGTTTCCCTCTATTTTCTTCTAATTTTTAATTTTATAGGAAATGTTCATAATCTCTGTACACATGAAATGTTAAACTTTAGGCTGTGCCTGCTCCATTATTACTCATTAGTGTTGATAAGATTAGGTTTCACCACCCTATGAATGTTACTTGCAATATTCACAACTCTTATACACTTTTTGGAAATTATACTCACAAAAACCTAATTTCCCAAATTCTTCTTCCATGATTTTATTCAAATGGTATGTTTCAAATTTTTTATCCTCTTCCTTAAGGAAAATTATTCCCTGATTTTGGATCCATGTCTTTCTTCTTTTCTTTCAACTTAGTTGACCAATACATATCTCCAAGCTATAATTCAACCATTATAGCACTTCTCACAATCTTCCCATAGATTTTATGGTCCCTATTTTCTAAATTCCTCTGTAGATGTGGTCTTAGTCCACCAAAGAATATATCAACCATTTCCTTCCATCCATAACAATTCTAGAGGTGTATTGAGAAAGTCCAGTAATGTTAATTTAATAGCATCCCAATAAATTTTTTTACCTTTTATTAAGATATAGTAAATCTTTATATAATTATTCACATTTAAAGGGTAAAATATATATTGAAAAATATTCCCCAAAACACTTTGCACTCCATATCAGCAATACCTTTTTTTGGATTCTTTAATTAATGGGTTTCCAATATTTATAAAATTATCCTTCTAAGAGGAATATTTCAATAGTAAAATTCTCTTTCAATAAATAGTGGTGTATAGAAAACATATTCTTAGTATAGCTAATACATTATTCAGTAATCAATTGTTGTATAGATCCATTAAAATAAGGCATTCATTGACACATGATGGGATCAATGGAAATGTGTTCCCCTTAAGGTAAACATGGTAACTCAAGTTGATTCATGTTGTTATTAATAACCCTATATAGTTGAATGATCACCCTCACGATGTTTTACATCTTGTCTTCCATTTGAAGTTTTCAATTTCACCATTTTTTTCAAATCATCATTTACTCGGTTCCTCCTATTTACCACAATTTTTTAAAATAAAAAAACATTGTGAGATTTATGTTTCATTTAAGAATATTATAAATTTGGTAAGATTTTGTGTCTTAATGCATAATGTATAATTTTTGTTATTTATTAATCTTTTCTAATAAAAATTAAATTTTCTATATATCCATCATAATGGTTTATAAAAAGCATCTGATTAACCAATCATATCCTCTAGGAGTATCAACCTAGGTGTATAAAAAGGACACATGTCATTCACTAGCTCTTAATATAGATTAACTTATTGTGGTGTTTTTAGAGATGTTACCCCTATGTATATCTATACTATATCCAAAACCACTTTTAGTATCAAGATAGAGATTTCACTTCTTCTAAACCAATCAGTTAATGATTTAATAAAATTCAAGGATGGTTTACTACATTTAGACACATCCAAGGGATATTACCAGTGATTTCATACACTATTTCCCAAATATTAATTAACATCCCTCTAATACTTACAACAGAATCCCACCTTTTTATTACATAATTTTTGCATTACATGGAAACATCATAGGATCTTTTTGTCTTTAGATTCTTTGAAATTAGAAAACATAATACATGAAAACATAATAAATTATTCTAATCCTTGTTAATGGACTCTTCAGGGTTTCAACATATGTTACTTTTAGTCCTTCTCATATCCTATGTATATACATCAAAGGAAAGGAGTGAGCATGAGACCAAAAAAGTAATAAGAAAGGGAGACATTTAGCATCTCATCATGAGTAAAATCAATAAGAGCACAATTTATAACATTATAAAATAATCAAGAGAATGTGAGGAATATCATAATATAAAGGTAAATGAATCTTAACAAGGAAATGTGGGTAAAAAATTGAAATTCTTCATTATTAATATTATCACCAAGGGTTATCACTAAGGTTTTAGAACTCAAAATTAAAAATGTAATTCACCATGGTATAGTAAAACATGTCATCTGCTGAGACTAATTCATTACAGAATTCATTGGACAACAATAATGATTCACCCTTAATATGTTCTATGTAATTTGAGACACATATATCATAATAAATCATTTAATTATAACCTGTAGATACTAAAGAACAAATTTCTTATCAAAATCTTGGCTAATAAAAGTGCTTAATGTCATAATCAATTCCTCTCTCTTAACTAATGAAAAGAAAATCTGGGGTTCAATTATATAGAAACATTAATAAAGAATTCATTTTTATGTCTAGGTAATAATAAATGGAAATGAAATATGTTTTTCAATTAAAAAAATTATAATTATCAAATAAAAGAGACAAATAATTTATGTTGTATGATGCATAAAAACGCAAAATAAGTAAAGGGAAAATGAGAGGGAACAAGGGTCCCCAAATAAAAAAGAAATATTTTTAATGCATTGGGATACTATTACTTTTAGAAAAAGTTAAATTATTTTAATAATTAAAAATGTAACATAGAATTTGGAACTTTAATTGAGAATATACGTGGAAATTACTTCAACCTAGAATAGTTTTTTTCTAAATCCCAAGGATAGAACCTGGAGAGATTAAGGAAACAAGGGGGGATCCTTGGTAAGAAAAATGAAAAACAATTCATAGTGGATGGACTGTTAGTGAAGGGGTAATGTAAAATGTGTGGGTATTTATAGCAATAGTGGATGATTTTTTTAATTATATTTGAAATATAATCCTTTGGAATTTATGTTTTGGGAAATGAAAAAATATAGTCTTACCCTTGAATTTATCTTATTATTTTTTAAATTTTAGTAAATTATTATGATATATTAATCCATTATAACCGAAGTACACATTTTTACGTTTCTTTGGACCTGAAAAAGTTAATTTTCCAAAAAATGACTTTTTAAAATCAAATTTTTTTTGACTTCATAAAGTAATATAGTGTGCTATAAATTTATTAAAATATATTAAAATTTATAATATTATTAAAATAAAATATTGTAGGTCATGTATTGTAGTTCATTAACTATTACATCATTATGGAATAAATATGAAGTCATTAAACAGATTGATAACCCAAAGCTTTATTTCTACTATTCACTAAGAATAGTGTCTTCTAGAAATTTTTTGAAAACTCACCCGAACAAAATTCTTTTTAGATGAATGAAATATAATATTTATTTTATCAAAATAATTCTAAATATAATATATTTGTATAATTTAAATGAAAACATAGTTATTTATTTATAAATGGATGTTTTTACGACCATCAACATTATAAAACATATAAAAATTTATTATGACATTATAAAATAATTTTCTCAATTATATTTAAATAATATTGTTTTAGAATTATATTTTTCTCTTAAAAAATTATTCCAAGTTATTTAAAGTATTATTATAGTTTATATATTATCTAAAATTTAAAATATGACTTATTTTAATCCAAAAATAAATGTATCAAAATTTATTACAAAAAACATATATTTTATTGAACAAAATTATACTCATAATGTTATGATTGATGTGTAGATTATAGTTTATGTAACTAAACCTCCAATACAAACTCTTAATACACTCATATATTCCATAAGGCTATGGTGTGATATGGTGGTAGTTTCATCTGGGGGCTCAGATAACATTATTGTGTACTGATCACCAATAACATGAAATTCTTCCACATATGATTCTATTCATGCCTCACATAATGATTATCAACTTGGTAATGGTGAAGGGTGAATAATAGTGACACTAACACCCTCACATTATCTGAATATATGGTCTTCAAAAAACATAACTATACTTGTTGAGGCTATCATTTTTCCTTTCCACATCAATTATCCTTTTTCATTAAAATTTGATAAACCTAATTATAAAAAAAAAATTATTACCAATATTTATAGATCAAAATGTTGAAATGGTCCAACTATTATGTGTAATAATGGTCATATTTGACGAATGGCCATATTATTAATACAATAGTCTTATTACCCCTATAAATACCACTTAATTATTTCATTGAGTTTAATAAAAGTCATATTAATGATATCTTTTTATTTTATATGATGTTTATTTGTTTACTAATACTTTGATTCATTATTATATTATTACATGTGGGGTTTATAATTCTAGTTGATTAGGGAAATAAATATTTAACCATTTAATATTTACCATGTTATATTATTTTCTAATTGTAATGTTTTCAGTTTTATTAGTGTCATAACTGGATAATAACAAATTTTTTATTAATGAGATAAGGTTTTATTGGTTCCTCCACATTCTGTACTTGTATATTTTTATTTAATATAATTTAAATTTTCTCTAGAAACAAATATAATTTCAAATGATAGTGTTTTTATAGTGAAAATAAATGTCAAATGGGTATTATATGCATTATAAAAAAAGAAATGAGTGGAGAATTTTAATGTCTCTAAGAAAAAAGTGAATATAAATCCCATAATTTTTGTCTAAAATTATTTCATACAAATTTAAAACTCATGTATAAGTTATATATTTTAATTATACATATATAAAAACCATATTTTTATATATCATAACAAATCTAATTTAATAATTCCCATTAATTTCCCATTTACTAGCAATTATATTATAAAGTATTGTTTTTTAAAATAACTCCTTTATTTTTCTGGTATGTCTATTTTATTATTTTGGTTCCCCTATATAATAATGGTTACATAAAATAATTAATTATATTTACAATTTAAATATAATATGAATTCATTGTATATGATTTTAGTGTAATCCATAATGTTTAGAGATAGAAAATAAAATACATCATTCGTAGATAGTAAATGTTGTATGTAAATAATAACATTGATTCCCTCTTCTAAAAGTATTTAAAGAAATAAATGAGTGTAATATATTACCATAAAAATAATAATTTAAATCTCATTTATTTCAAATATTTTTATTAAACCCATCATTATAACCTTGTTGGTAAACCATGAATGGATCACGTTGCCTTGCGAGAGAGTAGTCCGTCGTACAAACATGAGGTGATATAATATTGACATAGAATGAATTATATGAAGGTATATGTGATATAATAATTCTAAATGTATAATAATATATTAGATAAGTTATATAAACATGTAAAAAATTATTATATACTTTTGTGAGGGGTGGTGATTGATATTGAATATCATCAGTTCGTGAGGCGGTAGTAAGTTGTACACACGAATGCTGACTTTATATCACATTTTAAGTTAAATGATATGGTTATAGGTCATTAAATTAACCAAAAAATCCTATTTATGTAAGATTTAGATTTTATTATATCATTATGATTTAATAATTGTTTAATTAGGGGAGTAATAAATTATAAGAAATGATTGGTTATGAGTGTTGCCTCTTCTAGAGACAAGTTCTTTGCATTTTCCCTAAAAGGGTTATTAGCTTTTCCCAATAACCAAAATAATTATTTTAAGAAGGGACTAATAAAATATTAATCTGATTTAGTGATGTATTGTAAAAAATAGTATTTTAATGTGGGAACATGAAAGAGAGTGGTGGTATTTTGTGATTGAGGTACGTCGCACACCAATAATTTTCTGAAAGAAAAAGTTGTTCCAATATTTTCACAGACCATAATGACCAAAAAATGGTCCATTATAGAAAATAAAAGTTATTTATTAGTTAAATAGTTATTAAACGGGTTTCTGAAATTTTTATTGGTCATTGTAACCGTTTTCATTCTTGTTTAACCCAATGTAATCCCATTTTCTCCATAATAGTATTTTTTTTACAGTTTTCACAATTTATTATGGTAAAACTATTTGTTGAAAATTAGATAACATAAATTATTATATTGAAAAGTATGTAATATATTTTTATAAATTCAATTCACTGAAAAGGAAAAACATTAATTTAAATCTAAACCAAGAGACACAAATATAATGCAGTTTTTCCAATAAAGAATATTAAATTTTTAAAAATATTGTATATAAAAATTCATTATCAACATCATTACACCTACCTATATTTTATTAATTGATATATTTTCCATTTAATATTAAATTTAAACTAATTTTAAATAAAAAATTATCCTGGTAAATTCATTAAATAAAAAAGTTGTTTTCTAATAAAACATAGTATTTCCACTATTCATTGGCAAATTTCTCTTCTTAAAAACATATAAAAATTTCACTCAAATTTAATTTCAAAATTCAACTTTTAAAAAATAAAAATTACTTTTAAAAATTTATTTTCCAAAATTGAAAATATTAAATTTAAAATACAAACTCATAAAAGATATGGCAAAGCGCATTCTTGATATGCGTATTTACCTTGAAGAAGATGATTTTATATTAAATATACATCTTATAGTAATACTTATAATAAAATAAAATATATTTAATAGTTAAATGATATATATATTTACTTAAATAATAACTAATTATGGATTATTATTTTAAATAAAATGTATAAAAATTATGCATGTTAAAACAGTTTTTAGATAAACATTTTTTAAAAACAAAAAATTAAACTAATACTAAATTCTATTATCATGGTGGCTAGGAAGTTATTAATTTCACTAAATATATATTATTCATAATTATGTTACATTAAAACATAATTGGAAATTTATAATACCAAAAGTATTGATGATAACTTTTAGTTTTACTAGAATCATATTTTCTTACTAGTCACTGAAAAATTATTATATTTTCAAAAATAACAAAAGTTCACTATAGGTAAATTTTAATATAATGATTTTAAAATTTAATTTAATTTTTTGAAATAAGGATTCTAAAATATATATAAATTAGTTAAATTATTATATCATAAAAGTCAATAGAATTCATTTTTTAATAAAACATATATTTGAGGAATATAATTACATAAGTAGAAAAAGGTTGATTTTTTAAAATAAATTTATAATGAAATTTATATTGATTAGGAAATATATATGTATTTTTTATAAATTAATTAATTGAATTTTTAACCACCCATTTTATGGATTGGTTATAAAAACTATGACTCCAATAATCCTGAGTTAATGTCTTATTTATTATATTGGCATATGATACAAGTTATTGCATCCCGATCGACCGAATATTTTAGTAGTCTTGTTAAACTGGATACATACATGAGTCCTGCATTACATTTAAAAAAAATACAATATATTTTTTATTTGTGAATATCTGTAATCCCTTGACTATAACCATTCATTCCATTTATAGTATTCTTCGAGGAATCCTATAAAAGGAAATTAATAATGGTGATATAAAAATATTATTTAGGGTATAGGGAAACAAGACCCGTCATTAATAGATAATAATATGCAATATTAAATGTTATATAACTGAACACACTTTCCATGTAATCAATAAACTAATAAGGATGTTCATCCTTAGAAAATATCAACATAGATATCTCATGTATAATGATCAATATAGGAATTTAAATAATTGAAAACATGTATCATTTAATTAAAAAGTTGAATATTATAAATGGATACGAAATAGTCAATATAAAATGCTAAATAATTTAAAAAATATTAAATATAGTCAATAAATGAGAATAAAATGAATCCATGGAGAATATAATTGTGACAATTGGTATCTCTATTTTAGACTACTATATTGATAGGTTTTTGGAAGTTAATTCATTGAATATTAATTCATTAAATTATAGTTTATCATGATATATTTATTTATTATATATTTTTATATAATACCAAAATTTGGAAAAAAATAAAGACATGGAAATTTAGTGAAAAAAGGCACTTCAAATAGAGAAGTGAAGCGAATAAATATTATAATATAAATAGATGAATGAATCTAGGATTGTTAATTATAGTTGAATATACTAATAAATCCACTAAATTAAGGTTTCCCATGATGTTTGATGATAACAGGTGGTTTTTAAGGTCCCGGTGCTAAAGAAACCTGATATAATTGATGTTTTCAACATTAGAAGATAACATTACACATCCTGTAATGATTACAAAACAAGAAAATTTTACAAGAAAAATAATAATTACATGATATGAGGTAAAGATAGTAGATTAGGGTACATCCCAAAGCATTACATATCAGGTAAAAATATTACATGATGTAGAACCTCTAGAAAATACCCATATATAAATTATCGCATCTATATTGCATCAGGATACTATAAGATTGACCCAGACATCCATTTAAAAAAAATTATGACCCATGACACCCTAATGGATGGGTTTGATGCATATAAACAATAGTTTCATCCAGGACAATGAGGTTCATTTTGAGGATTAAATATTAGAAAACTGTGAGAATGACACTGGAGTATTGACCTGGTGTTCTTCTTAGATAAGGCTTTCTTTAATTTTCCCTTTTTCCTTATTCCATTGAAATCATGGTATTATATATATCTTAATACCATTATATTTTCATTATTTTATCTCTTATAATCTATCTACTGTTGAATTTTTTTAATATCTATTGGTGATCACACAATGATGAATAGATAATCCTTTTTGGGTTAGGGGATGATAGTATAGGTGTTTTCAACATAATGAATATCCAAAATTAAAATCAAGATACCAAATGGATAGTAATCAAGATTAAAATAATGTTCAATACCATAATTTTTCACTATCGCATACCATGAGATGTAAAAATTGAATGACTATGACCTAGTTGGAGAATATCAGTCTAGAAAAAAATATAATTATTTATATCTTGAATACATTCTTCATTTGCAGCGATTTTCACCAAATCATGAAAATGGTTAATTTCATGTGTAGGTTGATCCAACTAGTGGGGCTAAGATCAATTTTTGTCCTTTGGACCACTTTTAATCCTATGACACATGTCAATCCCAAGTCTGATTTAGGTTTACCCTTTGCCTATAAATTGAAATTTACCATCCACCCTCTATCTTCTTCATTTTTTTCACTATAAAAGAATTTTAATTTCCAAAATTTCTTTATTAGTTTAATAAAATAAAAAATACATTTGGACAACCAATCCTTTCATTGAATATTATTTATTGTGTTCCCCTCCCTCTAGGGGATCAACCCTATACATCAAATATATTATTCATTTCTAAGTAGGTCATTTTTAAGACAATATAAATTTCTAATTTTATTCTTCTAGATATTATCCTCACACATTACACATCATTTAAATAATATATATGACCTGAAACATTAAGAAAAGAACCATATATGAATGTTTATGTGTATCTTACAATTTAAGACTAGTCATATTACTTAGAAATCTATTTGATGCACATTATAAATAGGTCAACCCTAATTAAAGACAATGAGGATAATAAATAGGTGATCCGGCCAGCAGTACGGGATATTTTTAAGGAATAGAGGTTCGACCGATGGGAGGATACTTCTAGGGTACTAACCCAGAGTTATTCATAGATATGTTTTTCATTTTACATTCTTTTTTTTATTATTTTGTTGTAAATTTTGGATGATTTATAATTTCTTTATATAGTATCATCTTCATTGTCTCTAATATAATCTCTTAACTATGGAGTTTTTATTCTTTTTTTATCACCCAATAATGATATACAAATCTTCATTGGGTTAGTGGTCAAAAATACATGTGGTTTAAACATAATGAATATCTAAATTCAAAAAATTGGGTAAACCAATTTATATTAAATAAGATTAAAATAATTTATAATATAATTATTATTAACTATCATTAGCTACCATAGGTGTAAATTGAATGAAAATTACATTGTAGGAGAATATTTAGATATGACTGATATCCTATAATTATTTATTCCTAGAAAATATGCTTCACGTGCTCAGGTGGTCAGTTAATCTAGACCAAAGAATCCTTACTTTTTTTGGTTGATGCAATTATCTGGACCAATATTAATTTGATTAATTTTCACCATTTTTCATCCTATTCTATAAGAATATACAAATTTATATTTGGGATTACCCATTGCATATACCCTGAAATTGACCTCAAACCCTCTTCCTTTTAAAATTTATACCAATTTCCTATAATTTAATTATTTTGATTTCATTATTAGTTTCATAAAATAAAATATAAATTTGGATACCAAAAAATTTGGTTGAATGTTTTCTGTAGTGTTCCTTTGTCTCTGTTGGATTGACCATGAAACTAAAATTTACCATTCCATTTTAGTAATTATGGATCTATAAAATATAAATTGTTAATTTTATTCTACCAATTTTCAACCTCTCATATTAAACATGAATTAGAGATATTACATAAAATAATACATTTATAGAAGACCATATTATTAATGTTGATGTGTATATGGAAACTGGATACATACTATATGACATAGATATCCCTTAGATGGAAATTATGAACCAAGAAAACCACAGGGGTAATTGATAGGTTTAAAATAGGGGTTCTATCCAAGAGAAATATATTAATTAATAGGAATATTTGAATGACTATTGAATGGATATCATTAGGGTTCCTAATATAAGGGCACCATAACTAGGTTTTTCTTTATACTTTATTATTTCTTATTCTACTGTAATTGTTGGATTATTTAGAGTTTTGTTACATTCTATTTTCATTATTCTCATTCATCTAATCTCTATGATATGGATTGTTATTTATTTTTCATTAGACATCACCCAATGATGATCAGATATTATACTTGGGATTATAGGTTAAGATTTTCACTAGTTTTAACCTGATGAATATCGAAAATCGAAATTGGTTAACCCTATATCTAGTGACTAGGTTTAGAAAAACAATATCATTATTTTATGTTATCACTATCTATAATATGTTAAAATAAAATTATGATGACCTAGTTGGAGATTATTAGGTTAGGACCAATATCTAATATCTATTTCTGTATTTAATCCAAGCGTCGTTCTCTTTTATTTTCAATCAGTTTGAAAAACTAGTCATTCCCTTATTTGGTTGATCCAAATGGTTGGACCAATATCAATTGGAGCCTTTTTCACTGACTTGAAACCTATTCCATAGGCCTTTCAAAAAATATATTTAGTATTAACCTTTCCCTTTAACTTGAAATTGACCCTCAACATTCTACCTTTTTCTTATTTCAATAATTACAACTACATTTTAATTATTTAATTTACACCATTATTTTAGTAAAATAAAACTGAAATGCGAGAAACATGAAAAATCATATGAAAATATTCTTTTACATTCACCATGAAATGTGGTATTGACCTAATATTTTCATTTTACTAATATTTTATATTTACTGTGGTTCAGGATAATATAAATTTCAAATTTATTCTTTTAGAGGATTTAATGACATCTTTTAGACGTATAAAAATCCTCCTAGATAATAATATCTGAATTGAGAAAAAATCAACTAATAATTATTGGATGTTGTGTATTAGTCACAAGATACCTCTACCTTCAAGTTATGTCCTAATGAAAATTTAAAAAATAATAGGTCATAAACAATCTTATTTGGCCAAATAATTTTATTTTAGCTTACCGATTCATCTCATGGGAATATTGATGCATTTAGGGGAAATCTGTTATCGAACCCAACCTATGTATAGATTTCAAATTAAATCATCATATAATGAATAACCAATTTAATTCAACAAAAATGTTCATTATCAATAAATATATATATTGAATAAAGAAATTGTTTTATCAATATTATTCAAAAAAACAAATTACTTTCAATATAGTAAACAAAATTTAGAGATGATATGTGGTTTAGGAAATAAATATATTATTGGTTAATAATATGGATATTTACATAAAATTCATTTTCTATTGGAATGTGAATAACTCAAGGGAATTTTAATGACTTCAAACATGGAATAATTATGTCAATTTTAATAAATCCCTTATTCAAAATGATCATAATCCATCAATAGGAAGAATAAAGATGGAATCAATGAAACATACCACCACTGATGTAAGAATAAATGGTTTTTTGTTATTTATTATTATCAATAACATAAAAATATCATTAAAGATATTATTTAGTAAAATATTATTTTAATTTTGAAAATGAATTTTTAAATGTAATGGTTCACTATACATTTTGAATATTCATTCATTTAAAAATAATCTATCAAACCTATAAAGGAATTTTTAAAACATTTGAGTGGTCATGAAATAAAGAAATTTGATTCAGGTATTACATAGTAAAATAAATATTCCTTTCACAATCTTAGTTATATAGATATTTGAATGTTTTTTAAAATGACATTATGATTCGTTTCAATAAATTCTTCAAAAAGTTAAAATGGGTAAACATGTCTTTACCTCTTTTTAAATCATATTTCAAATCCACTGGGATAAAATAAATCAAATTGAGAATTAATATTCATATAAATATTAATGATTTACCTTATTAAATATCAATTTGGAAGTATATGAACTATATTTATGAAATTAAATGCATAATATTATGATATTATTAAATGATATGAATTTACGATGAAATCCCTTACAAATATCATTTTAATGAAGTCATAAATAATTGATGAATTGATTATGTGGATAGAAATGAAATTTTTTTTTTTAAAAGAATATAAAATATTCATATTATATTAAGCACATAATCATTACCATGACATAATCAATGAATTAAATGTTTATCCCAATGAGTAGAAATTGAGTTAAGAAACACATTACCAGATGTTTAAATTTTTTAATGTTTTTAACCCTCTATTGTAGTGTTTTTAAATAGTTAATTAAGATATACTATAACCATATTAATATTAACCAAATCATTTATATAATCCTTTTACAATATTCTATCAACTTTCCATCAATAATCATTCCTTAATTTCAATGTTTTGGGTTTTAATTGCATTGTTTTCTCATGCATGTTTATTTAAGAAATATCCGGGTCCTGTATATAATATATAGATATAAAATCTCTTGAATAATAATTAAAATATAATTATATTATTTTTAGATAAATTATACATTCAAAACCAATCATCATTTATTGTTATGAAAAATCAATTATGTAATTATCATGGAGATGGTAGGTCATATGTATGCATGAGTAATGATTCCATTTTTCAGTGATCATCTTTGTAAGAAGGTACATAATATTTTCTTCCATTATATAATAAACATAATATCATATATAACATATTATTTATTTTAAAATTATTATATATAAAATCCTTTTCTTCTGGCAATAAAAATATTGTAATATCACATCATGAAAGTGGAAGTCCACAGGTACACCAATGATGTTCTCATTTTAAAGTGTAAAAAAGTAAATGACATATTATCATTTTATGGAGATAAATATTTAAGGTATATCATAATTATTTCATGTATATCACATGTAATATTTATATTTATCCAGATCAATCTCCATAAAAATAGTAAGTGAATGAAAAATCACATTGATTCGTGAGACGGTAGTCCATCATACACTTGAGAGACATTATCATAATACATAAGAAATGAAATATATATATATATATGATAAAATGACTGCATAGGTACAATAATTTTATAAATATCATATATAATTTTTTATACACCATCATAAACAACCGTCATAAGTGATAATGAAAAAATTAATGGCATTAGTTCGTGAGGTGGTAGTCCACTACACACATGAATGATAATTTCGTAATGAAGTTGATGGGTTTGTGTATGGTTTTAGGTATTATGATATAATATAAATATACATGTATATTTAAATTAGTTATTTTATTATATCATTGTTTTTTAAAAAAAATTTATGTTAGTGGAGGAAGAAAAAAAACAGAAACACTTGTTGAATAACATTATCACTTCTCCGGGTAACCTCTATATGTTCTACCCAAAACCCTTACTAGTATTGATTTATCCCAAAAATAAATCTTCTACGAAGACATTTTTAGTTTGGGGATATGATTTGGTTAGTCATTGTAATGTATATTTTTTTATTAGTGTAAAGAGGAGTGGAGAGGTAGTGGGAATTTATATGTAAGGTGAGTTGCACACTAAAAATTTTAGAAAAGAAAATAATGTATTGACATTTTTAACATTCCCTAAGAGTAAAAAGTAGTATTATTAATAAATATTAGTTATAGATTTTAAATGATTCAATGAAATAAATTTTATGAATGTTTTTAGGTTAATTTACCCTTATACTTTCAGTTTAACCCCAAGAAAATCCATTTTTTCCTTAACAACAACAATTATTTTTTATTTTTTTCACTGTTAACTTTATAGTATTTTTTAACATTATTAGATAATATAAATTATTCATATTAAATATATATAATCCATTTTCAAATATTCTATTCACATATGAAAAATTATAATTTCCAAATAATCTCATATAAGCGATGAGACTGTGGGTTTCTAATGATATGTTTTCAAATGTTTATAAGGTTTTAATATCAAAATTCAATATTAATATAACTAAATTGACATATATTGTATTAATATTCATTCAATTCAACATATTTTACTTATAATAGTGTTAAAAATACAATTTAACTTCATTAATAATACAAACAAAAGACATTTTTCTTTAAAAATTCATTTTTATCTATTCCTCAAAACATGAAACATTTCATTAAAATAACCAAAAAAAAATCACCCTTTGTTAATTTTGAAATTATTTTATAAAAAATGATGTCAATTGTTTCAAATTAACTATCTAACGTAGGTAAAAATTAATGTTAATGAATTTTTGGAAATCACAACTACTTCATATTTTATAGAAATATATCTTTTCATAAAACATATGTTTTTATTTCAAATGACTCGGATTTTTTTGGAAATAAATAGATAACCATCATATTCATAATTTATTAAGTACTATTAATTATTTTTAGTATAATTTCTAGGATATAATGTTCATGTTCTCAAATTTTTTTGATAGTGTATCCTGTTTTGTTTAAATTTGGTGTTGTGTGTCACATATGATATAAAAAGAGTTAGGTTATTTTATAACCATATGATTTTTCATTCCTGACAGCTTATTTAAAAATAATGCTTAAAATTTAATCATAACCATACATATAAAGCGTTTTTAATTTGGAAATAACTTGTTTGAAAACCCCCCATCATAAAATTTTAAAATATATATCATCTTAATAAGAGATAAAGTGACGTACAAAGGTCATAGAGAATAACACACAACCAGGTTTCGACATTAGAGAACATTATGGGAAAAGGGAATACATGGACATGGGAGTAAATCATAAATAATTATATAGTGTGATTGGTGGAATTGATCACATGAAATTGTATGATCAATAGACTTCCATGTTCTTCAATACCATAAATATGTGATTACATAAAGACTATTAGATTTATCCGATATGAATGTAATAGGATATCATTTTTTGTTCAAGTATATTTTTCATATATTTTTTTGAATTATTATACTAGCTATATAGATATTTAAATATATATACAAGATAATTTTATATATTTATAGGTGAAATTGTTTTAATTTTTCCTTCAAAAATTTATAATTCATATCTTACTTTAAGAAATGAATATCCAAAAGGTATTTTTATTCTAGAAGCACAAAAATTCTTTTTCAATGGATCATATGATACATAAATGTGTATAAATTCTGTATATATATATATATAAATACGTTATAAAATTGTTTTTAGAAGTTATCAAATATAATATATTAATCACTTAGCTTAAAAATTAACACCACTAGTTCATCAATTATATTTATGTTTCAAATCATTTAACTAAAAAAAATGAAATATTAAGGACAAAAAATAGTCTTGAGGTTTCTACAATGCACTTATCATTTTTCAATCATTGGGTCATGCCCTATAACCTTTCAAAACACAATGGGTTGTCCCCCAATATGAGGGTTTCCAATTTTATAAACTGTATTAACAATATTCCTATAATTTTCCCAAAAAAATATTATGTACATCCTTAAAACAAAAATATTTAATAAATTAAATTTTTAAAGTTGTTTTCAATGAGACCCATATTTCATAATGTCTAATAATCACATTTGAGTATTATTACATTATTATTAATGATAATTCTAACCATAATGGATATCAATACCATTTTACTTATACCTATAAACTGTAAATTAATTATACCTTCAATAATTCTTTTACTAAATCATATTATTTTTGAATATTTATCCCGAAATATCCTTAATCATGGTAGTCTACCATCATATAAAACCCAAAATAAGGGTTTTAAGACTAAAATTTTGGTCAAACTTATACTCATTAAACCAATATTTACATAATAACTCATCAGTTTTAGAATATATATATTTATCTAAAATTTAACTAAAAAATTATATTTTAATGATTAATACATAAAAAATACATTTTTAAAAAAATATTTTAATATTTTAATCATAATAAATATTTCAATTATTTTATTTCGACAAAGGTCCTTCTTTGGACTTGGATATAATACTTAGATGAGGAAATTGGCTCATATAATTCTATAATTCTCTATTTTTATACCAATAAACTATAAATAGATCACTAGGATGACCTTTATTTGATTATATTAATATCTTCATTTTTCCCACACAAATTCATGGTATTATTCCCTTACATTCAATACATAAATCACTTAGATGTTCAATTTTGACAAAAGTATTGGTGTCTCCTTCCAAATTTCTAAAATGATTAAAATATAGCCTTCATTCCTCCATCATCACCATCACTCTTGATAGTTGTGATATCTATACATATTTTCATTTATCATTTTTATTTCTTCATATAATAGATTCTGTTTATAATATTTCTAGATAAAGGTTGAGCTATAATTGTGATATATTTATCATCTATCATCATCACATTTGGTTTCTCATAGTCACCACATTTCCCTTCATGTAATTTTTGAACACATTTCTTTCAGTTTTAATCCCTTGCATAATACCATAATGCAAATTCTCAGAAACAATGACCATAGTTGGAATACCATAGAATTGTTTAGAGAATTTATAAATCTGCTAACATTATTTCTATTATAAGAAACCTTATATTTAACATAGGCCGTTCATTATTTTCATCTGTTTAAATGTTTCATAATGTTCTATAAGGAAAATGATAATTATCATAATGATATCACATTGGTGTGTCAAACAAAATGTTAGTTAAGGTTTATTGTAATGTACTATGTGATGATAGGGTCGAGGCTAATGGGCCAGTTCCGGGTTTATCACAACTAGGAGAAACTATGCTAGATCCATGTCCACTTGTTGTATCTGAAAATTGATTAATTTTTTTGGAAAAAACACACAATATTATCCTTACACAATCATTAAGATATAATTTTATTCATATACTCAATATATATCCTTAGGTTATGATGAGAAATCTATGATTTCCTAAATAATGTTTCCAAGGTTTCTCCTCCCTCTGATGCCAACCATAGAAACCCCGACCCCAATATCTAGAGTTAGTGTCTTCTTTATTACATTGGAATAAGATTAGATTTATCACATATCAAAGGACTGAATAGTTTAGTTGTCATGGTAAACTATATAGATACATGATTCTTCAAATAGATTTGAAAACCCAAATTAAAATATTTTTTAAGAATATCATTAATCCATCAACATTATCTTTTTATATCAATCATAATACACTTCTTGGATTCCTATGAAATAAAAAAATAAGGCTGAGACCAACTACTGACTAATGGTAAAGTAAAATGTAATATATAATGATTTAATAAGAATAATCTATATTGTGAGGTATATAATTGAACAAACATGACATGCAATCCGAAAAAAGAGAAATAAGTGCATCCAAATATAATATCAATGAAAAAATCTCATCAATAATAATCAATATGGATTAGTAAATATCTAAAAACACTAACCATTTAATCCACAAAAATACTATCATAAATTTACAATGATTACTCAATATAGATGGGTAAATAATTGAAAACACATTCCATATAAAAAATAATTTAGAATGAAATCAATCCAGAGATGAAATTATTTTGAAAATATCATGAAAGGACTAAATTCCTAATAATTGAAATTCATAAATATTTGACATTACATATCTAGATCCTGATACACTTACCTTCATGATCTATCTATAATATATTCTAAAACTATAAGGTTAAGACCCATCAGATTTTTCCAACTAAATTTATTCTAGTATATTGATTCTCCTCATGAGAATATTGATTCCTTGAGGGGCTATCAATAATGGGACCCCACCCATGTCTTATTTTCTATATCATTCATTATTTATCAACTAATTTATTTATTTCAAGAAACATTTTTGTTATTATCAAATACATACGTTGATGAAGGAATATAAATTTATCAATATTTACCCAAATAATCAAATAACTATCAATTTAGAACACCAAATTTATAAGTTATATATGGTTTAATAAATAAATATATATATTATAATTATTATAACTATTTTTGGGAAATTTAATGACCACATGAAGGTGAATAAATAAATGGATAGTTAATGACTATAAAAATTAATCAAGGATGTTAATTTCAATATATAATTTTTTTAAAATGATAATATACCATACAGAGGCTGAATATATATTTTATAAATGAATTATATACCCATTAATGTAATTATATAGGGTATTTTCATCAATGAATATAAATAATCTAATAAGATAATTTTAAATATTCTTGAGGTAAAAATCCTTTTCACATTGAATATAAAAATTTGAATGTAATAATTAAAAAAAGGAAAATAAATTTGATTAAAAATAAAATTTGTTACATAGAAAAGAAAATTTAAAAAAATTATTAGTGGTAAAGGCTGAAAAATAAATTCATTTTGAAATCAATTAAAAAAATATTCATTTAACAGTTTGGGTGAAATTTAGATGAGAATTGTTTGGAAAATAACATGAATATTCCAACAAAAAATAAAAAATAAATAATTCTTATTATTTTATTAAATAATTTTTAAATGGGTAAAAATAAATTTGATACTACTTTTTAAAAACATGTTTTTGGAAGAGAAATATTTTTTAAAAATGATAGAAATTATGTAATTTCTTTCATAAAAACACTTTGTCAAAAGATTTAGGTACCAAACCGTAGAAAAATAGAACTGTTACACAATCATGAATAAATATAAGAGAATAAAATGATATTGATTTATTTTAAAATTATGAAATAATACTCTTCAATTGAAATTCATGAATAAACAATCTCAATGATAATTACATTTTGAAATAAATGATTATAATGATTATAACATTGAAGTGAAAAATATTTATTAAATAAATTATGCTTATTGATTGTAAATCCTCATAAAAGGGTTATAATACATCCTAATATAATGAAAATTCATTTCACACAATATCTCACAATATCAATGATGATAAATATTTAATAAAACCAATTAAAATAATTTTAATTATAAAAAAAAGTCCCCACATGGTAACTCTTATAAGAAATTCCCTTTTATTAAATAATTCAAATTAAAAGAAAAATACAATGAATTATTAATTAATCACAAAATTACATGTCAATTTGGTAGTATATATATAATATAAAAAAATTATGTGCATAAAATTTTAATATTCATTAATGAAATGAAATTAAGACAAAATCCATTAGAAAGAACACATTATTGAATTGGGGATTAAAAGATAATTTGATTATGTTTTTTAAATGAAAATAAAAATTGAGAATGTTGAAACAAAAAATATAATATTCATAGGTTATTAAATACATAATATTATCATGAAAAAATCAATGAAGTAGTTGTATAAAGTAATGTATTGAAATTGAGTTACAAAATCCATTACCTTACACTCCCTTTCGGTTGAATGAGTGTCATCCTCTTGTATAGTGTGTTCAAACATGTTATTTACTTATACTAGAAATTTATAAATATTTATAACATCATATATGATCAATTTAAAATATATTATAACCATTTTCTATATAATATATCATTAATTTAAATGTTTTGGCATGTTATTGCCTTGTTTTTAAATGCATGTGTTGTCATGAATGTTTTTTTCTCACACATATTGTATAGTTATATCATCTAAATAATAATAATACTGAAATAATTAATATATTTATACTTGAATTTTACTTTAAAAAAAATCATGAATTATGGTTATGAAAAATAAGGTATGTTACATTCATGGATATGGTATGTCATACATACATATGAGTAACATTTACATTTTTCAATGATCATTATAGAAAGGAGATAAGATATATTTTATCATTAAATAAATATAATAATATTACATATACTATTTAATATCTATATCTATACCTATGTATATATATATATATATAATCCACGGTGCGTAGTGATTATGAGAGAGTCACATAACTTCTTGAAAGCTGTAGTACACACGTATAAAAATATGCTATCATTTTTTAGTCTAAAAAAGAAAATATTATATTATCCTTTATGAATAACAAATATGTCATGGATATTATAATTATTTAATTTATATCACATATATTAATTAAATTTAAACATACCTTCTTAAATGTATGGAATAAATGAAATATGAATCACATCACTTCATGATTTGGTAGTCCTCCTTACACACAAGTAATGATATTATATCTCTAATAGAATTAAATGGAAAATTTTATATACTATATAATGTCTCTATTGGTAAATTCATTTTATAAATATCATATAAATAATTTGTAACCATAATCGTACCCATCCACAAATGTGGGTAATGAAAAAATGAATGTTATCAATTCATGAGGAGATAGATTACTGAACACAAGAATAACAATTTCATAACCCATTTTATGTAAGTGGGGTTATTTTTAGGTCATTAAATTTTCATTATAATGTATATGTATTTGAAACATTTTGATATTATTATATCAGCATTTTTTTCTAAAAATTGTGTTATATGGAAGATGAAATAAAATAATAACACTCATTGAATAACATAACCTTTTGTGTAGGTAATCTACATTGGTTTTCACCAAAAATTTTCATAGGATAAATTTATGCACAAAAACTAGATCATAGGATGTAATTATGGATGTTGGAATGTGATTTTAGTTCTTCTTTTCTGATAAAAAATTGTATTAAGGTGTTATAAGGATACGATAGCGGGAAATATTTCATATGTGAGGTGAGTGACATAATTGTAATGTTTTAAAAGTAAAATTCATTTATAAAGACCCGTAATTTTAAAGGGAATTTTTTTTCTTTAATTCTTTGGAATTTTACAAGTCTGCAGTTTCTAATGGCACCTGATTCTGAGGCCTGGTGAGCCTAAAATCAATTTATTAACTTTTTTTCCGGTACGTTTAGTAAATGTACGTGCGGGTTTTTCTATCTTTTGAACTTGTGCTCGGAATTGAAATCCAAGAACACCGATGAACTCACAATGCCGATATTCGCGTAACGAGACCTTTACCGCAGTTGTGTTTTCTTGGGAGGAGAAGTTAATTTTGGGATTTTTGTAAAAAAAAATAAAAAAATTATGTGTACATAATTTTTATTTGATGGTGGTTATCTCCTCCAAAGAGGAGTTGGAGGTGGGGCCCTCACCCCACATAACCTCCCATGAGAGGATTTACTGTGGTGGGGCCCACATGAAACCAAACCCTTTCACCTCCTCTATTTAACTCCCTTTAACCCCTCTCTTAACTCTCCACCTCCCCACTTTAATTCTAACTCTCCACCTCCCTCCATTAATTTTTCCAACACCCCTTTAATTAATTAATTGATCCACAATTATTTAATTAATTTAAGTGTTTTAATTTTGAAAAATTCATGTTGAGAATAAAATAATAGCCAATGCTATTATTTTTAGGTTGGCTTTTGTTGTGTTGGTGAGGCTCTAGAGAGTTAGAGGAATAGTGTTTCCCTCTCGACGAAGAATGGCGACGACCATAAAGAATGATTTCCACTTCGATGAAGAACAAAGATTCCACCGAAGAACAACGACATGTCTTCCTTCCTCTACCTCCACCGTTGACATGATGAAACTATTCTCTGTGACGCCATCTTCCGCGACGCCCAACTACCATGATGCTCATCTTCTGCGGCTCGTCGATGAACGAACCTCAATTATGAGGCAGGGGGTTTGTATAATTTTAGTTTAATAAAATTATACTCATTTCTTTGTTGAATGAAAGTGATCGTCTTGGCCTCTTGATATCACCTAACGCACAGGGTGCAGACCAAACAAACATGGCCCGATGACCCTCCGTTGATCCACGTTTATATTGGAAATGGAAGCGGTGTCGTGAGAGGCAACAACGACTAGAAGCAACGAAGACTGGAGATAATAGTGGCCTCGTGCCGTCTGTGTGCGGGAGAACTGCGGCCCGCAACCATGGGCCGCTCGGCCAAAGAGGAACAATTGGGCCATAGCTGGCTGGGCTGGAGGAACCGCAGTGCCCCAAGGCTCCACATTATAGAGGACGACAACCTGCGCTCTGTAGGCCGCTTCGATGGAAGAACCGTCCAGCTCGTCAGCCGGACAGGTTGGAGGAGGCCACGACACCCGCAGGTGCCGCGTTAGAGGAATGCGGGCCGCTGTGCGGGCCACTTTTGCTGGGAAGGCCGGCCGGCTTCGTTCGGCCGGATAGGAGGGGTGGCCCCGCTCGGCGCCACTGGTTGGGGAAACTGCCCCCCCCCTCCCACCACGCCCATACCGTGCGGCCTGCCGGGGCAGGCCGCGCCTCACGGGGGTGGGCCGCGCCCTGCAGGGCCAGGCCGCACCATGCCAGGGCAAGCCGCACCCCACCGTTCCGGGCCACTCCAAACTGGGCCGGGCTGACCCCCCTGTTGGGTCGGACCCACCGAACCAGGTCGAGCCTATTTCACTAAAATGTGAATAACTTAAAGACCGATCTTCCGATTGACATGCCGTCTGTGGCACTGAGATCCTCACGACGAGACTGTACTTTTGTGATACTATTGGTGAGTTTTGGGATGACTTTGGAACACATTCAAGTTGGGATCGAGCGCAAATCCAACCGGGCCATTAGAACAGAAAAGCCAGCATCTCTCAGTCCGGACGTCCGTTGGACGAACCGTCAGTGGCATTGGGAATCTCGTTGATAAAAGGACCCTTTAAGTACACCCCATGGGAGTTCGAGGTATAGTTTAGTTACGTTTGGGTTGTTTCATACACGAAACCAATCGGGCCCCCGGGACTAAAATGCTGATAACTCACAGACCGGGCGTCCGATTGACGCGATGTCAGTTGGGTTGAGACCTTTATGAAGAGGAGGTCCTTTGTGATACATCTACATGAGACTTAGTGACACTTATAGTATCGGCTTGAGGCTCGTGGAGCGGAATCTCCCGGTGACAAGCGAGCAGATTACAGAGACCTAGTAGCTGGCTCAGGCTTGACGAATGTTGATCGATCGACTCAGAGTGATTCAGATGGCCTAGTTGGGAGCGCATGGTTAGAGCAGAAGACCCACGGTGGATGAGCACTTGGTTGTAGCGGCAGACCCATTGAACTCGACAGAATGAGTACCTCTGTAGGCTCTGAGGGGGAGAGTTTGGTTGTAGCAGTAGATCCATGGTGGGATGCGCTTGGTTGTAGCAGGAGGCCCACAGTACTCGACATGTGGATTACTTTAGCAGTATAATGATATTGGGAAGTGCTTGGTTGTAGCGGAAGGCCCACTATACTCAAAAGAGGAGGAGTTCTCCAGCAGCCGTGGTTTCGACATCGTGAATGAAAAATCCGGGTTTTAGCTGAGTTAGTGACCTTTGTGTTTTCCTCATGATTGCGATGGGTTACTTTATAACTTAGTTATATATATTGGGCATATACCTAAGTAATGGTTATCCGTTGAAATCATTCTTTTGTGTTTTATCCTTGTTGGATTTTGTGAGACCTTGAGGGTATCGAGGTCCCTTCTGAGTATAGTTATACTCACCCCTACACGGGTTATGCCCGCACCTCGTTGTGTTGGAAGTAGATTATGGAAAACGCTGATGGAGGCTCAGTGTACGAGGACTGGACAGTTCCCGGAGATGGACAGCATGATGAGATGGTACCCAGAAGAGACGGAAAGGTGTGGAGCATTGAGGAGGCTTTATATACTTGCCCTTCAGGTATGATCTGTGGTGGACGATCTGAGAGCTTATAGACACCATCCAGTTGTTTGTATTTTAGTTGTACATGTTTGTCCTTTCATTGTACTTTACTGTTGGGCTTGTACATTCAGCCCCCTTTACATTCAGAATACTAGTTACATAATTTTTACTTAGTGTTTGCTTCTGCTTTTACTCTGTTTGTGTGTGTTTATGTTTTATACAGGCAATGTCTTCCTAGTTCTAGGGAATTACGCCTTTGGTGCTAGTCGCCACCCCCTAGCCTATGAAGTTGGGTTTGGGGTAGTCACGATGTGGGCCCCAGGGGAATGGTCAAGACAAATTGGAATCAGAGGACGTCGGTTCTACCGCAGAACAAAGGACTCTGATATTTTATTTCTGTGAAACAATATTGTTAAGGGTACTAAGTGTGGTTTTAAATTCAGGGATCCCAGTGTTGGTGAGAGCGACCGACGTATCTATACACCAGGACCCTGACTTCTGACTTCCGACTCAGTGCACAAAAACACTGATTGCGTGTGTGTTTTCAAAAGTTTTTCTTTTATGCCAACTCAAACGAGGTCAGCTCATCAGGTATAGTCTCTTGACTGTGTCGCATCTGTTCTTTCAGGATGTCTCCCCATAGACAACCTGTTAGATCCCCGAGAGTTTTACGTACTGATAGCCCAACAAGAGACGAGGCCTCTGTACATGGCCCTCTTCCATTTGAATCACAAGCAGTACTACCACCCGTTGTGCCACCGATGCCACCAGCCCCGGCAGAAGGCGAGGCACGCCGCTTGAGCACCCTGCATGAGTTCCAGTGCTAGAGGCCACCCAGGTTTCAGGGAGATATGGGCTTGTAGGCAGCTAAAGATTGTTTTGAGGCTGTGATGAGAGTCTTCAGGCTGGTAGGGATACCAACTGACTTCATGGTGATCCTTGCTGCCATCCTTTTTCAGGTAGGAGTAGGCATATGGTGGAGCCTGATTCTCCAAATTCATGAAGAGGCATCACTTCTATGGGAAGACTTTGATATCCTGTTCTGGGTGATGTTTGTACTAGCCACCCTTCGAGAAGCATGTATACATGAGTTACTGCATCTACAGTAGGGTATCTTGGTGATCGCGTAGTACTGAGCGAGGTTCACTGACCTCTCACGCTACTCCACTGATATGGTACAGGACCCTTAATTCAGGGCCCGGACCTTCGATTAGGGACTCAAGAAAGAGATTAGAGCTTCAGTTGTTTCCCATAGTATCCCGACGCAGATGGGGTGTTGGAGTGAGCCCTCCTAGTAGAGAGTTTCCTTGCGGAAAAATCCCTAGCAGTGGGACCCACTACAAGTTGACATAATGTAGATTCTTCTGCAGCTGGCATTAGATAGATGACACAGGGGTCTAAGAGGACCAGACCCATAGTTGGTCGACCGCATGACTCAGGATCGTGTGTGCAAGGCACCCGGGGTGGAGACAGACTTACCAGGAGCAGATAGTGTTACTCCTGCGCCGGGCTTGGTCACATGGCACATGACTGTCCGACCTGCCATGCTGATGATCAGTAGATAGATGAAGGACCTTCAAGACAGAGGCATAGGTCTGATCGAGACAGTTCTCAAGTATAAGGCGATTGTGGTAGAGGAGCTTCCCATGCATTTGGTGGTGGACGACGCTTCGAGGTGTTGCCACCACCACTACCAGGGGGACCACCCCGACCGCATGGAATAAGTGGACAAGGGAAATCACAAGTTTAGGCAGTTGAAGCATATGACTATGGAGCTCCGGAAGTAGGTGGAGAGGAGCAGGACTAGTTATAGGCTTGGAGGCCTTTATTCTTGGTGCATCTATCTTTTTTGACGTTTTTTTATGGCTTCTTTGTGTCTTTGTACTTAGAACTGCAGTAATAAAAGACACTTGTCCTTGTGAAGTTTTCTTTTCTTCCTTTTTGTGTGGTTAATACTAAGAGGTTCCAATTAAAAGTAGGTGGAGAGGAGCGGTACTAGTTATAGGCATGGAGGCCTTTATTCTTGGTGCATCTAGCTTTTTTGACGTTTTTGTTATGGCTTCTTTGTGTCTTTGTACTTAGAACTGCAGTAATAAAAGACACTTGTCCTTGTGAAGTTTTATTTTCTTCCTTTTTGTGTGGTTAATACTAAGAGGTTCTGATTAAAACTGTTGACTTGACCCTCACTTTCGAGATTCCTAATGGAGGAGACCCAGTGACCACACACTGCTACTGACAGTGTGACTCCACCTTTGGAGGTGAGATTAATGTTTGGATCACTTGGTAGCAGCGTCGAGACCTTACGAAGTCGTCCATGACATGAATTTACACCGTTCATGTCAGGATTGACTGTATTAGGCAAAGGACATGATTCATCTAGGGGCTGAGACTGGATTTCTCTTTTCGAAAAAGTTGAAATCTTAACATCTCTTGTAGGAACAGAGATGGTGCAAGCTACGATTGAAAGGGTGTAGATCATCTAGGAGTAGATGAAGACTACACAGAACAGACAGTATTCATATTCCAATAGTAGACAGAGACCCATGGAGTTCGAGGATGGCGACCATGTCTTCCTACGAGTATCACCTCGACGAGGTCTATAGAGATTCAGACGGGGCGACAAGCTATCTCAGCACTTTTTCAGACCTTTCCAGGTCCAAGGTAGAGTAGGCAAAGTGGCATAACGCCTGACCCTTCGACCTCAGTTGCATCTGGTGCACGACGTCTTCCACGTATCTCAGATAAGGAGATATGTACACGAACTTGCGCACATCATTGACCACGTGGAGCTAGACATCAATGATGGGGAGACATTCACGGAGGTCCTAGTGGAGATCGAGGATCGGCAGGAGCGGGTCCTACATGGATGGTCAATTCCTCTAGTGTGCATTTGCTGGCAGCATGAGAACCTCCCGGAGAGCACATGGGAGTGGGTGTCTTAGATGTGTGCTCAGTACCCCCTTTAGTTTCCCTAGTGTGTGTTGTAGCTTTACAGAGATGGAAAGCCCTGATGTGGGGGTAATGTAATGAACCTAAAATTTCAAGGAAATTTTTTTCTTAAATTCTTTTGAATTTTACGAGTCTGCAGTTTCTGACAATACCTAATTCCGAGGCCCGATGAGCCCGGAATAAAATTCTGATGTTTTGTTCGGGTATGTTCTGTAAACGTACGTTTGAGTTTTTCTATATTTTGATCCGGTACTCAGAATTGAAATCTGAGAACACTGATGAACTCGCAACGCCCCTATTTTGTTAAGGACACCTTTAACACAGTTGCGTTTTCTCGAGAGGAGAAGTTATTTTTTGGATTTTCGTTAAAAATAATAATAAAAAATATGTGTAGATAATTTTTATTTGATGGTGGTTATCTCCATCAAAGAGGAGTTGGTATGGGGCCCACGCCCCACATAAACTCCCCTGAGAGGATTTAGTGTGGTGGGGCCCACACAAACCCAAAACCTTTTCACCCCCACTCTTTAACTACCTTTAACCCCTCTCTTAACTCTTGACCTCCCCACTTTAATTTTAACTCTCCACCTCCCTCCATTAATTTTGCCAACACCTATTTAATTAATTAATTGATCCACAATTAAATAATAAATTTAAGTGTTTGAATTTTGAAAAATCCAAGTTCAGAATAAAATAATAGCCTAGGCTATTATTTTTGGGTCAGATTATGTTGTGTTGGGGAGGCTTTAGAGAGTTAGAGGAATAGTGTTTCTCTCTCGACGAAGAATGGGGAAGACCGTGAAGAATGACGTCCACTTCGACGAAGAACGAAGATTCCGCTGGTGAACAATGACATGTCTTCCTTCCTCCTCCTAAAACATTGACGGGACGACACTGTTCTCCGTGACGCTGTCTTCTGTGACGCTCGACTACAGTGATGCTCGTCTTCCACGGCTCATCGACGAACGAACTTCAATTACGAGGTAGGGGGTTTTATTATTTTAGTTTAATAAAATTATACTCTTGTCATTGTTGAATGCAAGTGATCTTATTGGCCTCTTGATATCACCTAACTTGGAGGGAACATGCCGAACAAACTTGGCCTGATGACCCTCTGTTGATCCATGTTTATATTGGCGACGGAAGTGGTGTGAGGAGAGGCAACGACGACTGGAAGCGACGATGACCGGAGATATTGGTGGTCGTGTGCCAGCCACATGCGGAAGAACCGTGGCCCACAACCACGGTACGCTCGGCCGAAGAGGAACCGGTGGGCCCTAGCTGGCCGGGCTGGAGGAATCACAGTGCCCCATGGCGCCGCGCTACAGAGGTCTGCGGCCCGCGCTCTGCAGGCCGCTTCGGTGGATGAATCGGTTGGCCCGTCAGCCGGCAGGGTTGGAGGAGATCGGGGCACCTGCATGTGCTGTGTGGGAGGACAGCGGCCCACTGTGCGGGCCGCCTGCACCTAGAAGACAGGCCGGATTCGGCCGGCCAGATAAGAGGGGAGGCGCTGCGGGGCGCTGCCCTTTGGGGAACCCCCCCCCCCCCCCCCCGCACCGCTTGGCTAGTCGGACCAGGCTCTACCCCGCTTGTCTGGGTCGTGCCACGTCGGGGCGGGCCATGCCCCCACGGGATGACCTCCTAGTTGGGTCGGACACGCCGAACCAGATCGAGCCGACCCGCCAGCCCAATGGGCTTGACAAGACGAGCCCATTTCTCTTAAACGTGAATAACATAAAGACCACACGTCCGATTGACATGTCGTCAGTAGAACCAGGATCCTCTCGATGAGTTGGTCCTTTTGAGATACTCTTATTGATTTTTGGAACGACTTTTGAAAACGGCCGGGATGGGATCAACCATAAATCCAACCGGACCCCTGGAACGGAAATGTCATTATCTCTCAGTCCGGACATCCGTTTGACGAACCGTCAGTAGCGTTGGCAATATCGTTGAGAAATAGTCGCTCTGAGTACACCTTTTGGGAGTTTGGGGTATAGTTGAGTAACAGGCGGGTTGTTTTGTACACGAAACCAACCGAGCCCTTGAGACTAAAATGCTAATAACTCACAGACCAGGCATCCGATTGACGCGACATTTGTTGTGTTGAGATCCCTATGATGAGGCGGTCCTTTGTGATACATCTATGTGAGACTTCGTGAAACTTGTAGTATCGTATTGAGGCTCGTGGAGAGGACTCTCCCGATGACGATCATGCATATTTCATAGACCTAGTAGCTGGCTGAGACTTAACAACTACTGATCGATCGACTCGGAGTGATTCGGATGGCCCAATGGAGAGCGCTTGGTTATAACATTAGACCCATGGCAGAAGAGCACATGGTTGTAGAGGCAGACCCGCGGTACTTGATAGAAGGAGTACCTCTGTAAGCTATGAAGGGGAGTGCTTGGTTGTAGTGGCAGATCCATGGTTGGATGTGCTTGGTTGTAGCAGCAGGCCCACAGTACTCGACAGGTGGAGTACTTCAGCAGTCCAAGGTTAGTGGGAAGTGCTTGGTTCTAGCGGCATGCCCACTATACTCGAAAGAGGAGGATTTCTCCAGCATCCGTGGTTTCAACATTCTGAATAAAAATCTTGGTTTGAGCTGAGCCAGTGACCTTTGTGTTTTCCTCATGATTGAGATGGGTTACTTGATAACTTAGGTATATGTATGGGATATACAAAAGTAATGGTTATCCATTGAAATCATACTGTTGTGGTTTATCCTTGTCGAATTCTGTGAGACCTTGAGGGTATCGGGGTCCCTACTGAGTATCGTTATACTCAGCCCTGCACGGGCTATGCCCGCACCTCATTTTGTTGGATGCAGATGACGGACATCGCTGACCGAGGCTGAGTGAACGAGGACTGGATGGTTCTTGGAGGTGGACCTCCCAACGAGATGGTACCCGGAGGAGACAGACGAGTGTGGAGAACTAAGGAGGCCTTCTGTACATACCCTTCTGGTAAGATCCATGGTGGACGATCCAGGAGCTGCTAGACACCTTCCACCTATTTGTCTTTTAGTTGTACATGACTGCCCTTTCCTTGTACTATACTGTTGGGCTTGTACTTCCGGCCCCCTTTACTTTCAGCATACTTATTACCTAGTTTTTACTTAGTGTTTTCATCATCTTGTACTCTGGTTGTGTGTGGTTACATTTTAGAAAGGTAATGCCTTCCTAGTTCTAGGGAATTACGCCATTGGTGCTAGTCATCAGCCCCTGGCCTATGGAAGGAGGGCTTGGGGTAGTCACGATGCGGGACCCAGGGGACGGGTTGTGACAGCATTAACATGTTTTTGAGTTTCCAAAAGGGTAAATTTTTTATTATTTTAGATAATCAAACATTATTCTATAAATTTATTTCTATATAATTGAATTTACAAATTGTTTTGTACATTTTAACAATTTTCTTGTTATTTTAACGTCATATAAATCCATTTTTACGAATTCCAGGAGAATTAAATTTCTTACAGTTTTCAAAATTTATTTCGAAATAAAATGAACTTATTAGATCACATGAATTATTATAGTTAAAAATATATAATAAAATTTTCAAAACTCTATTCTCATAGTTGGGAATCTTTATGGTAAAATTTTCCTCAATAAGGCGGTGATAAAATAATTTCTAAAAAAGAACATGTACTTGTTTTGGTAATGTTTCATGTTAAAATCAAATAGAAAAATGAGTAAAAAGGAATTAATTGTATCGATGTATATAAATATTATAAATTTATTTTAGACTAATTAAAAATATAACTTATATATTTTAATATTTTAATTAAAGGAATGTTTTAAATTAATGTTTAGAATTTAAATGTACTAAAAAAATGAGACATTTCTGAAAAATTAAATAACATCATCCAAAAAATTTCTTGTATATGATGACGTCAAAAATTAACTTCATTTTGTCTATAAAAATTTATATAATTAGTAAAAATAAATATTAAATTATTTTTGAAAATCACAACTAATTTTTTATTTAGAATGATACAATTTTCATAAAGCACTTTGATGCCACCCTATAAGTCTAAAGTAAGAATATTGTATTCGATGGCATGTATGACATGAAACCCATAGATTGTTAAATAATATAACATAAAGATAATTTATATATTATTTTTTATTTTAGGTTTATTAAGAATATTATATATATTTTAATTCATGAAACACAAATTTATCTTCTGTTACACATAAAAGAATTTTTGTTCAGTAGTTTACATGACATGTAAGACCGAGTTTTACCAAACAACAGTGTATTATTAAAATATTATTATTTAATATAATAAGATAAAACATAGACATTAAATTAATATATATAAGAATGTTTTACTCACATATTAGATTCAATCATTTACACAAATAAAAAATTCATATATTGGTTACAAATTAATTATAAATGAACATGACAACCAATTGAATATGAAGGAACGAGTCATTATTTTTATGGCCATAAAACTGTTTTATCCTAATAAATTAAATTAATTACAATTATTTACTTAAATAAATGTATTAAATATATAAAATATAATAATTATAATATATATTCTAGAAAATATCTTTAATATTCATCCAATATATTTGATAATAATATGTTCAAAACATACCCAATATTACATATAAAATACTATATTTTTATAAATGCAATTTTACCACCATTTAACAACGATCCTATTATAAATATAATTTTATTAAATTTTATAAATTTAGTAGGTAACAAGAAACCTTATATTTGGAATATAAATATAAATATTAACTTATGTTAAATATTTGGTATTTTTTTGTGAGGTATCGTGTTGTAATGAATATATAAATGATTGAATTTTAGTTCAAAACTAAATTTTCATCAATTATTTAATTGTGAAATAAAATTTTATATTTTTTTAATGGATAATTATGTTTTATTTTTATCTATATTCCAATTTAGTTAAAGGGAATCAATTTCATTTGAAAATTTACTATATAAACACATTAATATCTCGAATAGTTTTACTTTAAAAACTCACTTTGTCAACCCTTTTGTGGGATTAAATTTACATTAATTTATGCCACTTATGTGATAGAAATTTTAAAAAATGGATTCCATATTTTTAATTATTATAATATACTATTTAGAAATGATCAACTCAGTCTTTGACATAAAATATTATTGAAATTATTTAAAATTAATTACAATGATTAGGGTGAAATTAGGCTTAATAAGGGAGTAAACCTAAATATTAATCGCCCAAATGACCTAATAACTAATCCAAAATCCAATTTATGGAACTTTTATACCCTATAATCCCTTATATTTAATTCTTATCATTATTTGTTCCACTTTTCATGGGAAAACTGTGGGTGCAATTCCCTTTCCAAAAATTTACAAGAGTGTCACTCCTCCTCCACTATAAAAAAGGCATCCTCTCCTACCGCTTCCTCACACATCTCAAAAAAAGTTGGATCGACCGCTATCTTCCCATATAGATCTTGAAAATTTATCCAATCATACAATAATACATTAATTGATTACAAATCTATCCAACTAATCTCTTTGGTGTAAACTAAATGGAGTTACCCGAATCAGAGCTAACATCTTTCCTTATGCTCTTTTGTTTTATATCCATTCTACACCCCATACCTACATATTCAGTGTTTATATAACAGAAAAATATCCAAAATATACTATTATTTTTTTATGATATTGTTTATACCTACAATTACACACAATTACATTTAATTTGTTACAAACCTACTCTTTATGTGCATGGAAAACTACCGTCTCACAAAATGAAGTTGTTCGTTTTTCATTTACCACATTTCGTGGATGTGAATTACTATGGAATTTATATATATAATTTATATATTATAAATTCTTTATATTTATATATTTTTATTATATTATAATACAGTTTTTTGTTATTTCTATTTTGTGTAAATATGATATCATCGTTTGTGGATGTTTGGGCTACCGCCTCTTAAAAGTGAGGTAATTAATTCACATGAAGCCTAGAATATATAATGGATGATTATAATTAAAACTATGAGGTATAAAAAACATATATATTATCTTATTAACATAATTACTTTTCTGGAAATATAATATATATCATTTTTCATTACCCTTTCCCTAATTAATAAGTATAATGTCAGTCATTGACGTGTAGACTGTCACCTCCTAAACACAATGTGATTCCTTTTACATTCAATAAATGATTTTTTAATTATATATTATTAAATAATATGTTATTTATGATTTAATTAACAATAAATAATGATATAATTCTACATAGCTTCTTTCCATAACAATCATTGAAAAATGTGAATGTTACTATTGTGTACATACGACCTATGATCTCTATGATTGTAACATTGATTCATTTTTTATAGCCATATTTAAGGATTGGTTTTAAAATAATAATTTATGTACCAATAAGATAATTATTTCATTATTATTAATATATTTATATTATATAATGATGTCTTTGACCATAATTGACCTACCAATTTTATTTTTTTACACATGAACCGAATTTGGTCAAAACAACCATTGTAAACAAAATTGTGTAAGCAATTATATTCGACATTGTAATTAGTAAAATAAAAGTAATGATAAAGATGAAAAAGGTTATAATGTTATTGAATAATTAACATGACATTATTATTATGTAATATGAAGGTACATGAGTCAAGTCGGACACAAAGTAAGGGATTTCATCTCAATTTAAATTCCATTGAGACTTATATGTCATTATAAAACTAGTTGTTTATATAGTATATATAATACACTTTGACATGTTTTATCACAAATATCCTTATTATAATGGGATTCTAATATTTATTTAAGATATTCCTTAATTTAGATTTTAGTTCAATTGTTTAAATTTGGCATGGTGCTCTTTGAAATGTTAAAAGATTATTCTCCGCAAGAACGTTTTAGTGAATATATTTGAAATCTCACATACAATTGAGATTGTTAAATTTCTTCTTAAATAATCACTTTATTATTTTCAAATTAATTTCTTATATATGTTGCATATAATACTATATTGTCATGTCATATTATGATTCATTCATTATTGATGGAATTTTGAGTTTCAATTTAATTTATTCCGTCTAAGGGGAATGAAATTAAAATTTACCAAGATGAACCAATTTTCTTTTCATTGGGCTATAATACACACGGAATTCTATTAATATTCAATAATTATGTCTTTAATCACATTTTACTGTATATTTTTTTATTTCTACTTATTTTATGTGGATTTACATTTGACACACATAATCTATTCATTGATTTATTTTTACATCAATGTTATGGTCCTCTAAAGGTTTTACATTATAATATCACTTTGTTTAGGATTAATTAAAAATGAACATTCACTAGACGAAAGTATTTGAATATTTTCTAATAATCCCATTAATTTTATTATCCTCCCATTATTCATGAACTTTTTCATGTAATATTACCATTTTATACTCTTTGGTACATCAAATGTTTAAGAAAATGTTTTAAAGAAATCCCAACTATATTTTTCTCTTTTGTTTGATAATAGTTAATTCTAAGAACCCCATTTTCGATTAAATATGTCCAAAATGATATTAATATTTCTAAAATGATTAATTAAAAACATTTTACCTATTTTGGATTTTAACAATCTATTAAAATAAATATTCTTTTCAATTTCCAAGAAAGGATTTTGTCAAAACATTTTATTATGTAAAAGTTATATTCTTTTTACCAAATAAAAAACGTTTGGATTTAATCTCATTTATTGATTTAATGCCTCATATGAATTTATTAAAGGTTACATTTTAATAAAAATAATTTTAAAATGAGTTTTCCAATGACAAGTTATTTCAAAAGGTTTGTTCAAAATAAATGTATCTTTTCATCTAGAGAATTTTTAAAAGATATTTTTTTTGTATTTCTATTAATAAATGAAAGAAGCCCTTTATTTTACTGTAATTTTGATATATTTTATTTAAAACCTCTTTATGCTTCCTTTGGATGGTTTGTGAATTATTTGGACAATGATGGTATTCATATTTACTTCCTTAATTTATTTGTTAGTACCATAAAAATAATCAATCTTCTACAATCATTAAACATTGAATTTTGATTAATAATCCATTTCATTTATCATGGATATCACTAATTAATAAACCATATACTATTTAATATACAATTTATACCTCGAAATCTATTTGAATTTTTTTAGAAATATTAATAAATATTTATTCTTTATTCAATACCGGTATCTCATAATAAATTTTCTTTATTTCGACTATTTGATATAATGAATTATATGAACCTGAAATGAAATGTTGGGAATGGATTATATATATAACCTCGATGAATCAATAGTTTATCATGAGACATATAAGATAAAAAATTAAATGGGTTTTATTCCATAATTTTAATCAACTTGTTTTGTTTTGGATGGTATATATTCTCATTTAGATTAGACATGATGTCCAAAAATTAATCATTTCCTTCATTTAGATACATTATTTATTTATCCATGAGATTTTTCATCAATATATCTAGGGATGAATATTGATTTTATTTCATTCATTAAATGGATTGGGTTTCATCTGTTAGGAAAAAATACCTCAAGGTATCATTGAGGCATTTTTTAGGTGATTGTGTTTTTTGACAAAGAAGACCACAATGTTCACTTTGTAGACAAATGAGGGTTTTCATGTTGTGTTTTTGATGTCAAGATATGTTTTCTAAAATATATGATAGATAGAAGAACCTTGAAAAAGTAATGGGTGATCTGTAGGTGATAAGAAAAGAGGCGATTCAATAGTGGCATCGTTTTCAAGTGTTTAACAAATATGTGGGCCTCAAAATAAGTGAATGGTGAAATGTGTTTTTTGGAAAAGGGACTTGCATGCCAGTGTATTGGAGGCATGGAATGTTGCCTGCCTTATGTTTTTCAATATCTGAAGATAAAAATATGGAAAAGAAAATAGGGGCACCCAAGTCCTAGTTTGGGCTGGCAAGTGACTATGGAGAAAGTGTCAAATGTGGATAGACTTGTACCCCAGAAGGAGACTTGTGTGTGGTGCTCATATATCCTAAAATGACTACAAATAGAGGGATAACCATCCTCATTTGAATAGGAGTTTAACACTCAGAGAAAATCTGAGTTCCAGTTTCGCAAGTAGGTGTGATCGCGCAAGTGGTGGGTTGGTCTCACAAGTATATAGATATTTAGAAGTTACAGGCCAATTAATACTTGTGTTGCAATATTAGTTTAGGCGTAAAAGGGTGTGTGTCTCCCATGTTATGAGTTGGAAAAGGGATTGTTGCGCAAGTAGTTAGACGAATTTTTTATGCTTGGAATAGAGAAGCGTTCCAGGATTAGGGAAGGGTGCCATCCGTTCTAGGGATGTGCAAAAGTTATAAGATTGGCTGGTACATCTGACACAAAGTGAGATTCATCTACGGGAAAATGGTGTACATAAAAAGAGAATCTACATATAGTGGAAGTTGAATTCATTTGTGATAATGTTGAAACCTACATGTCTTTAAACTGTGAGTGGATTTTATGTAGAAGCATTCAGTACACTTCAGTTGAAAGAGTAGTGAGATTTCATATTGTGAGGGGTTGTTAACTAGGGGGATAGTGAGTGTGCTCCAATCATTGTAAATAGTAGTATACTTTTAGTGGATTTGGTACATTAGAACATTGTCGGTGTATGCTCTTTGGATATAGCCCAGTGAGGGTGAACCAAATAAACTTGTTGTTTCTTATTCATACTTTACAATTTGTTCATACTCTACAATGTGAATGATAGAGAAGCGAGTTTTTTCTAATAACAAAACAAGATCAAAAGGAGCAGTTTATTTAATTTTTCAAACCCTAATTACCCCACCTCTCATTGTATCTAGAATATTGGACCAATCATTGTCTTCTAACCTTTCTATATTCATTTTTCCTTAACTAGATATTTGAATCGAATTAGTTTTCATTTAACTTTCCATATTTTTGATCTACTTCTTTCCATATTATTGATTACATGGCATGTGTGTCATTAATTTACCTTTCCATGTTAATTTGTTCAAATTTATTTGTTATTTCTTAAACTATACATTACACTTTTTGAGAATTTGATATCACCCTTAATATTTATTCTTTCCACATGATTATAGTAAGTATACTAAGAATTATTTTAAAAGATACACTATATTGAATAAAATTATTATCCCCAAACATATACTCTATAAGAAAAATGTTGTAATTAGTGTATTCATTTATAATATGATACTCAACTATTTATTTTATTTATCAATATTACTAAAAGATCAGTCCTTTTGTATTTTATTCATGGTAATAATTCCAATGTAATGGTAGTTGACACATGATCCTGCTTTATCGGGTCTCGATAATATATTTGTTATCGAAGGATGTTTATAAGAAACAATGGGAACTAGATTTAGGAAAACATAGATTAGATAACATATCCCTATGAAATAATTTGAGTATAATTATATAATAACATAAATATTATTTTATTTAGATTGAAATTATTTGGGTTTTCTATAATTACATATCGGTATGGATAATAAAGGTGGATGTGGTTCTTGAAATAATGTATATAGGAGTAACAACTCAAAAAGGATTTATTAGGCCTATCCTGGTGTTACTTGGTACAAAGAAATAGGCTTTAATACCTATATAGTTTTACACTCCTAAGTGATATGCTAAGGATAATTCAAATTTTCATTACAACCCATTAAGAAGGATTAGAATCAACAATGATATTGAATGACCCAGGTTAAATGATAGATGTATTAGATTGGAGATAACGTTTCATGATTTATAAATCCTATGAATGATATTATACATGTACCCTTGTCAAGGAAAATATATATGTGGAAATAATTGGATAAAATATTTATGTATTGAGGTTGTATTGAAATCCTTAGTTAAAAGTCTCTTCAGTTATAAACCATATTTAAAGGGTCTCTATCATTTTTATTTTGATAATTATAGTAATTTGGTTTTATAATTGGACAACATGTATCTTGGCTAACAACAAAACTTTTCCTACAAGGATATGGATCACAAACCCATGACCAAAGGGAAATAAAATTTTCATAAAAACTACTGACCTATGAAATGTCCTATTAAAATTTAATTATTTTTATAAACCCAATATGATGAATAAATAGTAATGATGGACTAGTAATGTAACTATTTATGATTATATATTAATGAATTTACCATATTGAATTTAGAGAATACATGGAGAAAAATATTTATACTTCTAACTCATTAATGGGTCTTATGGTACCTTAAATGTTTATTTTACCGATCAGGCATCAAAGTTACTTTTTGGACACCCCTTCCCTAAAGTAAGGGATGAATTCGAATTTTATAAAAGAACAACAAAAAAGATGGAGTTATTTATATGAAACTAAAATATATCAAGTGAAGGAATTTATTGTTAATATCTGGTGGTTATATAATTACTCATCATTAGGAATAATATCCAAAAAATGATTCCCTAATATATTAATTATTACTGAACTGATGGTCTTCTAAATCATTGTAGATTTATGACTTTGAGGCCCCCAACATTCTATTGATCATTCCCGTTTTTTTAACTGATGACCTCAACCAATACCTATAAACATTTTCAATTTAAACTATTTAAGTATATCTATATTCCACTAATGGCCTCATACTAAGAGACATGGTTATATGTTTTATCATGTTACCATTTTACATCCCATTATCTCTTTTCTAGAAGATTTATTATGATCCTATCTCATGATTTGGGATCTCAAACATAGTAAATATCCAAAAATCACTCACCATGTTTGTGTTTAAATAGTGAGTATGAAATTTAATTAAGGTGGGAAACTATAACACCCCAAAAATCTAAAGTTGGAACATTGTATTCAATAGTGTGTGTGACATGCAACAATAAGCATGTGAGAGAATATAATGTCTAGTGAATTTATAGTTTATTTAGTATTTTAGATAGATTCAATAGATTTTATATATTTCAATTCATGCAACACCTAGTAATTTTGTGTTACACGTATGTGTGGCCATTTTCGGTAGTTTACATTGCACAGAGGACTAACTTTAATTGAATAACAATATATCATTACAATATTATTTTTAAATATAATAATATATAACCTAGAATTTAGATTAGTAGTCCCAAAAGGGGTTTACTAATATATTAAAATCTATGATTTAAAAAAAATATAAAAATAACTTATTGGATAATAATTAATAAAAATGAAAATGAAATAAATTGAATATTAATAAAAGTATTATTATTTTTATGCTCACAAAGCTGTTTCATCCAAATAAAAGTAATTAATTATAATTAGTGGGAGAATATAATATAATGTTTATATATTTATATATCATATATTCAATAAAATATTTTTTATATTCATCCAATATATTTTATAATCATATGATATGAACAAACATAATATAACAAATAAAATTATAATTTTATTAAATCCACTTTTACAGAATTTTAATGAAGAGCCTTTTTTTAATCCAATTTACTACCATTTTATAAATTTAATAAGTCAAAATAAACATCATATTTATAATAGAAACATAAAAAATAACAGAGCATAATGTTTTGGAATTTTTTCTATGATGATTCATTTTTTTAATGAATAATGAAACTACTGAATTTTAGCTGAAAATAGATTTTTCACCTAATATATTTATAATGATAAATTTTATTTTATTTATATTTAATATTTAACTCAATAATATTTTTATCAATTAATCCAATATAGTACATTTTAATAAATTTCAATTTTAAATTGACAATAAAAACATAGTAAGAAATCGAACCTTTTTACATTGAAAACTAGCTTGGTCATCCCATCTATAAGGTTAAATTTAAATTAATTCTCCCACTTCTGTGATAATAATTTGGAAAAAAATGGGTTTGATATTTACAAGTATAATTATAAATAATTAATCATAATTAATAATTAGTTTTCTCTTAAAAATAATAGTTAATATACTTGAAATTAATTAAAACGATTAAGTGGAAATTAAGCAAAACAATGAATGAATCCACAATACTATGGTCTCAAATAACCTATAAAAATATGAAAAATACATTTTATTTCAATATTTTTACCCTACAAAGCATTTTATATAATTTTTATCATTATTTGAAAATCATTAAATGGGAAACTATCGGAGGAATTCCATTTCCCAAAATGTGTAAGAGTGACACTCCTCCTCCACTATAAAAAGGCCTCCTCTCCTCCCACATCATCACACCTCCCAAGCCACATTGGATCACCCAATATATACCCAAAATATATAATAAAATTCCTTCTCGTAATATTATAAGCCTTACATTTGGATTAAATCCATCCATATAATCCCTTTGGTGCAAACAAAATGGAGATGGAAAAATAAGAAGTAACATCTTCCATCAAGCTCTTTAGTTTTACTTTTATTCCCCACCCCATAATCTTTCAATATTACATGATTATATAAAAACAATTTCCTCAATATATAATTTTATTTTTATTCTATGGATTTGAACCACACAAACACACACTTCAATCTAATTGGTAACGAACTTTACATTTATGTGTGTGACGAACTACTCCCTCACAAAACGAAGATTTTTTTTCATTTTCCACCTTTCATGGTTGAGAATTATTATGTACACAATTTTTATATATAATTTATATATATTATATTTTATTAATTAATTCTATTCTATATAATTCCTTTATGTTTTACAATTTATGTAAATATTATTACGTTGTTTGTGGAATTGTGGTCCCCATCCTCTTAAAAGTAATGTGATTCATTCACACGATACATAGAATTTATAAATGATTAGTATACATGAAGATATTTTAAATAGAAATAATATATATTATATAAATTAAATAATTACCTTTCTATAAGTATAATATATTTCATTTTCATTATTTCTCTTTTACACACTAAAAATTGATAACGTCGGTCATGGATGTGTGGACTACCGACTTTTGGACACTTTTTGATTCCTTTAACATCATAAGAATTATATATATAAGTTTATATTATTATATAATGTTTTATTTATGATATAATTATCATTATGGAATGAAATAATTCTATTTACCATCTTTCTATAATTTTTATTGATGAATTATAACATTAGTCATCAATACGTATGGCCTACCATCTCTATAACGGTAACATTGAGTCATTTTTCATAAAAATTTATAATTATTAGTTTTAAATATATAATTGAGGTATAGATATGATAATTATGTCGTTTTTATTTTTTTTTAGATTTTATATAATGATACCATTGACCAAAGCCGACCTACAAATGTTATTTTTTTACACATAAACCAAATTTGGTCAAACCAACTAGAATAAATATAATTGTTTAAGTAGTTGAATACAAGATTATAATAATTGAAATTAAATTAATGATAAATAGAAAAAATATTAAGAAGAAATTAAACAAACTCAATGAGATTATTATTCAACAATTTAATGGGACCTGATACAAGTCAGACCAAATGTAAGAGATTTCATCTCAATTTACATTCCAATGTGACTTATTTATTATTATGCACCGAGTATCATTTGTATGCTGTATATACTATCCTTTGAAATGATATATCATGGATCCCATTATTATAATGATATTATATGTTTCATTTAATGATATTAGTTCTATTGATATTATTATTCCAATGTTTCAGTGTGATGTGGGACACTTTGGAATGTTTAAAGATTATCCTCCTCAAGAACATTTTAGATGATTATATTTTCAATATCACCTGATTGTTTGATTCCTTACATTATCATAAAACAATTGAACTATTATTGTGCACTTAATTTCTTATATATAGAAAAATATAGCCACTATGTCATATAATATTACGATTCATTCATTTTTACTGATATTTAGAGTTTCAATATGAATTATTCTATATGAGGGTATTGGAGGAAAATGTTACCAAAGGAAACCTAGATTCTTTTTATTGGGTTATATTACTTCAGGATTGTCTTTAAAATTATATAATTATGTGTTTAATAACTTATTACTATCTATTGATATATTTACACTTATTTATTATGGATTCACATTTAACAAACATTATCTATTCATTGATTAGTTTTCACATCAATTCTATTGCCTTTTTCAATGGTTTACTTCATAATCTCATTTTATTGAGGGTTATATACACATGAACTTCCATCAGAGTAAATTGATTGATTATTTTATTCTCTTATTTTTATTCATGTATTTTTCATGTAATAGTTACATTTCCCACAATTTGGTACTAAAATGTTTTTAGAAAATCATTTTAAAAAAACACAACCTTATTTCTCTCTTTATTTAGATAACCTATTTTCTACTAAAAATGTTTTTCAATAAAATGGTTTTCAATTTTTTTAACATTTCCAAATGGATTTATCAATGAAATTTTAATTCTTTTTGTAGTTTACCAAAATTTTCAAATTAAAATTTTTTTATCTTTTCAAACTAGTAATTATGAAAACCATTTTACCGTATAAAAGGAATATACTTTTTAACTCATATAGTATGTACATATTTATCGACTACAATTTCATTGAATCATAATTTTCATTTTTAAATGATACATTTTAATGAATTTTTTTAAAAGTGTTATTGAAATAAAATGTTTTCAAAAAATTTATTCAAAACAAGATGGTATTTTTTACAAGGGGTTTTTATGGTCTTTTTAAAGTATTTCTATTAGTAAATAAATATAACCCTTTATTTTACTTTACTTGGACTATATTTTATTGATACCATACTTATTATTCCTCTTTATTGTTTATGAATTATTTTTCCAAGGATAGTATTCATATTCGCATTATTGATTCATTTTTATGCCCTTGAAATATTCAATCTCCAATGATCATTGAATAATGAATTTTATAGTAGTTATCTATTTCATTTATCATTGATATTAAAATATCATAAACTCTAAACCATTTTACATATATTGTCTAGTTCAAAATTTATTTGATTATTTGTGTAAATATTGGTAAATCTATATTTTTTATTTAATATGGATATATGATAAGGAATATTATATATTTTTGACCATTCAATATGAGGAATTATCTGGGTAGGTAATGATGGGTGGAGCACGATCATTATATGGTGTAACACTCCATGTTTTTAAAAATAAATTTAAATTCATTAAATTTTGTTTTAAGTATGTATTTATAACTGGCTATAAACATAATGTTTCCACTTCTATAATTTTAATTTCAAAAAACGGTCATCAACAGGTGTGATAAATAATTTATATGGAGTCTGATAGAACAAACTTTTTTTTGGGGAATAGTAACATACCATTTGTTATAATAATATGACCCTAATGAATAGTAAATTGTATTATTATTTTATTTTCATAATTCTATGAGATAATTAAATTTTGGTTGAATATTCAATATGATAAAAAAAGTATTTATAGTTTTAAAATGGTAAATTTTTTAATAAAGTATGATTTTATTTAAAAAAATGACATTTTAAAAATTATTAATTGAAATTGGAGGTCATTTTTCAATTCTATACATCAAAAAATGGTTACGGTGAATTTTTCGTATTTTTCGGAAATTCTTGAATTTTTTATGAATATAGAAACACGATAAAATAGAATATATTTAAATTAACAGCTAAATACACTATTTTTGACATCAAGGCATATGTATTACAACTTGTTTCAAACAAACATGCACTTATTACTATTTTGTTTTACATGAATCAAGACTATTCATAGTATTGGGGAAAAAATATTAAACTAATGAATAAAATAATGTAAAATCCCTCCTCTCCTCCACTATAAATACCACACTCATTCCCCTCTCTCTCCCAAAATTATCAAGACATGGTAATTGTCTAAGTTATGTCAAATCCCTTCCCCAAGGATCCTACCCATCTCCAAGACCTGCTGGTATCACCCAAAGTCCAAAACCAAAGTCCTTAAGGAGGATCTCAAGGAGAAGAGATGAAGAGGTAAAAAACCTCTTCATTTTTCATGTGTGTTCTTTTTCAATTCCTTTATTATTATTATACACTATTCCCCTCCCCTTATCCAATAGTTATTAAATATTATGAATATTTTATATTCATTATGTTATTAGATTCATTTAATAATTCATCATCTTTCTCCTTCTCCACTTTGTCTTATTTTAAAAGAAAATATATACACTATTCATGACGTGTCATTAACCAAAGTTGTTGATATTGTGAATTCCATTACAAAAAAATCCTTCAAATATTATCATAAAACCATTTTAATGGTTGTAACAGAATTTAAACTGTATTATGTATCCCATTTTATATTCTGTAATTAAAATCTTTTCATAACATTATATTATATAATGAAAGAGGTTTATGTTTATCGAGGAACCGCCAAAAATGATCTAAACAAACTTCATTAATGTTTTATCTGATGATCCATCACCATATACGATAAAAAAATTATTTATGGTATCATTATATATTATAAAAAAATATAAATACCATTTCATTAAACTTCTGTAATTTCATTTCCAAACGACAAGAAAATAAAATACAAACCTGTAATTGAAATCATGTAAACAACGCTCCCAAAACAATAGATTGAACAATATACTAATAATTAAAGTGTGAAATGATTTTATGAAATGATCATATAAGATATTATAAATATTAATATGTTTATTTATGATATTAATAACACTCTTTTAACCATTATAAAAATGGTTTAATCAAGATTGACGTAAGAAAAAATCTGAGGTAAGGGAATTCTTAACCTGATTACCATTCATTAGGTTAACCTTCTAATTCCTTGTTTATGTTGTATTAAAATTTTTTGTGTGATAAATTTTTATTATATTATGTTTAATTTATTTCATTTATAGTGTATATACATAACCCCTCCACTCTATTAAGTCTCACTTATATTATATGATATTTAGAAGGGGATTTTTTTTTAAATCCTCTTTTTAAATACTATTTTACAAAATTCAAAAACAATGTAATATGAAATTATTCATGATTATTATTATGTTTTGGTTCTTGGGAATTGTTAGTGATACAATTTTGGATTTATATGTCCCTCAAATTCATTATTTATGTGTATGTTAGAGGTTTGTAGTATGGTTACACCAAGTGTAAATGCGATGGTTACACAATAAGGCCGCTGTGAGGGTTAAAAATTATAAGGTAGATGATGGGGTTACTACATTATGTAACTAATTCCCCAAGATACCTTTATGGTTATATTTATGTTCTATATTTTTTTTATAAATCTCAGGTTTCACAAAGTATGTTTATATGGGAAACAAGTGTGTATTTTTTGAAAATGATTTCATACATTACAAGTATTCCTGGAATAATGTTTTCTTTCCTTCTTTTTATATACCTAAATAATATTTTTCCCATACCATGTTTTTAATATATTTTCAATGGTTTTAAGTGTTTTTAAGACAAATAATGAAGCCATATTAAATGATATAAATATTTTTCAAAGAAAAAATGCTTTATTTTAAACATTTTTTATTTTGAACGAAATGGATAGTATTTTTGAGATTTATACTCTATATGATTATGGAATATTATGTTTGTATTATATACCAATTATATAAAACAATAAACATGAAAAGATCCTAAAAAAGAAGTGATTTCTTGACAAAAATTCAAGATTATTTAATGTAATAAGGCCAGGTCCTTATAGTTTGTGACATCCCAACCTAGGAGCTACTAAATGGTGCCCCGAGCCCATTGTCAACATTCCCCCCAGGGGCACCTCCATGTGCACCTGAGGGTACCGACTAACAGCGAGGGTCTAGTAAGTCAGTATTGGGGAGACTATACACTCTGTTATAAAAAAAACACTAGTGGAAGAAAGTAAAAACAACAAATTATAGAGGCGTATAAATAACCGAAAAAATACCATGACATATGATAGTCAAACCAGAAAATACAATACTCAACTGAAAGGTAAAACATGTTATGATAATGAAAGTTCCAATTTTCTATAATGAAACTCAAAGTAAAGATCCAATCACTTCAAAATGGGTCCAAAAATATGTCTAGATCCTTCTTCTATATTCCAATCCCAAACAACAACCTATCTTAGGGCCTTACCCTTATCATGTCCTAAAATAAAAAAGTCTGCTCAGGTGCCGGTATGGTGGCCTGAATAAGGTGTCAGTACAATTCAATAGGCCACCACCAACTATGTATGAATGAGTCCTGTCAAAAGATACTTCATAAAGATTTATTAAACAATAAATACAATGTATAATTTAAAATGTTATCACTTTGTCATTTAATCTTTAATCATCACATTTTTCTAATTCAATTCATGTTTCCCATTTGAATCGGCATTCATTATTATCATTCATTTGGAGTAGCTCGTCAGTCCTATCACCCTAAATCATAGTTGAAACATCATTAATTATTTTCATTCACTGGGTGTAGGTCATCATTCCAAGCACCCCAAATCTCATTGATTGTAAGTCTTAATTCCTAGAACTTTTTTCCCAATTATTTTAGGTCTCCATGCCTCACACCCCTTAATCTCAAGCTCGGATAACTATTGCGGAGGAAGGCCATATCGAAGTCCCATACTCTAATCATTCTAGGACACCATGCCTAGTACCAAAAAACCTCATACATGTAATCATTATTTAAGTTAAAATAATATTCCACACTATTCATTTACTAATCCAATGATTAGTTAAACCTTTCAAAGGCCATTAGTTAATAATACAATTAACTATGAATATAACCCATTATTTAATTCGTCAATTTATTAATCAATCAAATAAATTCTCTTTCCATTATTAATTCTTCCCAATTGATTATCTAAATCATATCCTAAAAGGTCATAATTAATTCTCACAATTATTTATTTTAGATTACCTCATGGCACATAATTTATACTCACAATTAATTTTCTTACATAGCGAAACATAGTTCCATAATTAATTTCCCCAAATTATTTATCTTATCACAATCAAATCAATATCCCAATTACGATATCTCGAAATACAAAATCCCAACCCATATTAAATCTCAGAAATATTTATTCGGTAAATCCCCCCTTTGTTTATTCTATGATTCAATTACATTTTAATAACAAAGGAAAACTCAATTAAACTCCACATTCCTAATTAATTCAATTTATGAAATCAATAATCAAACTAAATCTATAAAATCATACACCCATATTCACATATCATAAATCACTACTATGAGTGTCTGATTTAGACCACCCACCTCAGTTTCTTGATAGAAATTAGCCCAACTGAAATCCCAAAAAAATCAAGCGGCACAACATTGTCAATCAAAACCCGAATATAAATCCCTAAAATAAAAATTAAGATGATGGGAATCAAGATCATGCAAATCTATATATAGATATACAATTCTTGAACTTTGTCTTAACTGATGGGTTTAGATCCAAGCAAATGGTGTAGATATTCCATGAAAATTTATCGAAAAGATAAGAGAAAGAATGGAAGAAGCATCATGATGAAATCCACATTCTAAGAGGATTGAGGATCTTACATATGGGATTAAAATCTCAAATAATGGTGTTCGTATCACCTTGAAATGACTCTAGGAGGCTTTGGAAACACTGAAAATTCATCAAGACCTTGTCAAGGATAATAATATGGAAGTCTTAGGGGTTTGGGTGGTTTTCAAAATGATTTTTAGAATTAAAATATCACACACATTGTTTCCTGGGTTGAGGTGCACTGTTAGGGGATATCGTTCACCATCCATGTTGACCCCACTGTCAAGGACTTCATGTTTGGAAGGATTTGGTTGCATGGCTTATAAAACTAGGAGCTAACTATGTGTACCTCCATGTCCATTTTTGTAAGTTTGGCATGGTTTTGTCACACGGTTTGTTAAACTGTGCACAAACCCTCCACATCCCACAATCCTTTAGTTTTTCTAAAAAATTCACCCAAATGCACTCTAAGCCGCAACTCCAAATAAAAGGTACTTATAAGTTTCAAAAAACCTGAAAAGATGCCAGAGATGACACCATAAAACGTTGGGATCTTGTAATATCCCTACATTATAATAGCTCATCCTCGAGCTACACTCCCGAACTTCTCTATGATTCTGACAAAAAAATATTGGGACATTTATCCCACATGTATGATTATTGTTCCCATGTTTCCTCTTGAACATTTCCATGCTTCCATAACACATGAACTAGTGGTACAATCCTTCCCTATGAAACCTTCTCACTGCGACCCAACACATGTATTAAATGCTCTTTAAAGGAGGCATCAGTTTCGATTTCAACCTCTTTCACATCAATTAAATGAGATGGCTCAGAGTGATGCCTCCATAGTTGTGACAAATATAGAACATTATGCAAAGCACTGTATTTCTATGAATATGGTAATTGGTATGCCACCAGAATGATTCTCACTAGCACCTTATACTGTCTCACAAACTTGGGCACTAACTTTCCCTGCCTCTGTATCCTATGGTGACCCAATCTAGGAGACACCCGAAGGAATAAAAAATCACCAAATATAAACACTAGGGGTCGTATACATCTATTAACATACGAATTATTATTACTCTGAGCCATATCCATATGCGTTCGAATCAACTACATCTTATTTGATGTCTCCCAAATGAGACTTGGTCCTAACAGCTCTGACTCACCCACATCTAACCAACATAGTTGTGTTCTAAAAGGTCTACCATAAAGAGCCTCATATAATGAAATCTATATAGTTTCTTGTTAACTGTTGTTATAGGAAAACTCCACTAAATTTAAGTGATTTTTCTAAGAACCACCAAAGGAAGTCACACATGCTCAAAACATATCCTATACCACATGTATGGTATGCTCCGACTTCCCATATGTCTGTGGGTGGGAGGTCAAACCTAACAGAACCTATGTACCCAACACCTTATTTAAAGCCTACTAGAAGTATGAAGTAAATTATGAATCACAATCTGAAACTATATTCCATGGCACCCCAGGCAAACAAATTATCTATCTAACATGTAGTTATCCCAACTACTCTGTTGTACAGGTTTCATTGATATTTAGGAAGTGTGCTACCATAATTAGTCGGTCTAAAATGACCATAATAGCATCATTCTTCCTAAGATTTTGGGATGTCCTACCACAAAATCACTAATCACGTTTTCCAACCTCTATTCCGGAATAGTTAAGGACAAAAATTGGCTTCCAGGTTGTTGATGCTCTACATTCACCTGTGGACAGGTGAAACATCTTGTAATGAACTCTGCTATATTATTTTCATGCTTGGCCACAGAAACAATCGTCATAGTTCACAGTAAATTTTTTCACTCCATGATGTACTGCCCAACTTAATAAATGAAATTATCTCCTGAGGCCCTATCGCATACTCGTAGGCACAAAACCTTGATTTTTGTCATAGATGATCTCAACTTCATATATTTTACATTGTGAAGGTGTCTCTCCACCTTTAATGATTTCCCTAAAGGCTAAACATTCTATATCCATGTACTACCTATTCTTGATCTGTATCAAGTGTGTTGACTCCACTGCTACCGAAACAATAGTCAGTCTGTCTTAACTCTCCTAAACAACCACATGCATTTCCAACATTATAGTTATTGTTTTAAACTCTGCACTTTACTCATGTATAAACTGAGTCTGTGTTTTCTGGCTCTAGGAATTAGACACATTGTTCCCCCTTCAGGGTGTATATTCTAGTTTTAAATCAAAGGACTACATATATTATACCTATATTTGATGCTGAAGATACAAGTTATGCTGTGAAAAGATATAATTCAAGCTGTTGTGATCTATAAAAACTGTCAAATTTTAACCCAAACGATTGTGTTTCCCACGGTTAAGAGCATAAACCAATACGTCCAACTCGATGTCATGCGTAGGGTAATTTCATTCATGTGGCTTCAACTAAAAAGACCCATAAAAATTACTTTATACCATTTCAAAAACCAAGCTCTGAGCCCAGTCCCATAAGCATCAAAAAACACCGTTTACTCATCACCCGACTCAGGTAATACCATAATTGGTGTCGTTGTCAAGAGATTCTTCGACTACTGGAAAAAATTTGTCCATGCTTCTGTCCAATCCAACATTATCCCATTCTTTTTCAAACTAATAAGATGGGATGCCAATTTGGAAACATCCGGCATAAACCTCCTATAACAACAACCTAATCACAAAAAAATTATTTCATAAACATTCTAGGGTTTATCAAAGGTAACTATTGTCGACACTTTTTCTGGATCAACTTCCACACCATCTTCTGAGATGATGTCCCCAAAAAGTTTAAATTTTTATAAAAAACTAACATTTAGATAGCTTGAAATAGATCTTATTCTCTCTTAGTGTACATAAGAAGATTTCAAGATGTTGAAAATGATTTTCATTTGTCTAAGAGTACACTATGATGTCATCCATATACACCACCACAAACAGAACTAAGTTTGGATGAAAGATCATGTTCATCAAGGTCATAGACACTTTTAGAGAATTAGTTAACCCAAACTGCATTATAAAAACTAATAATGGACATTCCTGCTCTTGAAAGAAGTTATTTGAATATTAGAGGTCCAAACTTTCACTTGATGATTCCTCAATCTTGAATTGATATTTTAAAACACATTGTCCCCCATCATCTACTCAAAAAGATCATCGATTTGCAGAAAATGATATTGGTTTTTATAGTCATTTTGTTCAACATTCTATAATCGACATACAGTCATAAACTACCGTCGACCATTATTGCAAAAAAAAGGGGGATCCCCAAGTCAACATACTTGGATAAAGAAACCTTTTATTCTCTAACTCATGCACCTACTTATTGAGCTCTTAAAGCTTAGTCAGTTGCATTGTTTATGGTGGAATAGATACTAATTCGTCCCCTGGCATGAGCTCAATAGTGAATTACACATCTCTCTTATTAGGAAACTCAAAAAAGTCTACAGGAAAGAAATTCTAAAACAATTATACTTCTGGTGGAAGGGTATATTCACTACCATTCCTATCATGGAGAAAAATACTAGAAACTTGGGTTGTGATCTCTCCTTTTTGCTGAGTAATTGGCCCTCCTCTACCTGTATGGATATCCCATTCTCCACGAAGGATATATTGTTCACCCTATAGCGATAAAAAGGTCACTCTCCTATGGTAACAATCTGTTGGGACTCGGTATAAAACTAGCCAGTCTATACCCATAATCAGATCGAAGCCCGTTATATCAAGGACATAGATATCCCAAAAGAAACAATACACTCTGATCTATAGAGATTATACCTTGAATAAACAGATATCCCTAGATGGTGTTCCAAACTATGTATCAATATTCATAATATAGCTTATAGGATTCACCTACAGGCTCAATCTATTAACACAATTTTGAAATATAAAGGAATGAGATGCACCAGTATAAAACAAGGTAGTAGAAAAGGTATAAGAAACTAGAATAGTAAATATCACAATTATTGGAACACTATTTTTCTCCACAAGTGTAGGTTTTACTACATGTAACTATCCTTCCCCTATTCCCTGTGAGGGCATCTGAATCCCTTGAGTAACACCACATCCACAACCTCTACAGCCTCTTCCAGTATAACTCTAGCTACCAGACCTATATGGTCTAGAAGACCCCCATACCACACCCTGACTCTGAGTAGCTCCTCCCTCAACACCATCCTACCGCTACATCCGGCAGAACATTTTTATGTGTCCCATCTTTCCACAAAACCAACACTCCATTAGTGGTTGAGTACAATGTGTACAATATTATCCTTTCCTACCGCACTGGTGGAAAATCATATGGGAAAGAATTGGTGTAACTATTCCTCCTGACTATCCACCCTACTTTCCATTGTCTTGTCTTTGATTCTCAGGACACCGATTCTAACTCTCAGAAGGCACACTCCCTGATCATCCAACTACCTATCAAGTACTGAAATCCTACTTTAGGTTCCCCAATGAAATGGGAGCCTGAACAACCACTTATGAAAAATTCGTCCGCCTAAAGATTTTCACATAGACTTAATTTTACACTTATGTCCGTCCTAAATTATTTTTTTGAAAAAGCATCATCTTCCCTCAAAGCTAAATTTGTTTTCCGTAAATCTGTGAAATGTTCTGTGTACTCCATTACTGACATGCTTCCTTGTGTCATATGTATACACATTGAAGCCTTCTCTTGCCTCAGTATGTCTGGATAGAAGTGTTCCAAGAACTTCTCCAAAAATTCCTTCCATAACACCTCGTCAGTCTATCTGGATTGTACCTAAATGTACCACCAACGCTTCACGGAACCCCATAGTATATAAGAATCAAACTCGACCCTTTTCTCATCTAGAGTCTTCAAATTGTCATGTATCATCTCTATAGATTCAATCCATAATTCATCTCCCTTATGTCCACCCTCTCCAATAAAAGAAAGAGGGTGATGTAGTTAAACTCCATTGACAACTCAGACATTCTTTTATGAGCCCACCCTGATCCTCTTTACATGAATTTCATGAAACGAGAAAAGTTCTCTTGTAACTTTTCCCCTTCTTCATTATCTTTCACCAATGGTGCCTCAAGCTCCCTTTCTATAATTTCATTCTGGGCCATATCCCTCAGTCTCACCCTCAATAATCATCGTAGAGGCATAATCCTAAAAATCCAAACACATGTATTAGGTCTCATAATGAAACCTTATAACTTTTATGTAATAGGAGAAACTATCAAAAACAAGTTTCAACATGTCCTTTCACCCTTTTTTTCACCGCATGGTCAACACTGAGGCCTTATCACTACACAAAACCATCCTACACTTAGGTCTTGCTTAACAAGGGTATATTCATTCCCATTAAAAAATTCATCCATTAATTAATCACATTGTCTCAAATTAATTAATTCCAAAAATTATTAATTAATCATTCCCATTTAATCAATCAAGGGTCTCATTATACACCCATTTATTCTCATTTTACTTCATTATTTCAATCTCGCAACAAGGAAAAATAGTTCAAGTTCAAAATCTAACCCATAACCCATTTTCCCATGGGTTCTTTGATTGATGTGTGTTTCAACAAACCTGAGTTCCTAGAATGATGCATGAAGACTCAACTATCATGCATCTTTAGGCCATGAATCAAATTTAAAAAAAATTCAAAACAAATATCACATCACCTCACAAGTGCATCGTTGAAGGTGAAATAATATCCAACTGTTACAACAATCAACAATCACACCAATCCCACATTGAGAACATAGATTATTCCTCCATACATGGGCTTTCGACTCCCATGCAGGATCTCATTAATAAGCATAGACTCTTCCTAGTCTCATTTCTACCTTTCCCAAAATAGTAAGACAAAATAGGATGAAAGAAAAGAAAACCGCACTGATACCACATTGTGATGTCCCAACCCAGGAGCCATTGAATGGTGCCTTGATTTGGTTGACCCCATTCCCTCAAGAAGGCCTCCTCATATGCCAGAGGGTGCCAACTAGTAGAAAGGGTATGGTAAGTCCATCATGGGGAGACTATACCCTCTTTTATCAGAATAAAACACCAATATAAGCAAATAAAAATATCCAAGTATAGAAGATTATAAATAACCAGTAAAATAACATGACATATGATAGATAAAACCAAAAAATATAATACTAATCTGAAAGGAAAAACCTATTATGACAATGAAAGTGACTAGTGTCTATAATAAAAAAATTTGAAAGACACAACAACTCTAAAATGGGTCCCGAACTACATTTAAATCCCCCTCCCATGATCCAATCCAAAACAATAACACTACCCCAAGGCCTTGCCCTTATCCCTTTCTACTGCATCATAGTATACTTTGGTTCCAATCAGACGGCTTGTATAGGGTGTCAGTAAGATATAGTAGGTCACCACCAATGTTGTCTAAAATGAGTCCAGTCAAAAGATAGTGCATGCAGATTTACGAATCAATAAATAAAATGCATAATTTAAACAGTTACCACATTTTCATTTAATATTTAATCATCACATTAGCCCAATTCAATTCATGTTTCCCATTTGAATCACCATTCATTATAATCATACATTTCTGTATGTTATCATGCCTAACACCACAAATATCAATTGAACATCCCTAATTATTATCATTCATTGGGTCTAGGATGTCATTCATATCACCCCAAATCTCATTGAGTGTAGGACGCAATGCCAAGCATTTCTTTTCTCAATCATTTTAGGTCATCATGCATAACACTCTTTAATATCAATCTTGGATAACTATTGTGGAGGAACACCATGTCCACGTCCCAACATCTAATTATTCTAGGACTCCATGAATAGAACCGTAAAATCACAACCATTTAGTCATTCTTTAAGTCATAATAATTTTCCACATTATTCATTTACCAATCCAACGACAAGTAAAAAATTTCAAAGGCCATTATTTGATTCAACAATTTTCTAAGCATATAACAAATTAATTAATTTTCCAATTAATTAATTATTTCCCAAAATACTCTATCCACAGTTAATTTTTCACAATTGTTTATCCAAATCAAAACCCAACAAGTAATAATTAATTATCTAAATTAATTATTTTAGATCACATCACGGAACATAATTAATTCTCATAATTAATTATCTTACATAGCCAAACATAGTTCCCCAATTAATTCCCACCAATTAATTATCTTATCATAGTAAATTCAATATCTCAATTACAATATCTCAAAATAAAATATCTCAACCCATGTTAAATCTCCAAAATATTAATTTGGGAAAGCCTCCCCTTTATTTGTTTCGTGATTCAATTACCAATTAATCACCAAAGAAAAATCAATTAAACTCTACATTCATAATTACTCTAATTTAAAAAATCCATCATCAAGGGAAATCTAGAAATTCACAACTAACAATCACAAGCCATAAATCATTGCTATGGGAGTTTTATTTAGACCACCTACCTTAGTATTTCAATGGAAGATAGCCCAACAGAAACCCCCAAAATCTGTGTGGCACAACATCATTAATCTATCCCAAAATCTAAATTCCAAAAAAAAAATTAAGATCAAAGGTATCATGATCATGAGAATATAGATATTAACTCTTTGATTTTGATACATGAAAACATTGGAGATATTCTATGAAATTATATATAAAAGCTAAGAGAAATAACATAAGAATCATCATAAAGAAACCCACTTACCAAGAGAAGAGATGATCTTCAATCTGGGATTTCAATATCGAATAACGGTGTTCATATTTACTTTTAATCATTCTAGAAGGCTTTGGAAACTCTAATAATTCATCAATACCTAGACAAGGTTAAAAATATGGATATCCCTGGGGTTCGGGTGGTTTTCAAAAATAATTTTTAGAATTAAAATATTGCATGCATAATTTTCTAGGTTGAGGTTTATGGTTAGGGAAAACCTTGAAGACCCCTCTATCCATGTTTTCATGGTTGGAATGGTTTGGGTGCACAGTTTTTCAAACAGTGTGCCAACCATGCGGACATCTCTGTCCAGTTTTTCATGCTTGGAACGGTGTTGTCACATGGTCTGTTAAAACATTCACAAACCATGCACTACCCACTATCCTTTTGTTCTTCTTAACAATTCCCCAAAACTCACCCAAATCCAAATCACAAAATCAAAGGTACTTAAAATCATCAAAATGATATAGAAAACGTGCCTAAGAAAACTCTAGAAATGGTAAGGATCTTATATAGTTGGTTTTAGAGTATGGTTTAGAAAACATTTGGATGATTTTTAATATAATTCCATAAATTATATTTAATCTATGGTTAATTTTAAATTATATAGAATTTAATGATCACCATGTTTATTATTAAGATATGTTTTTTCAGAATGGTTTTTCATATAAGAAATAGGGAAAATAAAAAGGAGAGGCACCGACAAAATGAAATACTTCTAAATCTATAGCTCAGAATAGTGGGGATTGGAACAGAAATGTTTGTGGTAGTAATGGATCATAAAACATTGGAAGTGAATAGTGATGGCATCAATTCAAGATAAAAACATGGGGTACCAAACCAGAAATTAAAGATAGTGGAACATTTTATAAGATAACACCATCCTGTATTTAGAGGATCTTCGTTGCCGGTAGCAGTGGAAGGATGGATTGATTCCCTTGAAAAAATATTTGATGTTATGGGATGTGTAGATAATCAAGATGTATGTCTTCCCATTTATCATTTTGAAGTTGAATCTGATCAGTGGTGTTCAATGGTAAAAAAAATATTTGGGATAGAGAGGAGATTCATGATTTAGGGTGGGATGAATTTAGAATTTTTTCTTTGAAAACTATTCTCCCAAGGTGGTGCGACATAATATTGTGAAAAATTTTCATGAATTGAATTAAAAGTAGGAAGATTCAGAGGCTGTGTATAATTAAATATTTACCCAACTAGTGAGGTATGCTCTAAATCGTATTCTGGATCCTGACATGCACATTGAGAACCATGAGATAATGATTTCCCGATCGAAATCGATGGGTAGGAATCAATCAATGAAATATGATGGTAAAAAATCATGATTCGAGTTTGTGAAAAGAGTTGAAAAAAGCACCCGGGAAAATGCCTTAGTAAAACTAGGAAGTGTTTTCGATGTTGTAAGTTTGGAAATATGGCCCGAGATTTTAATGAAAATGATCCTAAGACTAATCCTGATATAAAAAATGTAACGTGTTTTTATGTGGTGAGATAGTTCATTATGCCAATGCCTTCCCAAATAGAGATCTGAATGATGAAAATAATCCATACAATAAGAAGAATGGTATAGTGAAATCATTTTTTCTTACTTCAGTAGACATCAGGTCATCCAACAATGTTATATTAAGTACCTTGTTTGTTTACTCACGTTTTTATAAGATTTTGTTTGATTTTGTGTCTACACATTCCTTTATTTTTCAGAAACATTCTAGTAAATTAGAAATATCACAACCACAAATGATACAAGATATTATTTTTAAAACACTAGAGGGAAATACTTTAGTAAAGAGGAATTATAATAATCTTTGTAATATGGTCTTTGAAATGTGTTTACATGAAAACATTGTTGTTTTTCACTTAGTATAGTTTTATGACATTCTAGGAATGGATTGGATTTCTTTTTATCATGATAATATTGATTATAGAGATAGAGAAGTTATTTTTTAGAAAGTGTTTTAGTTTGTATACAAGTATAAAACCCATACATTTGATAACATATTTTGAAGCTAAGAAACAATTGAAAGATGGAAATGAATGTTATTTTTATCATATTTTTTAAAATAGGGAAACTGCACAAATTAATGATATTCCCATTTTAAATGAATACCTTGATGTTTTTCATGATGAGTTACTTGTTGTCATACCTGATTGGGAGGTAAAATTCACAATTTAATTAGTTCATAATGCTATGCCAATTTCAAAACCCACGTATCGAATAGCTCAAATGGAAATTGTTTAATAGAAAAATTGGTTGCAGGATTATCTTGATAAAGGCATCATTCTTCCTAGAAATTCACCTTGGGGTTCCCTTATTTTTTGTTAAGAAAAATATTTCCAGATGTGACTTTCATTGATTATCTATCATTGAATAAATTCACTGTTAAAAGAAGGATCATTTACCTCATATTTATGACTTGTTTGACCAGCTTTAGGGAGCTCAGTACTATTCCAAGATTGACTTTAGATCTGGATACCATCAGCTGAAGGTGAAGGAGGATGAAATACCAAGAATATCATTTCATACTTGATATGGTCATTATGAATTTGCTGTTATGATTCTCGGGTTATCAAATGTTCCTATTGTATAAATGAATCTTATGAATAGAATATTTTATGAGTTTGTGGATAATTTTGTGGATGTGTTTATTGATGAAATTCTGGTATTTTTTAGGATAAAAGTGGAGCATGAAAAAAAAATATTGTTTGTTTTTCAATCATTAAAGTAAAAGAAACTATATTGGAAATTCACGATTTGTGATTTTGGGTTGTAATATATTTATTTTCTTTGGAACATTGTAAATAATGATGGAATAATATTTTACCCTTCCAAAAAAAATGTGGTTTATGAATGTCCAAGTACTAAAAATGTTGCAGAGATTCATATTTTAATTTGATTGGAAGATTATTACCAATGATTTGTTAAAAACCATTCACAGTTATTGAGCTTGAAACTTAGATAATACAAAAAAGGGTTAAATTTTTTTTGAAATAAATATATGATGTTTATTTTCTATAACTGAAGAATCTATTGGTGAATGTTACTGTTTTGGAATTGCCTACATGAAATAGTGAGTATTTCATCTACAGTAATGCATCATCAAAGGGATTTGGTTGTGTTCTAATGTATATTGATCAGTCAATTTCTTATGTTTCAAGAAAACTAGAATCTCAGGAGCTAAATTATCCCACAGAATATTTGTAATTGGCATCTATGGTTTTTGGTTTGAACATTTTCAAGCATCATTTATACAGATCCAAATTTCATATATATACTGACCATAAAATTCTAAATTATATATTCACTTAGAAGTAATTAAACATGAGTCCAAGAAGATGTCTTGAACTGATAAATGATTATGATTGCACAATCAATTACCTTCTGGTAAAAGCAAACAAAGTGGCACATACCTATAGTCAAAAACGTAATGCATCATTAACCATGTTAGGTTTGGAACATGATCCCTAGATTAATGATTTGATTAATTTTTAATTAGAAGTTATTATTGCAAGAAACACCTCTAATTTTTTTTAGGTTTCACCACAGTCATCATTATCATATAGAACTATGTAAGTACAGAAGGAAGACTGTGTGCTATAGAAAAAGTTAGAACTGTTTAAAATGAGTACGTTTCTAGATTTTAACCTTGATAGTGATTGTGTTTTATGATTTGGTAAACGTTTTTCTGTGCCTTGTGATTCATAGGTGAAGAAATAATTGTTGTGTGATGCTCATAGTTCTTCTTTTTCAGTTCAACCTAGTAGTAGTAAGATGTATAGACATTCTAGAGTATTACTGTTAGGATGGAATGAAAATGGGTATTTCGAAATTTACTGTGAAATTTTTTAAATATCAATTAGTTACAGTAGAGGGTCAGTTACCAAAGGGGATTATTCATCCTTTTCTAGTGAAATAGTGGAAATGGTAGAATATATCGAGGGACTTCATTGGGGGACTACCAAAGCCTTTTCATGGTAACAATGCAATATGGTCTATTGTTGACCGATGGAATAAATCGCCACATTTTCTCCCTATTCGAGATATAATTTCATTGGATCATCTTTCTTGATTGTACCTCACTGAAATTTTTTGGTAACATGGACTTGAACATTCCATTGTATTTTACCAGGATCTGCGGCTCACTTCTAAATTTTGGATGGGCCTTTAGAAGTCATTAGGCATAGAATTAAATTTCAGTACAACTTTTCTAACTCAATCAGACTGTAAGTCAGCACAATCAATTCTGACATTGGGGGATATGCTTCGAGTTTGTTTAATGAACTACCAGGGAATTTGGGATCATCATATTTCTTTAGTTATGTTTTCATATAAAAACGGTTTTCATTCCATTATAGAAATGGAACATTTCACGGCATGGTATGTGAACCGATGTAAAACTACATATTTTATGGTATGAATTTTCAGAAAGTATGATTATGTGACCAAAATTAGTAGAGGAAGTGGCCGAGAATGTGAATATGATCCTCCAACATATTAGGATAGCTCAGAGAAGGTAGATAAGTTATGTAGGCAATTGGACGAAAGATATTTCTTTTGAGGTAAGTGATCATGTTTTCTTTGAATCCCACCATGGAAATGTTTTATGTGTTATGGATAAAAAGGAAAGATAATTTCACAGTTCATTGGACCTTATAAAATCATAGAGGAAGATGGACCAGTCTCTTATCAAGTAGCTTTGCCTACGAGTTTATCTTAGGTACATAATTTTTATCATATTTTGATGTTGAGAATGTCTGTGGCAGAATCATCTCATGTCATGGGTCCAAAGGTAGTTCAGCTAGAGGAGAACCTTTCCTTTGAGGAGAAACCAGTTTCAATTCATGATAAAAGGGAACAAGTATTGGGGAATAAGTTAATCCACCAAGTAAGGGTTTTTTAGAGAAACCACATGGTTGAAGGAGTAAAATGGGAGTCCTAAAATTCTATTAGGGAAAGGTACCCTCACTTGTTTAAAGAGTAACAAAAATTGTGAGGATGCAATTTCTAGAAGATGAGGATAATTTAACACCCCAATGTTATAAAAATAAATTGAAATTCATGAACCATTTATTATGTATATATTATAAGAATAATTTGAACATAATTTTGTAGCTTTGGTCTTTTGAATTTCAAAAAGCGGCCATCTATGCTAGTGATTATTATGTTATTTACTATCTGATAGAACCAACTAGTTTTTTTGGGGAAGAGAAACATACCCTTATGATTATTAATACAGATACTAATATTACGGTAATGAATATTACATTTTATTATTATTTTATTTTCATAAGGCTATTAGATAATGACATCTGGGTTAATTTTTCAATGTGAAATAAAAGTAGTTATAGTTTTAAAATTGTTATTTTTGGATTAAGTATGATTTTATTTAAAAATTAAATTATTCATATTTAAAAAATTATATTCATAAAATGGAGTTCATTTTCGATTTAAACATTTAAAAAATCGTTAGGGTAAATTTTTGGTATTTTTTTGAAATTATTGAATATTTGATGAATAGTGAAATACAGTAAAATACCATATATTAAAATTATCAGTAAAATACACAATTTTAGAAATCATCGATGATGTAATACCATTTAGATAGAACTGACATGCACTTATTAATATTTGGGTTCACATGAATCAATATATTTCATAGTCTTCACAAAAATATTAAACTTTTGATTTAAATATTGTCAAATCCTTCCTCTCCTCCACTATAAATACCACACTCATTCCCCTCTTTTTCCCACAAGTCTCAAGCCTTGAGAATTATGTATGTTTTGACAAATCCCCTCCCCAAGGATCTTCCCCACATACAAGACCTTTTGGTCTCATCCATTGTCCAAATCCCATGTCCTTAAGGAGGATCTCAAAGAGAAGAGATCAAGATGTAATAAACATTATTTTTTTTTCATGTGTTTTATTTTCAATTACTTTCTTTTATTATACTATCATACCCTACCCTTATCTAGGATGTACGAAATCTAAAATATAATTTTTATTATATATAATATCATCTTAATGTAAGTAATTCATCATCTTTCTCCCTATCCTCTTCCACTTATTCAAGAAGAAAATATAAACACCATTCATGATGCGTCGATTACCAAATTTGCGGATTATGTGATTTAAATTTCTATAACATCATTCAAAGATGATCATAAACCCATTTTAATGGTTGAAACAAAATTTATATTATATAATGTATCCTATTTTATGTTTTGGAATTAACTTGTATGCATAAAGGTAAATTATATAATTAAACAAGTTGAATATTATCAAGGAACCACCATAAATGTCTAAACAAACAACATTAAAGTTTTATCTATTGATCCATAATAATATATGATAACAAAATGATTTTTGATATCATTATATATCTTAAAAACATTTTTTTACCATTTAATTTCTCTTCCAGAATTTCATTTCCATACGACAAGAAAATTAAATACAAATGTGTCATGCATTTCATTTAAGAACGCTCCCAAAACAATGGAAAGAACAAAACACTAACAGTTAAAGGGTAAAATGATTTAACGAAATGGTACTATAAGGTATTATAAATATAAATATGTTTCAATATGATATTAATAACTATCTTTTGACAATTATATATGTGGTTTAAATAATGTTTAAGTAAGAAAAACTTGAGGTAAGGTCATTTTTATCCTAATTTCAATTTTTTGGGTTAACCCTATACTCTCTTATTTATGTGGAAATAAAATTTTGTGTGAGATTATTTTTTTTTGAATTATATTTATTAATAGGGTATATTCATATTTCATCCACTATATTAACCCTCACTTAAATTATATGATATTTGTATGGGTATTTTCTTTTAAAATCCACAGTTAAAATTATTATGTAATAAATTCAAGAAGAAATGTTTTATGAAATAATTCATGTTGTATGATTGTTTTCTGGTTTTTTGTAATTTGTATAATGATGTGTGGGATATATATCTACCACTAATGCATTGGGTATGTATATGTTGGAGGACCTCCATATGGTCACTCCAAGTGTAACTACAATGGTCACAGAATTGGTTACCCGTGAGGGTTAGAAATTATAAGGTAGCCGAGAGGGGTACAACATTATGTAAGTAATGCACGAAGATAAATTTATGGTTCTATTTATGTTCTATATGTTTTTTTGAATTTCATGTTTCACAAGGAATTTTTATATGGGTAACAAGTGTGTTTTTTTCAATATGATTTCATATGTTACAAGTAATCCTGTAATAATGTTTTTTTTCATTATTTGTATATCTCTTATTGAGATTTTTGCGGTCATCCTATGTTATTAAATTATTTTCATAGGTTATAACTAATTGTAATAAAATGAATTACTCTAATTTAAATTTTATGAATAATTGTACAAAAAACGTTTTTTGTTTGGAATTTTTTATATTTTGAAAGAAATAGATATTTTTTTGGTTGTATTTTCTCTATATGAATGTGGAATGTTATGTATGTATTATATCCCAATTATCTAAATCTATACACTTAAAAATATCCAAATTATGGAAGGAAGTGAGTTTGTAACTAAAATTCAAGATTATATAATGTAATAAGTTCATTTCTCTAAATATATCCCCTCGAAGCATCGATAGGTTATCATGAGAAGAATATGTTGTGAAAATTAAATGTGTCTATTTCAATATTTGTAACCATCTTGTGAATGTTATTCATGGTATAACTTTTAGTATTCCTTATACATGACATCCAATAATTAATCATTTCTTTTATGTAGATTCACTTATTATGTAACCATGATATTTTATATCGATATTTGTTTGGATGCAATAAATTTTCATTTAATATATTAAAGGGAATGTGTTTAAGATTATTTCCTTTCCAAATTCATTTTTCCGTATGCAGTTTTTTGAATGGTATGTGTTTTCATTTACCTTGACATACAGATTATTTATAAATATTTTAACCTATTGATTACTTGGCATGCGTTTCAGTTATTTACCATTCCATTTTGATTTATCCATATTGATTCATTATTTCTTATATAATATGTTACCAATACTAAGAATGTGATATCACCCTTATTATATTTTCCTTCTATATGATTCCAAGAATTATACTAAGAAAAATATGCCAGGATATTCTAGATGGAAATATTTTATTGTCCTTAGAGTTATCTTTTAAAAAATGGTGTACTTTTTGTATTCATTTTTTATACAAGACCCATATATGTATCTAGTTTACCAACTCAAATAAACTGATCGGTACATTAAGATTTTATTACTTGTAATCATGTCATTGTAATGGTAGATGAGACAAGCTCTGGGCTTTCTTGGTTCAAGGTACTACAATTTCATTTTCTTTTAATGATTCTTATATTATTTTTAATTAATATATAACCATATTTTTTATAATTTTGTTAGTAAAATTCATCCTTACATCTTAAATGATATAATAAATTGATCATTTTTACTATTATTTTAATATTGTATCACATTTATATGAAACCTGGTGATGTGTGTTATATGAGCCATAAAAAATTAATCTATTATAGTTCTAGGGTCTTGCATAGTTTATAACATCCATATTTAAAATAATATCATTTAATAGTTTTCTAAAGCTTAGTATTGCATGTTATTCATGTTGAAGAATAAACTCACTGATTCTTGTAACATATGGGAAATTCGGTTTTTTGTATAACATAATATATCAAAAAATTAAATTAATCTTAAAATATTATTTCATAATGTCTATAGAGGATAAATTATAAACCCATTAAAATTAAATCTTCATAAAAATTAAAAACATTATTTAAAGGATTAATATTTTAAAATTCTATCATAGAAAACAACATCATATAATGGTATAATTATGAATCCTATTGAAAAAGAGAAATGGTTGTGGGAAATTCATCAGGAATAAAACATAATAGTTTATCAAATAGAAAAAAAATTAGTGGATGTAATTATTTATACATGGAAGAAAAATATAATGTTGAAATAAAAATGGATAGTAATAAAGAATAATGATGAAATATAATTTGAAATTTCATGTGAAAATCATCAACCACAAAATCATATGGAAAATAGGGGTGAATAAGTTCATTAAATTCATCATAAAAGATATTAAAATGATTTAATTTTAATTAAATATGATTTTCATAAAGTTGAATACTTTTAGGAGATTATAAACATATGTGATTTCATTTCATTTTAGATGAAAAATATAATCCTTTTATTATTTAATTATCAACATCCACATCATCCCTTACTATAAGAAATGAAGATGATTTTTTTATTCATAAAGTTCAAAATGAGCATAATAAAACTAATAAAATAAGAAGTTAATCCATCTATCTGTAGTTATCATCATAAAAAAAAGTTCCCACATGTTATCCAATATGAATAAATCATCACAGGGTGATGTAATACATTAATCTCAAAATCCTCATCAATAGATCGACAGAAACCATTTCATAAATGGTTATCCTAATGACCCTTACAAAAGATTAAAATATAAAAAAATAGAAATAATTTCACTATATTTCGAAAATAAACATATCACTAATCCCCTTACCAACATTATGTATCTCTTTATTATAACATACCCAAAATTTGAATACCATTATCACATATTCTCATGAATCATAGTAATAAACTGAATTACCATAAAACCATATTGAAACCCAAATTGATTTTAAATTCCTTAAATAAAACATAAATTATTAAAGATATTTCTAAAATCCAAAAAATTACTAATCTATGACGATGATAACATAAAAACATTATCCTCGAATCATTAATTTATTCCAAGATAATATATAATATCCAATTTTAATTATCCATATAAATAATCCATTTATTCTAACATTATTATATCAATATACATAATATATAAATACTTATCTTTCATTTAATCAATTTTTTCCAAGAATATCACCTTGCCATTAGATCACTTATCTATGTAATGACTACCAGTAATCATTTTATTTAAAATAATAAATGGAAAATCAATAATATATATATATATATATATCATAATTCATCAATTACAATACATAAACACATCACTCATTCTACATTATTCTTAAAAAAATAATTTGTCATCATTATCTTAATTTTTAAAACCTCCTTCCATTCATATTTAATTCATTATATCATCATTTTCAATAGAAAAAACACTACACATACACCCATACAATTTAAATTCTTGAAAAATACACTTAGGAAATATATTTTCAAAACTCACACACATGCCACATTTGAATAATTAAATAGTAAATGATATATTAGAGTGACCACTATTAAAATATATTTTGTTAAGAAATGTTTTCATTTTTATTTTATAAATACTTGCAATGTTTTATTCTCCTCCACACAAAAAATAACTTCATGTCAATATAATAAATTTTGTTGAGTTGTTATTCCGACATTCCTGACCAATAGGAAACCAAATCATCATTCCACCAAGCCCCCCCCCCCCCAATATTGAACTCTTATAAAACACCATCCTTCTATTCATTGGTGAGTCTGAAAATTGTTTTCCTTCATGATTTTTATTATTTTCTTGTAAAGTGATTAGGAATAACAACAATATTTTTCAATCCAATCATCATTCTATTTGTTTTCTCCTCATAAAATTCTTATCCATATTTAATGTTGACCAAGTTATTTCTAGTTCCATTCATTGAATAAAACTGAAATGTATAGTGTAAGAAACAACAATCATAGTGGGGAACCACAAAATGGTTAATAATATCTTATAAGATACCAAAATAACGACACATACATTTTAATATATGAAAAATTAGTTTTTTCCTAGGTCATTAAAAGTCATCATCTATTTAAATCCTTTATAATAGTTCCCATTGATTTTGTGATTTTCTAAACAATATTTAATATATGTCTAAAACCTCATTTGCAGTAATCCCCCTTAATGTGAACTAGGTAGTGATTGAGACCTTCCAAAGGCACCCATTTTTGAGTTATTACCCATAGGTACCTCTATCTTAGAATCTCACCCACCTCTAGTATTCAGATAGGGATGTAATTTCTTTGAAACCATGTTCTCTATAATTTAAAAAAATGGTGGGATATTTTCATATTCAATTACAAATCCTTAGACTTATTAATAATTATGTGATTATGGATCTCAATAATATATTCCCATTATATATTATAATAGATAAGTAAACATTTCCACTGATACAAACTATAGTGACTTAGGAATTTCAAACACTAATGTTATATCTTTTTAGATGAATATTTATTACATTAAAAAAATACACATGTAAGGAATATAATAGATTAGTTACTTTAGATACTAGGTACTAAATATTTATATTTATTTAAATATTATCATTTTTTCCCAAAAAAGATCTTCCTATTTAGTACTATCCAAATTAATACCCTAGTTAAAACCATTTATCATAAACTAGGGAAAAAAATATAAGATAATGTGATATTATATTCATATTAAGGGTAAACAAGTAAAAATTCAGGAATATAATGTGAGCATAATATTATGAGAATGTGAGAATAACATATGAAAACAATGAACTTCATTTTAATGATAAATATATTTAGTTAGTGAATAAATATTTCATATTCATTAGACAATAATCATAATAAAATAAAAGAACACGACCCATGAAAGAATAACATTGGAATAAATCATAAAATATTTATATACCCAAATTCATAGAAAATAAATTCTATACTAGTCAACTATTATAACCAAAGATATCATAGTAGAATAGTTTCACTCCCCCAACTATCATAGTAGTCTATGTTCACTCCCAATAACAACATATTAGAGTAAGTACATTACTAAACTAAGTATACACCCCATTCCAGTCCTCTTAATCACATGAGAAATAAATCATTAACCAACTTATTTGTAGTAGATGTTGGTCTCACTAACCACGTTATAAAAATCATATGTTTATATTCCACAAAACCATAACACATCCATCATATAAAAACCCTAGAAATAAAATGGTCATTATAAATATTTTTTAATATAATAAGATCTAGAAAATATATATGACTCATAATAATTTCATCATTTCATCATAGTATAAACCATTAAAAGAAGAATATTTCATAATCATTTTAATATATTAAAACATGTGGATGAGAAATGGGTTTATTAATGATCTTTTCATCATATACATAAACCATCTAGAGAAAAAATCAGAACGGTATACATGGATTGTTTTCCTAGAGTATAATAATTTTCATAAAATGATGAAAGCATAATTGGAAAATTTTAGTTCAATATAATTTGTAAAATTTAACTAAGAAAATATCATTTAATTGAATCATAATTATATAAAATAAAATACATTAAATTATTACAGAAATACATTTCATTATAAATAAACATTACATATTTTAATAGATGTTTTACAAATAACATTACACATTTCATGTGTAAAATATCTATTCTTATTTTAAAATTAATTTGTAAAATTTAAATATTTTTTAAAATCATTTTATTTGAAAATAACCAATAAAAAATATTATATAAGTATTAAAAACTAGTTGACAACATTTCTGGAGGAAAATGTCATTCTCACATTGAACAAATATATTTAAAATTTAATTTTTTTAAAAAAATATATTTATTTTAAAAATATAATTGAAGCATCTCAATGAAGCATAAAATAAAATAATGGCCATAATATGAGCAAATTATATTCATGTAGTAAAAGTTAAAAGAATGATCCCTTTAAAAAATTATGATAAAATCAAAAGGAATTTGGTTTGGAAATCAAAAAAATTATTCCATTAAAATAATTTAAAAAAATTTAATTCATGGTTTAACAGTTTCATTAATTATTAATTATAATATTATTAGGAAATTTAACTATTTTTAAAACACATGGGTTTATAAGAAAGTTTTTTAATACTTGTGGAGAAATAAATTTTTTTCATTAAAAAAATTATTTTCAACTCATGAGTTAATAAATTGAGAAAAATTTAAAGGGAAACATTAATTATAAGAAATTTAAAATATGAGAATAAAATTCATGAGTTAATGAGAGATTGATCCTATGATTTCATCATTTTATAAAATAATCATAAATAATCTTGATCAATGATGATGTTTTAACACAAATATTTCTCCACTACGGTAAATTTTAATCTGCATACCCATGAAATGATAAAATTTAATGAATATTATAATATCATGGAATGAAATATATTTATTATATAACATGTCAAATGGTCAGTATATATATCTCATAGGATATGATAGGTGAAAAAAGTATCTTATATCACAAAGAAAGTAATTTTAGAAAAAATACCTTACCACTCTAATGAAATTTGAATCATAAACCCCATGAAATAGATATCATAAAATATATTTGTAAAATTAAATAATTTTCTCATTAGGAATAATAAGATATATTCACGGAATATATATACCCTATATAAATGAGAAGCATGGTGAATAAGTGTAACATCATAGGTAAATAAAGAATATGAAATTTTCATATTTATTAATATTTGTGAATAAAATGTTAATATTATTTTTCTATGTTCGATGGCAAACCCAATACGCAACAATGAGTTTCATTGAAATCTTACGTTGCACAATAATAATATAAAAATATTATTTTAAATGGTAGTTAACACATAGCCGTTATATAGATGGAATCCACATAACTAACTAAAAAATTATTATATATGTTTTTTTAAATATTTTAACAATTTCTAATAAATTATAGTGGCTTAAAATGCAAATGAATCCAATTTTAAGCATGAATGTTCTAATATTCTTTAAAAGGGTCGATTAACCACCTTTTGATGGAAAACCCTTTTTAAATATACACTTTGTCACTTTTATATGTTATATTTGAAAATATAAAAACCTTCTTTGGAATAATGACATAAAAATTTACTTTGTGAATATTTTTGGTATTTTTTCGATATAGTTCATTTTTTAATGAAAAGTGATAAATGTTGTATTTTAATTCAATGCCTCTTTTTTAATATAATTTATTTATATGGTTATATTACATTTTTAATTGGTTTTAAAGTTTAATTAGAATATATTATTACCATTTTATCCAATGATCGTCATTAAAATTAATTTCACTTGGAAAGTGGACTTAAACAAGTATCAATATTTTGATAGATATTGTTTCTTAAAAACACGCTGTTTGTTTTGAAAACGGGAATTAACTATATAATTTATTAATGAAACTTATATATTTTTAATTTGGTAAAATTTATATCATTTTTTAATTTGGAATATCAAATATATCATAGTGTTAATAATTGGTATTTTTCTGATAATGATCATTTTTAATGAATAGTGAAAAATTCAGCATTTTAATTCAAAGTGGCCATTTCATCCAATTTAATTATATAGTTAGATTTTACTTTTAATTGGTTTTAAAGTATAATTGAATTATTTTCTTATTACTTAGTACAATTTTGGTCATTTTATGTAATTTCACTTTTAAATTGGATGTAAAAACAAATCAATCTTTTGATAGATTTTACATCTTAAAAACAGATCTTTGGTTTTGACAACGGGGATTATTTTTAAATTAATTACTGAAATTTCTATGTTTGGAATTTGTTAAAATGGATTCCATATTTGGAATTATAAGGTCCAAATTATGTAATTAATACTCTTTTGTTTTTTGACATTATGAATAGTAACGACGACAATTATATTTAATTATTGTGATTAATTAGTAATCGGGTATTTAAGGGTAATAATATAATATCATAATAAAATAAAATGACCCCAACATGTTTCCAAATCCTCTTTTTTGAGTCATTTATGACCATGAAAAGATTATTATCTAACTTGAGGCCCCATAGAGTCACATGGGTGTGATAATTATATTTTTGACATTATTTTTTAAAAAGAAGAGAAATATAACAATGGTTTGTATACCCTAAGTAAAAAAAATTTAATATTGTTTACATAAATTATTACATAGAATATAAATAGTCATTGGAAAGATAAAAATATTTCCTACATCATGGTATTTTTTTAGACTTTAAATAAATAAATTAATTTATGACACCATTATGATGCAGTGATTACCTCATTAATGAATGATTTAAATAAAATTAAAATATAATGTAAAATATAAGACCTAAACATTTAAAAAACCTATTAGATGGGTGGATTTTAAACCTTTCTTACCTTATCCTCAAAATATATCATTTTGGGATCTTTAAAATCCGAAAATCATTTTATAATAATGTAACATTTCAAGACTTTCCAAAAGTGACTCTTCTCCCTCTTATAAATGGCCCCCATCTCTACCCCATACCCACACCTCTAAAGCCCTTAGAATGTAAAACATCTACTCATATTATCTCTCCAAATCCATCTATTACTTTTAGAAGCCTCACTTTTGTAAGAAGTCTTTCGATGGAAGCCTTAGCCTCAAATCAAAAAGAGATGCTTGATTTAGAGGTAATGTCTTCTCTCGAGTTTCATTCATTTATTTTCCTTCTTAACTCACCACTATCTTCTTATTATTTGATCCTATAATAACACTAGTATCCTCAATATACTAGGACTTTTGTTATGATATGGAATTTACCAACACTGACACACACCTCTGTCTAATTGTTAAAGAACATATTGTTTCTGTGGGTGGCGAATTACTGCCTCACGAAACGATGATTGTTCAATATTCTTTTAACACCTCTCATGGTGGCCATTTTGATGGAAATATATTTATATATTATATATATTATATTTATGTCTACTCTATGATTCTGTATTTTATATTTACAACATACCTTTATGCTTTTCATGTTGTGGAAATGTGATAATTTCATATGAGGAAGTGTGGACAACCGCCCACTCAAGTGATGTGACTTGTTCATGCCGAACATGGAATTTATAAATAATGTAATTAATGAACTTATGTTACCTATATAACATATATATTATACTGGAATTATAATATATCTATGTCTCTTTTATTTTTAATGTCCATTAATATGACAAAAAATGAAAGTAGCGTTCATGCGTACGTACGGCCTACCGTCTCCATGAACGGTACATTTCATTTATTATCAAAAAACATTATGGAATATTATTGAATACATATATACTGGATATATATGATATTTAAATTATGAACACCATTCTTGAGATTATTTACATATAACTACATGGACAATTCTCTTCAAACAAGTTCATTTTCTACTCATGTACCGAACATCGACAAAACGTATGATATGAACTCACATAATTGACTAATTATTATAACATGATAAAATGTGATATTAATTGAATAATAAACATTAAAGTAAGTCCTTAAGAAATTATAAATTTCCAATGGTTTATTATTTAGTAATATAATGAAACAAACAAGACAAGCCAGACTTGAGGTAAGGGATTTCTTATCTCACATTCAATTCTGTGAGACATCCATTGTTTGCCACTTATTTGTAGCATGTGGTGTATTGTGTATGGAAATTTCATATATATTATCATGATTATATTTTTATTCATGGTATTATGTGATTCATTTGGTTTTTATTATCTTTTGGTCATACGACTCGATTGATTACAACGAGGTAAGGGGTTTTTATCTCACTTTTTATTCTCATCAGATTCATGCTACATTTTCCACCATATCCTTTTGTGTGGTCTATTTACTACCCATAATTGTATTTTTTTTGTAATATACTTTAAATTATGGGTATTTAAATCTCCATTTTATGACCCTTCTTTCATGGGGTGTAGGTTTCGAATGATACCCAAATCGGTAAGAGAACCTTTCACCCTCCTCTTTTTAAAAGACTTATTTTGGTTAGGTATTTTAATTTACATATTCATATGTTGGTATATGTTCTTATATATCCTTATTGCTGTAAATTTTATGTCCATGTGATGATATAACCTTTTCATCTCTCATCAACCCATTTTCTGAATTGTATAGTGACGCCGTTAGTCTGTCAAATTTTTATAAGGGAACTTCTTAACCCAATTTCAATTATTTGGGTTAAACCTATAATTCTTGATTATGTCATTCTATGAATATATGTAGATGACCTATGATTTTTTTACACTTAATACCACTTATATTGAGAGTATTTATATTTTTCACACATAATTATTTAATTTATTTATCATTAATCTAAGGATATCATCTTTGTAAGGGACTTCATCTCAATCTCCATTCATTGAGGAATACTTTAATTTATATACAACCTTCTTCAATTAGTTGTATAATAAACCCTTTTGACTTTTAATTTCATTGAAAATGAATCTTTTTACATGAAGGATTTTACTAAATGACAAAAGGAATGTTTTTGTCTTACTTATGCGGTGACAACGACTTCTCTGCCGCCATGACCATTATTTGAGTTTCAGCTTCCTCTACAAGACATAATGTTTTTAAATGAAAAATAAATACCATGTTTTACTTTTCTCTTATTTTATAATTGAAAATTGTTTTGATAATGTTTTGATTATATCAATGTGTTGTATTGATATCTTGTGTTTGAAATATGGAAATGTTATGTTTCCTCTATGCATTTTTTTATGTGATACGATTATGTTATGGTTCATGGGAATAATTTATGAAGTCAGGTGGTTCCGTGATAAAATAATGGAGGGTGAGCTCAAGATAGATCTTTAATGCATTGGGTAATGCGAAGGAGTTAAACGCTAAGGTTTTTTGGAAGATATTTATGGAATATACTGCGATGGGTCTTCCAAAAGTAACCATGAGGGTTACTCCCTACGTAAGAATGTTATAAATGCCTAATGTTAACTTTATGTCTTATGATTTCTATGAGTTATTCTTAAATCATATGATTTCATGAGGTATGTTAAAGTGATTATGTTTAATGAGTAATGTATTATTTCATTTACTCTTATGTATACATGGAATAATGTTTTCTTTCCGTATTTTTATATCCCTTACTAATCTTTTTATGATCATCACATGTTATTGAACTATTTTCCACAGGACATAAAGATGAATAGGGTCAAGGATGGGAACAAGGAAATACATTTTGTCTAAAACATGGAACTAGAGATCTTTCATTTGAAGAGTTTTTATTTTATGAAAAAAATGGAAACTGAGTAGAAGTGTATACGTTGTAATCTTTTAAGATGTAATAGTTATGTCCTAATTCTCTAAAACTATAAAACTGAAAATACCCTCAATGAGAATTGTTTTTTTAATTCATGACTATGTAATTTTTTAAGTGTGGTTCAATATAGTTGGTATCAGATGTTAGTTTAGATAACTTTAGAGGTTAGGGTATTCTTTAAGCTTAAGTGACATTAGCATAATGGTTAGGAATTCAGAAAGAGTTATAGTTTTTTTAGATAAAGTGAATGAGTTTAAGATAACATGAATTATAATATCTAAGTATTATATGATAATTTTACTGATATAATCACACCAACCTTTTTGGTTTTCATAAATCGCTGGATCTAGCAGGCACCAAAGTTACATTAGATGTGAAGAAAACTATGACAGTTTTTTGAATGAGCAACTGAATGATATGAGAGATACAATGAGAACTCTTATGTTTATTCTCAACGAACTATCTGGAGTCATGATTGACCATTTGAACCTTAGTGATTTTTATAAGACATCATATATTTGAGAAACAAATCCCAACAGAAGTTTAGGTAATAATCATAAAGGTAAGTATGTTCAAAAACCTATGAGTCAAAGATGTGAAAATAAACACATAGTAAAATGTTTCAAAGGGGCAGAAAGATGCTATATATGTGGAAATTAAGGTCATAAATCATGAATCTACGATAGAAAAAGGAATCATTTAGTTGACTCTAGGAAAGGGAAAGAAGATATTTTTGAAGTATCAGTTGAATGTTTTAAATGTGGTGTGCATGGTCATTATTTAAACGCATGTCCTACGAAGAATTTTCGAGAATGGTATCACTAGGATCGTACAAATATCCATTTACCAATACCTAATGCCATTCTGATTGAGGATGAAGAAACTGATAATGACCATGAAAAGGTATGGATTATTTCTTTACATATGTTTTCATATTATTGAATCTTAGGATATGATTCATGTTTTTTTTGTAGGAAAGAAGTATTTCAGAATAAGTTGGAAAATATTGGATAATGGATCATGAAGAATGTTGAATGAGTAAAAAGTCAAAATATAAAATATTTAATAGTTATAGTCGATTTTAAGATGGTGAAATTCTCAAAAGTATTAAGGCTCTTTTGATGATGGGATTACATTAGAAAACATAATATATCTTCTGTAACCATGAACTATAATATATGGAAATTTTATTCAAGGAATAATTATCCTTTCTTTTCTAAATATAGTTATAAAGAACCATTTGGGTTTATAAGATCCTTGAATTTGAGAAAATTACTGGTTAATACATTTTGGGATGCAAAACGAATGTTATTATATAACCTTTGTGGCTAAAATATGTTATGGTTATTTTTTATGAATTTATCTATTTTTGGGAATGTTATAAAAATATATAGTTTTTGAAGAAGGACAACACGCAGACCGTGTGACAACCCATCATGTCGGACGAAGCTATGGGAATCAAACCCACAACCAAAGTGAAAATAGTATTTATCTCCTACCATTGGACTACGTGAAGTCCCTGGTTATTATAACAAATTATTTTTTAGTTATATGATTTTATTAATCAAGAATAAGTTAATTTTGGGCTATCTATTGAAATGATTTACCTATAATGGAGGATAAGTGGTTAGGTAAAATACTTTTCAATATGAGACTTTAAGAGTAATTGATGGTATTTGGAGATAAATGTTAAGATTTACCTTGGAAGATAATGGGATTAAATCCTTCAAAGATTTGGGTTTCAGTCTTAGATTGGATTACTTTTAATAATTTTATGGATATCTGTTTACTTAATGGACTTTCTTGATCCTTGGGTTCCTTTTGTTGATGTTTTGATATTATGAGTAGTATTTCTTTTTATAAAGGATTATCCTTTTTAAGATTATCTGATCTTTTACTAACAATATTGGTTTTGGTTCATTCTAAAGACATGTAAAATATATAGTTCTTTTTTTTGGATTACGTGATTCTCTAGAAGTTGATTATAGAACTCTTAATGTGAACAAGTCATCCTTATTACTCATATTTTGGAGAAAATATGAGTTTATATAAGAAATATAGTAAGAGATGAATGTCTACATGACAAGTAAGTATATTTCCTTATGTTTTAGTTAAGATCATAAATAAATTCCTCAATAAAAAATAACGTAAAAAAATTTCTGTCTGTTATCTTTTCCTACTGGGATAATCAAATACCGTTGAACCCATCAGCAGTTTGTGATTTTCTAGTGGTTAAATTTCTCCTAGACATATTTTTTACTAGACTCCATCAGAACATGACCCTTTGTTTTCTCTTCCATATATATTTTTCCTACATGAAATCCTAGTATGGGTTAACTCTGGTGACCTTTGTACTTCTCTTTATTTCTTTTAATGTGATAGTTTTACTGACTCTTTTTTTGATGTATGACATTCAAAGAAGTTTTTGAGCCCAATTTTAAAATTGCGAGGATGAAATTCCCAAAAGTGGGGAAGGATGTCATATCCCAGGTAAATAAAGAATATCAAATTCTCATATTTATTAATATTTTTGAATAAAATTTTAATATTATTTTCCTATGTTCGATGGAATAACCAATATGCTACAACGAGTTTATTTGAAATCTTACATAGCACACTAATAATATAATAATATTATTTTTAATGGTAGTTAACACCTAGCCGTTGTAATGGATGGAATTAACAAAACTAACTAAAGAATGATTATATATGTTTGTTAAATGTTTTAACAATTACCCAATAAATTATAGAGGATTAAAATGTGAATGAATCCAATTTTAATCATAGATATTCTAATATTCTTTAAAAGGGTTGATTAACCTCCTTTTAATGGCATACCCTTTTTAAAAGTACATTTTGTCACTATAATATGTTATATTTGACAAAATAAAATCCTTATATATAATCAAGACATCAAAATTTACTTTGTGTAAATTTTTTGTATTTTTCTGATAAAGTTTATTTTTAAATGAATAGTGAAAAATGCTGTATTTAAATTCCAAGAATTCTTTTTAATATAATTTATTTCTATTGTTAGATTAAATTTTTAATTGGTTTTAAAGTTTTATTTGAATATATGTTTACCATTTAATCCAATGTTGTTCATTATAATTAAATTCATTTTGAAAGTGGACATAAACAAGTATCAATCTTTTGATAGATATTGTTTCTTAAAAACACGTTATTTGTTTTGACAGCGGTAATTATCTATATAATTTATTAATGAAACTTCTATGTTTTTAATTTGGTAAAATGGACATCATTTTTGAATTTGTAATATCAAATATACCTTAGGGTGAATTTTTGGTATTTTTCTGATAATGTACATTTTTTAATGAATAGTGAAAAATACAGCATTTTAATTCAAAATTTCCTTTTCATCCAATTTAATTATATAGTTATATTATCATTTTAATTAGTTTTAATGTATAAATGAATTATATTTTTATCAATTAAATTGGACGTAATTTCACTTTTAAATTGGATGTAAAAAAATTCAATCTTTTGATATATTTTATATCTTAAAAACTCGTCTTTGACTTTGACAACATGAATTATTTTTAAATTAATTAAATAAATTTTGTTGTTTGGGATTTGGTAAAATGGATTCAATATTTGGAATTAGAATGTAAAAATTATGTAATAAATACTCTTTTGTTTTAGGACATTATGAATAGTAACAACGACAATTATCTTTAATTATCGTGATTAATTAGTAATCCGTTAGTTATGTCTAATAAAATAAAATCATAATAATAATAAATGACCCCAAAATGTGTCCAAATCCTCTTGTTTGATTCATGGCTAACAATGAGAAGCATTTTACCAAACCTGAGGGCCCATGGAGTCACATGGGTGTGATAGTGACATTTATGACATTATTTTTTAAAAAGAAGAGAATTATAACAAAGGTTTGTATACCCTAAGTAAAATAAATTTAATTTTCTTTAAATAAATGATATATTAGACTATAAATAGTCATTTTAAATATAAAAATACTAACTACATCATGGTATTTTTTAGACATTTAATAAATAAATTTATTTATGAAACCATGATGATGTAGTGATTACCTTATTAATGAATGATTTAAATAAAATGAAAATATAAGATTGAATACAAGACTTAAACATGTCAAAAACCTATTGGATGGGTGTATATCGAACCCTTATCAACTTATCCTCAAAATATATCATTGTGGGACCTTTAATATCCGAATATCATTTTATAATAATGTAACATTTCAAGACTTTCCAAAAGTGACCCTCCTCCCTCTTATAAAAGGCCCAAACTCTACCCCATTACCCAGACCTCCCAATCACTTGGATCATCTAACTTAGGTTCATATAATCTCTCCACATCCTTCACTTACTCCAAGAAGACTCACTTTGGGTAGAAGTCTTTTCAAGGAAGCCTTTGGCTCAAATCAAAAAGAGTTTCCCGATTTTGAGGTCATGTCTTCTCTCGAGTTTTTTTTATTTTCCTTCTTCACTCACCACTATCTTCTTCTTATTGGGTCCCATAATAACAACAGTATCCTCAATATACTATTATGTTTTTATGATAATGATTATACCAAAACTTTAACACACCTCCATCTAATGGTTAAAGAACATACTATTTATGTGGGTGGCGAATTACTGCCTCACAAAACTATGATTGTTCAATCTTCTTTTAACACCTATCATGGTGGACATTATGATAGATCTATGTTTATATATGATATATATTATATTTATTTCCTCTCTATGATTCTGTATTTTATATTTAAAACATACCTTTATGCTTTGCATGTTGTGAAAATGTGATAATTTCATATGAGGAAGTGTGGACAATTGCCCGCTCAAGTAATGTAACTCATTCATGCCAAACATTGAATTTATAAAAAATTTAATTAATTAACTTATTCTACCTATATAACATATATATTATACTGGAATTATAATATATCTATGTCTCATTTATTAAGACAAAAAATGAAAGTAGCGTTCATGCGTACGTACGGCCTACCGTCTCCATGAACGGTACATTTCATTTATTTTCTCCGAACAATATGGAATATTATTAAATACATATATACTAGATATATATGATAATTAAATCATGAAAACCATTTTGGAGATGATGTACCTATAACTACAAGGAAAATTCTCTTCAAAAAATTTCATTTTTGACTCATGTACCGATCATCGACAAAATGTATGATATGAACTCACATAATTAACTAATTTTTATAACATGATAATATGTGATATTAATAGAATAATAATAATTAAATTAATTACTTATGCCATTATAAATTGACCAAGGATAATTATTAATGAATATAATGAAACGAACAAGACAAGTCGGACTTGAGGTAAGGGATTTCTTATCTCACTTTTAATTCTGTGAGATTTCCATTGCTCACCACTTATTTGTTGCATGTAGTATATTGTGTACTGTCATTTCATATATATTATCATGATTCTTTTTTTATTGATGGTATTATGTGATTAATATTTTGTTTATTATCTTTTTTTCATCAACTCGATTGATTACAACAATTTAAGGGGTTTTTATCTCACTTTTTATTCCCGTGAGATTCATGCTACATTTTCCACCATTTCCTTTTGTGTATTGTTTGTACTACCCATGATTGTATTATTTGTATAATATACGCTAATTTATGGGTATTTACATCTTATTTTTATGACCCTTCATTCATGGGGTGTAGGTTTCGAATGTTACCCAAATTGGTAATGGAACCTTTCACCCTCCTCTTTTTAAAATACTTCTTTTTGTTAGGTCTTTTAATTTATATCTTATTATGCTGGGTTATGTTCTTATATATCATTATTCCTATAAATTTTATGTCTAAGTGATTATATACCCTTTTTGTCTCTCATCAAATCATTTTCTGAATTTTAAAGTGACGTCATTAGGCTGTTGAATTTCTGTAAGGGAACTTCTTAACCCAATTTCAATTCTTTGGGTTAACCTATACTTATTGATTATGTTGTTATATTAATATATATAGATTACCTATGATTTTTTTACAATTAATATCCACATATATTTAGTGTATTTATATTTGTCTAACATAATTATGTAAATTATTTATCCTTAATCTAAGGATACCGTCTTTGTAAGGGAATTCGTCTCAATCTTCTTTCGTTGAGGCATACTTCAATTTATATACAATATTCTTTTATTAGTTTTATAATAACCCCTTTTGGATTTTAATTTCATTCAAAGTGGTATTTTTACTCGAATATTTTTACTAAATGACAAAAGGAATGTTTTTGTCATACGTATGCGGTGACAACAACTTATCCACAATCGTGACAATTATTTGAGTTTCAGCTTCCTCTATAAGCCATAATATATTTTAATGAAAAATAAATATCATGTTTTACTTTTAATTAATTTTGGAATTTAAAATGGTTTTGATAATGTTTTGATTATATCAATGTGTTGTATTGATATCTTATGATTGAAATATGGAAATGATATGTTTCCTCCATGCATGTTTTATGTGATAAGATTATGTTATGGTTCTTAGGAATTTTTTATGATGTTGGCTAGTTTCCTGATAAACTAATGGAGAGTGAGCCTGAGATATCTTTCCAATAAATTGGGTAACATGAAGGACCTAAATTCTAGTGGTTTGCCGAAGAGATTTAGGGAATATATTGCGATGGGTATTCCAAACATAACCATGAGGGTTACTCCCTACGTTTGAATGTTATGAATTCATAATGTTACCATTTTCTCTTATGATTTCTATGAGTTATTCATAAATATTTTGATTTCATGAGTTATTTTAAAGTGCTTATGTTTTATGAGTAATGTATGATTTCATTGATTCTTATATATATGTGGGATAATGTTTTCTTTCCGTATGTGTATATCCCTTACTGAGATTTTTATGCTCATCCTATGTTTTTGAAATGTTTTCCACATGACTTATATATGAATAAGGTCAAGGATGGGATCAAGGAATGACATGAAATCTAAAACATATAACTAGACATCATTCTTTTTAAGAGTTTTTATTTTATTAAAAAAATGGAAAATGAGTAGAAGTGTCTACTTTTTAATCTCTTGAGATGAAATAGTTATGTCCTAATTCTCTAAAACTCTAAACGTGAAAAGATCCGAAATGATAATTATTCATTTAATTAAAGAATATTTAATTTTTTAAGAATGGGTTTTTATAATAAGGATTGTGTCTTGTAGGACAAAAAAGTTGACCTGGATATCCCTTACTACATTAGTAATCATTTGAATCCTAATCCATAATAAATAATCACATAAAATGAAATATTAAGTATCATTAAAATATTTATATTCATTACCTACCATTTTAAAAGGGTAATTATACACACCCTAAAAATGAATATAGTTGTGAATTTGTTTATGTCACTCAGAAATAATATGGAGACTATAATTCCATTACCTTAGGTAACAATTTATTTCATACATTTTTGGGAATCCTATATAAAAAGTATTAGTTTATTATAAACCTATTAAGAAACAAAAATATATATATCATAATATATATTATTAAGTCATGACCTTTTATTGATTGTTTTTTACATTTCCACATACAATTCTTATTTTAGGAAAGAACATCATTATTTTTCATGTTTTTTAATTTTTTTATTTAATTACTATTTATTTGATTACAGTCCAACAACAACATGAATCATGACCATGTTATAAATATAATAACTTTTTAGTACATATATATTAATAATTACCAACAATATTTAGTCATAGGAAGTTAAATACTCCACTCATAGAGATAGTATGCATTACTTATACCTAAAAATCGATTCTATTTTTTAATGGATTAAAAAAAATAAATATAAATAATTTATTACCATTAAAAAATAGTTATTATTTCATATATATCACATATCTTCATTAAACACTTCTTTATTACCTTCCATGTAATGTTTGAATTAATCACATCGCTTCACGAGGTGGTAGTCTATTGTATACGTAAACAATGATATATTATTCTAAAAGAATAAATATATGATGATAAATTTTTTCTAATATCTAAATAAATATAATAATATCACAATAAAAATGATGAAACATTTAATCCATCATTATGTTTATCCATGGGAGTTAGTGATGGAAAACTAATAACATCGGTTCAAGAGGAGGTAGTTCATCGTACATGAAAAAGATGATTTCCAAACAAATAAGATGGAAGAGGAGATGTTTTTCAGTTATTATTATAAAATATTTACAACTCATTATGTGTAATATACTATGGATTTTAGATAATCATGATATAATATTGATTTAATTAGTTGGAGTAAGAAATAAAATAAAATTCATGGTTAGGGTTGCTACTTAATTTTCAGAAAACTTCTTTTGAATTCCACCAAAAAGATTTATAGAATGACTTTATGATCACACTAAGGAATATAAGATGATATTCGGACTTTATTTTTGAAGGTATGGTATTATACCATGGGTTTTAATAGTATGAATAGGATATGATATGGGTGGGTTTTTATAAGTGAGGTGAGTGGAAAACATGTAATTTTTTAATATAAAAAGTCTTACACATATTTTTCACAAAATAAAATCCTAAAAAATGGTCTATTCTAGATCCTATATGATATTAAGTCAATATATGAATATTAATGGGTTTTTGATAAGTTTTCAGATCATTTTAGGCCTTATTATTCTCCATTAATACCCTATAAACCCATTTTCATTGAAATATTTATCCTTTCTGAATGTCTTCCAAAATTCACTATAATATTATTTTAAAATTATTTTTTTCAGAAAATTAGATTTATTTTTTCAAATAAATTTTCTAAATGTTTAAAAATAAAATTTAAAACAATAATTGTAGAGGTGACAGTAAAACATGTTTTCGATGACTATTTTTTTAAATAATAGAATGATTTTATATTAAATATATTTATAATAATAATAATTTTATGTATATAAATGGAAGATTATTTATATATATGTTTTATTTTCTTTAAAAAAACATCATTTTTGGTTATTGTAATTAATAAAAATGGGGAATCATTATGAACATTAAAACAATTTTTAGGAAAACCTATATTTTAAACCAAAAACAAAACCTAATCTAAAATCGATTATATATTTTATCAAATACAAATTATGATCAATAAATAAAAGAAATAACAATTATGATACTTCAAAACAAAATGGGGAATTTTACTTAGTTAATTTATTGAAAAGAAAAGATAGTTTTACTTACATTTGTATTTTTTAACTATTCAATTTAAAAAATATATTTTAAAAAACTCCCAAAATTTAAAAATAATTATTTTTTATATGATGAGTTCAAAAATAAAATTAATTTAATCAAATAAATTTAATAAAATATAAAATATTTAAATAAAATATATTTTAATGAAATGAAACCATATTAATTTTTGACATAAATAAATTGTTTATTGAAATTAGTACGAAACAAAAAAATTATTGATTACTTATAAGCATATAAAATTAAATTTATATAGATTATAACATATATATATATTTTTTAAATTAGTTAATAATATTAAAACCCATCTATTTAATGGTTTATATGTAATGTTCATATTTAAAATAATATTATTTCACACGTCGATGAAGTTAAATGCTTCATGTTTTGCTTGTTATCAAAGAAAATAATCTTACAGTAAAACACAACATAAACCTGGTGTTTTATATAATGCAATATATCAATAAAATGATTTAATATTAAATAAAACCATTTGCTATTTGGATATTATATTATACTCCCTTACAATGAATTAATCCCTATAAATTTTTCTTTTTAATCAATGTCTTATCATTTATAAACAAGTCAACAGAAACCCATGTCTTAAAAAGGGACAATAAAAAATCCTATTGAAAAAGAAAAATGGATCTATGAAAGTTACCTGGAATAAAAAATTCTAGGTTTTAGAATAGGATAATATATGTAGAAGTAATAATTTGTATATGAAAGAAAATCATAATTTCCAAATAATGATGGAGTTTGACATAGATAATTGGACACGAGAAAGTGAATGATCATGTGAAAACCAACAAAAAAAATAATTTATTAATTTTTTTTTTGAAAAAAGTAATTTATTTCATAAAACTTGATTTTAATAGGATATAATATTATTTAATTATTCGTTAAATAATTTGGATGAATTTTTATCTGAATATACACTTACTTGATTTCATTGTATTTTCTAAGCACAAAAAATCCTTTGGTTATTCCATGATAAATGTTCACATCAACTATTACTATATAAAATGAATAGAATTTTATTACTCTTAATTCAATAAAAAGATCAGAAGAACCATAATGGGAAGATAATTTATTCCTTTATTCTCTTTTTATCAACAGGAAAAAAATTCACCTGTTAACTAATTTAAATAAAAGCCAAAATTTAGTGACGTAATATACTAATCACTAAAACCAAGTTAAAGGTTCAAAATAACCCATTTCATAAATGATGAATATTACTATCCATCCAAAAGATTAAAATATGAAAAATTTGATAGAATTTCAATAGATTTCCAAATTCAATTTATCATTAATCCCCAAACATCATTAAGTAGCTCTTAACTGACACATACCAAAAATGTGAATACCTTTATCATGTATTGTTTCGAAACATCATAATATCCTGAATTACAATAAAATATTATTGAATATATACATGATTATTGATTAAATAAATAAAATACATATTATAGGATATATTTCTTAAATACAAACATTATGTAAACATCATCATGGATCACATAAACCAATTTTCTACAAATGACTAATCAGTTCCATGAGAATCAGTACAATCCAATTTATGTTATCTATTTAAATTATATATTTATCCTGAAAAAATTATCTTAAAATAAATAGCATATTAATTTTTATCTTTCTATTATTCATGTATTTCAATTAATATCAACATTCTATTATAATATTTTTCTATGTCATTACATCATTCATGAAATTCCTCCAAATCCAAAATTAAAATATTATACTGAAAAATCATTATTTATTTCATAATTCATGATTTCTAGTACATAATGACTTTCAATAATTCTACTTCATTCATAATCCATTAACCAGTCTTCATAACCTTATTCCATAATACCTCCATCCATTCATATTAAATTTGTAGGCTTTTTATTATCAACAACAGACCCATTACTTGTTCATTGATGCATATTAGCTTCATGATAATTCCTTTTATAAAATTTAATATCGTAATAATGATAAATTATAAATTGAAAACATGCAATTGACCATGATATCATAGGGCCAACAACATTATAATCCCTTAAATTAACTGAACTTTTAATTTTTTATCTACATTTAGTTTCTTTGTTTCCTTCTCATCCACACCAAAAACATCAACTCATCCTTCTAAGAAATCTTGTTCATTACTTTTTCCCAAATTATCATCATAAAAAAAAATGTATATTTTTTCCTTTATGGTCTCCACTACACAAACTCTCAATAATCACCGTCATTCCCTTCATTAGAGAGTACGATGGTTGGTTATGGTGAATGTTGTGAGTTATGATTAATGGTAAATTATTATACATAACAATAATATCATTTAGTCTTATAATAAAACAATATGCATCATAATTTGAAATTTATCTATCACATTAAATGATTACCCAGTTTTTTCCAGTTCACGACATTGACTAAAATATAAAATCATAATGTATGTAATAATAATCTTATTAGGGAACCACATGATCATTAGAAATCACATACTATATGTCCAAATAAAGACTCATTTTCTTAATATATGGGAACTTAGGTTCATATTTAGTCATTATTTGTAATTCTTTATTTAATTCCTTCATGAAAGTTCATAATTTTTTTTGTGAATTTTCCAGGTATATATATTGGGAGATTCAATCGAAGTGTACAGTAAGGCCCATTTTCATTCACAATTCAATGATTGAGTCTAAATGAATTTTAGATTTTCATAGAAATTATTACCCAGTACCTCTAATCCAGAACCACATTTATGTGTAGTATCTAGACAAGGATGTAATATCCTAGAAACCACTCACACTATTATTTATTACAATTCTCTGACAATTTCTTTTACATCCACTCGTCATTTGACTTAACCTTAATGATGTCATTAGTATATTAAGTAATTTATTCTCATTATATTTTAAAATGTATAAAAAATAATTTACTCTAATATAAATATTAGAGACCCATGATTTTTATATATAAATATTACAATATTTTCACTGAATATTCATTAAATTACACAAACACATTTATGAAAATCATAATGATTTATTTCTGTTTGAAACAAGGTTAACAATATATTTTTTCTGATTGATATTAAATGAATCCTAGAAATATTATCCAATTTATAAATCATTAAAGACCTAACCTACATAAAACCATTCATCGTATCCTTGAGAAAAGAAATATATGAATGGGTGATCTGAGATTTTTAGTAATATTAACCTAGTGAAAATACCTGAACATTATGTGGTCATAGAATAATGAGAATGCGAGAATAAAATATGAAAACAATACCTTCCATATCAAATATAAAAATCTTGATTCATGTCATAAACATTATAAGTTCATAGGACACCAATCATATTAAAATAAAATAACATGAGACATAAGAGAATACATTTCTATAAAACAAATAATTATGGAATATGTATAATCATATAAACACATTTACATATTAGTCAATTTTCAATATTAATTCTATTTTAATTTAATTGGTTCACTCTCCAAACCATAACATTAGTCGAGGTTCACTCCCATTACCATCATAGAGGAAAAAGTAATTTACTGAACTTATTTTACTCCCCTTTCTTATCTTGTCAATGTCATTAGACCAAAATTATTACCCATTGTATTTTAAAGATTTATAGGCACTACCATAATATTTATGTTGGAAACAATATCACAAAAAATTAATCATATCATAAAACATGAAATAAAATTGTTTTCATAGATATTCCCTCATAATATATGATTTTTAAAAGGGACGTGTTTCATAAATATTTAATCATGTCAATATCATTTATCCCATGAAGAGAAGTAGGTTTCATAATCATTTTATCATGATATAACATGGGGATTAGAAATGTTTTTCATTAAAATAATTGTATCATAAACATAAACTATTAGTAGAAATAATTAGAATTTAATACTCTGATATAATAGCTAGTAAATCGTAAATAACAAAAATGGTTTTCAAACTAGTTTAAAAATTAATTTTAATGATCAATGAGATCATTTAATGAAGAAAATAACTTTTCATTGAAAATAACATTTAAAAATAAATGTTTTAAAAAATATTTCTGAAATCATTTTCATTTAAAATATCTCTTAAAAACATGTATATGTATATATAAATAATATTTATCAAATTCATTGATGTAACATTTGTTTCCACATTGAAAAATAATTTTTTAATAATTAAAAAACATGTTCATAGAAAATACCCATGATAAATAATAAATGAATCTTTAAAAAAATCATTTAAAATATTTATTTAGGAAAATATCATTTCCTCAGTGATTTTGGATAAATATAAAAAATATGAATTTTTTTTATTTTGAATTAAACTTCAAAACATATGATGGTGTCTTCAAATAAATTATTTTTCATGGTGGTAATAAATTCCATTAATTAAATACACATTAACATCGAAATTTCATTCACATTTTTGACCAAATCCAAACAAGAAATGTTTTAAAAGAGACATGAAGATTACTTTAAAATGATTTCATTCACATTTCAAAAATAGTTTAAAAACCATTATAAATTCATTTGAAGAATTTCAACTAAATTTTGTAATTTATTTTAGAAAAAATAGATTGAAAAAAACAATTTTTTAGTGACTAAAGTGTGAAATAATCTTGATTTTTATTAAAAATAGTCTTGTGAAAACATCTGAATATAAATAGAGGAAATTAAAGGAAATTTATTTCTCATGAATTAACCATAGTATAATAAATGCAATTATATTTCATGTGATATTTCTTATAGGATTTCATCATAGGAAGAATGATCATAAACAATCTTGGTAAATGATGAGACTATTACATATTTTTCTTACAACAATGGAAATATTGAATCATAATCCCCATGAATGAATATACCTAAATAAAACTGATAATATCATGAAAATAATTATATTAATTATATAAAATGTTAATGGGTTATTATATACACCTCCTAGAATAAGATAGGTGTATACTATAACTTCTGTCCCAAACAAGGCAATTTGAGACAAAAAAATCTAATTCCACATTTGTATCATTTGAATAATAAACCCTATTAATAGGATACCCAAAAAAATTTATATAGATAACCATAATATTAATTATCATAGTCATAATATATATTCAGAGGGAATTATACATAAGAATAAAAGAAACTAATGGTGAATAAGGATTTTGTCTCACAAAAAATAAATATAAGAGGGAAATCCCTTACATCATTAGTATTATTTTGAAATATAATCCCCAATAAATTATAACATAAAATGAAAAAATAAATATAATTAATATATAAAATTTAAAAGTTGTAATATATAAACAACAAATAAATGATCTATAAATTTTCATATGTATCCCAAAAATATAAGAGAGAGTAGAAATCATTCACCTTAAGTCTCACCTCATATAATACACATTTGAGCATTATGTATAAATAAATATGTCTACTATAAATTCATTATTGAACCGTACAAACATATATATATATATATATATATATATATATTAAATCTAATATTATTTACATATAACTTTATATAACCTAATTGTATTTAAATCCATGTTAAATTTACGCATTATGGAATAACTATATTGTTTTTCATGTTTGATTTGATGTCTTTTGGGACCTCTTACTTATACCATGGTTACATAATAAATAGAGTTTTTTTAAAATTATCTAAATATATTATATATTTTTTATATAGTTTTTAGAGCATCCAATATGATTTAGAGATTTAAAATAAAATATGTTTCTCAAGAGTATAGTTGGTCATGCATACAAATGAATGATGTTATCATTTTCTCTCCAGTTTTTTAAAAAATAAAGATAAATAAAATATATATAGTTTATAGTTTTTTTATATCAAATATATCTCATATTTTAATTAAACCCATTTTATTTACCTTCTATGTAAATTGTTAATGATTCATATCACTTCGTGTAGTGGTAGTCTGTCACACAGAAGAGCGATGTTATGATATTCCAAAAGAATGGAATTTATAAGGAAATATGAGATATAATAATTTCAGTATTATAATTATTCCATTTATATAATTTATTATCATTTAAAACATAATAATATCTAACCATGATAGGTGATGATTGAAAACAAATAAAATCAGTTCGAGAGGTAATAGTTCTCCAAACCCAGAAATGATGATTTTATATCCCATTTAACGAAAGATGATATGGTTTCAGTTCATTAACATGAGAAAAAAATATAAAAAAATGGAATAAAATAAGAATATTATATCAGAATAGTATTATAATAATTTAAACAGGTGGTGTAAGAAAAAAAGATCAGTTATGGGTGTTACCTTTTCTTTAGACAACTTCTTTTGGTTTTAACCGAAAGGAATCATAGGCTAGATTTTGGACCAAACTAAAGAGTCCAATGTTGAACGATTCCATCAGGGAATTAATTTTTTTATGGAATGGATGGATTTTAATTGTTTGAAGAAGAGTGGAGAGGTGTTTTATAATTGATGTGAGAGGCACACTAATATTTTTTGAATTGTAAATGGTTTAACCACATTTTTCAAATTCCAAAAGGATATAAAATATTCAATTATAGTAACTAGAAGATATTAGTATGAAATATGGATATCTAATGAGGTTTTTAAAAATTTTGATGTAATTTTATTCCTCATCATCAATTATTAACCCTTGATAAAGCCACTATCACCCTAAAAAAAGTAAATAAATTTTCACTGTTTTAACTATTAGTTTTTATAATAAATTATGATGAGATTAATAGATAATATAAATTATTATGATTCCAAATATGGAATCAAATTTTCAAAATTCCTTCATCATAAGTGGATAATATAATTCAAAAATAAACATGTATAATTAATGAGAATGATTTTTTCAAAAATAAAAAAACATCTAATGATTAAATTGTTTTGATAAAAAAATTAATATTTAAATGATATTAATGATCTAAAATAGATTAATTAATATATAATTGAGCTAATTATAATTTTTAAACCAGTTCAAATAAAAAAATATCCTTATAAATTCATTAATGAAAAATGCATTGTATAAAACCATTATTTTAGTGAATATTTTTATAAAATTCTCAAAATTTCACTCCAAGATATTTATTGAATGATGAATTAAATATGAATATTATTTTTAAAATTAAATTTTATATAATTTTTAATCATAAATTTAATTTAAAAATAACATACATGACGAAAAAGTTGGTTGTCAAGAGGTGTTTTTTTTAAACACTAGGTGATTTCATATAAACTCTATAAATTTATTAATAATCATTATATGTCCCTCAATTAAAATGTATTTTTATAAAATATATTAATATAAATTATAATATATCTCAATAGGGATTATTTTAATAAATTAATATGGATAATAATAGGGTACTATAAAATAGTTTTGAGAGGAATTCTATTTTTTAACTCAAAATTAATCTTATACTAAAATTAAATATAAGGTTGATTAAAATTTAATTAAGTGGATTAAATATTAGTAAATGAAACTTATGTCAATTTAAAACATAATTGATAATTTAAATTATTAAATTAATTTATATAAAAAGCGTATTTTACTAATGTCAGTATTTTCTAACTATTTATTGAGAAATTATCATTTTCTATAAAAGACCAAAATTTCATTATTATTTGATGTCATTATTATGATTTCAAAAATAATATTCCCTATGTAATTTTTTCTTTAAATTCCCCAAAAATTAATTATAATGTTTTCAAATAAAAAGGTAAGAGAAATCATTTTCGATGAAATTTATTTTTATGAATATAATTACATTACTAAAAATCCAATGATTATTTATTGTGAATTAATAAATTCATATATATTTATTAATAAATTTTTTATATATTTAATAAATTATTTAATACTATTCATACAACCTATTTAATGGTTACATTTTCACGGTCATATTTAACATAATATTTTTCAAGGTTCATTAAAGCTCATTATTTTATGTCATGCATGATAATAAAGAAACATATTATTTTGTGTAACTATTGAAAAATCAGGGTTCCATATTACTAAATAAATCAAATTTTCTTAATTAATATAAGAAAAATATTTAATAAAATCTTGATATTTTACATGTACTAAAATCAGATGTAGCACTGCTAGATTAGGATATTTCATAAGATGGGTATCTAGTAGAAATAATTGACCATAGGGATAATGTTCTACATAATAAGACTACTCAATAAGAATTAGTGATTTAGAAGAATTATAAACTCTGAAAATACATGGGAACCTGATAATGTGATGTTGAAATTACATCCCCATTTGTTTCGATCAGAGTGGTATAATTTTGATGATGAAATTATTTTTAATTGTGGTATAATAAATCATTACATGAATATAGATGTATTTATGTTTAAATTTAATTTATTTATTCAATATCTTGTCTTACAAGCATCCTCTAATTGACATGAACATAAAATATTAAACCATCATATCCTTTGTGTAAAATTTGACGGTATGAATAGTAGAAAAACATATTATTAAAATATTTATAATTTCATTAATTGGTGAAAATTTATTTATTAATTTAAAATAAATATGTACACATTGTTTATAAATGTAACTTTATTATTAAATTATATATTATTCTTAAAAATTATTCATATGAAAAATTTTCTCATCAAAAATATATATAATTTTGACTATTTTTTAAATTTTATAATATTAAATTAATATGAATTTTTAAATTATAATTTGAATATTAATATACGGTAATGTTTTATAATTTTTAAGAAAAACTATTTCTTTTGAGAATATAGAAAAATATCAATTTTTTGTAAAAACTAACATTTCATTTGAATTAAAATTTCAATTATATTTTTAATATAATTATGAATAATCATAACTATAATTTAATTATTAATAATATTATTAATTTCATAAGTGTATTCATTGTACTTTATTTTTTTATAATTTTTTTGGGCATAAAAACACATTTATCTAAATACATACATTACAGACGCAATGTGTTATTATATTAATAAATGAGATTAATATAAATTTTTAAATGGTTTAAATTATATTTATACATTTTATATTCCATATTATATTTTACCATTAATTTAATGGTTTTTTCATGCAATGGAATTAATATGAATTATGTTTGATGGATAAAAATAATTTTTGCAAAATTGGTTTTCATTATGGTTTGCAAACATTGTTAAATAACTATCGGAAGATTCATAAATATAATATATGAAATTTATTTCCCGATTTATAGTCAATAAAATTTATATAATCTAATAGGGTGGTCTAAATTATTAGTAATAGAGAATTCTAAAAACTCTAAATAATAATCATAGAAAAGGTTAAAAAGAGTTTTCTGGGGTTCTTAATTAAGAGATAAGTGTACGATTTCCACACAAGATTTTGTAATTATTATTTATTGATTATATACCTCCAATTTAATACGATAAATTATATTCATATTAAATTTGGAGCAACTTTCTATTGATAGAGACCTTTTATCATGTAATGCATTTAATAAATTCAAACATTGTTCATCCCCTCACATATAAATGGGTTCTTTTTAGTTACATTATTCAAGAAATACAAGCCTTATATTCCAACCATTACCTACCCAATTAACATTTTTTTATTATTCCATTAATCCTTGTTCTTCCAAAAATCGATTAAGAACAACCCATCAAATAAGTATGGTGTAATCCAATGAAGAAGTGTAAATCTTAACGATGATCATTAAATTAAATTTTAATTTATTCCATAAATAACACAATTTTCCCACAAAAAATCATTTCAAAATTATCATCAATATAAATAGACCCTATTCTTATTATGGAAGGTAAATATATCTCTTATTCTCTATCAAATAATATATAAATGCAAATATATATATATATATGGACTACCACATCTGGGTAACTATATTATTAATTTTCCACCTCCATATTTCATGGATTGTTCTTATGATGAGGTCAATGTTTATATATGTTATATATTGAATAATTATTTTAAATTAACTAATATATTATATAATTCTTATTTATATTCTATATATTAGAAAATGATAACATTGCTCGTTTATATGTGAGGATAACCACCTCGAAGAAGCAAGTTGAATCAGTTTTTTTATTTATATTTACAAGAATTAAAATATGGGATATACCTAATATATATATATTATCTAATAATTAATATATAAATATTGATTAATATTTAACATTCATTCATTCCTTAAAATGAATAATAGAGTCGTCACTCCTGTATTGGTGGAGATTATCATCTTCACCTAATGATGTAATTCATTTTTTATTATGTTTTTACATCAATATATATATATATATAATGAATCTATATTATATTTATATCATTATTTATATTCTATATATTAATTTACCCTAATAAATATGGAAATTCTTAAAAATTTAAGCCAAAACATACAAGAAACACTAAGCAGTTAACATCCAAAATAATGATAATAATGAAATATTGTTAATGTATGCGTGATATGATATTCTAATTAAACTAAGTGTGAGGATATTGGTATTAATATGAGTTTATTATGGATTTACAATAAATTTATCTTTTTTATACTTGTTATTGGAGTTCTTACAATGAAATAGGATCTTGTGGTAATGGTTTTATGCTACAATGTCATTTTTATGGAGAATATTTATACATAAATTCTCCAATGATAAATTTTTTTTCTATATATCACCAAAATAATATATAATATTAATAATGGAATCATATATTTTAGATTTTAGTTTTTCCTTAAATTTTATTATTATTATGTACTCAATAGAAAAAAAGATGTTTATATAGAATGTCGATATTTTTTCTCCATTCATGATGGAACATATTTTTCAAGGTTTGTATTTCATTTATTAAATTATTTAGATTTTTTATTCTATTTTATTTATAGATTCTTTATTTGGACAACTTTTCAATTAAATTACTTTCGGTTTCAAATGTAACCTTATTATTATTTTCCAAACATGAAACTTCTAAATTTTTATTGGTAATAAATAATAACTTTTTGTGTTTAAAAATATCACAAGAATGGATTTCCCCATAATCCTAAATACTCTTTTCATTAAATATTTTTTTATTTTATTTCATTTTTTCTTTGAAATTAATTTCATTTGTTAATATTTTGGGAATTTTAGACTCTTAATTTGTAATTTTGATTAAAATGTCTTATATTATTAAATAAATGTTCTATAGATCATTTAATGTTATTTTATTCTATAGTATCATCATATTAATTTTTTCAAATTTAATGGGGATATAATATAATTATAATATATTTATTCATTCTTTGGATGGGTTTTTATTTTTATGGTATGTTTTTTTAGAACCCAAATTCTTTCTATGAGTTTTGATGTGATGATATGATTAATGTTTTTATGATCTTATGACACACAAATATATGGTTATCCTTATGTGATTGATGTGATCAAAATTATATGTCCCTCCAATGGATTCGATAATATTATATATCTCAAAAGATAATAAGGACTTCAATGAGGTGTTATCCTCATTCAGTAATAGAAATTTAAAAAAATAGTATTGGAAATGAATATTGACAAAGGTAATGATGATATAGGGATTTAACGCAGTTCACTTTGATTGTATTAGAAGTGATATTGGACTAAGGAAATATTTTTCTAAAATTATGTGCATTGAAAAATATTATTTCATAATATTATGCTAATTTCACATGGATACTGATTAATTATTGATTATTCCACATTCAAATGTCAAATTTATTTATTTGATAACATATTATTCCTTGTTTAATGAGTATAATATTTGAATTGATAAGTATAATATTCAATGATATTATTTTTTTATGAAATCCTTATACACATCTTTTGACCACTTAATATCACTAATCGATATATCTTATGTTTACAATTACTAAGAATATGGGGCCACCTTTTTTATTTTTCCCTACCCATGGTTGTAGATATTTTTTCGTATGTTATTTCATAGAATTGGTCTAGTCATGATGAATATTTTGGTAAATGATTTAGATACTTTATCTACATATTATTTATATATAAGAATTTCTAAATACATTAAACCTTTTATTATTCAGGTGTGAAGTGAAATGTTATATAAAGGATATTTCCACTAATAATATGCATAATTTTTATATGAAAACTATGGGTTGCTATATAATGAATGGGGACATATAGTGTGTCCAATCCAAACATTATAACATTAGTGAACTATATTGTATTTAGTATATTGGAAAAACACATTTATATTCTCCTATGACTAGTACAATTATGTTAGAACTAGGATAAAATTTATAATTATCTAGAAGGTTTTAATTTCAGTTCATACATTGAAATGGGAAAGAGAGAGTATTGATTTTTTTTAACATTGAGAAATAATCAATATAGTATTTGTTTAATTCTATAATTCCTTAATTCACCTACAACAATAGGGTATTTATCATAATGAGTACAACATAGAATGTTAATTTAAATGTTTATAATTATGTGGTATTGAAAATCTATATATAAATATTACTTAAGAAACAGATCATAATCCTACTATTTTATAACATTGTATAAGCCTCCATGCCAGTGGAACTATGACATAATGTCATATATCTAACAACAAATACATATAAACTATATTCAACAACATAATATACATTAATAAAATTCATTTCAAATTGAGGTCAAGATATATTAAAAAAATATCTTATGTAATAATTATAGTAATGAAATATAAGGCTTCTCAATTTATAGGAATATACTTTACATTTTAGAATAATTAATACATTTAATTAATGTATATTAACAATTTTTAACAATAAAAAAATGGGAAAAATGTTTAGTAAATATATATTTCATATTTTTAAATTTAATATAATAATAATTAATAATTAATAATGGTATACAATTATAAACAATTATAATTTTACCTTGTTCATTTTATAAAATCAATTATTTTGAATATAAATATATCATATTAAATTAATTGAATAAAATTTTAATATTGTTCATTATATGAAGAATGATATGAAGTATATGATAATAATTTACAAAAACATGAAAATATTTTAATCAAGTAAAATTAATAAATTTTTCACAATCAAAGATGTTAACACATTAATTTTTTTGTTATTAAGTAATTTATATACTATTTATTAATTTCACTTTAAGATTGTTAAATAGACATGTCATTTTTAATCATGAAAAATAAAATATAACACTATTTTAATGTTAAATTGAAATTAAATTTTAATTTTATTAATTATTTATTTATGAATTATTCATAAGAATATATTTATTTAATAAGAAACCCTTTATAATAAATTAAATTATAGAAAACATTATAAAATAAAAAATATTCCCAATGTATATTTTCACTATTATTTATTACAACTTTATAATTAATTAATTAAATCTAAAAATAAATATAAATTATAGATAAATATTTTCATACTTAATGTATCATAAGATTCATATGTAATATAATGATATGATAGATAAGGAAAAAATGTATTTGTTTTTAAACATAATTGATGATTAAAAATCATAATTTAAAAGTTGATATTTCAATGGTGTGCTATCATATTTATTTTCCCATTATATTCAATGTCACCATATATGATATCTCAATTCGTATTTTATATTATATATAAATATCATAAGAAGGATATGATACTTTATCATCAAAAATGATAATCATCTATCACAATCTATTTCACCTTCATAGAATATGATATAAATAGAGGCACTCAATGGATTTAACTTTTCTAATGGAATACAATATCATATATCTTATATCACATGTTTATATATAGAAACTATTAAAAACCCCATTCAAAAACTTCATAAAAACTATCATATTTTTTGATAGAGTAACTCAATGGATATATCTTATATCTTATGTTTTGATATAGAAACTATCATATTTTTTGATTTATGATATAAAAAACTTCATTCCCTACATGATTTCATAATCCTAAACTCATGGGATATCTCTAATATGATTCCTATAATTCAAGGAGGTCTATAACCAGAAAATAGTATAAATATATGTGGTTAAAATATAAATCCTATTATCTCAATGTTATGAAATTTGATCCATTCCCAATATATAAATGAACTATTTTATAAATCTTATGTATCTTAGAAAATATATCTACTATATATTTTTATAACCTTTAAAAACCATTAAATGATATTGTCATTTCCCCCATAAATAAGAGTAAAATGATGTACCACATTTAAATGTTTTCATAAATAAAATCGATCACAATACATGTATGTGGCATCATCCATGAGTAAAATAATGACATTTCTTATTCATTGATATTTTGTAGGAGAAGTGGGAATCTTGTTAAGGGGTATGAGTAAAGAATTGTGTAATATATCATACACTACCATTACATGGCAGTGAGAAATTGTAGTCCATTGAGAGAACTCCATAATATTTCATACATTATCAATTTATTTTATAATTCAGGATTTAATATCATTTTTTGTTCATATATCACATGCATGAATACAAAAAACACTATCATGTTATGGATTATATAATAGTTATCTAACAATATCTTATGTAGATGTTTTACACTGAAATGTTAACTCTTAATTACTCAACCACACATATATGTTTTATAGACTTTCCATATGAATCATAGGATTTTATTTATTTAATAGTTTTGGAATTTAATAATATTAAATTCCCCTTAAGAAACACCCAACCATAGGTTATGATTTTATAATTTTGTATGAAGGTAGTTCCAGGGAATATTATTTGTACCATATGATTTCATATAAATTATTTTATCAGAAGTAGACATGATTCTATTGGAGGTAGTATCCCAAATTGACTTTTATTGTTAAATAAAATTATATAAAACAAAAACCTGAGTTATATATATATATATATATCCTTTATAAAAAAAGATTCCATATTTTACTCCTTTAGCCACCACTATAGAAACCTGATTAATTTTCCACAGTCCACTCATAAAATATGAATAGAAACTTGAAACACCCCTTAATGAAATAGATATTTTTCTCTATATGTTTGATATGTTCTTCACCCCATGTATCTCTAATATTTGGTTGCCCCTTGTTTTTACATTCAAATAACCATTTCTACTATTATTAAGTGTTTCATCATCTAACAGACGTACCATTATTTGTCTAATGGAAGCATAATTTAATATGATATCAATATCAAATGATGAGTAAAATAAATCCAAAAAATTATTGATCAATGACACAATGGATTTATTACACATGTTAAATATATTTATTTCTTCTTAGGTAGTGTTTAATTCAAAAGAAAATAAAAAATAATGATTTTTATAATATAATATCTAGTCCCTAAAATCTTTCATATATTCCCCTTATTCCCACATTTTCAATATGTGGTTTTGGGAATATATAACAACCCATGTATGTTTTGTTCCTCTTACCAACAAAATTGTATCTTATTTGTTTTCTACTAGAATATTGACTAACATAACCATTTAAAGATATACTAATATCACCTAGGACATTCATATTCATGATAGACTCATTTTAAACCTAATATTTGATCATGTCAAATAAAAATCCATTCATTATATTAGAGTAAATAATGATAAAAACAATTAAATCCAATTATTCTGAAAGTGATGATAGTGGAATTAAATCATACTATAAATAATTGAACTCCACCTTCATGGACTTTAAATGGATCCAATTCATGTTTAAGTTAATGACATTACTAGAATCCATACTTATAACATTTTATTGCAGAAGAGTCACCAAAATCTAAAAAAAATCATCCAAGTAATATTTTCAAACATGTTTCTAAGATATTATATATTTTCTATAGTTATATTACCCTACCATTTGTTAATGTCTTTATTCCAAATAAATACTATCTGAACCACTCCATGTTATTTTCAGATGATTCCATCACTCAATACATTTTTTTCTACTAATTTTAAAATAATTAATATACGACCAATATCATTTTGATATTGGTAATATTCAAGCATTATTATACATATTTATAATTATATAAAATTGAACATCTCAGTTTGTATATTTTATTCTTCCAATTCAACTGATTTTAAATTTTAATGATCCAAATAAAATGAATAATTTTTATGAAATGAACCTTCATATGTTTTCAACCAATCTATTGAAATAATTTTTATGTTATGAACACAACTTCATGATACCTTTCGCTAATGTCAAATTTGGAACACATATAAAACATTAAGTGTTAGAAAACACATAGTTTTTAATCTTCAAATGATGGAACTGTGATCCATTTTCATAAGAAAAATATCAGTTATATCCAATAAAAATTATGAAAAATAAATAAAATAATGCATGAAAACACTCACATATAACATGAAATAATATAAATGGTTTAAATTCATTAAAACATATTCCCTTTCTTTAACACAAACATTTTTTATCATGATTTATGATAAAATATAATGATTAAAAGTTTTCCAACTGAATTTGAAGTAAATGTACCCAACCACCTCTAAATAGATGTTTCTCACTATCCCTATGATATAAGAGGTCAATCTTCCTACCCATTCACATGATACGGTAATCCTTCCATCTATTAAAGGACACCTATTCACACACCACCTCTATTTTTGAATTCTAAAAACTAGTACAATATAACTAAAAAACCATATGCATCCCACATGAAGAGTATTATATATACATTGAAAACTAAAAATAAAAAACATATATATGTTCTTTAGATCTATATATATAATATAATTATAACCTACCACATTTCATCATACATATACAAAATTAATTTCTACTAGCTTTAAATTATTCATCTACTATATCACTTTCATTCATTTCTCTCTAGTTCTGCTACACATAACAAATTTTTATAAAACTATTATATTTCAAAAATCACACCATATATATGATATTAAATATTAGAAAGTAATAAATATTAGAAGAAACCTATATGGTTTTTAAATCTTCAAATATATAAGAATAATAAATAACCAACAAACCAAGATAATCTCATAACATCCCATATATGAAATCTAGATACTTTTAAAAATATAATGATTAAATTCCAATAGGTATGAAATAATATATATAACACTCCACACTTATGATAATTAAAAAACAAATCCCTCAATCATTTATTTATACTCAATAAATACTGTTTTTCTTTTAGCCATAATGGTTTTTTGGAGAGTTGAAAAAACACATCTGATGTGTTCTCTAATGGTAGTACCCAATGAAACCAGAAACCCACTAAATTATACATCATAAAAATTCAGTCTAATATAACTTGTTATCAGAAGAAATTATCTACCATTAATATGTTGTTACTCCCACTACAATACATCCACCCTTATACCCTATTGATTTTAGGTATTTAAATTGTCAAGTTTACTAACACCATTTCCAATAATTATTTTTGAAAACTGAATTAATTTAAGTTATTTCATAGAAACTTGGTAATTATACATGAATAATAAAATTAAAATATATCATGTATTTGAGAACACAAATAGAACACCTGGATAACATCTAAACAAGCTCGACAATACCATGAAAATATCCCTTCTAGTTGTACAAAACTGCATGAACATAATAGAATTCAAACACAACATTGTCAACATATTCTTATATTGAAAAACACTACAGGGGGTGTGTCTTAACATTAATAATTGTATACTATAATAAATACATCTTAGATGAAATTAAATTTCTATATAAATTCTAGCATAATTGGAATCTCTTAGTAGAAATATCTACACATCGAAGTGATTTCCACATAAGAGTGAATGTGTTCAATATATTAATGAATAAATAACTATAACACAATTGGATGGATTAATATAAATACATATTTTATGGATATATAATTTTAATATTTCATTCATTACACCATGAATTCAATTTCTGCACACACCAAATGCTCATATCTTTATTTATAATATTTTTAACCCATGAATTTTTCATTCCCAGTTGAGGATTTGTTGTAGGCCGTTAATTGGAATTATTCCATATCCGTGGATACTTTCATAACATTTTAGAAAAATCATTTATAATGAAATAATGAATACCATAATTTAATATATATATATATCGAACAATCCAAATAGAACACCAAATAAAACATGTTACTATCTAAATTTTTTATTATGAATCCTAGAATGTAGATAATCATGTTCATCAAAAATTCTACACATAAAAAGTAATGATATTGTAATAGGAACCAAAAATTGTTAACTAAAATATCTACAAAAACACCCAAATAATTTGAAACAAAATCCCCCATCAACTTTAAGCCTTCACAAACTATCCCATCTAATGTAGTGTGGTTTTTTTCTATCAACATACTATCGCCATTAAAATTATAGAATAATATACTGAACTTATGGAAAACAAAATCAATGACTTTCAATAAATACGTATCAATATATTGTAAAAATAGAAAAAAAAAATCAATATAACATCCCTACTATCCTGAGACATGTTCATCCCATAAAAAATGTATTTTCTTTTAAATCTATCTAATATAGATTCATAAATCAAAATTTATGAATGGAAAAAAATTACGATGAACCATGGATTTGGTTTGTTTTTCTATATGATTAATCCTAAATCATGTATTTCATATTTGCTACCCTTTAACATTTCCATGATGAAAGTCATTTCATATTTATGGAATCCACCTTTTAAAACAAAAGAAAATGTCATAGTTGTCAATAATCATGGATATTGGTGGGTACTATAGTGATGTATGTCATGAAAATAAGAGGTTGTGATATAAAACTTAAAATGGGATAATTTTAGTACCTCATGTAACATCCCAAACCCAGATTCCACCAAAAAGTTCTCTGAGACCAGTTGGCCACATGGCCTCAATTGCATCTCCCCAAACACAAGAGGCTTCCAACTAGTAGTGAGGGACTAAGCGTGATGGTGGAAATACTATGATATCATTAGCATAATGTAACACAATGTAAAAATAATAGTATTCCAATAGGGGATGTTGTAATACCCTAAATAAGAAGTTCATTGTGGAAGATTGAAAATATAAATTAACAGAATTCACATCATACAAATGAATATTCGAGATGTTACATGTTCTATAAAATGGCCAAAATAGGTTACATCACAGTTATATACAATAAAAGTACCAAAAGTTAAAAAAGTCCAAAAACAATATCATAAGCACCTTATGCTTTAACCTGGCCCCATTCTCTCAATCTCATAAGCATTATAACAAGTACATGAAGGAGGGTGATTCCCCTATAGACAACTATAAAAAAATAATCTATTTGGGTTCAAATCATGACGAAAACATGGTGTGATACTAAATCTCATAATCCAAGCACCCAAGATCATTTCCAATCAGTTACTGAATATATATATATATAAGGTAGTGTGCATTAATTAATCCAGTAATCTAGGTAGTACTCAAAAGTAATAAACCTAAAAGCACTGATTTCCATTTACATTTCATGTCATTATCCATTTACAATTAAATTACATTAAATTTTTAATTCTAGAGATCCATCATAAGACCAACATCCCCCATGTAACAGTAAGTACACAAGATTCCTCAGAAGGCTATCTAAAAAAATATGTGGAGACCGGATCCAGTCATGTTCTTTGTCTTGGAAGAGAAATCATATTTTATTCCAATTAAATAGTTAAATTATAACCTTGTTGTGACTGTGACATTCCTAATTCAGAATTCAAGTACCACTCATGGTAAAATTTCAACGAACACCCTATAATTCCCTCTTGGTGAACCACATAGGAACCCGGTATCACTATAGGTGTGGAATAAGTCTATGTCAACTGAACCCATCCTTCTCGGTCCTATAGAAATGCCCCATGTATCACTCATGACATATAGTCATTGCCTCTTGATACAATTAATGGAATCCCACAATGGATCCATTATTCATTGTACATTAATGTACTACCTCTATGAGAATTTCCAATTCATCCCTCAATGTATCCATTTATCACTCATGGCATAATAATATTTGACCATTCAGCTTATCCCTTGCATTCTAATATGAATCTATGATTCACTCTAGATATAAAGGTACAATAGTCATTTGAACTCATAAGACATTGCTTTTAATTTACTCACATGGGAACATTTATCAAAACAATAATCACATAAAAATTATATTATTACATGTCTTTAACATCAATCAGCTCATGTGTAAAGGTCAACATATATAGAGTATCAGTCCAAACATGCTTAAAATGTAATGGAATACTCAAGTCAAGGAAGAATTCAACCATCCCATTCCATAAATCGGTTCAAATTCCATATAACATCATAGAAATTCCACTAATAAACAATTTAATTTTTAAAATCCATTAAAAGTGTAATAATGGCATGCCTCATAGGCATTTTATTCCAATCGACCATAAACGATCATCTAAGAGAACTCACTGATGGGGGGTGGGGGGCTTAATCGGGGTATAAAACCTAATACATGCATCAAAACTCCAATTCCATTACCTATAAAATAATAGGAAACAACAGGGTTCAAATATAATTCACGGTGACACCCTAAAAATGGGTATGTTGTAATCCTGCATATATAAACTGCTCGACAATTAGCCAAAGTCATTAGACCACCTACCTTAGCATTGTTCTACATAGCTCATATAATATCAAGATATATTTTTTCCTAGTTTCAGATAAATATTAGTAATGTATAAAGAACAATATATTAGGGTATATAATCCAAAATATATATAGCGATGTCAAATCCTTGAAGAATTGAGAAATGCAAAAATGGAATCGAGGAATTACCATTGTAGATCCAAAAAGACGAACTATGTTCAAATAAGATATTGGATGGTAGAGGAATCAAAAAAATGAAAAATAGGCTTGAAATAGAGATTTTCCCATACATTTGGAGAAAACCCAAAAAAGGATAATAGAGGATTTTTATTTTAAAATTAAAATAATAAAAATCCTACACAACAGGTATCATACATTTTATCCGCACTTATTGAAAAACTACGTTGAAAGTGTAAAAGGGTTTTGTAATTTTTAGTAATAGCGCATGGTTACCCTGAATGGTTTTCAAAAATTGTTTGGTAACTATGATCAAGCCTCTTCCAATGTATGCTAAAATTGGAGAGCATTTCCATGACCATGATACCCAACCCACACAGTTTTCACTAGATGTGTAACCTCCACTTTTCACCCAGAAATCAAGTTTCACACTCCAGACCAACCCTATACACCCCACACACCTTCCTAACCCAAATGAGAATTCATAATTGGATATATTTATGCAATTAAACTAAAAAATTATGGAAAATAGATGATCCATACCTCAAAGAAGAACTTGGTTCTTACAAAATCCCCCCTTAAAGAAATTATTCCACGAATTCCCCATCCAAGGGTGGTGAAGAAATATCAAAGAACAACTATGGCCACTATTATTGTACATCATCCTCCTTCTCCTTGGTCTCTTCCTACAATCGGTGATGATTTTATATCACATGTAATAATATAATAGACAAGTTGTGAATAACCTTCGGGCTATGATCCAAAATTCATATAGGATTATGCTCAAAGGACGCTTATATCTATAACCCAACCTCCTTGGGGTAAAAAGTGTGAGATGGTTGTGAATAGTAATGTCAAATTTGAGAAAAACAGAAGACATATTGAATATCTTGGTAGGTCTACAGTAATAGCATCGGATAGGCTACTCGCCTGACCCTCTCCAGAATCTCAAATGGCCCGATATATCTCGGTGGAAGATTACCATTTATCCTGATCCTATTATGTATCAACCAAGATAAAACACATAGGAATACATGATACCATACCTCAAGCACTAGAGGTCATGTGTGGCAATCAACATGAGATTCGTTCGAGAAGATGCATTAACCATTAACTTCCGAATCAACTGCACCTATTATGTGGTCTCCCTGACAAGATGTTGACCAAACATAGATGACTCTCATACCTCCATCCAAAACAAAGGTGACCAGGATGACCTATAATATAAATCTTTATATTGTAAAATATGAATAGTATCCTAAAATATATTATAATAGGATAACTCAACCATGGGTATATACTTCTCCCAAGAACCCATGAAATCCAGGATGCTTGCCCAATGAATGTTATTAAGAACCCGAATAGTGTGCTCTAACTATCCATCTAGTTGGGGATGGTAATCTATATTTAGAAGTTCATATATACCTCTCACCCTCTATATCCCTTTCTAGAAATGAGTTTTATATTGGGTGTCCTTATCTGAAATGGAAGATTTCAAGACCCCATGTAGTCATACAATCTCACAGATTTACAACCTCCCAATCTCATCAGCACTGAAGCATTCCATGATCCATAGGAAATATTAAACCATTGCGATCCTATAAAAAACAAACCAAACTACATCCTTACCTAGAGGTGACCTCAGTAAACACGTCACAAAATCTATCATGGTATCCTGAAATCATTCCATTTCCACTCAGAAATGGGTAGCAGTTGTAAAAGCCCAACTATTCACTAGTATTTCACCTTCACCTATTAATAGGTAGAACAAACTATGAAAAAACTAGCTACAATATTTTTCATACCTGGCCACCAATGATGATAATGTAAACCTAGTTATATCATGGTGACAGCAGGATGCACGACACATACAGAGGCATGAAAATACTACATCATCTCCACATGCATTTTGTTATAATCCCTAGCATAACATAATCATATCCTACAGTCCATCTATGTGTAGTTTCTTCAACATACATACTCTTCCATAAAAATAGGGATTCATAATCTGATATGTACCTCATCCTCACTCTGTCCAGTAGGGTAGAGGAAACAGTTAAAGATGATAGAAATGTATGTCCCTGACTATCTTGCACCTCCAAGTGAATCTCGGAGAACAACACCAGAAGCTTCCACTTTCTACTGGCCAACTTCACTGCATGTATTTGAGTCGTAATGGTCAGTGAATTAGCCACTGCATTGTCTTTATCTGACACGCAGGAAAGGTCGAAGTCAAAAGACTCAATATATTCCACCCTCCATCAGTACCTCAGATTCAGATCATGTTGTGTAAATATATACATGAGGCTTTTGTGCTCCTGGAACACCAAAAACCACTCTCCCAATATGTAATGTCTTCAATAGCGCAATACGTGAACAAATGAAGCCAACTAAAGATCATTCATCTGGTAATTCCTTTTTTGTGGTGTCTACTTCCAAGACCTGTAATCAAATACCTTATGTCCATATATAAAAACTTATCCCAATCCAATACCTAATGCATTGTAGTATGTAGTGTAACTCTTTCCTAAATCTAGAAAAATTTGTATCGATGATGATGTCAATCCCCCTTTCAGCTCCGGAAAGGCTGTATTGCATGAATATGACCATAAGTACTTGACACATTTTTTAGTTAATCTCTTAAACAAGGCTTCTAGGGGTGAGAAGTCATGTATGAAATTATTGTAGTAACCATCCATCCCTATGATACTCCACACCTCAATGATGTTTTTGGGAAAATCATTAGATACCACTGCTCTCACCTTCTCTAGGCCGACTTATTCTTTTATCTCCAAGATTATGTGACATAGGAAGTGAATATGATCCCATCATAATTAAAACATTCTTATCTTATCATATAACGGATCCTCTCTCAGTGTATTCAAAATGATCTCATGATGGTTGGTATGGTCATGTCAATTGTGAGAATACACCAATATATCATCCAAGAGGACAATAATAAATGAATCAATGATATGGTTGGAATAATCTGTTCTTCTGTTCTATAAATACTACAGGTGCATTTGGGGGACCTAAAGGAAAAATCATGTACCAATATAGATCATACATTCTTCGAAAGATTGTATAGGGTATGTATAATGATCAAATATACAAATGATGATAACCATATCTAAAATAAATCATTGATAAAATGTATGCTCCTTAGATATGGTCGAATAGAACATAAATATATGGCATGGGATATCTGTTCTTAACCATCAAATAGTTCAATATCGAATAATCCACCCATATCATGAGGCTACCATCCTCCATTTTTTTGAAAGGACTAGTGAACCCCATAGAGAAGTATTGGGTCAAATGAAAACCTTTTACTATAAACCATATAGTTTTCTATTGTGATCTTCAAACTCTATCATAGTTAGCCTGTAAGGAATAATGGATACTAGTGTAGCTCATGGAAATAGCTCGATAAAGGAATCTTCCATTATCACTAGACGTAAACCAAAAAAGTCATCTGGGAAAACATCTCTGAAGTGATCAACTACTAGAGGGAAATACATTTGATGTGTTTGCTGGTCATAAAAATATAAACTCAAAATATGGTATGTCATACTGCCTAACCCATGATGCTTGGGTACATCTCCTCTTGTTTGGACATCCCATTCACATTTTTATAGAAAACATCTGGCTTCTGGTGGCATAAAAATAACCATGTGGTGATACTAATCAACAAAGGCCTAAAAAAATCCAAACATTCTGTCCTATGAATTATTTCAAAACATTTCATCTCAAAGAAAATAGGGATTCCCTAATAAGTGAATCCCACCAACCTCAAGGGGTACTGCCGACAATTATGCACGCCATCCATTTTAATTTATAATGGATTGTATAGTGTCATCATGCCTTCAAAAGTATACAAAAAGAGCGAATGTCTCTCAACAATTGTCAGATAAATGAAGCTATGTACATCCCCGTATATCAAAAATGATAGAATCTAAATTGGAGGCTACTAGAATAGTACATTGGATAGTAAAGGTTCTGGGATCCTGATCATGATGAGATAGTTGGACTGAATAAGTCTGGCCTATACCATGACTTTGTGATACTTCGTAGACATCATGATGTGATCCACCCTACATTCTATAAGAACATAGTGTCTGGAGACCATGGCTATGACCACCACCTCAGTTTGGATAGCATGATGTACTCCAACTCCCTATCTGGTGAGAAGTTAGTGACACTGGTCCTGAACATGGAATCGGTGTAGACCCTCTCTCACTAGCTTCTGGTGGAATATCCATACAAAAACGATGTTTATGGCCCATCTTACTGCATGATAGGCACTCAACAAGATCTTATTGAAACTAGGGCCTTATATTCATCATCCTACCACACCGATAACATCTCTCTTGGTTAATTGAAGATACATTCTGACTGCTAACATCAACACAATGAATCTCCAGATGATGATTCCTTCTTCTGGTTGATACAGTACCAGATCATGGTACTAAACCATCCTTGCATGCCACTCTAGATTCCCTCGGTTTATTTTTTATGATCAGCGCTGGATTCAATCTTCTACATACAACATTCAACCTAAAGAAATTCACCTATATTTGTATTTTAGACCTTATACCATCCTTAAATATTCATGATTTTGATACATAATCACCCATTAGTATAGCTGTGAATCACTAGAGCTCATTAAAACAGGCTGTAAATTCTATAATTGTTGATGCGCCCTGCTCTAGATGAATAAACTCTTCGGATATACCGGCCCTCAACATAATTAGATTGTAGTAATCATATAATATAGTCAGAAAACCGTTCCACCCCATATCCTGATAATACTATTCCTATGTGATATTATCCCACCACCTATTAGAGGAATCATGAAACATGTACAGAGGAAGACGTACCCTCTTCCCACAAGGAATATCTTGATTTTCAAAGATTGAATTCATGGAATCTTTCTATGACATTTCAGCATATGTTATGTCTTACCTGTGAACATGGAATAATTTTTCTTCTAGAACCCTCACGTCATCTATTTCATAGACATGATAGTTTGTAGTATTCAGGAATGGTTTTCATGAAACTCATAAAGAATTCCCACAACTGCACGTCAGTGCCTATGATTAGTATAACAATTTTTGATTCAATTGGCTAGATAAGAGTATCTAATAGTAGACCATGGCATACCGCCCCTAAGGTATTATCATCACCACCCTACTGGAATACAGCTTGAGGTCATCATGGTGGATTGACATTAAAATTCCAAACACATGCCTCGGTTCAAGATAATCACCAGGGTTTACAACTAAAAAGTGCAGATACAAAATAGGAAAGGTTAAAACCTTCCCACAACTGCATATTTATCATGTCACCAATTAGAATGGTAAACCCAATTCCATACCAAATTATGATATAATGTGGGCCAACAATCCTAGTGAATCAAATCTTATAATCCTTATATATCACAATTCAACACAATTAATATTAAATCCACAACTTGGTCTACCAATTTTTGATACAATTGGGCCCATAACCCACATGTCAGAGGATTGAAACCTCTCTCTGATACCACATTGTAACGTCCCGAAACTGAATACCACCAAACAGTGCTCCAAGCCCAGTTGGTGACATGGCCTCAAGCACATCTCCCTATATTCAAGTGGATTCTGACTAGCAGTGGAGGGCTAGGTGTCCGGTTGGGGAGACTATTCCCCCATTACCAGAGTGTAACGCACTAAAAAATAAAAATAGTTCAATAGTGGAAGTAGTAATATCATAAAATATAAATGAAGGAAAAAAGACTGATAATATAAAAAACCATAAGTCACATCATACAAAAGATGATGCTACATGTTATATGTTCTAGAAAACATCCAAAATAGGTAACAATACATTCATATGCAATACATTTAACAAAAGTAAAAAAATACCAAAAAAATATCAGAAGCATCACAATCCTCATCCTAGTCCCATGCTCTCCAACTCCTAAGAAACATATCATTTACTTGTAGGAGAGAACATTCCCTTGTCGACACCTAAAATCATATAATCTACTTGGTTCCAAAATAAGACTCAAATAGTGTTTGAAACTAAATCCCAGTATGTAACCAATCATGGTTCATGCAAATCTATTTGTGAATGTATATATGTATATATAAGGAAGTGTGAAAAAATTAAATCAGTAAGCAAGGTACTTCTCAGTAGTAAACAACGTATAGGTACTGATTTCAATTCACATTTCTTCTCCTTATCCATTTACAATTCAATTACGATTATTTCATAAGTCTTGAAATCTAGCATAAGCCCAACATCCCACATGTAATTGTAAGAACAACAGATGCATAAAAATTCCATCTATGTAAAATAACTAGATACCCAATACAAGATTGTTATTAAGCTTATAAGACGTGTCATAAGTCATTCCAATTAAATATTTAAATTATAACATCATCACATAATTAAAATTCCTATTTTTGAATTCATGTATCACTCTAGTTACAATTTCCATCAACACCCTATAATTCCATCTCAGTGAACCACTCAGGAACATGATATCAATCTAGGTATAGTATAAGTCAATGTCAACTAAGCTCATCTTTTGAGGTCTTATAGGGAATACCCATGTATCACTCAATAGATCCATGATTCACATAAAATTTAAGTACAACCTCTATGAGCCTGTTTGTTAATCCCTCAATGGATCCATATATCACTCATGACATAATCATATTTAACCCCTGAGCCTATCCATGGAATTGTAATCTGAATCCATGATTCACTCTAGGTAGGAGGGTATAATATTCACATGAGCCTATCTATAGCATTCTAAATTTAATCCATGATTCACCCATGGCTATTTACCATTTTTCATTCAAAATTCATTTAACATTTCATTAGGCGTACTAATGACAAAACCCAAAAGCATCTAATATAACATAACACCAAAGGGTGTCTAAAGAAGGGACCAACCTCAAAATTCTTGGCCATTCATTTACTCACATGGTCACATTTTTCATTACTATAATCACATGAAAATTAAACTATTAAATATTTTTAGAGTTATTAAACTCCCTTGGGCAGGCCAACAAATTATGCAAATCATTACAAACATAGTTAACAAGAAATGACATAAACAGGTCATGGGAAAATTCATCCATCCCATACCATAAACCAATTCATATTCCATCTAACCACAAGGAAATTCTATTAATATAAAAATAATTTTTAACACCCCTTAATAGGGATCAATGGTATAACCCATAGGAATCCTAATACAATATACCATAGAAGGTTATATAAGGGAAATCGCCCATGGGGTGGCCATTAATCTAGGTATAAAAACTAATACATGCATCAAAACACTAGTTTCATTAACTAAACAACAATAGAACACAATAGGGTTCAATTATAATTCACGAGGACACCCTAAAAATGGACACATGACACTTCAAAAAATATAAAAATCTCAAAAATTAGATAAAGGTATGAGAACACCTACCTTAGGATCTTCTATGATTTATCATCCATCATCAGGCTTGAATTAATCCTAGTTTTGAGAAATGGGAAAAAAATAAATAGCGGGATATTAGGGCATATGCTCCTAAATCCAAATAGCACATTCGATATCCAGAAGTATCAAGAAAGGCTATAAAATAATCGAGGACTTTCCATTGAAAATCCAAGGTGAAAAATAACATTAAAATCAGTGATTAGATGATGAATGAATAAAAAGACTAATAATAGGCTTGAAAGACAGATTTTACCATAGATGATCCACTTTCCATTTACAGAAACCCCAAAAAAGGTTAATAGAGGATTTTTATTTTAAATTTAAATTTTAAAAATCATACATAGCTGATCTCGCATGTTTTGAAAAACCATGCAGAAACTATACAAGGAATCTTATAAGTCTTTGGAATATCACATGGTTAACCAGCAATATTTGAACAAACAATGTTGTAACCTTTCCCATGCCACTTTAAAAGTATAACAAAATTTTAGATTTTCCAGATAGTAGTTCCACCCTAACCTGCATTGTTTTAACTAACTGCATGACCTCTACTTTTCACATAAACCTCATGTTACAGGATCGAGATCATCCAAAAACACCCTATAATCCTCTATAAAAATAACAAGAAATCATAATAATCGATATTTAAGAAATTAAATTGAGAAATGATGGAAAAAACAAGATATGTACCTCAATGAAGAATCAGGTTCTTACACCTCATTTTCTACTATTACGAAAGGTTTCTAAAAATAGGGAATGCAGTTAGGCCCATGAAATGCATTGGAAATTAATAAAATTCCTCATATATATCCTCAAAATGAGGTGGATTGAAACTCAAAAATCCTTCAAACATTATCATCACATATAAATTTATCAATAATTTAAATTAATATTAATTACCAAATATAGTAATCAATTCCTCATTGATGAAAAAAAAGATAACATTAATTTTTTTTATCATTGAGTCATATTATTGATGGGTATAATACCAGTAGTGGTTATTCACACATGGAAAAAAACCAACAATCATTTCAATATAAATCCACTAGTGAATGAAAGAATGATCTTAATAAAAATGTTACTCCTTATTGATCTATATAGTAATATCTTTATTGGAGAGTGATTATACATTATTTCTCTATATTTGGTAGGATGGTGGAGGATAATAAAAGCATTTGATTGAGTATTTCTAATGGGACTATAAGATTCTATCTTGAATTTGTTATGGGTAACCATTAGAATTTATAGGCTTGGTCTATTATAGAGTGACATATCTCTATATTTTTTTACTTAAGGTTAGTGAATAAATAATTCATCTTGTGCCCTTATTATTCAATTAATACACAGTAAAACATATGTATAAATAATAATAATAATAATATAATTATTATTAACATGTTCTAAACTCACAGATAAATAGATTTTATATTATAGAATAACCAATATAATATTAATTTAAATAATATATAATATACTATTTTTAGTGGAACATTAAAAAATGTCTACCATTAATAGTAAATATTTAATTGATATTTAATATTAAATATTTACATTAATAAATAAATTCCAATGAATTATTCACCAATAAATAAATAAATATTTTTTCGTCAATATATAGAGTGAATAGTTATTACATATTCTTCTAGCATATATTTTTTTGAAAAACATGTGGCTAATTATTTGAAATTAAACAGATATCCATAATTATTTAACAACGCATCAGAATAATATTTACTCAAAACAGTAAAATCATATTGAATTAAACCAAGATTATATTTAACTATAATGTGTGACAACTAGGTCCCATTATAAGTTGAATTAGTTTGAACAACCTAATATAAAAGGTTAGAGTCTATAAATACACCAACGGACCCATGGAGAATGAAAATCATTTCCCAATTGAATACATCTTCATAAAATAATACCCTATGTAATATAATACCATTGTCTCTATATAGAAATAAAATAGGTTGAATCACAAGTTTGATCTCTGTATGTACCTTAATTCTAATTCAATGAATTTCAATATATTAATAAGTTAATATCACACAATGTAAATAGATTTATAATCATGTTCAATTAAATCAATGGTATATATATAATATGGATTGTAAAAATTATTTCATGACATATTCATTAATTCCATATCACTCATGTGGCACAAAAAGTATCATACCTCAACATAAGCATTTCAAATTTCTATTTTTATAGAAAAATTAATATTAATGGACCCTTAAAAAATAATATAAATTCCATGTTTCATTATATATTTCATTAAATATGAATATCAAATGACACTTAAAATCATGTGGAATTATTATGGGTGGATTTGTTCTCATAATATCCACTCTTTGGAATATTATGATAAAACCATATAGTAATTAGAATTAAATTTTTACAAGCCACCCATACCTGTTAGCTGATATCATCTATGTCACATAAGATATTTTCATCTAGCCACTGTGAATGTATTTTAGAACATTATCATCTAAGTTAATGGTTTTTATCATAGTGTGGGAATCCTATGACTATTTTGTGTGATAAGAACCCATAGAAAAATATCACATCAATTTATTATAGAACAATATACATCATGATATAAGATATAAATTAATATTCCAAAAAATATACATATCATGTTAACCCAACATTAATAGTATTTATTTTTACGGAACAATATCTAATAGACTCCCACATTTAGTAGATTCAATTGTTAACTATATTACATGTTAGACAGCAAAGATATTTATTCTTCTAATAAGATATCACTATAACTACTATGAACATATCATAGAATTTAAGGTACGAATAAAATTTAAAAAATGGATTGTGGAATTAATTCATCACATGAATACCATGGGACACCAGAAATAATAAATATATAATATTCCTTATATTATTTTTCTATTACACGTTGGCTCTATATAATTAATTGGATTAAGTAACCATCTATTTAAGAAAGTATATAATGTTCTTTTAGACATCGATTTCTAATTAATTCATTTTATAGAAATTATCCTTAATCAAAATTTACAGTTGATAAATTATTTTTCTTCCATTATTTAACATATCATTCTTTGAATTATGTAGCTTTCTCAATGTATCCGTTTCTATAGCTTATTTTTTTTCAAATTAATATATAATGAAAATTGTGCAAGCTTAAATATATAAATGAATCTTCATAATGTTTATTTTATATTTTCTTTATTTCATGTTTCTATATTTTTTGGACATCAAATATAAACATCTTATATAGAGTTAACTCCAAGGTAGGTGGAATTGAGATCCAATTCGTAATAAAATGATAAATATAACAAGGAAAAGTGGAAATCAAATGGATTTAAGCATTAAAAATATAAATAACTAGTATAGTATATTTTGTACCATTCATGAAACATGAATTTATATTTCATTTTAAATACCACCAACAACATTATATCAACCACTAAAATACAAAATTTATCTTTGTACATGGATTCTATTTTTTAATTCAAATGAACATTTCCTTCATAACTACATTCAAAATAGTAATCCATATAATAGTATTTTTAGGAACCCCTATTTGAGGTAAGTAGACTTTGTTTATTCCATTTTATATTTTTAAAGTGTATGGGATGAGTTGGAAAGAGGTTGGGAGAGTTTGGAATGGTTTTGGATGAGGTTGGAGGCTTTTATATGGGTACACGGTTTGAGCATGGATAAGAAACCGTGCGGGTGCTCTAGGAAACCTTGCAGGGGGAGGAAGTAGGCTTCGTAGGGCATGCGCATGGTTTGAAAAACCTTGTGAGGCAACTGTGCAGACCCTTTCTCTCGAGGCAATAGCATTCGCACGGTTAGTGCACGGTTTGCCAAACCGTGCGGGATAACCGTGCGGCCACATAAAAAATAGTGTTTATGTTCTGGGATCCATCGGACATGACCTAAATCACCCCAATCTTCCTCCCACTCAAGCCTCACTTGGGTGTTTTCGGTTCTCAGCAGTTGGAAGGGCTCTCCCACTCAATTTAGAAGTATTTCGAAGGGGATTCAAGGTGGATTTAAGGTGGTTTCTCCCAAGTAAGTCTCTCCTCTTGGTTTCCTTGCATTTTCCTCTAGATCTACATCCCTCTCTCTCTTGGTTTTCTAGATCTACAGTTTTTGTATGTATATTAATGGTTGTCGTTGCATTGGATGATGATTTTAAGGCTTATTAATGTTAGGGAAGGGAATCTAGAGAGGTTTCGGTGGTGCATTCGCTAGTTTTGAGGTGCATTTTCTTGTGGGTCGATTTCTCAGGATCCCTAAAGGTAGGTGGCTTCTCTCTCGAATCCACATGGTTAGAACTAGTGGTGTATGATTAGATTTAATTTATTTTTCTTGAAATTATTTGTTATTGTTGTTTTAAATTTCATGGAAATCACTTTAGTGATGTTTTGGGGATTTTTTGGGGGAAAATGGGGTTTTATGGTGAAATGATATTGTTGTGGATTTTAAAATAGATATCTTAAAATGGGTTGTTGAGATTGATGTGGGAAAATGGGTGATGGAAATGATTTTCAATAAAGATGTTGTTTTTATTGAAATGTTGTTTGGCATGGAAAATGGTTTTCAATAAATAAACGATTTATTGAAGTGGATTGGTATGGTAGGGAATTGGTTGATTGCTTGTTGTTGAGACCTTGGTGGGTCATATGCTTTTTTATGGCTTGATGGGAATGTTGTGTGGAGGTGGCGAGAACTACCACTATAAAAAGGGTATGGATAGTTGATGAATGGGCCACCATCAAAGGATTGGTGGACCAGAAGAGCCACTAGGTGTGAATGGGTGAACGGGTGGGACAGAAGCTCCATAGTTTGGTTGTTTTGGTTGTTTGTTGTCCATTTCTTTGCATGTTGGAAATTATTATGCTAGTGTGTGAATTATGAAATATCTTGTGGCATGTTTGATGGATTTCCCTTGGTTGCATGGTTTGGGTGTGATGGATTGGTAAGGGCAAGTTTGGCTTATGGAAATGGTTTTACTGGTGATTATTTTATATAATTTTTTTATATAAATGTGGTAATAGTTTTATCCTAGTGGCATGTGTAGGGAAGTTATTTGAGGAAAACCTACATAGTTTTAGTACTAACCTACTACTTTGGCTCATTGGTGTCTTTTCAGATGTTGTGTACCATGATGTGGGAAAAGGTAAGGCATCATATTCATTTAGTGGTGCATCGTGATGTCTGGGTGGATCTTAAATATTGGTGTAGATATATGGTGGTATCATGGAAAGTGGTGCTTTGTTTTTTGGTATTCTGCAAAGTACTCTGATATTGTGTTGTTTGTTTTTGTATTGGGATGTATTTTGGAACATTTGGTTGTCTTTTGGGAATTCATGTTGGAATGTTTTATTGACATGCATCACATAGTGGTGGTTAATGGATTGTTTGGTTGGTTTTGTCTTAAGGGAAAATTGTTCTCCAATTTGATCTTGAACCCCTCATCATTTATTGCCAGCCTATGGCATCTTGGTAACGTCGCTTAAGTCCAAGTAGCCCTCACCGCCTCCTCAAGACAATGAGGTAGGGGTGAGGTGTTACAAGTGGTATCGGTTTGTTCGATACTTAGCTTTCATGTGAGAGTATTTTTTCGATCATTGGAGTTGATCATTGGTTTTGGAGATGACATTTGTTGTGGTATATTCATTGAGTTGGGATGTTAGTAAGGCGTAGTAATGTCAGAAAATGGAATGTATAGAATAAAAGGATGTAGCTAACCCTATTATGTTGAACTTCAAGTTACCAGGTAGTTGGGTACATAAGTGTTTTGGAGACACTTATAGACATTGGATATCTCATTGTCGTGGGTGTAGCCAATGATATGTGCATGGCATGCATGGTAGAAATGAATTTCTTCTAGGATGCATATTTCATTGGGCATAATGATTTATGGGATGAATTGAGAAATGGTTTTTCAAATGTGTGAAATTTAAATTTGAATAAATTTGGTATTTTGAAAATGGTTTGGTTTTCAAAATGGTGAAACATGGAAAATGTGGAAAGGTGGAAATCCTCGTTTGGATGTTATTGTGTAATGTGATTTGAAATGGGATTTCATGATGCCTACGGAAGTGAGACACATGGTTGTTTTTTTTCTATTTATAGAAATGGAACTGGGTAGGCGTCGTAGAGAACAACTGTAAGTGGCCGATGAGAACATGGTTTCACCTGAGCCTCAGGTGAACCAGCAGTTAGTGCGAAATATAGTGCAGGCCTTCCAAGCTGTGGAATATGGAAATAAAATGGATAAAACAAGGCATGTAGATCATGCGGTTTAGTTTCAAAAGCATAATCCACCCATCATCAGGGGTTATTTGGAGTTGGAGAGGATTGAATATTGGTTGAATAGAATGAACTAGATTTTAGAGTTCTTGGGAACACCAGTAGAGTTAAAAGTGAAGTTGGCAACGTATATGATGGAAAATCTTGCCCAACCGTGGTGGGAGTTTGCAGTTCAAGAAGGAACGGACCAGGGTGTGATGTGGGAAGGCTTTGAGGAGTTTTTTAATAACAAATTCTACCCACATAAGTCCAGAATTCAGTGTATGAAAAATTTCAACAGTTTGAAGCAAGAGCATATGTCTATGATGGAATATGCAGCTATGTTTATGAACTTAGTGAGGTTTTCAGCTGAAGTGGTGGGTAGCACATCGTTGAAGTCAAGGATCTTTGAAGTGGGGTTACGGCAAGAAATTTGTTCAATGATAGCAGTACTATGTATAGATGATTACACAGAGATGATGAATAGAGCCTCGGTGGCTGAGCATAATTTTTTGGGAGCTCCGAGTAGAGGAAACAAGGTGGTAACCATGGGGAATAGTGGGAACACTAACGCTGGGTTCAAGCGAAGGAGGGAAACAAATTCCCAAGGTGGGAATATTGCATATAATCTGAGGGCAGGATCGGTAAATCTTCCTCCAAGGCCCTAGAGCAAGACAGGATGTTTTCAGTGTGCTTCTACGGGCCACGTCAAGTGGGATTGTATGACACAACATCGAGCATGTCATAATTGTAAGTAGATTGGGAATCTGTAGTGTTATTGTCAGAATCCTCCAAGGTCGGGTGCGTGTGACACTCCTCAGGGATCGCTTATGTTGTATGCTTTGATGAGACGGGGACAGCAACATACCCTTCAGCAACAGAGTAAAGTGGGTCATGGTGATTCTCGGAAAACCACGATGCCATAGTAGGGAAATAAAGAGCAGAGCGTGGCAAGAAAACCTATGTTTGGAGTTGAGCAGGTTGTGGTGGATGATCAGCCGAGACCATCCACAGTGTGAGGTAATATTCTTTTAAATTCTACCTTGATGTAAGTGTTGTTTGATATGGGTTCTTCACACTATTTTATTACTGCACATGTGGTTGATTTTCTAGGTTTAAGGGTTCAAATGGTTCCATTAGTTTTAAAACATCAATCTCTTATGGGTCGAAGAGAGTGTCAAGCCTTCTCGTGTAGAGCATGTTGTATCGTTGTGGGTGAGGTTGAGCTAATGTGGAATTTGTTAGTGCTTGAGATGGATTGTTATGATGTAATCTTGGGAATTGACTGGCTGGTGGCGTTTAAGGCCCACATCGACTGTAATGAGTGAACAATGGATTTTACGACACACGATGGTGGTATACATCTCTTTAGAGGAGAGAGGCATGAATGAAAAGGTGCAACGGGTTTCTTTGCACCAACAGTGGGCATGTTATCGTATCATTTGGCGGTGCTGTTGTTTGAATCGGTAATGGGTGTTGAGTAGAGTGTTCTTCCAGCAGTGGTGGAATATTTCATGGATGTTTTTCCTCAAGAATTACCCGGGTTACCTCCCAAAAGATTAGTGGAGTTTATGATTGATCTCCTTCTGGGGAGCAGTCCTATCTCACTTCTGTCTAATTGGATGGCCCCTACTGAATTGTGGGAATTGAAAATCCAATTGGAAGAGTTAGAAAACAAAGGGTTTAGCCAGCCTAACACGTCTCTGTGGACACCACCCGTTTTGTTTTTGGAAATGGCGGATGGAAATTTGAGGTTCTGTTTTTATTATCGTAGACTTAACCAAGTTACGATAAAGAATTGATATCTACTTAGATGAATTGATGATTTGTTCGACCAGTTGAGGGGAGCCCATTGGTTCTCCAAGATTGACCTGAGGTCGGTATATCATCAATTGCGAGTGAGGAGGGATGATATTACTAAAGTAGCTTTCAAAAGTAGATATGGACATTATGAATACATGGTTATACCCTTTGCTCTAATGAATGCGCCAGCGGTATTCATGGAATTGATGAATCAGATATTTCAGAGATATTTGGATTCATTTTTGGTGGTGTTTGTAGATGATATTCTAGTGTATTCAAAGACAATGTTGCGGAATGAGCATCACTTGGAGATAGTGCTGTGGATCTTGAGGGATCATCAGTTGGATTCCAAATTTTCAAAGTGAGACTTTTGGATACATGAAGTTCATTTTCATGGCCATGTGAATAATGAATGGGGTCTTTTAGTGGATCCGGAAAAGATATAGGTTGTTATCTCGTGGAAACCACCAAAGAATGTGTTTGAGATATGGTGATTCCTTGGTTTAGCTGGGTATTATCGGTGTTTTGTTCGTGATTTTTTGTATTTGGCTTCACTGATGACAGATTTGACAAGAATGAATGATCCATTTCAATGGAAATCACAGTGTCAACTGTGTTTTGATGTGCTAAAGGGTCACCTTAAATCAACAACACTCATGGTTTTTCCAAAACCTGGAAAAGGGTACGTGGTGTATTGTGATGCATCGGGATTAGGGTTGGGGTGTGTTCTCACGCAAGGGAATCTTGTGGTTTCATATGGCTCACAATAGTTGAGAGTGCATGATAAAAACTACCAAACTCATGATTTGTAATTGGAAATAGTGGTGTAGGCTTTCAAAGTGTGGCACCAATATCTTTTCGGTGAGAAATTCACAGTATATAGAGATCATAACAAATTGAAGCATAGTTTCTAAAAAATATATTTTAACATGAGGAAAAAGAGATAGAGGGAATATGTCCATATGATTGATTTTGACTTGATGTACACACCGTGTAAAGGAAATTCAGTGGCAGATGCATTAAGTAGAAAATAATATGCTCAGGTGGTAAAACATGCATCAGATCGGGGGCAGTTGATGTCGGTTATAGCTAAAATGTGGTTGGAGTGTGAGGAAGAGGGTGATAGAGTAGTATTCTTTTAGGTTTTGGTGATTTCCTGACTTGGATGGCTTGGTTAAAGAGGCACAAATATTTGATTCTGAGTGTGTGACCATGGGGTCGAGACTCAATGGTGGGGAGACCATTGAGGGTTAGCAATTGAATTATGATTCGATTTTGTGTTTTCAGAATCAGATGGTTGTACCAGTTTCTTGTCAATAGGATATTATCAGGGCGTGCCATCATACTAGGTGGCATGTTCATCCTGGAATTCAGAAAATGTATAAAGCGTTGAAAGTGCAGTTCTGGTGGGATGTAATAAAAAGAAGTGTGGCTGAGTTTGTTTCGAGATGCTCGACTTGTTAGCAGGTCAAGGTAGAGCATTAGAGTCTTGTAAGAATGTTGCAGTCTTTACCAATACCTTTCTAGATGTGGGAGAAAATAGTGATGGATTTTTTCATAGGTCTCCCAAAAACGGTCAGAAAGAACAATGCCATTTGGGTGAAAATGGATCGGCTAACGAAGTCGTCCCATTTCACACCAATTCGTGCATCTCATACGGCAGAGGATCTATCCTAAATCTATATCCAAGAGGTGGTAAAAAGTCTTGGTGTTCCAGTTTCAATTGTATTCAATTGAGATCCGCGGTTTACATCTAGTTTCTATAAATCCTTATAGCAAGCCATTGGAACTAAGTTGACCATGAGTATGGCATATCACCCTCACACGGATGATCAATCTGAGAGGATGATACAACCTCTGGAGGATATGTTACGGGCATGTGTTATGTATTTTTGTGGCTCGTTGGACGAGCACTTTTTGTTGGTTGAGTTTTCTTAAAATAATTGTTTTCAGGCATCCATACATATGGCTCCGTTTGAAGCATTGTATGGGCGGCCGTGTCGTTCTCCACTATGAAGGATGGAAACGGGTGTGTCCTTGATGGTTGGACCAAGCCTTGTCTAGGAGACTACGAAGATGATCAAGTTGATCATGAAGATAATGGAGACGTCTACGAGTTGTCATAAATTGTATGAGAATCATCGTCAATGGTCATTGTCGTTCGAGGTGAGTGATTATGTTTTCTTGAGTATCTCTCCAGGGTTAGGACATCGTCGGTTTGGGATGCAGGGAAAGTTATCTCTGATGTATGTTAGACCTTTTGAGAATTTTGAGTGGGTTGGTGAGCTGGATTATCATTTGGATTTTCGACCTAGGTTCAGTGTGGTGCACAATGTGTTTCATGTGTCTCAGTTGAAAAAGTATCATTCGGATTGTGACAATGTGATTTGATGGGATAATGTTTATCTAGAACTGAATGCTTCATTGGTGCACGTGGCGGTGTGGGTAGTGGATAGGCAATAGAAAGTCTTTCCTGGTAAAATAATTGGTTTAGTTTGTCTTTTTTGGCAACATGGTCAGATTCAAGAGTGTTAGGCGGAGAAGTGATGGCAAGAGGGGGGGGGGAAATTGCCTTTTAAAAATTAATTAACAATTTAAAATCAAAGTAAATGTGCAGCGGAAATAAAAGAGGCAAGACACGCAACTTGATAACGGAGTTCGGCTTAAACCCAAGCCTACGTCTCCGCTCCCAACTCAACCGTTGAGAGATTTACTACCACTTGATTTTTAATGGTTTTAGCAAGAAACCCACTAGACTTTAAGGTTAGTCTAGAACCTATTACAACTTGCTTTTAATGGTTATGAAAGAACCCACTTGCTTTCAATGGTTGAGCAAGAACCCACTATCCTTCTTACAGGTGAAGGCTATCTCACCTTTGATTCAAGCCTTTTAAAAGGAAAGGCTTGACTAACCTCTTCACACCTTGTAGGTGGTGTGAAAACCCAAAAGAGAGGATGAGAGAAAGAGATGGTTTGTAGGAACAAACCCAAATTTATGCTCAAAATAGATAAAACAAGAAAAACCGTAATGGGAGAAGTCTTGGGTGCCAATGGATTGATGAAGTTGATGAAGAGCGCTCCCAAGCTTCTATGGTGGTGCTCCTTGGATGTGGAAGAAGGTTGGAGCAAGTGAGGGTTCCTTGAGAGAATGCGCCGGAGGTTCGCCAAATGATCAAAAATGTGTCTGTGGGCTTCCTTATGGCTTGGTTAAGTTTCCGGGGGTTCCTAGTCCTTTATTTATAGAGGGGGAACCCTCAAATGTCCTTTGGGGGTCTTCGGAGCCGTTGGAAAAGGCTTCGGAGCCGTTGGGAGCAGGCTGGTCAAAGCCCAACGGCTAGTTTGACTGGCTCCACCGGCTGACCGGTACCGAGCCACCGGTTGGCCGGTGCTTTGAAAAAGGAAGAGGGCTCGAGCTTAGGCACCACCAGCTGGCCGGTGAGGACGCCACCGGTTGGCCGGTGCTGAGGCAGTAGCTGACACTATTCTGTCTGGGTTCCACCGGCTGGCCGGTGGTGGGTCACTGGTTTGCCGGTGGTCTGGACAGAGGGATGCCTTCTGTCCAGGCTCCATCGCCTGGCCGGTGGTCTTCCACCGGTTGGCCGGTGGACTGAAAATCAGTCCACTTTGGCCTTCTTTCTTTCTTGGCCCAATTCCTTGGCAACTTGAAATCATGCCTATCATCCGAAAACACTTAAAACAAGATTAGATAAATAAGAGAGTGATTGTGATCATGAAAATTAAACCTCGAGGGGTACGAGAGGTACAACAATCTCCCCCTATTTTGATGATCACAATCACCAAAACAAACAATGTAAAAATGAAATGAAAGGCATGCTTTAAAGGATAAATGGGAAAGTAAAGCAAAGCATGAGAGAAAGATTTCTCCCCCAATCAACCAAGAATTTCTCCCCCTTTGTGATTATCAAAATAGCCCGGGGCATAAAACTTGATTGAGGGAAAGAGTTGAAAAACAGGATAGAGATTTTAAACCAATTGAAATTTTTGAAATTTGAATTGAAAGTTTTGAATTGAAAGATTTTGAATTGAAGATTTTTGAATTGAAAGTTTTGAATCAAAAAATTTTGAATTGAGAATTTTGAATTGAAAGTTTTGAATCGAAAAATTTTGAAATGAAAGTTTTGAAAAAAGTTTTGAAATGAAGGTTTTGAAAGAAAGTTTTAAAATGAAGAAAAAGCTTAAACGATCCTAACTCCCCCTAAATAAAAACAACAAATCACCGGGGAGAGGTTTTTGAAACCGAGACAAATTTTGGTCCGGTGAGACTCACCAAAAGGTATTTTTCAATCCATACTTGTCTAGTGGCGGGTCTTTTACTATAAAATTCATCATTAAAGAAAATAGTTTTGGGCCTTCCATACCGGGAATTTTTGCAATTGCACTCATAAATTAAGTGTCCGGGTTTTTTACAATAATTACAAAATTTAAATTGGGAGCTCCCCCTTACAAAAATAGTTGGAGCATGGGAAGAGGAAGCTTGCTTGGAATAGCCAAGCCCTTGGGTGGTTCTAGATATGCATTGGGAACCTAGCAATTTGGTCAAATTTTGTTCACCTTGGGTGAACTTGGAAAGAGATTCCCTTAAATCCTTGATTGTTGATTCCATGGAATCAACATCAGGAAGGTTTTGGACTTTGAGGGACAACTCCTCCTTTTCTTTGAGAAGTTGTTCCTTTTCGGAAGAGAGTTTTTTGAAATTCTTTTTTAAAGCGACAAATTTGCAAGAAAGTTCATGAAAACCTTCCTCCAATTGATCTCTAGCATATTGGAGATCCTCATAAGATAAATTATTGAAAGAATTTGAAGAACTAGAGGATGAGGAATCGGAAGAAGTTACCTCATGAAATGCCATTAGGCATTTTTTACCGTTTTCACTTGAGGAGGAGGAGGAGGAGGATGTGGAGCTATCACTCCAAGTGGCCTTGAATGCCTTCTTCTTTTCCTTTTTCTTGGCCTTTTTCTTGTTGAGTGGACAATCAGGCTTGTAATGGCCTTTCTTGCCACACTCGTAACAGGTTACCTCGGGCTCAGATTTTTCGTTGGGTTGAGCCTTGAGGGATTTCTTCTTCTTGTGCTTCTTCATGAATTTGTGCATTTTGCGGGCAAGATTCTCCATTTCTGAATCGCCGCTTGAAGAGGAAGAAGATGAAGAGGAGGAGCTTTCTTCTTTTTGTACTTTGAAGGCGATGTTCTTTGGAACTTTGATCGGTTTGCCTTCCTTTTCAGCTTGCCTCCTCATGGTGATTTCGTAGGTCATGAGGGATCCGATGAGCTCTTCGACCGGCATGTTCTTGATATCTTTTGCTTCTTGGATCGTCGTCACCTTTGGTGCCCATGAGCTTGGTAAGATCCAAAGGATCTTCTTGACCATCGTCTCTGCAGAAACATCATCTCCAAGAGACTTTCTACCATTGCAAACGTCAGTAAAACGAGTAAACATTTCAGAAATTGATTCATGTGGGTGCATGGTGAAAGACTCAAAATCTTGACGGTACATATCCAATCGAGTATCCTTCACTTTGTTGGTCCCCTCATGGGTAACCTCCAATAGTTTCCAGATTTCATGTGATGAGGTGCATGTGGAAACTCGATTGAATTCATTACGATCAAGGCCGCAATGTAGAGCGTTCATGGCTTTGCTATCAAGCTCGAAATTTTTAATATCGGCTTGGGTCCATTTGGATTCATCAGGAGAGGAGAGAGAATAACCATGCATGACAATTTTATAAATAGGATAACCTATACTTCTAAGAAAAGTAGTCATGCGGGTTTTCCAATAAGTATAGTCGGTTCCATCAAAAAATGGAGCATGAACCAAAGAATAGCCTTCAGGGGCGAAAGAAGTTGAAGCCATCAAAAAAGGATCTTGAATTTGAAATCGGTTAGGGTATTACTCAAATTTAGCCTCTGATACCAATTGTTAGGCGGAGAAGTGATGGAAAGAGGGGGGGGGGGAAATTTCCTTTTAAAAATTATTTAACAATTTAAAATCAAAGTAAAAGTGCAGCAGAAATAAAAGAGGCAAGACACGCAACTTGATAACGGAGTTCGGCTTAAACCCAAGCCTACGTCTCCGCTCCCAACTCAACCGTTGAGAGATTTACTACCGCTTGATTTTTAATGGTTTTAGCAAGAAACCCACTAGACTTTAAGGTTAGTCTAGAACCTATTACAGCTTGCTTTTAATGGTTATGCAAGAACCCACTTTCTTTCGATGTTTGAGCAAGAACCCACTAGCCTTCTTACAGGTGAAGGCTAGCTCACCTTTGATTCAAGCCTTTTAAAAGGAAAGGCTTGACTAACCTCTTCACACCTTGAAGGTGGTGTGAAAACCCAAAAGAGAGGATGAGAGAAAGAGATGGTTTGTAGGCACAAACCCAAATTTATGCTCAAAATAGATAAAACAAGAAAAACTGTAACGGGAGAAGTCTTGGGCGCCAATGGATTGATGGAGTTGATGAAGAGCGCTCCCAAGCTTCTATGGTGGTGCTCCTTGGATGTGGAAGAAGGTTGGAGCAAGTGAGGGTTCCTTGAGGGAATGTGCCGTAGGTTCGCCAAATGATCAAAAATGTGTCTGTGGGCTTCCTTATGGCTTGGTTAAGTTTCCGGGGGTTCCTTGTCCTTTATTTATAGAGGGGGGAACCCTCAAATGGCCTTTGGGGGTCTTCGGAGCCGTTGGAAAAGGCTTCGGAGTCATTGGGAGCAGGCTGGTCAAAGCCCAACGGCTAGTTTGACTGGCTCCACCGGCTGACCGGTACAGAGCCACCGGTTGTCTGGTGCTTTGAAAAAGGAAGAGGGCTCGAGCTCAGGCACCACCGGCTGGCCGTTGAGGAGGCCACCGGTTGGCCGGTGCTGAGGCAGTAGCTGACACTATTCTGTCTGGGTTCCACCGGCTGGCCGGTGGTGGGACACCGGTTGGCTGGTGGTCTGGACAGAGGGATGCCTTCTGTCCAGGCTCCAGCGGCTGGCCGGTGGTCTTCCACCGGTTGGCCGGTGGACTGAAAATCAGTCCACTTTGGCCTTCTTTCTTTCTTGGCCCAATTCCTTGGCAACCTGAAATCATTCCTATCATCCAAAAACACTTAAAACAAGATTAGATAAATAAGAGAGTGATTGTGATCATGAAAATTAAACCTCGAGGGGTACGAGAGGTACAACAAAGAGGAGACTTGGGAACGGGAGAATGAGATGGTCAAGAAGTGGCCCACGCTCTTTTTGCAAAGGGTGGGTTAACTACTTTCCAGGAACAAAAAGTCCAATGGTGGGGAGAATTTGTCACCCATGGTTTTAGGTATGTAGCCTTTTAATTCCTTTTTATGTGTTTAAAGTACACAAGATGATTTGGGAAGAGGTTGGGAGAGTTTAGAAAGGTTTTGGAAGAGTTTGGGGGCTTTTCAATGGGTGCACGGTTTGAGAACGACTATAGGAAACCATGAGGGTGCTCCAAGAAACCGTGCAGGGGGAGGCATTAGGCTTTGCACAGACTTTGCATAGTTTGAAAAACTATGTGAGGAAACTATGTGGACCCTTGCTCTGGAGGTAATAGCCTGCACACAATTAGTGCAGAGTTTTAAAAACCGTTCGGGCTAACCGTGCTGCCACTTAAAAAATATGGTTTAAGTTCTAGGCTCCATTGGTCTTGACTTAAAACACTCTAATCTTCCTCCCACTCAATTCTCACTCTGGTTTCTCAGTTCTCAGGGGTTTTAAGGGTTCTCCCACTCAATTTGGATGCATTTTGAAGGGTTTTCAATGTGGATTGAAGGTGGTTTCTCCTAGGTAAGACTCTTTTCTTGCTTTCTTTGTGTTTTCCTCTAGATCTACATCCTTACCTTTCTTTTTTTCTAGATCTACACTATTCGTGCGTACATCTAGGGTTGTGGTTTCCTTGGGAGATGATTTTAATGTTTATAAATGTTAGGGAAGGTTATCTAGAGAGGTTTCGATGGTGTGTTCACCGAATTAGAGGTGTGGTTGCTTGTGGGTCGATTTCCCAGGAACCCTAAATGTAGGTGGCTTCTCTATCGACTTCACTTGGTTAGAACTAGTGGTGTTTGATTACAATTAATTTTTTGAGATTGAAATTATTTGTGATTGTTGTGCCAAATTGGTTGGAAATACAATTGGTGATGTTTTGGGGCTTTTTGGGGAAAAAGGGGGTTTTATAGTAAAATTCTATTATTTTGGATTTTAAAATAGATATTTTAAATTCAGTTGTTAAGATTGATTTGAGAAAATCGGTGATGGAAAATGGTTTTCAATAAAGATTTTTTTATTGAAATGTTCTTTGGCATAGAAAATGGTTTTCAATAAATGAACGATTTATTAAAGGGGATTGAGATGTGATGGAATTGGTTGATTTCATGTTGTTGTGACCATGGTGGGTTATATGCTTGTTTATGGATTGATGGGAATGATGTCTCGAAGTGAAGATAAGTACCACTACAAAAAAAATGTATAGTGGATGGAAGCGCCACAATCAAAGGATAAGTGGATGAGAAGAGCCACTGGGTGTGAATGGGTGAATGGGTGGGACAGAAGCTTCACCTTTTGATTGTTTTGGTAATTTGTTGTTCATTGCTTTGCAAGTTAGAAATTGTTGTGCTAGTGTTTGAATGATGAAATAGCTTGTGAAATGTTTGTTAGTTTTCCCATGGTTGCTTGGTTTTGGTGTGATGGCTTGGTAAGGGAATTTTTGGCTTATGGAAATGGTTGTACTTGTGATTATTTTATATAAATTGTTTTATATAAATGTTCTAATGGTTTTATCCTAGTGGCATGTGTAAGGAATTCATTTGGGGAAATACTAATTTGTTTTAGTACTCACCCCCTGCTTTGTAAGATTGGTTTCATTGTATATGTTGCGTACCATGATGTGGGAAAAGGTAAGGAATCACCCTCCTTTAGTGGTACATCGTGATGTCTGGGTGGGTCATGGAGATTAGAGCTTGGTGTACAGCTGCGGTGGTATCATGCCACGAGGTGCATTGTGGTTTGGTCTTCCGCATAGTACTCTGATATTGTATTGTTTGTTTTTGTCTTGGGATGTATTGTGGAACATTTGCTTGTCTTTTGGGAAATCATGTTGGAATGTTTTATTGACATGCATCATATAGTGGTGGTTAATGTATGGTTTGGTTGGTTTTGTCTTAAGGGAAAATCATTCCCCAATTTGATCTTGAATCCCTCGGCATTTATTGCCAGCCTTTGGAGTCTTGGGAACGTCGCTTAAGGCCATGTAGCCCCCACTGCCTCTTCAAGCCAATGAGGTAGGGGTAGGGGTTTACATTTTTTATACATATGAAGTAATATATCTCCCATTATCGTCAATATAAAACTAACACTATGGTTTTAACATCACTATACATTTTTTTGTCTAAAATTATTCCTATAATTAACACTTATAGAATTTATGTGATGTTAAAATCCATAGAAGAAAAAGAATCCTTAACTGAGATACAACTTGTGTTTTTCATTTTTATTAAATTTTATGCTTTCCCTAGATATACAATTAAAACCAACCAAACACCTATGGTGGGGATATCATTATAATTATCTCATATAATATCATTTATGATATACTTTAATCTATACATTGTTAATAGGGTTAACTATTATACAGTTATTTTGAAAAACCATCTATAAAGGATTCTTGATAGACTTAAATTACTATATAAGACCCCTAATTTACAATACCTTTTATAAAAACTATCAATATGATGTGAATAAGACTATGTAAGTTAAGGAAATCCGTTATTATATATTAAAATAATGATGATTACATGGTTAATCTATTATATTAAATACTATTTTAAAGGATCCTATAACATTTACTGGGTGGATTCATTTTGAATCTAAACAATTTTATAAAATAATCTCATGAATTACTTGAATTATCCTATACTATTATTTTGAAATAATTCATGTCACACTTGTTTCACTAAATACTTAATATTTGTTTCTTACCTTTATATCTAATTTTTTATTCCAAATATAATTTTTCAATATAATGATGATGTTTTCCTCTAATGTTTCTAAACATAACATTTGGCATAACGATCACAACATTTGGTTTTAATGGAAATAGATATATCTTTTATAAATAGGGAATTACACTAACAATTACATTTATCATTTATTTCAAATTATGGATATATTTGATAGAATATTTATTAAACTATTTTATGTAATTTACCAAAACAACATTCATTTCAAAATAAATCATTCCTCACTCAGTTCAAAACATGATAGGTGAATTTATTTTGTAACAGATAAAAAATGGACATATTTAATAGAAATAATTTATTATGAAATTATGAGTCATCTATTTATAATTTATCACATTTAAATTAATTTTCTCAATCATATGATGAAAAAACATTTCAATAAATGTCATGTGCTTCTCAGTACTAACATAAGAATCATAATTTTTTTAGAGTCTAGAGGAACATACCATACATAATTGAAACTTTAATAATTTTAAAAATTAGGTAAATAAACATGAAGTTAGATAGAATAATGATTTGATGAATATATTCTTTAAAAATATCAAACAAATGTTTGCTTACACAATTTGTTATAGTTTTATATTAAAATGTTTTTTCTATCCATATTGGATGAAAAAATATTTTTTTTCAACACACATCCATTTAATCTTTGTGATCTTGAAAAGACATTATAAAGACATATTTTCCAAAAAAAATGGTTATAATATTTTCCACCAAATGTTTTTAGTTATATTAGATGTAAATTTAATGGAACTAAGTTCCATGCATCTCTTATTATCACGGTGAAGCATAGTATGAATATTCTTGCACAATTTATTCATACCATTAATCTTCTAAAACTATATGAATTTGGTAAACATGGAAGATAAGTATGATAATATGCTATTAGAGGGAAATTTCTTATCTATATATAATTATAACATCAAAATGAAATCAATTTACTCTAGTATGTTGAAGACATATTTAATATATAAGTAACCATGTACCTATTACACTAGTATTGTTTAGTGGTAGAAGCATTTATCCAAATACACAATTTCCCTTACTCATGTTATCAGGGATGAGATGTTACAGAAGAGACTTCAATGTAACTGTGTTTAATTATAATTAATATAGTCATAAATGATATCCTATAACAATGAAAAATTGGGCTACCCCATGTATTTACTATAAGTATACTTCTTACCTTGATGTTATCTATTATGTGGAAAAAACATATAATGGTAATTTCAGTGGAGAATATACATTTTAAAATATTATTTTTCACTAGAAAACAACTCCAATACAATTGTATATATGTTCCAATGAAAAAATATCCGATATTTTTAAATATTATAGTATTATAATGATTTAACTTATTCAAAAGTAATTAAATGAAAATTTATGATTCATACCTCGATTAACATAACATATGATTTAACAAACAAATTTTTTAGTATCCCATTATTTTATGAAAAAAATATCTGTCACCACTGTTTTCATGATATCATATCTTGTGTATATTATAATGATATGGATTTATATTCACTATTTCATAACATTAACATGGTCTCAGAAAGCTATTCAAAGGTATTTAGGTTGGAAGGTCATTTTATAAATATTAAGTAACAACTCCTTGATCTCTTTAGTGGAATCATTAATATTTGAATCATATAATTTGATTGACTCAATACATTCTAAGAAAATATTATTGAATAGATGAAAAAAATCACACCTAATATAAATATTGTTTTGTTAAAACAGAATTTTTATTAAAACACATCATTAAATAATTTTATACCGTTGAGGGATAGATAAAACCATATGATATAGTGGATCAATTCAAATATATGTAATGTATTTCTTTATACCATATTTTTTCATTTTTGGGTTTTTTATCATTATGTGTAAATTACCAAATTTATAGTATTAGAATATTTTTTTTATGAAGTATATTTTAAATAAAAGGTAAATCATTACATGATAGAAAAAATTGTAGTATAATTTATATTAATTCCATATGAATTCTTGTTAATTAATTTATTTAGTGATTATGATAAATAAACCACAAAAAATTAAACATGAAATAGAAAGAAATAAAATAATAAATTGGAATGATGTTATATTTTCAAATTTGTCATTTATCTATAAGATGTTAAACCAAACCATGATCATAGTGAATTAACTCTCATAGACATTCCTTATCAATGTTATAGTATTCTATATATGATCTTACAAAACTCTTGGTATGATTTCACCTCATCCCCAAACATCAACTTCCTCATCTCTCCATGGATCTCGATATTAAAATGTGCCCCCACTAACACGCAGGTGATTAGATCTAATGTAATGGTTATGGGTATTAAATAAAATAAAACATGGTCACATATAGCCTTCATAGTACATATGAGGAGATGACATGTGTTCCAACATTTTAATATAAAATTTATAAACTAAATGAAATAAATCATACACACCAATCAATCTATGCCCATGATCATCTACACGTGAAACAGATAGTCATTTTATAAACATTCATACATTTCAAACATTATAAAATAAAATAGAACATAATTGAATTAATTTATTATATTTATTAAATATTCCTTTCATTATATCTTAATATCTATCCATAAATTTCATGATATTTCAATCCACCGTAATTTTATATTAATTTAATAAATAAAATATAGTCATATTTAGACTATGTATAAAGCATCTACATGGATGAAAAAAAGTGAGTACTCTTCAATTATACATTTCATGTATTGTGGATGTATATTGTTTATTAATATGGTATATATCATATACTATTTGTCATTGAATTACATATTGTGTATTTTAAATAAATGAAAAATGAACACATGATTATTTAAATAACATGTAATTTTTTAATATGCCTAAAATATATCGTGTTCTTTTTTATAATTCAGGGAATACTATTCATAATATTATTTAAAAACCAATTAACCATTTAATGTTTACATATATAATCTATCACATGGAGTGTACTTCCATAACATGACACATTGACATGTGTTTACTATGATTAACTGTAATAATTTATGGATTTTATATTATATGTAATCCGTTAGTATCGAAGGTGTTCAATATCTATCTAAATGTTATGTGTAATACCTCACCATTTGTCCTTGAAACATTCCCAGAGTCTAGGAATCATTGTAATCACCATAAAGTTATGAGGTAAATGGAAAGAATATGAGTTAAAAACTACAGGATATCTGAGTTACATTGTTTTGTGTCACACACTTCCTACAATAAATACATGACCATTCATTGAATCCTTGTTTTTTTCAAAAACAATGTTCGGACAACCTGAAATATAAGTGATTTACATTAATTGATGTATAAAAAACAGTGTCCCATAAAATCCTTGTCCTACCTCCATGTTTTAGTTATTCTACATTTGATTCAATTCAAAATGATATGATTAGAATTCATATTTTATCCTCGTTCATGTTAAATTTTCACCTTATGTATTTTTTTTGGCTAGGTGTTGTGTAGTCCCATGCTATACAAAAACACTCTTGGAACCACTAGATGAGTTTTTGACATATTCATTATATGTTATTAACCGTATTTTGGGTACATGTGTAATAATAATGAAGAAGATGAATTGATTTCAACAATTAAATTTGAATAATTTTTTAACTGAAAATAAAACATCCATAAAATTAATATAATGATAAGAAATATTAAATTGTTATAAATTACTATATATCATTGATTTTATGCCTCTTAAAGATTCTAGGGAATAATAAATTTAATTTTGAATATTTCACATATAGGATGTTCATTATCTTCGTTGGGTTAATCATATAAATATATAAATTGTAACCCCAAAATCTAGTAAATAGGATTATCACATATAATTTTCTAATTAAATTATGTAAATATAAAACTATAGTATGTTTTAATTCATTCATTGTCATGGAAATAGATTATTGCTTCCCATTTTATCATGTCGTGTCAGATGACTCATCAGTACAATCCTATGAGTGGTGATCCACACATTCTCAATGGAACTTAGAAAACAACCTTTGAAACCCCAATCAACTATCATTTAATATCCTAAAGTTTTCTTAATTACCCATTAAACTTTACAGAAATCTTGTAATCATAGTAATATTTTTCTTCTTTTCACTAAAATTGAGAGGGTGGTGGTGGAGGATCACTCTATTTTAAGAAGATAATTCCTACATAACAACACTATAGGGTTTGATATGACTTTATATGGAATTTGTTTTAACTATTATGATGGTATGGATATTAAAGGGTTCAAGAATGAAAGAAATCAGTATTAAGGGACATCTAAAGAGGGAATATATAATTGCACATTTGGCCTTATTATTTTAATAATCATTAGTGAACCCCATTTTTAAATAATAATAACAATATTATTATTATTTACATGTACTGAACTCATAGATATATCTATATTATATTAAAAATTAAATTAAATAAATTTTATTGAATTAATATTTAAAATTTCATCTCTTAAGGGATCCCTAAAAATGATCTAGAAATAATCCAAAATATTTAATTGAAATATAATTTTTGATATTTATTTAAATAAATAAATATCAAAAAATTATTTCATAGAAAATAATTTATTATTTTAATCACTAAAATATAGAATAAAAATATATTAAATATTATACATACATATTTTCTATCAAATAAATGGTTACTGCATATTTAAGATTTTACTTATAAGAATTCATATTAAGGAACATATTTGATTCATATTTAATCAAATAATAAAATTAATATATAATTTAACTAAGGATCTACATTACCATAGTATGAGACCCCCTAGTCCCCTTTTTAGTGGTATTAGGCTAAACCACTAAGAGTCTAAGGATAGTGTCTAGAAACATGGTAAGGAACCCATAGTGAATGGAGATAATACTATAATAAAATAAATCCTCATAAAATTGTATATTCTATAACATAGTCCCCTTATATCTGTATTTCATTCAAGAATGTTTCAGTAGATATTTCTTCAATCTATATGCCTAAATTTCCTTTTTTTGAATATCATGAATAGAACATGTTGATATCCAAACATATAATTCGATTTATGATACAATTAAATTTTAGTCAAAGGCTGAATATATATACTTATGTTTCATATATAGGAAACATATTTTTTACAATAATTTTAAATTCATATAACTTGTGATTCTTGAAATGTATCCTACCCCATTGAAAGAATATGTCATCAACATTTTCATCATTATATGAAACTAAATGAGTCATGGTATGCATTAATAATAATATAAAATCTTGGTAACATTACACATGTAGACAGATAAGAATATTTCTTGAAATATAATGACGTGTATAATTTTTATTAGTAGGTATGTTATTTAAGTCCTTTATATGGAGAACACCATGGAATATATATGTGATAAATGGTTAAAATATGTTATGATCCTCTGACACCACTACAAGAAAATAGCCATTTAGCTGCGGTTTTTTCGCGGTGGTTTTTAATACCGCCGCGAAATGCGTTTCGGGTCGCCATTTCGCGGCGGTTTCAAAACTGCCGTGAAAAAACCGCCATGAAATGCCAAAAACAATTTATTTTCTTTTTTTTTAATTTTATTCGAGGATTAGCCGTGGTTTTTTAAAAAACCGCCGCGAAATAGCGGCGATTTCGGGAAAACCGCCGTGAAATGAAATGAAAAAATAAAAAAACACGGGCAACCCCGAAATCACTAAAACGACCATAACTTTTGATCCGGGCGTCCATTGAAGCACCGAGTCCAGTCAAATCAAATCTCATGAAGATATCTAAAGGCACATATAATCAAAACCGTGAAACCGTCTAAGGTGCGGAAGATATTAGAGTTATTAGAAAGCTGAAAAAATTTCTCCAACTTCAAACGGCCATAACTTTCGCTCTGGGTGTCTGTTTGGGCTCTACCTCAAATCAAATCAAAGACATCAAAGAGAGCTACACACTAGATTGACAGAAAGAAGCTTCTGTCGTGTTTTTCGACCCCAAAACCCCTCAAAATGCCTCCAAAATCCTGTTTCCGTCACCGGTGTCCCGTCGAACTTGTCTTCAAACAGACCTAACTTTCGATCCGCGTGTCAGTTCGGCCTCCTCCACCTGCCAGATCATAACTCGTTCCATGAGCTTCAGTTTGACTGTTCTCGGTACCCACATGCACTCCTAGATCATATGTTATGGTTTTTTGGTTTGTTATGTTTTTCAATGCCTCATTTATAGCACCTGTTCCCTGTCAACTTTGTTTTTAAATGGTCCTAACATCCGATCCGCCTGTCCATTCAGACTCTTTCACCTTTCAGGTCGAAGATCATTTCAGGATCATTGATTTGGCAGGTCGCAGATCAAAAATGGACTCTCGGATCATATGTTATCTCCATTAATGTGATTTCATTGTTTTTGCCTCTTTATGACCGTTTTGACGGGTTTTAACGGTTTCTCCATTTATTACTGTTTATTTGGGTTCCCATGACTTGTTATCTTTAGCAGTGGTTTTTTGTGGGTTATTATGATGATTATGATGAATTATTACGGTGTTTTCCAGAGTTGTCACGAGTTTTCATGCGTTGTCATTCTTTCTAATGCCTCATTCTTCATGTGATTCTCCATCCTTTTTCATGCGTTTTCATGTTTTTTCATCCCTTATAACGTCTGTTCATACATTTTTATGTGTTTCCTTTATTATTTACTATTTATTATTTATAATAGACTTTAACTTATTTATTATCTATTATTTGTAACTAGTTATTTATTATTTATTATTTATTATTTATTATTTATATTTATTAATTATTTATGTTTATTTATTATTTATTATTTATTATTTATATTTATTTATTTAATAGTTATTATTTCTCAGTTATTATTTATTATTTACTATTTATTATTTATATTTATTTATTATTTATTATTTATTATTTATATTTATATTTATTTATTATTTATTATTTATTATTTATTATTTATATTTATTTATTATTTATTATTTATTATTTATTATTTATTATTTATTATATATTTATTTATTATTTATTATTTATTACTTATTATTTATTATTTATTATTTATTATTTATTATTTATTATTTATTATTTATTATTTATTATTCATTATTTATTATTTATTATTTATTATTTATTATTTATTATTTATATTTATTTATTATTTATTATTTATTATTTATATTTATTTATTATTTATATTTATTTATTAATTATTATTAATTATTTATTTCTTATTTTTTATTATTTATTATTATTTTATTTTTTATATATTATATATTATTTATTATTTATTATTTATTATTTATTATTTATATCTATTATGTATTTATTATTTCTTATTACTTATTTATTATTTCTTATTTATTATTTATACTTATTAATTATTTATGTTTATTTATTATTTATTATTTATAATTTATAATTTATTATTTTTATTTTTATTTTTATTTATTAATTCTTTATGTTTATTTATTATTTATTATTTGTTATTTATTATTTATATCTATTATGTATTTATTATTTATTATTTATTATTTATTATTTATTATTTATTATTAATTATTTATATCTATTATGTATTTATTATTTATTATTTATTATTTATTATTTATTATTTATTATTTAATATTTAATATTTATTATTTATTATTTATTATTTATATTTATTAATTATTCATGATTATTTTTTATTTTTTATTTACTATTTATTATTTATTATTTATTGTTTATTGTTTATTATTTATTATTTATTATTTATTATTTATTATTTACATTTATTATTTATATTTATTAATTATTTATGTTCATTTATTATTACTTATTAATTATTAATTATTAATTATTAATTATTAATTATTTATTTATTATTTATTATTTATTTATTATTTATTATTTATTATTTATAATTTATATTTAGTTATTATTTATTATTTATATTTATTTATTATTTATTATTTATATTTATTTATTATTTATTATTTATATTTATTTATTATTTATTATTTGTTTTTTGTTTTTTATTATTTATATTTATTTATTTATTATTTCTTATTTCTTATTTCTTATTTATTATTCCTTATTTATTTTTTATTTTTTATTTTTTATTTTTTATTATATATTATTATTGAGTTTATATCTATTATTTATGTATTATATTTTTCCATTAATATATATATAAGTATATTAAATTCTGTTTATTAACCACATGGCGAGCTTGCTGGAGAGGTAAAGTCTTTGGAAAATATGCAAGAGGTTAGGGGTTCAAATCTCACCAAACGTAGAATTTCTTTATATTGCATGGGCAGGTAGGTGCATGTGCATGGGCATGTGCATGTGCATGGGCATGGGCATGGGCATGGGCATGTGCATGAGCATGGGCATGGGCATGCGTGGATAAATAAAGTAAATAAAATAAATACGAAATAGAATAAATACGAAATAAAATAAATACAAAATAAATACAAAATAAAACAAAATACAAAATAAATACGAAAAAAAATAATGGAAAATGGAGGGAAAAGAGATATTCCTAGAGAATATCCATAGATTGAAAATTATTTCTTCAATATATCATCATTAATGTTAATATTGTATGATAAAATAATTATGGACCCCACCAATAATATAATTATGGTTAAATGAAATTCCATTTTAGAAGTTACTTTTTAAATAAACTACCACTCTACAATGTCATTTTCTTCATCACATGCATTTTAAATCCATGATAATACTTCTTCAAGGGTTTCATGTGGGAGTTATTTTATGTGTTAATTTTTTAATTTATAAATTTTCAGTCACTAGATGTAACACATGATTAAACAAGGCTGAAGTCAATAAACTAGTAGCAAGGATTATTGTAATCAGGTATCTAAATACAGTAAATCAAAAATTCATCATGCAATTAGGTCATTTCAATAGATGCTAAAGAGATAGTTTTAAAAAATGTTATATGATCCTTTGGAAATTAGATCTGCAGAAGTTTTATCTAGTATGTGATCACTATAAGGTTATGTTAGTGGAATGATCCAGATTATTTTCATTATTATAGATACAATATAGTGGATTTTAATTGTGGGAATGTTGAATTGGTTATCTTGAAGAATATTTATAGGGTTTGGTTTTGGTTGTGTAGGAATATCATGGAGAAAATGAATGGGGAAGTCACTATAGAACAAAATATATATAGAATTTAATATAAATATGAAGGTTCTTGATATGGGTGATGCAAATTGTGGTAAGATTTAGAATCCTTTCATATAAGTGTATTAATGGAAATCTTCATTTCAGTTATATGTGTAGAGAATAAGGGTGAGGATATCTATTCACCATGGTCTAGTTGTTGAAATAAGAAAAATGTTAGAGGTAATTGGGAGTTTCACAATCAATTGGTGGGATGTCCATATTTATTAAATTGAAGTTGTGAAGGGATTATAGACTTGGAATATATTAAATAGTGGTATTGGTTTATATTTTTCTCATGTGATGATGATGAACGAGTACTAATGGCACTTGACCTAAGGTCTGAATTGGCTCTAAAAGGAGGACACTGTAGAATAAAAAATAATTGATGATTAAAGATCTAGTGTTGAAGGTAAACCCCCATAGGGTTGAAGACCATAATATGCATAAAGCGGGTTGTGTTGAATAAAGCATGGAATTGGTGACAATATGTTTATTTCACCAGATTGGATGGTTTGAAAATTATAATCCATTTAATCCAATTCTACACATTTAAATGAATAAAATCATATTATTATTTACCCCATGGATGTGGGAAACAATTTCCAAATAATATAATCAATTTGAGATTTATTCTTTTATATTGGGAATTAATGTGTGTGTTTTTCATGTTCTTGTTTTCTTATTTAATTAATAGATGTATGATCATGGGGTGGCATCATCCATATTTTGGATAGATAAGTTAATGTAGTGGATGATGTTCTCTAACATATCACTTCTATACATCTTGGTCATGGGAAATGTTTTCATAAAATGATATTTCATTTTCAATGGTTGATATTCATTTATATAGTATCAAATAAAGGGAATAATTTCGGGGATGATGAAGTATTCCCTCTTCCCCAATAAAATGTTATCATAGATTTTAGTTGTAGTGTTCAATGAAAATTCATATTTTCTAACATTCTGGTTGGACCATTTTTCAGGTCTCACTGGTAAGGCACAAAAAATCAATTACGGTACCAAAGGAAATTTATAATATTTAATGTTATCCTAATTAAACGGATTATTTACACATGTTATATTTTTTTAAGATGATAATTATGATTGGTTATAATATTTTAGGTATACTCATAGTAAAGAGGTATATCTGAATACCAAATAATTGCCACTAGATGATGGTTGTGGTAATAGAGTTTCAATGTTTTTAATAGGGAATTAGTTACCACTAGATACATTGAAGTCTTTGCATTCATTTAATATTATTCATAACGTAAAAAATGTTCATCATAATACCAATTGAAGTAGGTGATCACATACAAATTCTATATTTTGTCAAAGATCATGTCTTTAATAGAATAATTTGGAGATTATTGGATGTTTTTTATGATTATATATGGATTCATGAAGATATTAAAGGATGATACTGTAGATACACATTAGGGAATATTATATTCTATTAAATTCATATAGCATATAGAAGTATAGTTTTCGAATTGGAAGATCACAAAAACAAGAACAGTGAATGTTAAAGATGATTCAACCCATGTGATATGGTGTTCATGTTCCTAGAAGCTATTCTAAGAGGATATGTTATTATCATTCCAAATTCCAATATAGTTGATAGTGAAAATGGGTTTTATAAAAAATGAATTATTTACAGACATTTCAAAAAATCATAATATGGATGTGGTGAGTGAAATATTTCCATGTGTTTCTTGAGATGATGTTTTAAATATTCACATTGAATATAAGGTTTCATTGATCATGGTCTGTTGATTTAGATTAGGTGACCTATTTTATAAAATATATTTTTTATGATTGTTCTGTCTGAAAAAATGATTAGGTGATGTGGTTCATAAAACTAATGATTCATAAAAAATGATCAGATTTGATATATTGATATTTTGAATAAGAGTTTCATGATAAGGGGAATCATAGTTATGAAATATGTGCACATGATTTTTTATTAATATTTATAATGAACATCTACATATCAGATGAGAAAGATATGGAACATGAGGAATGGTTTTAATGAGAATATGGCATTGATATTGGATGAATGAGCAGAACTATAGATCATGTGAAGAATTACTAGAACACAGTTTTAAAGTGTTCAGTGATCAGTGAAAGAGGAAGAATGAGGAGAATTATAGGTCTTGTGAAGCTTTAGTAGAACACAGTTGTAATGAGTTCATTCATCAGTGGGGGTGTCAAGTTACCATACTCCAAATTATTATATCATAGTTTCAATTGTATGTCAAAATAAAATATAATAATGTGATGAATTCTAATTCATTAGAAAAATTATTTGGTCTCCAGGATGAGAGGATATAGATTTTTTTTGGAATTATGAAGGGTGAAATTCAAAATGCTACTACAAACATCTAGATACAAATATGTTATCTCATTTGTAAATCCAAAAAATATATGAACTTTATACATGTTAAATATATTGAAATGAATTCATCTTGTCCTAGAGTGATTTTCATTTCATTTTTTCCTTAATACATGAATGGACCATCAGAATATTAATCATAAAAACTAAAAAACCACAATAATAAATATGGTAAAATCAATGGGTGAGGACCTTATTGGTGAGGTGGGGGATTGTGATTGTGGTATCTTTATTTGAAATGAGCGTGATGTTCAAAAGGCATTAGGTAATGTTCAGTGGATGTTCATCATAACATAACCATAATTTTATCTATAATATTTAGTTCCCACTAGTGGTTTGTATTAACAATATGAATATATTTTATTGTTCAATAAATATATCATATTGTATGTACATATGAAAATGTGTTGGAATATGATGTCGATAAAATTATTTCTATATAAACTGTGCACAATGTAGATTTTTATAGAAATTTTGAAGTGTTGTTTGATGGATATATAGTTTATGTTTTCTTTATTAGAACTCTATGGAGTCATTAAGATATGTATAATCTTTGTAGTAGAATATAATTTTATCATTCTAAATCAATAAGGGGGGATGTCCTCAGTTGAATCATAGTCGATTGGAAGGATCTTGGAGTATAGAAACATTTTGATTCTATAGAAACATGGTGAATAGAAGATGTATGTTTGGAATTTGGTTTTAGTATGGGAATACCATTCATGTGTGAGATTATTTTATTTATCCAGAAAAAATAATTCACAATTTGATATTATTGTGTTTGGTGAGTAAACTGTTGTTTCATGTCAGGTTTCAAATATATTACTGTTCTATCACCCTAAGTTGTACTTAGATGAAAATATATGAACATAATACACTATACCCACAAAATAATATCTTATGGATGTTGAATAATTTTTATAGGAAACCTAAAAGTGTGAGTGTTCTGTTCATTAGAAGCAACAGTTTCAGTTAAAAAATAGTTTGATAGGACTTAGAGGTTGGATGATCAGAACATGAATGATGGAGCATGTGATCAAAATTTCGGTGAGGACCCCAAAATGTTTCAGGAAAGCCTTTTTCTAGATAATGGATCTTGGTGGAGTATATGTTCAAAAATTATTAATCATATCTTTTAAATCATTTAATTATGGAGATGATCAAAAATATAATGGAATAAATTAACGAAAATGGAAGGGGTACTTGTGGTATCCAAATAGACCTCCAAGGAATGTGATTCCTGTGTGGAGGTATATGATTTTTCTGAAATCCCTAATGGGGGAAGGTTGAATATTTCCTTATGAATTTTAAAAATCATATGATCTTACTGTAATCGGATTGGTTCATAAGTAGGATGTGAATAATTCACTATGTTTCGTAGTTTAGTGTAGAGACCTCCTTATGTAATATGGAATTAAAAAATCTAATGGAGGGATGAATGCATCAATCAAATTGACAAAATATTTCATTGATTGAATGGGACTACATTAAATGGTGGTATTTGTTTAAATGTGTTTCATGTTCTAATAAATATTAGAAATTATTGACTAGATCTAACTCAAAGGTAGAGGTGTCACTAAAAATAGTATACTCAAGAACATCTAGGTGCATGATAATAATTTTATAATTTCAAGAGTTTAAAATAAGAATGTTGGGTGAAATTAGGGGAATATAGGAGGATGAAACAACCATAATGTGGTGTTAGTGTTCCCTCTTATGTTACACATAGTGGGAGGTTGGATGTGTAAAATCATTATAACATGATTGTAATACTTTTCCAAAGAATGAAATAATTTGATGTCTCCCACCCATAGATGTATGAAAAAATATATGAACTAAATAATCCATGTTTGTGTAAGGTCTATGATTTCTCCATGCATGCATGTGTTAGTCGTGTTTTTCATCTCATATAATTGATGTATGAACAATCATTAGGTGACCAGAAGATGGCTTAATAACCATGAATTTATCAAAATAATTTTCCTTGTGATTATATAACTACTTCATATTTGGGGATTTAATATTATTTAAATTTCATTCACAACATGATTGAAGAAGAAACTACTTTTTATTTTATTTTTAATGTTAAATTTATAATATATATATATGCACATTAAAATTGATATCATTAACATGGGAACAAAATAGAAAATATATAAAATTAATAAGAAAATTTTGATCTACATGTACCCCTAGAATTATCACATTAGCTACCTAAGTTGATGAAATGAAATAGAATATTTCTAATAGAACATAAATTTTTAAAATCAATATATATATATATATATATATATATATATATATATATGAGAGAACATTAATGAAATTTTTAGTATTTATAGAATGGAGGTAACCCATATTACATTTTAAAATCATTCCATTGGAAATTTAATCTTCCAATTGGAATTGTAATATGATCAATAATAATAATAAATTGTTAATTAAAATCATTCCCATACCAATGTAATTGTATACAATATTTATATATCTTATAAAATAAATATTTTAAATATTTATGTCAAGATACAAGTTAATAAATGTTTTAGAAATGTTAAAATAAGTGTTTTTATATATAGAAACCAAATATATTTTTTAATAAAATATAAATCTTTGAAATAAATATTCTCTTCAGAAAATAGTGTTATAGAAAATAATTATGATGAATTATATTAGTAAAATAAATTAATGTGACCATATGAAAATTTTCTCAAGTCTATGAAAAATTATCATAAAATTTAAAGTTGTATTATTATATTAAATTGGGATTTTATTTTAAATTTTAAATTTTAAATATGTACAAAAATTATTTACATAGAATGGATTTCGTTTTTCGAATATACAACTGAAAAAAATAATTATAGAAAATTTATGATATTTTTCTAAAATAGATATATCATTTTTAGATAGTGAAATACAATAAAATTATATATTTTATATTAAAATTAAAATAAATGATTAATTTTATAAGGGGTTATGTATTAGAAAAAATATCTCAATGTCTAATGAACTATTTTTTATTTTTAATCAGAACAATAAGAATATAATTTTATTATTAAATAGTAATTCACTAATTAATAATCTATACAATAACACCCCTATTCTCCCCTTATAAATACAAAAACTCACCACCCCTTCTCATCATAACATCTAAGCAATGGAAATGTCACCAACTATGAAAATTCGGTGAAAATAACCTCCACAAAATTTCCATGGAGTTTTCATAATAATAAAAAACTATTATAAGGTTCTTTATGTGGGTCCCTAAGAGGAGAAAATCAATGGAGAAGGTAATACCTTCATCTGAGTTTGTTAATTTTTTTTCCTCTTCATCATAAAAATGATTTCTTTAAAATTGGAAAAAATTATTCCTGTAACATAAATATGATATAATATTATTTTTTAATAAAATACCTATCATTCAACCTCCTCTGTTTTCACTCTAAAATGAAAACAATGATCACAATATGTTGATTTCACCACCTTTATAAGAAACCCAGAACGATTATCATCACATCATTCAATGTTAAATATATAAATAATAATATTTTTAAATTGGTTAATTATAAGTATATTATAAAAAATATCATGTTCTAGAATTTATTAGTTGACACTGAATATTATGAAATGAATATAGTTAAATATGGCTGATAAATCATACTAAATGTACTCGCTGGGTATTGATACATTTTATAATAAAATAACTCATCCTAAAGTAAGAAAAAATACACTTATTTGGGAAAATATCATTTTTTTAAGATAATGAATGAATTTTCATTTCACTTCAATGTTTTTATTCTAAATTTACAAGAACATCTATATTAATACACAATCTAATGTGACTTTGTGACTTTTAATTCATACTCTCAGGATAGTAATTATAGAAATAAAATCTCAATTAAATTCCTCTAAAAAAATATAAAATCATGAAAATAAATTAAATATAAATGGATATGGTTGTTGATAAATCATTAATAAAATCTAATAGGGTTTTAAAATATGGATAAGATAAAGTGTAAAATGAATATTGACCTAGGGTAGGATACATCTCCAAACTACCATATTTTCTATGGGAAAATATTTATCTATCATCAACTCATATTTTCAATATATTTTTAAAATTTAATTCTCTATTATTATTTATATATGTCCCACAAATATATAAATTTTTATTCACATTTTCTTTATTAGTATAGAAATTTTCTTCAAGTCACTTCTCAATTTTATTCTTTATGCTGATCCAATTAAAGGGATCTTTTTTACTCTATTTATATACTAGTCAATGAAATTTTATTTGTCATTAATGATCTATAAAATAATCAATTTTGTATGAAAATTATTTTTTTTCATTTTTATTATAATGTAAATTATTGAGCTTTTTCCATCCAGCAAAATTTATTAACATTTTCTATAAACCCCCCTTTAATTGTTATATTCTTAAATTGATTTCTCCACCCATTTTCACATATTCACTTCAGTTATACATTATTATTCATGTTAAATTATTATTTTTCACATATAAAATTTCAAGAATAGTTTAGTCCTTTATTTCAAGGAAATCATAATGATATTTTATATGGTAGTTCTCTATGAAATAATTATATAACCCATTCCATTACTTGGTTAATTCAATGTTTTTTGAATCGTGTTTAAATTTTAGTTTTAAAAGACATATATATTATTATGTAATGGTTGGTGTATCCAAATAGCACTCAAATAGAATGTGTAATGTCTATATGTAATGAAATTATATTTATTTTTTTATATATATTAAACCTTTTTCAAGATGGGACTCTATTTATCATATCATGTTGTGTTAGTAGTGAGCATGGAATGTTAAATAGTTTATCATTTATATTTTTTCCATATTCCTAAGATTCCATGATCCTATAATTATATCTAATTTTTTTTAATTCATAAATAGGCCTATTTATTATATTTTCCGTTTAGAATATCTTTGTATACCCCTATATATATATTATATGCTTCAATATATTTTTTATTCACTTATATGAATTTATATGGGACTCTATTTTTTATATTCCCTAGGTCATCTTAAATAAATTTGGGATCTCTACTGAAACTAAGAACACATTATGGATTTTAAAATAATAATCTTTTATTTTAGTTTCTTGATGTTTTTTTGTACCCATTCTACCAAACACTAGGTGTATTGATAAATTGGTTTTATTAACAAGATATATTTTTCAAAAATCATGTAATAATATGATTAGGTGTATTGGGTCACTATTGACAGTATAATATCATAGTGTTTCTATTTTTTGGATTATGATAAGAATAAATTTGTAAAAGCCTAATGGAAAATTTTAAGCATATGATAACATACTGAAATTCTGGGAAAGTATATAGTGTGTGATTTCAATGAAACGAAATACCAATCTATATACTACAAGATTATCTGGCTATAGAACATATGAACTTAGGTGTAATAACATGAAAGGGATCTATTGGAATTTCCAAAGCCAATACATCATATAAGACATATTAGTCTTAAAACACTCCAGGTTTGAAGCTCACAAAGTATATGGTTTTGTAAATTAATAAATTATAAAAGAATCATCCTAAAGGATAAACATTATTATATTAGAAATCCAGATAATTAAATTACTAAAAATAACCTATATTTAACACTATATAATCATAAGTTAGTTTATAAAATCAATTATTCTGTAATTATTTCTAGGTTCTTAGTTTCCCTTTAAATTATTTTTAGTTTGAGTATTCTCCTTCCTAGGATTATTTTGGACATCAAAAATTACTAAAATAAAAATATAATAGGTAAATATATTCTTAGTATCCATTATTGAAATTAAAATTTCTATTTTTATTATATTATTTAACATTCTTTCATATCAAGAATGTTTATATGAAATACCTGAACACCACATAAAAATATAGATGTTTTGTAATATATGAGAATGAAAAAGTGTGAAATTATTTCATCGTACGTATAGAAAACCTCCCTATTCAAGGATTGTGGAATGAACCACCCAAATAAACGTTTCATACATCATTTAGTAGAGTTTTATTCTATAATGGGAATGTATTTGTTACCCTAATATAATGCTAGCATAAATTTTTAGAAGTGGGAAATAACATTCATTATCTTGAGTAATCCTCTACATAAACACCAGTGCAATGAAGAGGATTAATCTCTTTTTTAAATATACTTCCAATGATAAGATATTATTTCCTTATTAGAAGTAATATCATGATCAAATGATTGATATAAATGAGATAATCATTCTTGAAAACATACCCATTGGGAGAGACTATACTAATGTATTTTATAATGAGTTCTTTTCTGCCTACAATATGGGGGGTTGAGTTCTCTATAGAACATATACATTGATCTCTAACTATTTCCATGAATCCCTTTTGCATAGACCCCATTGTGTGGGATGAACTGAAGAATCAATTAAAAAAAATTAAAAAAATCTAGACTTGTTTTTTATCGTGGAATGTAGTGGTACACTAAATCAAGAAAAATTATGTTTTAGTGATCCTTTACATTGAATACATTAAAATCAACAAGATCAAGACAAAGAACACGTATCACCCACACCAGATTAAAAAAATTATTTGATTGTATAAATGGGTCCCAATACATCTATATAGATCACCTTTAATGTGGTAATTGTATAATATATAGCTATTAGATGTATATTCATAAGATTGATTTTAGATTAAGGTACATAAAAAATGAGTTCACACTGATTTCATTAGGAATCCTCAATTATATAGAAATTTTGATGGACATGATGAATAATGTATTAATATATTTTACTCACATTTTTTTGTATTTTTCTATCGATTTATTCTGATAAAATCCAAACATAACAATACACATGAGGATAAATTTAGTACTTTGCAAAAGGAATTATAAATTTAGATATTATTTGGAAATTATAGTAAAGGATAAATTTGGATGAAGGTACTCTGATTCAAGGGGCTCGTTGTCACTGAAAATGGAAATACATGGATCCTTCTATGATAATGTCGATTGAGGAGTGAAACATTACAATAACTATAATTGTGATCCCTTGTTTCGTTAGACTAGTTTGGAACTATCAATGATCGATGAGACACATGTCCTGATTTTCTATCCCAATTACAAAGCTAAATTTAAAGGGAGAGCATTCTATCTTGAATAATAAATGAAAATCGATCATTAAGGTATTAAAAAAGTGACAGATCACTACAAAATTACATAAACTACCCTCATGTGGATAAATTTTATAGTATTATGTAATGAACCGTATTTTAATGAAGGTAAATATTATTGTTCTTCAATATAAATTCCTTACATTGGCCCTTATTGTAGTTACTAATGGAGTAACAGAGATCTCATGGATATCTTGAACTTGTTTTGGGCCATGATATTCAAAATTTAGAGAAACACATTTTGATAATGGGTTAGTATAAACCATGCCACCCAACCCACATAGTTTCTTTAATCATGCGAGTCATTTCAGAGAGTTGAAGTATGTCTCATGGATATTAGAAACCATTTGATATGAGGTGGATACCCATTCATGGAATTTCAGATGGGAGATGAAGGTCATACGGTTGGGTGAAACTGTGTGATCCTTGGTGAACACCCATGCCATTTTACAATGATAGGGTGAAAATGGGTTCACACATTGCTTGTTAATAGTTAGTCAATCCATTCAAATAACCCATGTGAGGGGTCCCCTTTGATAGTGTGCGGCACATGGTTGGGACACAATTTTGCCAAACGTGTCATGAAACCATGTGGCCAAATAAATGAATTGAAAATGAACGTTTTTTATTAAAATTTTTGTAATCCAAAAAACTCTTCCTCCTCCATTCTTCTGTATCAGCCACCACATGATCTCTCTTCCCAATAGAATCTATGGTTTTTTTGAGCCTTCATCTAATCTATATTCCCATCACCACTGGATGCATTGTATCTCTCCTGATAAGATCTCAAATCACATTCCTTATTTTTCTAGTTTCTATACATATATGTTTCACTATATTGGTGTGATCTCAATTTATCCATTTTCAAAGAATTGGACCATTCATCCAATATCTCTTATTCTATATTGATTCGGGGGACATCACTGGATGTGGAGAGCGCTATGAACCTAAGGTTGGTGGTTTATATTCTTTCCATATAATTTTGTCATATTTATAAAATTCGATTTGTTTCATGTTTTGTACTTTTCCTATGATTCCCCTAAATTATTTATTAATTTAAATAAAATATTATACCATGCTCGATATTACCGTATCTAGTGGTGAATTAACAGCTTGGTCGATCTCCTTTACTTTATACATCCCAATGGGAGTTTTATTACCTTTGTGGTCTATTTTCTTATCTATTTAAATTGACTAAACACACGTTGATAGGTATTTCCTTGTAATAAATGTCAAGAAATATTAATTGAAAAAATAGAAATGGTATACTGTGACTTAATCCCCTAAACCCATTTCTATAGCTCATTGTATTAATTAAATGATATGACAATGTTATTAAATGATATAAGTGTTGTGATTGTATAAATGAGTTGAATTGTGATATCTAGAAGTTATCTAATGTAGTTAAATTATTTCATGCATGATTCAATATTAATTCTTTAAGGATTAATTTGACGGTCTCATCATGCATTAATTATATTTTTGTAAAGAATTGAATTTTCACATGGAGGGATATGAGGTTTTCATTTTACGAGATCAGTAAGAGTTTTCTCTAGCTCTAAATAAGTGAAACCCATTTTTTTGTGGAGAACCCATGGATAAAATATGTGGCGTCATGGTGGAACCATTACATTAGTGAGAATCTGACAATTATGGGATAAACTAAGGATATACTCAAAGGTCATTGTTTTTTTATTTTATTTTTTAAGATTTCAACATGGGATCTCATATAGGGTCCCCCCTTGGATGGACTCCCATGGGATTTTGGTATATATAAATCCCCAAGAGAGATTTATGTGATTCATTCTTAATCTCCTTAGATGTTATCAGGTTTCTTCTTATTAATTTACCAATTTTTCAATTAAATTAAGGTGTATGAATGTTTAATTTAAATTCCAGGGATATGAACACCAATCCTAATCACATGTATGGGGATATAACTTCTGGTCAAACATTATTATAATATATCATACCATATTTCAAACTTTTATTGGTGACCTTATTCAGTGAAATCTATCTTAGGCTGAAGATTGTAGAGTAAGATAAAAACACAAATAAGAACTAGAATCAATGTGTGTTTTTATTTTTAGAAATTAATTTATTATTATTGGTACACATATCATTTTTTATTCACATAATGGTTTAATCTAGACAACATTGTTGGTGTAATATTAATTATATCTCACAACCTATTTATTCAACCTTAGGTTTCCTTGTTTACATGTGTTAAAATTTATTGATAAAGTGAAGCATCATACTTCTGATGCCTGATTTTGAGCTCTAGGATGGTGAATGGATATAGAGGACTGATCCTATGCATGTTATGCTAAAAGAAGCAGTTTTTTCTGATTATTATGTGTTTTTATATATTTTAATGTATTCATGTTACCATGAATCCAATATACTCATTTTTTGTAGTAATATGATCATCATAATCACTATTAATCTATTTAGAATTTAGCTTCAACCTGTTCATTTATTATCCTACAACTTCCTTTTAATATTTTTCTATTTCTTACTTTTATTCCATACACATGTATTTCACTTTTATATTTGACCACATAATCTCCCAAAAGGCATTCCCTAGTCCTTTGATTTTAGTCCATAGCCTCTAGAATAGGGGTATGTGTGCTTGGGATTATGTTACCAACCGTCTCGGGGCACAACTATGTGGCTAATAGGGTGGGATGCTATAAAGTGGTATTAAATCCCTTTTTATTTTGTGCCTTATTATTTCGGTATATATAGAAGACTGGAAATAAATTTAATTTGGTAATGATTCAATACCTTGGTGTAGCTATCCATGTAAAGGGGAAACCCAAATTACCTTTTATGGGTTAATGCTATTATATTTTTCACCTATTATAGTATTACGAATTTCTCTCTTTGGTGATGATCATTTTTTTTGTGCAATTTCTATGGTGGATATTATTATGTGGGGTTTACATTTAACCAGGTATAATGATATGATGTAGTGTCATTATAAGAATCATACAAGTAAAATTTTGAATTAAATTCCTTGCATATGGCCTTATATATCAATATTTATATTTTCATTTCTTGTATTTCATGTTCTTTCATTGTCTGCCTCGATTTTTTATATTAAAATATGATAACACCTCTATAAGACTAACTAAATTAGATTAGTTAACATGCTTAAATCAATCAATATAGTGTTTTCCCAAGTAAATCAATGAAATAACCATAATTAACCAATTTTTACACATTTTATTCGTAGACCGTTGGTTCTATGAGATGAAACATTTATACATTTGATTGAGGAATTCCAACAGAAAATTTAGAATAATTCACCTAAATAAATGGAAAATGGTGGTACATTCAATCAAATAATAATGCATTACAAGATACATCCTGATATCATACATATATGTCATTTTTTAGATAATTTATGTGCCAATTTCAATTTTTTAAGAGGGTGGGAATTTATTAATTTGGAATTAGTAATGAAATTAATTGGATTAAGATAGATATATATATATATATAATAATAAATTTCAATAAATTATGTATTTGAAATAAAATTGTTACCACTAAATGGGGATTCAAATTGTAATGTAAGGTGCATTTTTCACTATAATATGAAATTCACATTCCCTATGCCGAAACCTCAGCTATGTTATGTGAGACTATAACATTGAACTAACATTAATAATGGTTTTCTGGTTGTTTCTCCAAGATCCTTATGTGTCTTTAATGATATGGACCTGACATTAGGTGTAGGCAGAGAGGTGTGACAGGTTATAGGAATGTTATTTACCTATCATTCCTTCTATGGGATTTCCTATCGCTATTGGAATGTGGGTTTTTCCCCTGACGTTCATACCAATGGTTTCATAAAACCATTGGTAAAGGATGGTTTAAGGGATCTTTTACAAATGGTTCCTTAGAACCGTTGGTATAGGTGAGTTTTTTGGAGCTTTTACCAATGGTTCTAATGAACCATTGGTATAGATGTGGTATATGGGAGTTTTACCAATGGTTCAATGAGAACCGTTGGTATAGGTGTGGTTGAGGGGAATTTTTACCAACGGTTCTAAGGAACTGTTGGTATAGGATTGGCCTTAAAATATATACCAACGGTTTTTAAAAACTGTTGGTAAAACGTTACCCAGATTAAAAGTGGCATGTCCTCTCCCCCATTCGCGATACAGAACCCTAAACGGGAGTAGTTTTGTGATCTTGGAGCTCCATTGGATTCTGCTTCCTCCATCCCATCCAAGGTGCTGAATCTCTTGCGGAATCTTATCAGACCCATCCTAAATTAGGTATTTTCTTAACTGGTTCCTTATTTTTATTGAAATTTATCTAATATTTCAGTTTTTAGTTTTGATTTGGATGTGTATATGTTTTTGTTTCTGTTTTGTATTAACCTATATGTGATGATCTTGTATCGTCATTAAGATGTGTCCAATGGTACTTTGATCATTGTTTTGGGGAGAATGAATGGTTTACGACCAGCATTAGATGTAGCTTCCAGTGAGACCATTATAGTATTAGGGTAAACAAGATTATGATATTCAAGGGAGTGATTGAGTTGGTAGAGACCAAAAAAGTTTGTTCCATGTGTTAAAGAACCATAAATAGAGTGTCCCAATTAAGTGTTCATCAGTAAAGACGTAGGTATGATTTCTAGGTCATGTTTCATGAAGCTGAATATGTGGTGCTATAGTGGTTTTGGATTGTTTGAGGTACTCTTAGTGTATTGTAAACCTTAATTTCATCCATATTCATTTAAATTTAATTAATATAATTTTTTCATACACATGATTATATCCTCTCAAACTATATTTAGAGTGTATTTTCATTCTTATGGTGTTAATTTTTTTAGTAAATGTCCATACTAGATTCTTTTATGTGTTCTAGGGGTTTAGACTGATGGCAGGGTGGCATGATTATTGTGGGGGTATTCTTTTCATATAAATATACCTATACTATGTCATCAAATTAATCAACTAGTTATATTCCTTACAATGTTTTATCAAATGATTTTGAAGGATGGTTGTGTAATCTTATGGGGATAGAAAAAATGTAGTTTTTGTTATTGAATGGGAATTTTATATGGGATGTTGATATGTGGACCGCCTAGTTTATGTGAGTGTTCATTCTTTTATAGAATTGATTAATGCTATTATGTTGGAGGATACCAAGGTTGTTAGGGTTTTTGTTTTTGTTTTTTATGAGGTGGTTGTGATGACACCCCCTTGACATGATGTGGAGATTGAGATACACCAAAATTCTTGTTCTTCTCTAATTTCAATAGTTCTTGGTCTGTTTTATCCAATATTGACACACAAATTTTTCTTATAAATCAAATTTTATTGAATAGTAATCATTAATATGTCACAGCATCAATCATTAAAAAATAATTTCATAAACTATATTTTCATTTCATCTATCAATATAAAGATTAAAGAGACATTATATGGATAGAAAGTCATATTCATGAGATCTATGAAGAAAAGTATAGTGTTTATCAACCCAAAAGTCATGGAAAAATAATACAAACCATATATACTTCTAAACTCAATCTTGGGAATGATTCTTTATATGACCCACTACTAAAGGTATTTTTAAGGATATGAATCCATAGAAAGAAACAAAATGTCTTGTAACAAATCAATTTTTTCTAATATTTGTTGTAGAGAACTTCTTCATCTCTATTAATTAATTAAGATTCATTTAGTCCAAAATATCCATAAAATACCATCTTACATATATGAAAATATAATTTTATCACCTTATAGAAATGTTCCTTGTAGGATAATTATATTTCCCTAAAAAAATTTATAATTCATTTTATATACTCAGAGGGACCATCCCAATCTTTGAACCTACCAAGATTCTAATCCATCCTCATAAGTATTTACTCATAAAACTCTAGGTGTACAATTCCCACACCTATCACTACCCTTGTTGATATCCCACCCACCCCACCACCGGACACTCGCCCACCAGCTTGGACAGCCCGTGCTCCCCTGGACAGCAACCCACCCTTGTTGACAGCCCGCCCACGCCATCCCCAGACACCCGCCCACCACCCCTCGGACACCACCATCCCCCCGGACGCCCCCACCCCTGGAAATCCCACCCCCACCCCCTTGACACCCCCGAACCCACTTGACAGTGCTGCCACACCCGTGGACAGCCCGACCACCCCCTGTGGATAGCCCGCCCACCCCCCTGGATAGCCCGCCCACCCCCTGGACACTCTAGACCCCATGGACAGCCCCGCCACCCCCATGGGCAGCCCGCCCACCCCTGAACATCCCATACCCCCCTAGACATGTCACGGACCAGGCCGGGTCGCCATCCAACCCGGCTCCCGACCCGGTCCGTGGCAATGCCCGAAGGGCGTTCCCGATCCCCACGGGATGGCACAAGTGCCCGGGTATCAAGAGTAACCTATGGGAATGGTTTACCCAAAATGGTATAAACAAACACTAACAAGATAATAAAAATTAAACTTTGAATCGACAACAAAACATACCATAAAACTGAAATCAAAATTTATAGGTTTATAACTAGAACCAATGCCCCAAAAATAAACTACAACAAAAGGGACTAAAACTATAACTCAAACCTCCAAGCGACAAGAGTGGTGTAGCATCTGCACGCCACAACACCAACCTGCATGAGAAGGCCACTAACAACTCGAACCACCAACACTGAGCACAAAGTCACAACCTAGAACACAGAAGAAACAGAAACTACGTACACCCAAAGGTGTATGTAGGGTGTGAGCTAAAGCCCAGTAGGATGCCACCGAGAAAAAAAGTTTCGTGCCACAACATCAAAAGACAATTCAAAGTGCTATTCAAGAATATACTTTTAAAATTCTTTTAAAGAAAACATTTATAGGCTAACTGCTAAAGAAAACACTAAAAAGGAACTCATTTCACAAACACGATTTTTAAAGAGGAAGTGGAAGGTTCATTGTGGGCACACACACACACACACACATACTCACACACACACACACACGCACCCACAGGTGGTCCTCCATATGTCGACGGAAGGCACCACGCCATCAATGGTAGAGAACTATAGGTAAATCCCCTAAGGATCATCTAGCTAAAGTGGGACCCTAAACCTCGTGTCTTGGTGAAACATGGCTCAGAAGGCCACCAACCTTAGATATCATATGTTTAGTTAGTGTTGCAATCGTCAATCCAGCTATGTGAAACAGGAATGATACCCATCTGGTTCACTAGCGCACTAGTTCTAGTCCGCCCACCTAGATACCCAGGGTTTTCCCTTGTGCTCAATGAAATTTCACATTCACATAGTATATTTCTTTCCCATATCATAGACCAAACAAGATATTGCACACAAAAGTCACTATTTGTATACCCAAACAACCATTTCAAAAACTCACGCACACCAAAACCATTTAATCACATAGTTCAGACCACTTGTGTGACTTGATAAACTATTTAAACAATTTGAAGAACATTTCAAAATATAAAAATAAGAGTTTTCACATGAGACATGTCCAATTTCACATGTAAGAATACCAAAAAAAACTTAATTCACACATAATTCTGACAAACACAACTCCCGCGCTCCACATATAATTTAATAAGTGCAATTAAAAATTTATAAAACCCTTAAAATTAGAAAGCAAAGGTTTGCACCAGAACGTCGAACTCGATTTCATATACGAACGTCACTTTAAAACCAAAAGTGCAACTTATACAAACTAAAACACATTTTCACATTGGTTCAAACAATTTTCAATTTAATTCCAAAAGTACGCAACACGGAAAACACACCCAAAGTGACTCATTTTCATTGAAAATCTACATTTAATTACATAGACACCCCAATGAACTTGAAAACCCATTTCGCACCTACCAAAACACCCTGAAAACCTTACCAACCATATTCCGCATCTCAAACGACACTTAATTAAACAATTCCTCAATTAGTAAAACACCACATATGCATACCACAAGACCTCACTTTAAAACCCAAAAATTTTAGATGCCATAACCATTTGAAAATTAATTGCACACACCAACCATTCTAAAACATCATTCGCACCCCTAAAACATACTCAAGGTTAATAATAAAAATTAACACTTCAAAATAGTTTACAATCTTTTGAAAAACTCAATTTAATAAAATTCGTACCTCAAGCGTTCTTGAAAACACAATTTCAAACACATTAAGCAACTAACTAAAACATGTCAGAAAATTTCAACAACACATCGCACATGAAAAACATTGGCATTTACTTAACAACAACTTAAATTCATCAATATGCATATCAAAGCACGTCCAAAATGAAATTTTCATCACACAATTTATAATTAAAACACATTATAATTTAATTAAGGAGAAATTAAAATCATCTAAATATGGTATGTCATGGAACCACCTACCTTGTCATCGCAAACTTCAAAAGTGTGGTGCGCAATGACCGTCGCACCCCAACGACAACTCAATCAAAACCAAATCGACCCTAAACAAAAAATTGAACTAAACCATCAAGAATTAACCCAGAAATTTATTGAATTCTTCAACCGCACCTAATGCGCACCATAAGAGAACCAGAGGTGAACCATAAATCATGAAATTGAACCAATACAAAATATCATCAAACCCTATAATCGGAACCTAAACCCGCTGGAAAAAGAAACCCTCAAAAAAATCAAGAGAAAAGGGTATACCATAGGGAGAGGGTGTCACGGCGCGGCAAGGCTTGGCTAAGGGGAAAGCGGGGCATGTCGCTAGGGGGGTTGGCGGCTTGGGTTCGACGGAGGGGTGTGTGGCGCCGGAGCAGGTTGGACGCCGGATGGAGAAGGGGTGGCGGTTCCGCCCGTCATCGGAGGAAGGAGGAGGGCCGGTGGAGTGTGGTGCGTCTCCGGATGATGGTCGGCCAAGGGAAGCAGGTGGGAGATGGGGGGTCCGGGCTAGAAGCAGGGGGTTCGGTGGTCGTTCTGTCAGATGGTGCGGGCGAGGAGGGCTTATGCGGGGCGGGGCGAGCAGTCGTCCGGGAGGGAGTGCGGGGCGTCAAAGGCTGCTAGTCCGGCGGACGACGCAGATGGATAAGGGAAGGGAGAGGAGTGAAATGGGAGGGAGGTGAACTAGGGTTTTGCGCACAAGGGAGATCCGACGAGATTTGGGAGGAACAAAAGAGGGGGGAAAGGAAATAAAAGAAATAAAACAAAAGAAAACTAAATAAAAACTAAAAACAAACTCAAACCATTAATAGTAACCATTTTAATAATATTCTAAATAACTTAATTAAAACATTAATAAAAAGAATAATAGTAACAACAAGAATCATAATATTATTATTATTGTTATTATTATTATTATTATTATTATTAGAACTCATAATTCATTTTTTTCTTCCAATTTTATTTTTCACTAAATACCTCATTTATCTATTTAAATTATTTCTTTATCAAGGATCATTTTTATTTAATTAGTTGCACACCAAGCAGGCATGCGGAGAACTGAGCGAGGTCACGTGGCGACCCAAGAATGGTTGTGTGGTTTCGAAAGCGGTAAGCTGGACGACGTAAAGGCCAAAAAAATAAGTGTGTTTCTAAAAAAAAGGATTCAAAAATTTACGCCGGGTTTCACCCAAACTCCCCGATACTAAAAATAAAAAAATAGATAAAATAATTAATGTAAAAGAGGCGGGTGTGACAATCCTCCCCACCATAAAGCTTTCCGTCCCTGGAATGCCACAACCAGAGTCGAACCCCAAAACAAAAAACCACACTCTCTTATGGTTCAAAGGGAATCCCCACAAACATCAAGCAAAGAGAGGAAAAGAAAAATCATCCTCATAGAGAGTGGCTCAAAGACAACATCAAGAAATGCATAAAAAGACTATCTGATATGTGTCGCCCACCCCAAAGAGCTGAAAAAACCTCCAGTTGATTGTTTAAAATGATGAGCCCCCGTACCCACGGAAATCAACTTTACAAGCCGAAATTTCCTCAAGCACTATTATACGAAAACCACACCATTTGGCTAGAAAGAAAAACAAGGTCACACCACATCCACGAAACACTCTATTCACTTATTACCAACCTATCTTTAGAAACAGAACCAAAAAGGTTAACGTGGGGAAGCCCGAGGGGCTCCCCACCATTAAGAACCTACTAACGCCCAGGACGGGACTGGAAAACCGATACGGGGAGGTTCGAGTGGACTCCCTTCCATTAAAGAAAAGCCAACACTGATTTATTCCAGAGACCTTTGTGCGAGACCCATCGTGGGTCTCGCCGCCACTAGAACTAACAAAGTATATAGAACTTTGAAAAAAATTCTTTATGGTGACCAAACACCCAACCACAAGGGGCGGGGAGGGAGGGGCCGACCACTAGGTGTCAAAACCCCGGCCGGCCACAACCATCATCTCAAAATTTCCTGGATGAACACCATTCAGATTTGAGATTGAGTTACCCAAAAAACTCTCATAAGGACCACTAAAGCAACTCCATCCAGTGGAACACAACCCCCAAGACTTTAAGGCACGAGACGAACACGCCTTCACATAGACACGAATGCCATACGCAACCAGATGGCTCATTCAGAGCGGAACAACCGTAGGAACAATTTAAACCGCCTCTACTATTAACGTTGATGACAGAAATAAAGTTGGGGTCCCATAAACTCCTGGTGTTCCTGACCACGTGCCAGCTTCACTCTGAGGCCTATGGCTGGAGCCATGATATTTGAAGCATCTCCTGCCTCGCAGTCAGGTATTGAGGACTCTCGTGCGAAGGTTATCTTTTTTGTGTCACACGCAACCTCACTATAACTGAGACAACACCAGAAAAACAACACATTACAACATCTCACTGATCATACAAGGAACATTTACCATCACAAGGGCTGAAATGGTGCATGCGCATCACCATTTGTCACATTGAATGAGAACATGACATCAAAAATTGTCACTGAGCATGATCGTTGTTGTTGAGAGGAACATTACGCTGAGAAAGACTTTAAACCGCGTCTTGAATAACACGTGGTTCCTGCAGACGACCATAGCAGCCTCATACGACGGGGTCTTCCCAACTAGTATCCTGACATGAACCCTTCCTTAAATGAAACAAACCAAAGACCACAGGTCATTTAGAACGATAGACCGCACTAAAAACTTAGGGTTTCTTCCACCTTTTTCGCACTGGAGTCTCCTTTACCGTTTCCAAACCACCGTTGACTATCAAAGGGACCTCACACTACAATACGTCAATGAACATGACCCTTGCAGCCGATGTAAGTACTACAAAGCCCTTCAAGACACTGGTCAACACTGAAATTTCTGAACCACCTTCACCCTTCCCCGTTGGATTTCCTTTCACTATTTCCAGGGAAATCCTTCAAATGCAACAACATCAAATTTCATCTCCGAAGACTCAGCCAACATAAAGAAACAAAAACTCTATTCAAATCCCCTCGCATCAGTCGTCCCGCTGGGAGAGGATCCTCTTAGTTGTAAAAAGGATAGGTGGGTTCAATTCTATAATTCAAGAGGAGATTCCTCTGATCAACTGGAGGGTCAACCAATGGCGAATTGCCCATGGCCACACTTTAATCACATGTCAACACTTTATGGGGGTGTACACTAGTTGAGAAAGAAAACTATGTACCCAACTAAAATGGTTCAGTGGTCAATACATACCAGAAGCGCACACTAAACGGGCGGGGAAACCACGAAAATGGATTCCCGAAGAACATTCGAAAGAATTCACTAACTACACGAAAACATACCAACTTACAAATAAGAATACAAATTCAAGACACAAATCAGTCAAAGGGATTCTCGATTCGAAACGCCTCACATCCATCCTTTCCAAAACACAAGGACACGCCACACAAACACTGTTTACTAAAACACCAAATTTTCTTTTTTTCCGTTAACAAAACATTTTGAAAATAAGAAAACCCGGTGGATTTCACCAACACCAATGGTGTCCCATGAGCCTCGCACATGCATGTTCTCGGGCCGCACTGGCACCAACCTCATATCCATCCAAGCACTCATCCACTCGTCCCATTAACCATTTTTTCCCATATACACTCATGCATGTGTTTTCCCACGAGAACACCAAGTGTCCAAAACAAACCATTCCATTTTTTTTCAAAACCAAAACATCCAACCCACACCTTTCAAACCTCATACCTCATTTTCTTTTTAAAGCGCTTCATTTAAAAATCAGTTTCCAAGTCCAAAACATTTTTACATAAAAACCAAATTCTCACGAATCCAAAACAAAGAGATGAGAAATGACACAAAAGAAAACTTGTGTCAAAGGGTGATTGGAACGTATGGTTGGCGGCCATACGCCAGTCATGCCACTGCCATGGAGGGTATTCTTGGACAGCGTCCCCGGCTCCACATGGCTTGCCAGACCCTGCGAGCTCACTAGGACCACTGACCTTACCCCTTTTTCATTTCCCATGGACAAGATTAACCGCAATGACAAAAAACACAGACAAATCTCAACACACTTTGGTTACTCGAGGCCCGCCACGAGGTGTGCTGGCCAGGCACATTGCTCGTAGCTAGAACGCCGAGTTTCGACGACCTTAATTTTGGTCCACTCCGACTCTATCTCAAAATAGAACGACCCAATAGAGAAAACCCTGCTCCATTGATACCATTTTGTCACGAACCAGGCCGGGTCACCATCCGACCTGGCGCCCGACCTGGTCCGCGGTAAGGCCCGAAGGGCGTTCCCGATCCCCACGAGCCGGCACAAGTTCCTGGGTATCAATAGTAACATGTGGGAACGGTTTACCCGAAATGGTATAAACAAACACTAATAAGATAACAAAAATGAAACATGTAATCGACAACCAAAGAGACCATAAAACTGAAATAAAAATTTATAGGTTTACAACTAGAACCAATGTCCCAATAATAAATTAAAACAAAAGGGACTAAAACTATAACTCAAACCTCCAAGCGACAAAAGAGGTGTAGCATCTGCACGCCAAAACACCAACCTACATGAGAAGGCCACTAACAACTCGAACCACCAACAGTGAGCACAAAGTCACAACCTAGAACACAGAAGAAACAGAAACTACATACACCCAAGGGTGTATGTAGGATGTGAGCTAAAAGCCCAGTAGGATGCCACCGAGAAAAAAAATTCCATGCCACAACATCAAAAGACCATTCAAAGGTCTATTCAAGTTTATACTTTCAAAATTCTTTTAAAGAAAACATTTACAGGATAACTGCTAAAGAAAAGACTAAAAAGGAACTCATTTCACAAACACGATTTTTAAAGAGGAAGAGGAAGGTTCATTGTGGGCACACACACACACACACACACACGCACCCACAGGTAGTCCTCCATATGTCGACGGAAGGCACCACACCATCGATGGTAGAGCACTATAGGTAAATCCTCTAAGGATCATCTAGCTCGAGTGGGACCCTAGAAACTCGTCTCTCGGTGAAACGTGGCTTAGATGGCCACGACCCTCAGAAAACATGGCTTAGAAGGCCACGACTCTCAGAACACGTGGCTTAGAAGGCCATGACCCTCAGATATCATATGTTAAGTTAGTGTTGCAATTGTCAATCCAGCTAAGTGAAAGAGGGATGATACCCATCCGGTTCACTAGCGCACTAGTTCTAGTCCTCCCACCTAGATACACAGGGTTTTCCCTTGTGCTCAATAAAATTTCACATTCACATAGTATATTTCTTTCTCATATCGTAGACCAAACAAGATATTGCACACAAAAGTCACTATTTTTATTCCCAAACAACCATTTCAAAAACTCACGCACACCAAAACCATTTTATCACATAGTTCAGACCACTTGCGTGACTTGATAAACTATTTAAACAATTTGAAGAACATTTCAAAATTGAACAATAAGAGTTTTCACATGAGACATGTCCAATGTCGCATGTAAGAATAACAAAAAAAACATAATGCACACATAATTCTGTAAAACACAACTCTCGCGCTCCACATATAATTTAATAAGTGCAATTAACATTTTGTAAAACCCTTAAAATTAGAAATCAAAGGTTTGCACCAGAACGACGAACTCGATTTCATATACGAACGTCACTTTAAAACCAAAAGTGCAACTTATACAAACTAAAACATTTTTTACCATTGTTCAATAAAATTTCAATTTAATTCCAAAAGTACGCAACACGGAAAACACACCCAAAGTGACTCATTTTCATTTAAAATCTACATTTAATTACATAGACACCCCAAAGAACTTGAAAACACATTTCGAACCTACCAAACCACTCTGAAAACCTTACCAACCATATTCCGCATCTCAAACGACACTTAATTAAACAATTTCTCAATTAGTAAAACATCACATATGCATACCACAATACCTCACTTTAAAGAACACAAATTTTAGATGCCAGAACCATTTGAAAATCAATTGCACATCCCAACCCTTCTAAAACATCATTCTCACCCCTAAATCGTACTCAAGGTTCATAATAAAAATTAACACGTCAAAATAGTTTACATTCTTTTGAAAAACACAATTTAATAAAAATCGTACATCAAGAGTTCTTGAAAAGAAAATTTTCACACCTTAAGCAACTAAGTAAAACACGTCGGAAAATTTCAACAACACATCGCACATGAAAAACTTTGGTATTTACTTAAAAACAACTTAAATTCATTAATATGCATATCAAAGCAAGTCCAAAATGAAATTCGCATCATGAAATTTATAATTAGAACACATTATAATTTATTTGAAGAGCAATTTAAATCATCTAAAGATGGTATGGCATGGAACTACCTACCATGTCATCGCAGACTTCAAAACTGTGGTGCGCAACGACCGTCGCACCTCAACCGCAACTCAAACAAAACCAAATCGACCCTAAACAAAAACATGAACTAAAACATCAAGAATTAACCCAAAAATTTATTGAATTCTTCAACTGCACCTAATGCGCACCATAAGATAACCAGAGGTGAACCATAAATCATGAAATTGAATCAATACAAAATAAGATCAAACCCTAAAATCGGAACCTAAAACCGCTGGAAAAAGAAAACCCCAAAAAAAACAACAGAAAAGGGTATACAATAGGGAGAGGGAGTCACGGCGTGGCAAGGTTCGACCAAGGGGAAAGCGGGGCATGACGCTAGGGTGCTGGCGGCTTGGGTTCGACGGAGGGGTGTGTGGCGCCGGAGCAGGCTGGACGCCGGACGGAGCAGGGGCGGCGGTTCGGCCCATCGCAGGAGGAAGCAGGAGGGCCAGTGGAGTGTGGTGCGTCGCCGGATGATGGTTGGCCGAGGGAAGCAGGGGGGCAATGGGAAGTCCGGGCTATAAGCAGGGGGTTCGGTGGTCCGTCCGTCGGACAGTGCGGGCGAGGAGGGCTCATGCGGGGCGGTGCGAGCAGTCAGCCGGGAGGGAGTGCTGGGCGTCAAAGGCTGCTAGTCCGGCGGACGACGCAGATGGAGAAGGGCAGGGAGAGGAGTGAAATTGGGGGGAGGTGCGCTAGGGTTTTTCGTACAAGGGATATCCGACGGGATTTGGGAGGAACAAAAGAGGGGGAAAAGGAAATAAAAGAAATAAAAGAAAAGAAAACTAAATAAAAACTAAAATCAAACTCAAACCATTAATAATAACCATTTAAATAATATTCTAAATAACTTAATTAAAACATTAATAAAATGAATAATAGTAACAATAAGAATCTTATTATTATTATTATTATTATTATTATTATTATTATTAGAACTCATAATTCTTTTTTTTCTTCCAATTTTATTTTGTGCTAACTACCTCATTTATCTACTTAAATTATTTCTTTATCAAGGATCATTTTTATTTAATTAGTTTCATGCCAATCAGGTGTGCGAAGAACTGAGCGAGGTCGCGCGGTGACCCAAGAAAGGTCGTGCGGTTTTGACAGTGGCAAGCTGGACGACGTAAAGGCCAAAAAAATAATTGTGTTTCTAAAAAAAGGATTCAAAAATTTAAGTCGGGTTTCACCCAAACTCCCCGATACTAAGAAGAAAAAAAAGATAAAATAATTAATGTAATAGAGGTGGGTGTGACAGGACATCCCACCCACCCTGGACACCCCGCTCACCTCCTAGGATATTCCGCCCACCCCCTAGACTCCCCCTACCCCCTTGGACAGCCCTCTAACCCCCCCTGGACTCCCCCTACCCCCTTGGACAGCCTGAACACCCCCGCAGAAATCCCGCCCACCTGGACACCCCGACCCCCCTAGACAGCCCCCACCCCCTGGACACCTCCGACCACCCGGATGGCCCCACCACCCACCTAGTCACCACGCACCCCCCTAGACACCCCACACCCTCCTTGGACAGTCCTGCCACTCCCCTGATCTTCATCCTACTCTTCATCCTAATCTCCCGGAAGAAGTTAATGTATAAAACTCTTGTACTACCAACAAGACCCTTAAGGATTATGTATTCCTTGATCCACATCCAATATCTTACTGGGAAATCCTTGAATATAAGCATTAGAAATTCTGTATCTTATTTTCTTATATATATTGTATTTTGTTGTATTTCTTAATATGATTCTCATATAGAGTAATGTGTCAGTTATGCTTTTATATAATGTAAACAGTTGTCATTTTCGTAAATATTTTTTATAATTAAACTACAATATTATTGAATTGATTTGAAATGACTTATTGCAATTTTTTTATACAATGGATAGAAGTTGGATGTACGAAACTGATCGGATTTCAACCTATTTAAAAAATAATTTGAATAACTTTCTAGATTTTGAATTTGACAAAGCTTCAGATAGTGGTCGCATACACTACCCATGTTTTAATTGTGTTGGAAGACCTTGGTTGAGTCGTGAACCAGTTAGAAATCATATAACCAAATATGGTTTCCAATGAAACTATTATGTGTGGTATCACAATGGAGAGAAAATGGAATTTCAAAATGTTGATGATCCAAATGATAGGACTGAATTGGAGAGTTTGATATATGATCGGTTTCCATTTATTCGGCATCATGAGAAGGAAAGGATGTCCAGCCAACAAGATTTTGATACAAGTACACATGATGCGTCCAATGAAAATGATGATGTTGATATGGTGGAAAAATTGAATGATGTTGCAATGACTCCAATATATCGGCAATGTGGTGAAATGAAAAAGTTGGAATTTTTAATCTGATTGTTTCATGGGAAAACAATGTGTGGGGTTTCAAATACTATAATTGATTACAATCTTACCTTCTTGAAGGACTTACTTCCAGATGATGTATATATTCCCTCAAACCAATATATGGCATATAAGTTAGTTGATGAATTTGGATTCTAAAAAAAATCATGCTTTCCCGAATGATTGCAGCTTATTTTGGGAGCAAACTACTGAAAGAAATGATTGTATCAAATGTGGAACCTCCCGATGGAATCCAAAAGATGATGGAACACCATCTCTTGTGCCACAAAAAGTAATGTGGAACTTTCCATTGATCCCCAGATTACAGAACCTTTTCATGTCTGATGAAATATCCTTAAAAATGTGATGGCATGACACTGAGAGAAAAAGAATAATGAAGAGTTGGTTCACCCTGCAGATCGATTTGTATGGCAGAGATTTGATGCTCGATGTCTTGAATTTTCATCTAACATGCGTAATGTGAGACTTGGTATTTCATTTGACGGTTATAATCCATTTTGGCATATTCGTAATTCGCACAGCTCATGGCCAGTTTTCATACACATTTTTAACATTCCCCCTTGGTTGTGTATGAAAAATCCTTAGACTTTCTTGAGTATACTGATATCTGGCCCTTCTAATCACGACAATGATATAGAAGTATACATGAAACCTTTAATAAAAGAGTTGAAACTTCTTTGGGATGTGGGTGTGCCAACATATGATGCATGTTCAAAAGTCATATTTCAAATGCATGTTGTGCTTATGTGGACGATCAATGTTTTTCTTGCTTATGCAATGATGTCTGGATGGAGCACAAAAGGAAAATTGTCATGTCCTATTTGTATGAAGAATACTCGATCAAGAAGACTGAAATATCGTTTTACTTTTAGTTTTATGGGACATTGACGATTCTTTCCAGTGAACCATCCATATAGAAACAATCGTCAAAGATTTTAAAATACAATGGAGAATGACAGTCCACCTCAGCGTATGTCTAGAATTGATGTGCTTAATGAATAGAATGATTTCAGTTATTCATTTAGGAAGGGTTTAATGAAATCTAGAAAGAGGAAAATGTTTCCAATTATACCTGTTATAATTGGAAGAAGAAGATTATATTCTTTGAGTTGTCGTATTGTTCAACAAACTTGTTACGTCATTGCTTAGACGTAATGCACATTGAAAATAATATATGTGAAATGATGATTACGATTCTTCTAAATGTCAAGGGGAAGATAAAATATGATTTACGATCTCGGGGTGACTTGGTAGATTGGGGGATCAAACCAGAATTGCATCATGTCTGTATCAGTGAATATAAATGGAAACTTCCATGTGCTTCTTATGTGATGACACTTGCTGAAAAAAATCATTTTCTAGAAGTGGTAGAGACTATAAATGTTCCTAATGGCTATTCAAGCAATATATCAAAAAGAGTCAACAGAAAAGAGTTGAAGCTGAAATCATTGAAGAATCATGATTATCACGTTGTTTTTCATGAGTTTAATCCAATTACAATCTGTCATCTCTTGTCCAATAATGTTAGAGTCTCAATTATTTGTTTGTTATATTCATTTAGAGATCTTTGTGCTAAGAGGTTGTCCAAATCCTTCTTGCAAAAACTGTTGGTAGAGACACCATTTATTTCTTGTGAGTTAGAGAAAATATTCCCTTCATAATTTTTTTCATGCATCTTGCATCTGACTATCCGTATTCCGACCGAAATACTTCTTAGAGGACCTGTTTCTTTCCGTTGGATGTATCCAATTGAAAGAAACATGTGCACATTGAAGTCATATGTTCAGAACAGGAATTATCCCAAAGGTTCTATTGTGAACGGTTACTTGGCTCAAGAATGTATGGATTTCTGCTCAATGTATTTGTCTGGTCTTACTAGGAGAATAAACAGACCAATGAGAAATGAAGAAGAATAGTATGGGAAATTTGAACCCAATTTTCCATCACTTTCTTAGACAGGAGGAATTCCGGGATCATATAAATCGACGACATTAAGCCTTGAAGAGTGACAGATGGCACATCGCAAAGTGTTGTTCAATTGTGATTTGTTCGATGAGTATATCAAGTAAGTAAATTGTACATGTATCTCTTTTTATATCTCTTGTAATTTTAAATATTTGATAAACTATTATTATTTTTATCTACAGGGAACATAAATAATTGATATATAGAAATAATCATTCTTTATCTTTGAGAAGGAAAGAGACTTTTCATAGCAAAGGGTTTTCTGCTTGGTTGAAATTAAAATTAAAAATATTTCTGTAATAACTAAATAAAAATAATATTTAATTATGTTTACTATTTGTTTATATTTCAGTTATCGAGTTTGCCTGTAGAATCTATTTCTGAGGAAATAAGAGCTTTGGATTCTAGTCCTAATACTAGGGTTTGTGCTTATAAATCACTTTTGATCAATGGATACAAATTTATTATCACTGAACGTGCAAGAAACATGAGAACACAGCATAATGGTGTTATACTAACTGTCACAATAGACTATTTTTCCAGTTCATCAGATACTAGAGCTCGTTCTGAAAATGTTTCTTATTATGGATTCATGGAGAAAATATTAATTTTGGATTATTACTCACATGGTTGAGTCACGATGATGAAATTTTAATGGTTTGATTCAATGACGAGGCAAGGAACCTTTATTGATGATTGTGTATTTCGAGTTACTGACATGACTCACACTCTTGCCACCGATAAACCATATGTATTGGCATCAATGGTGAAAGAAGTTTTTTACGTCAAATATCATCATCATCATAAATTCGGTGTAATTATAGATGTAAATCTCAGACAAGTTTTTGATGATGGTGATGATGAAGTTGACACTATCCCTACTGCAATTAGACACTATCCATTTATTACTTATGATGACGCCAATAGCTCAATTGTCAGAGTTGATTGTGAACTCGAAGTTGTGGTGGAAAATATATAGAATCATACAGTTGTGTTCTCACCTACATGTTTCACTTATATCATTCAGAGTTTCTATCATAGTAATTACCTTAAAATCCAAATAAATCTTCTGTTTCTTTATGTTTTTTTATCAGAATGGTTTTTCTATATTTTGTTTTTTGGGATACACATTAGTTATCTGTTTCTAATTACTTCCATATTTGTTTTCATTGCAGGACATGACACCCATTGAAGAGGGGCAGTGGAAAAATATTACAGAAAATAATTGTCGCTTGGTACATAAGGGTGTTCCTCCACTCATCCCTATTGTGAGTATTTTATTTCAAATATAAATATTTCAATAACTTATAATATAATGTATTTACTTTTGTGTTAATCTTTTTTTCAGGATCCACCCCCTAGATGAGAGATATCTGACGAGGAGCCTGATATTTCTCCCAGTAGAGAGGCTGGTGGTAGGATGGGGTGGTGTCATAGATATACGATCATCTAGTGGTCCCGGTACTAAGGTCGGTGGTATGAGGGCCCGTGGGGCAAGATTTAGATGATCCACTACCACAGACGTATCTTCTATGCCCCATTTTGATACTGGCGTGTCTTAAGGGACACACGGTATATTTAGACTTCTGTTGTTTACACTACCAGTTGGCCAGATGTCTATGCCATCATCTTTTTCTTCTATTTCATTATCTCCGAGCTATTATATTCCACCTTCTTCGACTCCTGATGCGACATAGTATGTGGCTAAGGAGAATACAATGAGGGACACTTCACCTGTACATGATATTCCTTCAACTTCTGCACATCCAGTGATTCCCATTGATCCGACTACCATAGGTATATTTATATAAATCTATCAAATTTTTATACAAATTTTTTTTTATTATAACATGTACTGATATTATTTTTCTTTAATAACTCATTCATCTACAGATAGGAGGCGGGGGAGGAGACGTACTCTCTTGCGTGTGGTATAGAACCGCCAGAAATAGTTGATGGTTGAATATAATGTTGAGGGACACATGATTGAGAAATCTAGGAAAGAATGTTGGGGTTTTTTTGGTGACACTAGCCAAATACTCTGATATCATTCTTTTCAGCCCTCTCTCTTGGAGACGTCTTCCACATGAAGACAAGGATAACGCGTGGGAACAAATATGGGTAAAAAATCTATTGGATTTAATGTTAAAAAATTTTGTATTTATATGAACTAATCTATTGGGTTTCAGCTTCATTTTAACTTCTCTGAGGGCGAAGGTGCAGGACCTATGCATTTAAAAGAGCTAGGATAGCTTTGGAGAGATTATAAGCATGAGTTGTGTGTTGGCTATTGTGATAGAGTGGGCACGGATTTAGGGACATTACCTATTGTGGATGACTGACCGATAGAGAAATATCGCCAAATGATTACTCATTGGGTGACTGCCAAATTTAAGGTATTAATCTCATTTGAGGTATTTAAATGAGATTTTTCATATTTTTCATTAATATAATCTTATTTATTATTAAACATTATTTTGGAATCTTCTGAAAAAAACAAAAAAAAACATTGATTCAAAGCAATACCTCCACACTTTTGGGCGTACAACTATGTCAGATCATTAGAGGTAGGTGGTATAATATAGTTGTTTTTAATTTTTCTTTAGGACATTCCCTTCTTATTGTTTCCTACATAAATTATGTGATTTATTGAATATTTAATATATTATTATTCTTGCACTTTATATTGTTTCAATGTCATTACAGAAGCACAAATTGAATATTGAAGGACATATCCCTTGAGAAATTTTTTTTTTCTCGAGTAGAAGAAAAAAAGATGGATCTGCGGTAAATGAACCAACCTAAGAAAAGATTGTATTTTTTAATTTGTTTATATCAAAGTTTAATATCTATTTTGAAATTTAATAATCTTTCAATACTTTTAACATGCTACTTTAGAGTATCTTGATCCCCAGGATCCTGATAATTTTGGGCTACACGATCATTTATATCAGGTTTTTGGAGATGGGCACTTTGGTCGAGTACGCTATCGACCGGGTAAGAATATAGTCCTGATGAGGTATTGGTCCTCTCCAGGTATCCATTCTAGTACCACTAAGTTGGAATAGGTCAAGGAGCATGCAAGAAAGTCTAATAAAAGGGCCACAGAGTTAGAAGTACAAGTTCAAATGAGAGACAACGAATTTATGAAACTTATGAAAGCTTTATCTTCATCACTTCCACCAGAGGCCAGCGTGTCTTGTCAGACATTTATGTCATTGATGGGTGCATTATCCAATGCACCAGGCGACAGCTCTAGTGGCGGTCGAGATGATGATGTTCCTAGTGATGATGAGGATGCTGAAGAGGAAGAGGTTGAGGATGAGGATGAGTACAAGGGCAAGGATGGGGCCGAGGGCGAGGATGGGGCCGAGGGAGAGGATGGGGCCAAGGACAAGGATGAGGCTGACGATGAGTATGGGGATGATGATGAGGATGACGACGAGGACCGAGATGGCGGCGAGGATGAGGACAATGATGATAGTGGTGATGGTGATGGTGATCAGGGGTAGATTGATCCATTAAATATTTTAATTCTTTATAACTCTTTATTTTTTAACCTGGTTTTACACTCTTGGGTTTTCCTATGCTTTAGAGGGACGTTGTTATTAGATCTGTTTTTTGCACTTGATTATTATTGTATGATTAGTCTACTACATAGACCTTTATAATTCCTTGGTACTATGATACCCATTTTTCTATTTTCTATTACTTATCTTTTTTAGTTAGCCATGTATTTCATTTTTATGCATGTGGAAAGTTATATGGAAAATGTTCCTTGAAGTAGAAGGATTTTTAAGTGAAATTGATATGATATTATCTCTAATGAAATTACGATTCCATGGTTATTTTATTCACACCATGACCAATTTTAATGAGGTAATGAGATATATACCGGGAGTGGTACCCAAAATCCAACAATAGGGGATAAGAACATATACCACTCAATAATGAAGGTTTGTTTTGTGGATATTTTTTAAAAAATAAAAATTATTTTCATGAATCCCATAATTATAGGAATGTAAGGTTTCCAAACTATGTTTGAAGGATGATTGAAAAGTGATAAATGAACTCAAAACATCTGAGAATTTTATTATCCATTTAAAGAGGTCCATGACTATATTCAATACATGGTCAATAATTTGTGATGTGTACGAGTCAACCCCGCCTCAATCTATGGCACGGTGTGGCCGACACCACTCAAAGTGTCTCACTTCTCTAGGAAATGGACATGATTTTAAGTAAAAACAACAACTGGCATATGTAAAACAGACCAAATGCATTCGGATTCTGTTGATACTATAGTAAAACTATCCATGAGTCATATGTGACATGTAAGAGTCAACCTTGCCTCAATCTGAGGGCCGGTGTGGCCGGTACGACTCAAAGTGTTTTTCTCTTGATTAAAATGGATGCGCTTTTATGTAAAAAAACGACATATGAAAAACCAACTGAACGCATTAGGATTGAGTTGATACTTTAGAAAATTGATCCATGGGCCATTTTTCGTGTTTACGAGTCAATCCTGCATCAATCTGAGGTGCGGTGTGGCCGGGTACCACTCAAAGTGTCTCACTTTTCTTTGAAATGGACAATAGTTTATGCTAAAACCACAACTGACATACGGAAAACGGACCAAACACATTCGGATTTTATTGATACATTAGGAAATGTATCCATTGGTCATTTGTGATGTATATGAGTCAACCCCACATCAATCTTAGGAAATGTGTGGCCAGTACCACCCAAAGTGTCTTTCTTTTGTATAAAATGGATACGCATTTGAGTAAAAACAACTGGCATACAGAAAACCAACCAAACGCATTCAAATTGTGTTGATACTTTAGAAAAATGATCCATGGATCATTTGTGACATCTACGAGTCAACCTCACCTCAATTCGAGGCACCGTGTGGCCTATACCACTCAAAGTGTCCTTAGTTTGTTTAAAATGGACATCATTTTAAGTGAAAACAACAACTGACATACGAAAAACCGACCAAATGCATTTGGATTCTATTAAAACATTAGGAATACGATCCATGAGTCATTTTTGATGTGTATGAGTCAACCCTGCCTCAATCGGAGGTGTAGTGTGGCCGGCACCACTCAATGTGTTTACCTTTTCTTTGAAATGGACAATAGTTTAAGTAAAAACAACAACTGACATATGGAAAACGGACCAAACGCATTCTGATTATATTGATAATTTAGGAAAAGGATCTATGGGTCATTTTTGACGTGTAAGAGTCAACCCCGCCTCAATCTGAGGCATGGTGTGGCCGGTACCACTCAAAGTGTATTTCTTATGTTTGAAATGGATATGCTTTTAAGTAAAAGCAACCAGCATATGGGAATCCAACCAAATACATTTGGATTGTGTTGATACATTAAGAAAACGATGCATGGGTCATTTTTTATGTGTACAAGTCAACTTCGCCTCAATCCGAGGCATGGTGTGGATGGAACCACTCAATGTCTCTCTTTAGTTTCAAAAGTACATCATTTTAAGTGAATACAACTGAAATTTACACTCATCAATGATAGTCGCAAATTCTTGTTCATGAGTTGGGTAGTTTCACTCATGGGGTCATAAGTGAAGAGACTCCTAAGAAAATACCTTTTCACCATATATTATAAACAATACAAGTTCAATGAAAAATTTATCACAAATCATTACATACCCAAATCTGGGATCACAAAAAATGGGATTTGAGCACATTTCAAACACTTATTCAACTCTAATAGGTATTTATCAAATTATTCTGTCTATTAGAATTTGATGGGGAGATGAGGGGCTGTGATTGTTGGGGGTTGTGCATGGGTGAGATGAATTACTACCAGATGATTGTTTTCATATGAAGATTGAAATAGGGAATTATAGTACATTACATGGTTGGAAGAGTTTGATGGTTTTATGTGTTTTTGAGCTATTTTAGGTGTTTTTTATACTGTTTGAAGTCTTTATTTGGTTTTTGTGATATTTTTATGCAGGTGTATATTGGATGGGCTACTGGAGGGCTGCTGTGCAGTGGATGGCTGATGTGCAGCAGTTCTGGAAAAACTCAATACCAAGGGTTTTAAACCATTGATATAAGAGATCTGGAATTCTGGAAAAAACAATACCAACAGTTTAGAACCGTTAGCATAGGAGTTACAGAAAAACACAATACCAATGGTTTTCAACCATTGGTATAATAATTCTCGAAAAATACTATACCAACGGTTCTAAACTGTTGGTATACATTGAGATAAATTTTAAAAAAAATATATACCAACGGTTTCTGAAAACCATTGGTAAAAATGTTATACAAACATATACCAACAGTTCTCTTGCAACCATTGGTATATCAATAAATACAGTGGGATATACCAATGGTTCATATCAAACCGTTGGTATAAGGCTTTCCTCATGCCTTACTAGCCTACGGTTTGGAAAACCGTTGGTATAGCCTATACCAACAGTTTTCCAGCCTATACCAATGGTTTGAAACTGTTGGTATAACCTTCATTTCTAGTAGTGTATCTACTATAAATCTAAATTATGTAATGATCATGAAAATTATTTTCATATTCTAACTCAACATCATTGAGTCATACACCAGGGGGTGGAGAGGAAAATTCTCTGTAGGTGGTGGTCCTTGAGCAAACCATATAAAATCTTGTATTTCCACCATAGGCACCTCCTGTTAATCATCTACTGGGGAACCAATGCTCTATTCATAGATAGTTCTTTCTACATAATGTTGTCTATAAAAGGTTCTCCAAGAAATTCCCTCAGTATGGAAGATATGACTCAAGAATTACACATGTAGCATGATCCATCCTTCTTGGTGGATGGTGGTCCTTAGGGTACTGAGACGTTGATAAAATCCATAATACCTTTCTTCGTGTATATAGAGATTCCTCTAGAGATGAAGTTCATGATAAAAACCTATATTATTCTTGAATCCTATAAGTATTGGTGGGATGTACGAACTCAGTATGGTAAACATCAAGGAACGATCATTGTGGATTTTAGATATCCTTTTTGATTACTTTGTTACGCTGACATAGATAATTTAATGTTCCTCAAGGATTATTCACCTATATTAAAGAAAACATTTCAGTGATGGTGTATTTAAATAGATTCAAATAATTACTATGTTTTCCATTGACCTTGATAGGTGTAAAGAAGACAACTAATAATCTACTTGAAGATGGTTTTACATGCCCAATCTAATCACTAGTGAATGTATTCTACTTGAAAATCTTTTCCGAGGATGTGAACTATGCCCTAATTTTTGTGGTAAAACTAAGGGAGTCTAAAAATGTGATCCAAATTGGATCATCTTCTAAGTAGGGAGATTATTTACCTAGAGATAGGAAGCATCATTTTGAGGGTGCTTGTAGGGGTAGTACCAACCAGATGGAATGAATTGAATACTATGTCGCATGTCACCAGTGTGGATAGGTAGATATAAAATTTCACAGCGCACTAGGAAAGTGATTTAGTGCCAATTAAGTAACAAGATGGGTCACCTTCATCATTTGTTCCAAACTTTTCCTCCTACATCAACTGAGAGGGGATCTATTCCAACACCACTCTTAGCTATATGAGCATTGACTCCATGTTATGATGGAATTTTTTCTACTACAAGTTCATCAGGCTAATGAGGTTATTATAGACAAGGTAGTCAAACACATTTGGTTCATCACTAGCATTGTGGACCTTCCTAGGTAAGTTAGGATTCAAAAAAACTGATATTGATCAGGTAATATATATGTAGTGTATCCTACTCCTATGGATCCGAGCCTAATACCTTCTATAATACAAGGTACTATTTGGGTTGACAATAATTTAGTTTCTTCCCTATTAGATATATGTGCATCACACTCCATTATATCTTATGAAATTGTACAATTTCTATGCCGATTGTTACAATACCTCAGTAAAATCATGAATCCTGATGGGTTGTTAGGTTTTTTATTAAATGGTTTATTCCAGTATTAGGAAATCCCACTTGAAATATGCAGGTACTGTGTCCCATGTAATTTCATCACTGTCAAGATTACAATATTTGACGTCGTTTTTTGAATAGAATTCTTAGTTCCATATCATGAACATGTGGATCACTATCATTGGAGGGTTTTATTTACCTCACTGATGGAATTGACATATATTTATTAGACCATATGATATATCCAAGAAAGTTATTTTGGACATGAGCATACCTGGATTGGTATGGTGAAAAACCATATGGAATGTCACTTTATGAGTGGTTAGGGAATGCATGTCATTTAATTCACTCCAATGGTGGATCGTTTTAGGGATGTATTCCTTGGCCATTTCATTTGTTTACCTCTAAAGTGTGAGGTGGAGTTAACTATTGATCTTGGGTTTTGAGTGACACTAGTATGCATCCCAATATATAGCATACAAATTATAAAGCTCTAGGAACTTAAGAAAAATAAGGGTGGTCTAGGGTAAAAATATTTTTTACATCATATGTCTTTTACTTATGGTTCACTAGTACATTTTATCTATATGTTTGATGAAACCCTTAAGTTGTGTATTAATTATAGAGAGATGAACCATATTTCTATGAAGTAATTTTATCCAATACCTCATATTTAAAGCCTCTACAACTATCTATAGGGGGAAAAGTTTTTTTAAGATCAATTTTAGGTCAGGATATGATCATGATCATTGGAGACCATCAGACATACAATATTTGACATTCCCATATAGGAACCATTTGTATGAGTATCTTGTTATTTTGTTTTCCCTTATAAATGTGATATCAATCACTATGTATTTGAGAGTTTTTGTTTCCCAACCATACCCAGGTTCAGTTTTTTTAGTCTTCATAGATGAAATCAAAGTATACTCTCTCACCTAACAAGTCCATGTCAACCATCATGATATCATGCTGAATAAATTGGCAGATCACTATCTTTATATGAAGCATAGAAAATGGAACATTTGGAAAGTACATTTATCTTCTTGGTTCAAATCTTTTTAGATTCTGGTGTATCATTTCACCCATATAAAGTGAGTTTCATGGTTTCTTGTGAGTATCCATATAATGTATCTGAAATTCCTTGTTTCTTAGGGATCGTTGGAAATTAAAGGCGATTCAGAGGGTCTTAACACACCTTTCAGTTCTTATTACAGGTCTTACATTGAATGGTGTGATGTTAATGTGGTTTGGGTGGTGTGAGATAGCCTTTAATTATTTTAAGTATAGGATCAATTCAATACTGATCATGATTCTCCCAAAGCTGGGAAGTGGATACATTATTTACTATAATGATTCAACAATTTGCCTTGAAGTAGATCTAATATAGTATGAATGGGTTTTAGTGTAAGAGTCCTACCAGTTGAGTCCTCATGAGTGGAATTACCCTATGAACAACCTTGTGACATCTATCAGGATAAATTCTATACTTTGTTGGTTTCCCGTCCTTTTGAGGCGTGGTTTTTAGTTTATATGGACGATTAATGTCTGAAATACATCTCTATATAGAAATACATGAATCAATGGAAGTTCTTGTGGGTAGGTTGTTATAAGTAATTTATATTTTAGGATTATTATAATCCTAGAAGGTTTAATTTATTCTATGAATCCATGAGCTATATGACATAGACATTTTACATATGAGAAGCTAGTAGTGTGTGGCAGTTTATGGATATGTTTTCGGATATTCACCTAGAGATTCTAGAATTTCACTGGAATCCTATTTTAGTAGATATAGTAATACAATCCTCTCTTTTTGAGAGTAGGAGTCAATGAGAAATATATTAGATCTCAATGACCGTTTCATAATAAATTGTTTCCCAGGTGAGGAAACCCCATATAGAATGGTTGTTAACATGAATGATATCTTACTATTTTGTGGGAAAGTTTTGGTTCCTTCTGAAATTGTTTCTGAAGTCTCAGTCAAGCTATCTATCATCGGCACAAGACACAATAGGTTTTGGGAAAGCCTATGTAGGGTAATGTATAATGATACAAATTAGGGACCCCAAGACCCCCGAACCTCTCTCAGAAATAAACAAAGGAAAACCAGAAAGCAATATTTCAATAAAAAATAACAAATTAAAAGACAGCTTACACCAGGTATACAACTTAAAAAACATGAATAAAGATTATTAGTCATACGTTAGATCATATTTTTCTGTTGAGATGCTCGATTTCTAATCCAAGAAGGGTTGCTTTGCTGCTGATCCACAATGGGTCACTCTTCCATAGATCTACGATGGTTTGCTCCACAGTTTGTCCACGATGGGTTGTGCTACTGCTGATCCACAAAGGGTATCTCTTATGGTGATCCACGGAGGGTCATGCCATTGTGGATCCATAGAGGGTCGATCTCTTCCTGTTCTACAGAGTTTCACACCATTTCTGATCTATGGAGGGTCACTCTCTTGAATATCCAAAGTGGGTTGTACCATTGCCAGTCCCTGGAGGGCCACTATCTTTCAGATCCACAGAGGGTTACTCTTCACCTCACAACCATCCACTAGATTTCCGCACCTTATACATATGAGTTAAAAAGGTTATGAATCTCAATCCATTGGTCATATTTCAAATACATTTAATTATCAAATATAAGTAACACAAATATCCGTCTTATCATAAGGGTTCCAATGAAAAATACGGTGCGTCGATCAGATGCCCGGTCTATAAGATATAAGGTTTTTAGTAAAAAAAGGCCTGGTTGGATTCGAGTCTGATCCAACCCCTCTATACTCCAACTTTTCCGAAAAATAAAGTGGAGTACATCAGAAGTACCACTCTGTCGCAAGGTTCTCATCACTGCTGGAAGCACATAAATCAAACAAACGGTTTGAAAGATAATGGTGTTTTATTAAATAAGGGGCAGGTTGTGTCTGGGCTCGGTCCGACCTGGTAATACCAACCAATCCAACCCAACTTACGAGTCCCCAAATTCCTTTGTTAAATAATAGAGACTCTACCAAACCCAGTTCGGGTTAAGGTTGGTCTTGCCTGGCCTCGCTAGTGGGTTAGGCCTATTGGGCCTTGCAAGACCTGAATCAGCTTTCTGATGGTCCAGCCCGCTGAGTCGCCTAGAGACCCGATCTCATTCGGCCTGACCCAAAGGTAACGTTAGGTGTGGGTGTAGATCGTTGGTCCATGGTCCGGAAACCTGAGTTCTGACCGCATTTGTGGTCAATAGTGCGACATTCATCTGGGATGCGGCAGCCGCGCAGCAACAAGCTGCCACTGGCTCGGCGGAGGTGGGGCCTCTTCCATCCACGATCGACGGACCATGGATCACTAGCCTCCAGATGGCCCAAAAACAGGACATCCCTACACAAGGATCCTGGCGTAGTGTCTCGTCACTACTGCGGTTATTTGTTCGTGGCATCAAGCCGCCTCGGCGCACCGACGGGAGCACCGCCTAACTCCACCCACGGTCACAGCTTTGGGCCACCAATGTGCCGAATGTGCCTTCAAAAGGCCACCAGAGTCACTCTGGTGGTCTTTTTTGGGGTCTTATGCGCCAATGTCCTCCATAGGGCGCCACCATCATCACAAAACCTTCCAATTTTCCTTGCAGACAAGTTGACTTCTTGACATTGAAGAACACAACATGAAAAAATATGTCGGAGGGACCATGCCTTATTCGGGTTGGCGTGTGCCCTCCGCAATAGAGTTTAATCATGGGGATACACGTGATCATAACAACACAGCTTGAAACCCACCGAATGAACCCCCCCCCCCAATTATCAACCCATAATAAGAAGTGATTCATAGATCAACCCGTTAGTTGATTGATCCATGACCACCGTAAATTTTCAAGAACGAGAAAGAAATCATCAAATACTTAGAACGCAGAAAAACCTTACCTAGATTTATTGGATATGTTGATGATGATGAATTTTATTCCCATTATCTACAATCTACAATGGTTAGTATTCATCGCCGCTTTCCATCCTCCGGATCTGATCCTTCAATGTTCATCACTTCATTCTTCATTCTTCGTTAGAGAGGGATTCCACCAGTGGTTCATTTGAGATTTCCCCATGTTTTTTAATTCCCAAACACCAACATGTTGGTTTATTAAAATAAATAAAAATCACAGTGACATTTCACCCAATAATGATGCTCATTAAACGAGCTATATTTAATGATCCTTTAAATTAACAGTTTCACGATTTCAAATGAGGCATTATTGAACCTCCATTAATGTGCCTCGTTGCGGCCTCATCACTGCACCAATGCGTCGCTGTCCGCCACCCAATGATGAGAACAGAAATAAAATAATTATTTTAAATTATATTATTATTTTTCTTATAATTTCCCAAAAATAACATTTTTCCAACCCTTGCAAGACAAAGTAAACCATTTTTAGGCAAATCTCGGTGTTCTGAGTTCAACGGTGCCCTTAGATTTTTGATCCAATCACCAGTTCAATAGTTAGAAGACCCTACCCGACATGAATACAAAATGTACCATAAAAAAAGTACAAAATTCCATTTCATGCTCTCTGGACCACAAGATGACATGCTGTTACAGTGTGTGGTGTCAAAATAAGTCTATATAATTAAAGAAAATTAACATGGAATTTTGATACATTACAATTTTCATTTCATAAATATTTTTCTAAATTAATAACATTATGAAGGATGTTTTATCCATATTCATCTTACATGTCAAAAATGAGGTTGGTACATTGACTATGGTCATAGAGGTCATTATTTGATCATAAATATAATAATAATCATTAAATAATTATCATATTTACATATTAATTATAACATTAATAGCAATAATAAATTACAATTTTTATAAATTATATATTTCACAGTCATGGAGATGGTGGGTCGTACCAAGAGATGAGTAACATTTCCATTTTCCTACAATTAATATCAAAAAGCGGTAAATATAAATTTATAATTCAATAATTACCATCACAAAATATGTAAAATGTTAATTCATTTAATATACTTATAAATATACTCAATTTCTTCATGTGATGGATAGATTTTCAAATCTTTTCATGATGGTTTTAGTATGTACGTACATGAATGACCTTTTCACTTTTTCAATGAGTAAAAAGAACAGAATCAAAAGATTAGACATATTTATATTATGATAAATATGTTAGTAATATCACAAATATAATATTTATATTACATATATCCACTTATTTAACCTTATAACCTTCCATGCGACACATTAGTAAAAAACTATTCACATTGCTTCATGAGGTGGTAGTATAACATAAAAATTAAAGAAATTATCATACCCCACAAAGAATGGAATATGAATATATATATATATATATATGATCTAGTTAATACAGTGGAATAGTTATGTTATAAATATAAAATATATACATTATATCCTTTATCATACTGAACCATAAGAGGTGGTAATGGAAAAACGAATGACCTCGGATTGCGAGGTGGTAGTCCACAAAACACACAAATAATGATTTTATAACCCATTTAAAGAAAAATAAGAATCGTTATGGTTATTAAATTAACATAATAACATCTTTGTACACTAAAGAAAATTGTTTTTTATATAATTAATTTTTAATAATAATTTAATAAAGGGTGTATGAAATAAGATGAATACACTCGTTGGAGAATGCTACCACTTCATCGGGTAACTTCTTTTAGTTTACCCAAAAATCATTCCTTGGTTGTATTTTTACTAAAAATAAGGAATATATGATAAAAATATGGAAATAGAAAAATTATTTTCATAGTTATTGGTAAATTCAATGTGGTTAGCTTTTGTGAAGGGATGTGGAGAGTTGGTGGAAATTTATATGTGAGGTGTGTGGCACACTTGTATTTTTTGGAATAGATTTGACCATAACACCATTTTTATTGATACATATGAAAAATGAAAGGTCCATTAATGAAATTATTTGATTTATTGAAAAATAAATTAATAGGATATGGTATTCATACAAGTGAGTAGGTAATTTATTACCCTTATCGTCTTTGTTTAACCCCTCCTAAATCTACTTATAACTTAACCGTGGTAATTAATTTTTAAAACTTTATCTAATATTTAATCATTAAATCTATTTTAAACATAATTGAAATTAAAAATTATTTTGAATCAAAAATATTTACTCCATTTTTAATAATTCAATTTTTATATTTTAAAAAATTAATATTAATCTCACATACATGATGAATAATGCTGGTTTTTACGGGGAATTTTTTGAGAGAATGATTATTATACATTATCTCTATGTATAATTATATAAATTTTATGAAAATGAATTAATATTTATTAATATAAAATATAGAAATTTAATTTCAAATATTTCCCATTAGTCATTAATTTGATTTAATAATATTCTTAAACATTAGTGATTTTATAATAGTTTTTAGAAAAAACTAGTTTTTAAACAAAAACAAGAATTTATAAAAAAAATAGAAATTTAACTCAAATTTATTTATTTGGATTAAATATAATTAAATAATACATAAGTTAAATGAAATAATATTCAGAACATAGACATATTTTTAAATTGAACAAATTATTAAAATGATTCTTTTAAATAGTTTTCTCTATTATTAACTAAAAAATCATTATTTTTTTAAAAATATCAAAATGTCACCAACAGTAAATTTTGATATTATAATTTTAAAATTATATTCTTATTTTATATTAAATTTAAAAAAATTATAAATTATACTATTTAATAAAACCATTTAACAAAATTGTTTATTTGAAACTTCTTCCTTTTTTATTTCAAAATTACTAAATATGAATATAATGAATAAAAATATATTAATAAACATCAAAATAACTTAATATATCATTAAAAATATTGTTAAAATATATTCATGGAAGATACTAATCATATTTATAAATAATGGAAACATAATTCTTAGGTATATTTGTTATCTTACTTTCTTGAACACATTTGATCAGTGGCCTAAAAAATAACACTCCCAATGAAATGTTTCTTAACTACATTATTTCTTATACATATAACTCTTGAAGAATTACATACCAAAAAATTAAACTTTACTGAATTCAGAGGTACTAAATTTGGAAAATGATCTCCCATTCAATGGACAACTGCTAAATTTATTGGACAAGAGAGACAATGTTAAATGGAATAGAATTTAAAACAATGTAAAAGTTCTATGGTATAATATCAATTATTAGAAGGTGACATGGGATTATAAGAATAAATATACTATATTTGACCTCCTCTATTAGATTCATTGTGGATGATTTGAAATTTTTAGAGATAAATCTATTAAGGGGGAATGAATGAAACAAAACAATATTTTGTCAAATATAATTTCCTTTTTGATTAAATAATTGTTTCATATTTAATAATTTTGTATTATATAAATAACATTTACTATATTATGGAAATAGTGGAAATTTATTATTTTATTTGGAATAATACATTTTTAGTATAAGTAAACTCACCAAAATATAAAAAACTATAATGAGACAAAAAAAGAAAATATTATAACAACAATATTAATATTTAGATACACATAATCCCATTGAATGAGCACACTAATGTATAAAATTATCTAAAATAAATAGAACATTATAAAAAATTCCTTTTTAGGAAGAACATATATATATCCTTGATATAAAATTTGATTTAATGAATAATCAATAAAATATGATATATTGACAAAACATAGTGAGCCCATATGACCGTTTCAAATTAGACTATTTGAATAGCAATAAAACTAGTTTGAATTGATGTCTGACCAATAGAATTGTCCCCACAGATATTTTATTGTAAAATAATAATTATATATTCAATAAAGGTTGTAAAAATTATAAAATAAATGTTTGAATTTTTGGTAAAACATATATGTTTTATTTGAAAATATTATGATGTGAAATCAAATTCATTTTCAATATTTTATTTTACTCATTATTATCATTGTTAAATATATTAATAATATAATTTTTTGAGACCATATATGATTTTTTAATGTGACAAAAAAATGATCATAATATTAAAATGTTATTTTTCAATCTATTAAGGATTTTATTTGGAAAATCAATATCTCATATTTCGAAAAAAAAATTTATAAAAATTATAAAATTTCTAGAATATTTTATTTGAAAAAAATTTATAGTAATTTTTTTAATTTTTTTAAAATAATTTTATTTTTGGTGAATGGTTGAGAAAAGAAACATATTGTATTTTATATTACAAATAAAATACGTGATTAATTTCATAATGGTTGATGTAAGAAACAACTAGATCAAAACGACGTGATCCAGTTACTATTTTTAGTCACTATAGTTAAAATTGTTGGTAGTCATAAAAATAATTAAAAATTCATGAATATTTTATTAAAAACCACCTCTCCTCCCCTTCTAAATACGACCCTTCACCACCCATTCACATAAAACCGTATAATCATTTGAAATATCAAATGTTTTTTTATTTATCTTCAAAATCCTCCTCGCCAAATCCATGAGGTTTTATTCTAATCAAAAGACCATTTCATGGATCCTTAAGAAGATGCCTAAGATGTTATGTACAATGGAGATAGTAAGACCATAAATAATATTTTTAAATTTTTATTCATCTTCATCCACCCAAAAATAAAATGAATAATGATATTTTCACTCCATCATTATAGATATTTTAGAATGATATGGTGTTAATGGAATATTAATCATCCAACCTATTCTTGTAACACAATAAATTGAAAAAAAATCATAATATGGTTGGTTCACCACCTATATGAACAACACAATTATTTTTCTCCACTTGCTACAAGAATGGACATATAATGAATATCAAGGTTAAATAGGATGATAAAATGTATATTAATACTTATTTTAAATTTTGGAATTAATTATTTATAACATAATTAAATTTAATGAATGTATTTCATGGTGGTCAGTAAAACCACCAATAAAGACTAACTATAAGAGTATAACATTTATACATATTGAATAATCATTATAATAGTTATGATAAGTATTTTTAGTTTTGTTTTAATATTTATTTGGACATGAATGTAATTTCACTTCACTTATATATTTTTACACTTTAGTGAAGAAAATATTTCATTATCCACTAACTAATGTAAACATGAAATCCAAAAATGAAATAAATCATTATAGAAATTAGAGATAAGGTATCTTAATTAAAAGATTTTATAAAAACGCAAACTCTTGACAAAAATAAAATATATTTAAATATGGTCATTAATAAACTATTAAATAATTCTATTTTGAATATTCGTAATGTTATGTGAATGTGTAGTATGAATCCAAACCAGAAGTAAAGGGAATATCTAAACCACTTTGTCTTTTTGGGGATATGACTTCTCTTTATTTAACACCTTTATCATCTACGTTATTAAAATTTAATTAATATATAGTATGTATATATTTCCCACACACATACATAACTAGTTTAATTCACATTTCCTAGATGGGGGTATATAGGTTTTAATGGTTCCATTCTTAATTCTATTAATTAAGAAAATGAAATTACAAGGAAAATATTTTATTTCATACCACATTTCAATTAAATTTCAATGAAATGTTTCTATACTTCCATGTATTCTATGAATACATTTTTTTTATAAATAGACCCATTTTGGTCAATTTCTAGTTTTATTGAAATTAATATTCTACTTCCCCACTTTTATAATTCTTTACTATTTCCCTCTGACACTGAAATATATCTACACCTCCAAAGGGAAATTTCCACTACTTCACATAATCAATTAACATTGAAATCAGTTTTCAGGGCCTATTCTTATTTTTTATCTCTGAATATTCAATATTTTTTAATCCCTTCATTCATGGAAATCATTGTGATATTCCATATAGTTATTCCATAAATTATAAATATGTTACTAATTCCATATTATGGAAATTTCATATGTGTATTCCATATCATTGAATCAATTTTACACAACACATATACTTTTACATGTTTTAATGGGTGAACCAAGTTATAAGTTTAATTTATTGGGTATTATTTATATCTCACTAGATGATATTTATAGTATTAGGGAAAAAATACACACTAGGAATCTTACACCATGTTATGTCATATTAGTAGTGAAACATAACTTATTCATATGTCATGATTTATTTTATTTACACATTCCTATTCTTTTATGATCTTATGATTCCCTCTTAAATATGTCATGCTTCCTTATGACGATTGATGTATTTTTTCTTCTATGATATCAAGTTATAACATTTTCTTATTATGTTATAGATCATTATAAACCTTATTACCACACTTTAAGTTATATCTCTTCCATTTTTATATATTTCATATGTTATATTATACATATTTAATATATCCAATGAATGTGAGAGGTAATTTTTTAGTTTAAAATATTGATTTTGTATTTTTTATTAAATAATATATTTTATGAACCCATTATCACAAATTTTATAGACAACTCAATAATTTATATATTTTAATTGAATGTTTATGTAAAAAAATGTAATGATACATGTTATAGGCATGGGTCTCTATATCTTGTATTCTTATGGAAGATTAAGTTTCATTGTGTACGATCATTGGAAGGGCGTACATCTAAAAACAATGATACGAACTATACTTCCCAACACTTTTAATTATTGAAAAAAACTTCACTAAGTGGAAAATATCCAAATATATTATAAAATTATCCATAATCTGTCATTTTTTCCAAAATTACATTACTCGTATAAAATAATATGAGACAAAAAATCAACTTTCAAATAGAGATCAACACAGAAATTTTTTTATATGTGTTATTAAAGATGAAATTTTTTTATCATTCTTCTTTAAAATTTGGCTTTTGAGTTTAGGAAATAATGTAATAATAGTGTAGCTATACTATTAACCATCATAAAATAGCTAACAAGACAAATAGAATCTTCTCCAAATATAATACAATATCTTTTATAGAATATCCTGAAATCCCTCTAGTCCACTAGCATCAATTAGCTACTTATGATTTATAGATTCCACCTCCTATATATAAAAAAATATATATTGGATTATTGTATCACTCAATCCACCAGTGAGCACATTTGAAATACGACATAAAAAATATAATGGAAAATTGTAGGGATTTTCAAAAATAAACCACCATAAATTACATTTATCACCACCTTAATAAAACATGACGCAGTCTTCAAGAATCTATTAGAACATGTCTACATTAGAAAGATAATTTTCTCTATAATGATAAAAAGATTTATATTTAATCAATGTTGTATTCTGGCCTCCTTCCTTCACATATACATTAATATATTTGATATGAAAATATTTATCATTACATAGAAAAATATCATCCCATAAATTTTTCAATTAAGAAACCAAATTAACAGTTGATATATCTATGAGGCATTCAAATCATGATTTCAACATATTCCCAATGTCATTAATCAATTTATTATTAATTATCCCATTTGGAAATTATTTTAATAGTAGTAATAATAATTAAAATAGTCTAATTAATTTTATTTTCAACACAAAGGTTGAACATGAACTCAATCATATGTTGGATCCTAAGATGTACACCCAATATAATGTTTCAAGATCCATCAATCTCTCATGTGAATGATTTGATTAGGTTATGAGATGCCAAATTTTCCTATTCATATGCTAGTGGATTCCTACTAGTTGTGGGGGTGTTTAATGTGTAGTGGGGAGGCTGTACCCAATTTTTTTAGAGTTACACAAAAATATCGAATATAATAAATAAATATCAGAGTAAAAAAATAATAGAACCAATATAATATAGTGATAGATCAATAATAAAATGAAACTGTATTATCAAATAGATAGTAAAATTAAAATTTATTGGCATGTTTTTGTGTAAAATAATTTCATTATAGATGTAATACAAAATAAATTATTATAAGGACCAAGTGAAACTGGTATCAAACCCCATGTAATTTATCTCTCCAAAGACCACTGATCAATAACACAATAAACATCATTTTCCTTTTCCATTGTATAATCCTACATCCATGTAATCTTCTCATGTACCAAATGGTGGGATGAATTGTGTGTGAGTATAACTCATTATGTCAAAAGCACTATGTATAAACCCAAATAGTCTGATAATACATGTATACAATAATGATCGAATTAAGTGTATTAATTATTTAAACAATTAAATCAATACCATATAAACCTGTTTTGACCCTATGTGAAAATATCTCTTATAATGTCCCATGACCATTCTTACATAACCATATGACTATATAATAACATAACATGCATTGTGCTAATTCCATAATATCTCAAACCATTTTTCACAAACATGCCAATCAAAAACATATAAACATAGAATAACCAAACCTTATGAACAAGGTATAATCACACAAATATGGGTCAAAACTCACAATATATTCATTTTAGAATTAAATCATTGTCGATCCCGGTATATATGAATTTAATCAAGTCTGATGTCTAATACTAGTATATTGACATTTCACCATTTCATAGGTCCTATCTTGGTATATGTGCAATTTATCATGTCTCAAGGTCAATCCTAGTTTATAATTATTTCAAAAAGTCTCAGAAAATAGCCTGATATAAAACACTTTAGCATGTAAAATGGTCCAACAACGTATATATGAAATTCAACATGAAAACTGGGCCAACACCCAAAATAAACATCATATCTTAGAAACTGATCTAATTCCTTATATAATAATTACATCAAAAAGATTCATAACACATTTCATAGAATCATGGATGTCAGAATATCACATCATACAAGATAATGGTTAATTATCAAAATTACCATTCATCAATTAATTTCATATTTAATTTTTCATTTTATTCTAAAGCAATAACATTTAATCTTTGTAATAATCATAACAGGCCAAGGTGAATCTATATCATGAAAACAACCAAATCCCATGTCACACTAATAAAAATTAGTCCATTAAAAATTCGTATAATAAACAAGGCTTATCTCACCTGATCGATAGCCAAAATATATGTCCTAATCTAGTTAAATCCAAAGGGAATTCAAGGAATAATACAAAATATAATATATACTATCCTTGCCCACAATATATTTCTGAAATTAAATTATTCCACATACATGAAAATTATCAAACCCCAGGGTTATGTTTTATACCCCCTATATTTAACTGATGATAAAAATTGATTTAAATCCAATGAGTAAGAAGGTGTGGAAGATCACAAGAAGGATCCAAGATAAAAATTGGTCAAGATCAAAACCAATAATTCTCATGGTTTAGATATTACACTGCAACTTCTAGAGAATGAAACGAACCGCACAACACCCTTTAAAAACATTTGCATGAAATTTTGAGGATTGTTATATAATTTCATGTCATGTAACTCTATTTAAATAGTTTTAAAGAATAACACGTCACACTATTTGAATATTTTATTCACCTAAAAATTACATGACATGTTACCCATTTAAATGTTGTGTAATGTATTGTTGTTGGTTTTCAATGGCTTTTCGTTATAAAATACCACAACAAACATTATATATTCTCAATGTACAATGATCTTGTGGTAAAACATGAAACATTTATACTCATTCTCCATTAATTCAAATAAACATGAATCCATGGAAATTATGTCAATTTTTTCAACAAAATCTCACTATATGGGTCATCTCCAGTTTTATCATTTTTTCCTGCAATCCATGTATTTGATTATTAAAAAAACATATATTTCAAAAGAACAACCACCAAGGATTTGTGATGTGAAAAAACTAAATGAAATAAGTATAATGGAAAACACATAGAAATACATTCATGAAAAAAGATCATATCTTACTCCCAAAATCCACAAGACCAAGACCAACAATACATAAATATGGTTTAATAATAAAAATTAAAATAACAATAACAATAAAAATGAAAAATAATATTGATCATGTTATATTATTACAGATTCATGAATGTGATTTAAAAACTATGTTTAATCCTAGGGCATAAACCATGATTGCAACCCACCCAAAATACCAGCACCAGTGGTTCTACAAAATGATCCAAATTCATAATGTGAAACAAATATATTATCAATATTTAATTAATGATTAATTAAATATATACAAACTATATTTTATTGGATTAAAAATTGAAAAATAATAATAATTTTTAGAAAAATAGGTCTAAACAAAATATTTATAATAACAATATAGGAATTTTTTTATCGGGTCCCAATTAATTTATATTTTTTGAATTTACATCAGACTATACTACCTCGAACTGAAAGAAAATAGATCATACATCACAGTTCTTTTGAAAAATGGTGAATGTATACTATTTTTCAAATATATTTTTTATTTTTCATAAATATTAATGTAATACTTTAAAATATATTTAATAAACTCGTTTAACTATCTTTTATTTCAGATATGACTGGTCTGACAATGATCACCACTATTCAACAGTTCCTCTAATAATCCTTTTCTAGAACAATTCATGTTCCCCATTAATGGTGTTTGTGGGTAAATATCTCTTTTAATTAAAAAACAATATTTGATAAGGACATGGGTTTTCAGCTCTCATTCTAATAACCAATCAAATAACCATTTTTAAATTTTAACCTAATTATGATTATAAATATTCCATAACTATTATACACTTTTTATGTTTATTTTTAGTCAAAAATTTAATATTCCATTTTTTATAAGTATAGCCCTAATAATGATGGATAATAAACACATAATAATAAATGATTCATTTAATATCACAAAAAATATATATAAAATAAATTAATTTGACAATTATTTTTGATTATTGGGTGACTATAATCACTATCATAGTATATTTATAATGTCATATTGATAAATTTAAAATTTAAAAATTTGATAATTTTGTTAATTTTTAGTTATTAAAATTATTAACCAAAAACAATAAAAACTTATTATTTATTAACCAAATAATATTTTTATTCTAAAAATAATTATTAATTTTGCAGTTTTAATCTGACCATCCAATTTCTATAACAATGGTTATTGGATACAATGTGTTTTTTTATAAAAATATTTTTGATTTTATAATTGGTGAAGTTATTCAATGTCAGTAATACTTATAGTTTAATCTTTTTTCATGGATCAGATGACAATCCACCCTTTTGTGGGTGATAATACTCTTGTCCAATTATAAAACATTATTGAATTTTTTTTATTGTTTTTTATTTTATCACAAACAGTAATGGGAATCATCTTTATCATCTCCATCATCATTATAATCATCATTACTACTCTAATTACCTATTTATAGGTAACCCACTAATTCCCTGACTAAAATTCCACTTGACCTCAGGCACACATCCTGATACATAATTGGATTTAAAATTGGAGTGAGGGTATATGGTGTTACCATTGGAAATTATAACCACATATTCGAGTGGAATAAAATATAACAGCCATAGAAAACCCATAAAATCATAATATAAAAAAAAAGATATACATTCTATAATGATGAAAAGATATATATAGTGACATATCCTCACTAATCTCTCTAATGTAAAATTAGAAACAAAAAATAAATAAAATGAAATACCATTATAATGAGAATATATTACCATTTATGAGCCTTATCATTTTCCAAATTTGAAATCCTAATTAATATTCATGATGATGATCATGAAACATTGGGACTTTTCCCTACATAAAAATTAATGAAACGCAGTGTTGAAATGTACCAAAGTTCCATGGAGTCTTGGAAAATGTGTGGGTACATCTTAGTAGGATACCACTAATATCATACCAAAAATTAAAATTATATACCTTGTAAGACCTCTTTATACTCTTAGAATAATAAATAAAACAATAAATATTAATAAAATAAACACAATAATTCCTTGGGTTCTAAGGATACACATGAAATTGGTCAAACATGATTTGACCTATGAAAAATGTTTCATTGTATGTAACACCGCAAATGGGGAACCACATCCATCCAAATAAAATATATAATTTTAAATTGATAAACAATATACTACCTTAGATCCTATATCAAAAAATAAACAATGGGAACAAATTCCAACCACCAATACCTGTGCAAGTAAATCAATCCACTTAGGGGTCATATAACCTACCATAAAACAACTTATATTCCTGACCCTGGGGGTTATATACACTTTATAGAACTATCATATACATACACTAAGAGTGAGGGGACATATTAACTACCCAAATCCATCAAATAAGTTGGGTCGTAGCTCACCTGAATCTATAATAAAGAAAACACCTAGGGGATCCGTACTCTTGGGCATGAAAATATAACCTAGAAGGTCCCAAATCCAACCCCCTAAACCATGAAAATATTTCCAATGGGGATCCCAATGAAACCTTATCACAATATAATCATACACTCGATGGGTCACATCCCAATCCCAGAGTATGTACTAGGAATCCATTACCACGGTGTTGCATCTCACCCAAACTCCTTGAACACTTATTCACATTTACCCCAACCAATAGATCATCCAAAACCTTATATATCATTAAACCATGATATTCTAACCAATAAACACACACACACACACACACACACATATACATATTTTTATATATATCAAAGATACATAGGGGAACTTCTTTAAATGAACCACATGTTAACTAATATAGGTTGGCCACTAAAACAATCATGATACACATCACCTAGGCTTCCAATTAAATTTCAAAATAGATCCCTGATACTATAATCATGTAAGGTTATTTTTGTCAATAATCTATTTTTAACATAAAATATAAGAGAAACATTACATATTTTCACATACTAGACCACTACTTAGTTATAATGATATTTTGGGACCCACCGATATACTCTAGGCCAAATCACTATTTTGAAAAACTACATGGGCTCTATTATCAAAATTTTATCTCAAATTCCATGTTTATAATCCAAATTAGTAAATAATTCATCTTCATAACTCAACCCCATCCATCAAGGACTATCTTGAGGTATCTCACACCAAGTCCCTCTGACACCCCATGACAATTCCTTTTTCATTATGTTCCAATGCCCCTTGATCCATCCAACTAGAACCTTTGTGTCGTATTCTACCCAAAAACTAGAAGAATAAACTACATTTCACACCATAATATTCCCTAAGTGATTTATGTTGCTCATAGATCACATCAATTTTGTATTCTATCCTCATGGTTGTGTTCCTCAACATTAGTAAGACACAGAACAGTGCCACTCTTCACACTAGGGTAAATCCACTCAATCTTACCATACTAGCCATTAAAAATTACCTCAGGAAACAAATAACTCACCAAATTTAGTTAAAATCATGAACAATTTTATAAACGGTGACAGAATCAAGAGTGTTATCAGGGGTCTAATATAGCTCCTATCACTTTTTTTATAATCGTTGGAATTTAAGGAAAATAGTTTTAATTTAAATTTAAATTAGTAACCCCTAATGGGGGGGCCCACATATCATATACCGAAAAAATTAATTCATATTTAATATAGTAGTGTTGATGGAAAACCCACATTATAGGAGGTTTTATTATTATTGATGAGAATTTCTAATCTTTGGAAAGGACTCTCTAAGATCGTATCAACAGTCAAGACATTTCCATGATCCATATCAATTGAATAAATAATTATAAAAATTTATAAAGAAATGTTATATTTACTATAAATTGTAATAATTTCCTTAATAATGATTTGGACTTCTCTCTACACCTATTCAAAAACATAAAACATCAAGAAGGTCCATTGAATGCCCCCAACACCATCCTGGGAAAATTCCTTATCATTCAGCACCGGTTTAACTACCCATTTTACTCAATTTGATTAAAAATATCCTATATATTCACTGAAAAATATACATAAAATAAAATGGTGATAAATGATGTTTTTATCGTAATGAGATGTCATGTAGTCATAAAATAAAAAATACACGTGATTCTCACCCGAATCCCCCACAATACTATATAATTGACACTATACCCAAGCCCGAATGACACAATATTAGAGGGTTATAAAATGTGAAAAATATAGTTAATAAGGATAGAAGAATTTAAAAATCTTTATATTAAACTCTTCTAAACTCATACCATTTCAATTTGGGATCTACTGAGATGAACATAGTTGTATTGATAAATAAAATGGCTCTCAGTAAACAATCATTTAACTTAAATCCCACTTATATCCAACCATTTGTTGGCCGATCTACCCATTTAAAAGAAATATGATGGGATCCCCCTTATTGAGAGTCCATTAAATACTCAACAAAATTTCATCAACTATACATCCTTGTAAAGCAACTGGGGGAAGCCTAATGGTGTAGCTTCCAAAGATCCCTCCACTCTAAAGTCCTATATTTGTGTCATTGTCCTTATCGAATAATTACAACCATGTTGAAGACAAATCTTTCAAATTTTGGTCATCCTTAGAAAAAAAATTGACACACAACAATCTCCTGGCCACAAATCCCTTGAGATACAGCATCATGCATCTCTTGTGGCAAAAAACAGAAAGGAGTAAACCTGAGTCCACTATAATGTCCACTCATGTTCTGGAAAAATGGGTTGTAATACACATCCAAAAAACATCTCATAGATATGATTCAACAATTATATTTAATATATTAATCCCCATTCTCAAAAATTCCCCTACTAAGGGAACAAAAAAACCAATTCCATCTTGAATTCAAGGGCTATAAAGATGTGGTACATTCCAACTATAAAAACAATTCATATAATTTTAAATTAAAATTTGTATATAAAATGACTTAAAATACAATACAATATTTAAAATATTTTTTTCAAAATATTGATACTGTTATTTTTATTTTTATTATTTAATTTAATATAATTTTCTATCATTTAAAATTAAAATAAAATAAAAAAATATATAACATGAAGATGAGAAAATAATATAATTAAATAATATAATTAATTTTACATAAATTTAAATATCTATTTAAAAATTTGTGTAAATATAATTGTGTATGTAAATACAAATATATATGCAAATATATACATAGATTTAAAAAATAAATTTATTTACATTCTAATGTAAAAATATATATTTATAAAAACATATATATGATGATAAAAACCAAAATTGATAAATGCATAAATTAGATTAAATATATAAACAAACCAACATACAAATATACATAGAAATATAAATATACATTAAAATATATATTATATTTATCTAAATACATAAAAATTAAAAATATCGATATTTATATATAAGATCAAATACGTCTTTATGTCATTGTATTAGAGTATATATATATATATATATAATTACAAAACACATAAATACATACATACATACATACATACAAACAAACATACCTAAATATAAATATATAGAGCCCTAAATATATATTAATATATATCTATATATGCATGTATATTTAAATTTTCAAAATTATTTAATTTATGTTTCAATGTAATTATATACATCCTCAAAAATATATCTGTAAACATTTACTTAATTTCAAATACATACATATATATATATATCAATTCCCCAAAATATAAATATAAATATATATATATATATACAAATAATTTTTTTTTGTAAATACAAGTTGATAATATATTTATACATATATATATAATTATGTAAAAACATTAAAGTATATATATATATATTTAAATATATATATAATTATATAAATTGATATATATATATATATGTATGTATTTATACAATCATATATAATCACATTTAAATAGATAGTTATTGGGACTACCTTGGTATTTTTCGATCTATATGAGTTTTATGTTTTACATATACCCATTTTATAAAATTCTATTTATTCATGAAATATTTATTTTAAAATATATAAATGATTATTTAATATCCTGATATTTATAAAATGTCTAATTATACACTCATTATGTATGCAAAATTAATATTTTTCCTCCTTGTTATAAAATATATATTATTTAATGGTTATATATGTCTCCATAACTTAAATTTCTATTTTGATCTATTTTAGGAATTATAAAATTATTAAATTTTTATAAGATGATGTTTCTATTAAGTATATGAATTTATATTCATATTTATCACTATGATAGCCTTTGAAGTTATTTCATGATGGTATGTAACAACAATTTGGTTCTTTTAAAGAAATATATATATATATATATTTCAATAAAATATATTATTTTAACATAAAATTTGTTTTTATTTCAAAATATATTATTTATTTATTTATTTATTTATTTTAATAAAACAAATACTATTTTTTTAATCTTCATTTCAAAATAAGGTTAAAGGTATTTGATTAATAATATTATAAGTAATTTACTATGATAGTTAATATTTAATTTTACGTATATTCATAATTTTTTAATAAAATTTACATAAAAATATAATAAACTATATATATTATGTTAATTGTTTTTTTAAAATTAATTATTTATAAATTCCATATTCAAATTTAATCTGGTTATATATTGTCATATACATTTGAATTTAAATACATATTAATATAAGGGTTCAAATTAATGTGTAATTTTACATCATATTATAATATTTTTCTGTAAAATGATATAGAACATTATATAAACCTATGGAATAAATATTTCAAGAAATTATACTGAAATTATCATCAAAATATAATCTAATTGATGAAAATTAATTTTTATGTAAAGAAAAATATAAAATTATTATTTTTTGATGCAGCTCTTACACTGTATAAGAAATACCAAAAATCGAGGGATTGAGTCATACGAAAATGAGATGTTAATATTATACTAGAAATTAATGAGAAAATTAGATTAATAATAATATATTTATATATATTTTAATTAAATAAAATATTATATGACTTGTTATTTATCCAAATTCTTACCCTATTTTGCAGAATGTAAAAAAAATATAATCTTGTTATATATGAAATTTTATCTTAGTATTAATGTAAATAAATAAAATAATTAATTGTTTAAAATTAGATTATTTATATGTAATATATTATATTTATGTTAATAATTCATTTTTATAATTAAACTATAAGTAAATTATGAAAATACAAGAGAAAAGTCGATGAAATGGTTGTGCATGTAAGGGACGAGTCAATTACAATAGTATTATTATATTTAACATTATAACACATAGATGAATTAAAATCATGTAATGGATTTTAATTAGGAAATTTTTTAAATATTTAAAATTAAATTTCATATTTATGTTGATATTTTTATTGTCAGATTACAATAATAAACATTAATATTTCATGAAATTGTATTTAATGTTATAAAGGATGTATAAATTAGTTAAAAAATATCATTATCTTGAGTCACATGGGGAGGTTGAATGGTTAAAAATATCATCTATTTTCAAGTTATGAACCTCATTCATCTCTAACATTACATTCTTTACCATTAATGGAATAATATATTTGAAAAGACCATCAAATTTCCCCTAAAAATATAACTCAATGTATCCTTTCCAAAACAGGTATAATAATTTTATTTAGCTATATATTCTACCTAATTATCTTCTAAATATTTCCATCAATATACACATGGATTTGGTCTAGCCAATAGTACAATGGTCTATTCCTCATGGGAAAGAGATATAGTTTGTTGTCTGTATTAGAGGTTTTTGGATATGGTTTATAGGATGAAATATGAGTTCTGTGCTGATATTTTTGATGTATAGTGAAATTTTAGACTTATGGTTTGTGTTTCATAAGGAAATGGGTTTTAGAGTGTGGATTATAGTGTTTTGTTGTGGGGTTCTAATTGCGTTTGATATGGTAGTGTAGAGATGTTAGATGTTGCATAGAGATCTAGGAATTGAAAATATTGTGGTTCTATTATATAACAATATTAAATGTATGCATCCTTGGTTATGGGGTTGAGTATCGAATTGGTGAGTTTAGATATCTAAAATGATTATGGGGAGAAGACCCATGGAACTAGATTAAAACATAATTTTCTTCTTTATAATTGATTTTTTTTGGCATGGTAGTCCCCTTGGGGAGAGGTCTCTTTTATTGGTACCTAATCTTATCCTGAGTAGGGTGTGAGTACAATACTTAGTAGTCCACCAAAAATGATGTCTATAGAATATCCATTCTAATAGATAATGAATGCAAGTACAAAATAAATGGTATGTAAATAATGAACAATTTATGTGCCATTAGGTAACAAGGATCCTTTAATTTATGACTATCATTTATCCCAATTCCATTACTTATTGAATCTTTATTATGTAATCCATTTTTTATCACATGTTCCATGGGTTAGGCATAATTATCATCTAAAAAAGGTTATAAGGCAATCAATCACAATGAATAGGGGAAAAACATGTTCCTATCTCACAAGGTATCCCCATATCACATAAACACATTATCCTTACGTCGAATCCTCGGTCCGTGTGGAATAAAACCATTAGGGGAATATATCCTTCTTCCCCTTCCCTAAATTGTGCAGTTTGTGGTGATGTTAAGATCCGCAGGCTAACATAACCCATGGGTGTAGAACATCAAGTTAATACCCCACTCTACTATTTTGTGTTCACAAATTTGTTTATCAGAACACAAAAACTATACCATAACACAACCTACATATCCAATTCCATTGGAAATCATCAATCATATTTCATAACAAATAACATGGGAATTATTATTATTCCATAAAACATTAACACATTTTCCAATTACAATTTTTATCTATATAGGCAGATTCACATTCATACGCCTTAACCATTTAATTATATTTAGCTACCCATATTCTAAAGCCACATTCATCAATTCCCATACATTTACCCATTTAGCACAATTATCATTTCACAAGAATTCACCCACTTATCCATTTAAATTACATTTCTTATATCCCATTACCCATCCACATATTACAATCAACCATTAAGTGTGCCAAAATTCCAATGTATTAACTCAGTTTAAGTATTCATCCATTTCCTTATTAAATCCCATTAACATGCACCCCATTTCCAATTCAATCATCAAATTTAAAATTAATCACTTAATATAAACAAATAAACATAGGAAATTATAACAAAATTTCATTAAACAATCGAAATAACCTCATTCAACACAATTAACCATTTTAATTTCATTATAAAAAACCATATGTACTGATCCAGATTTGTTTTCTATGTAATTTTTTTTAATTATATGGGAATATTATGAGTCCACCGAAATTTATTGTGCGTGACTCCAAGGCCCATTGTGCCCGAAATGAATTTCGGAATTTTATATCAGTATGTTTAGTTAATGTGAGGTCATTTTTTTTGTAACTTCTGAAATGGTGCTCAGAATTTAAATCCAAGGGCACCGTTGAACTCACAACTCCGATATTAGTTTAAGGAGACCTTCACCTCGACCACATTAGGTCGAGGGTGAATGTTAGTTTTTGTGTTTTTTGTGGGAGAAAATAAAATAAACTAGCTTTATTTTATTTTTGGAATTTAATGCTCCCAATTTCTTTGGTGGTGGGGACCACCTGAGCATGAAAAATCCTGATTTGAATTCTATGGTGGGGACTACCCAACCCTTGAACTCCCTCTTTAATGAGGGAGGTGAAACTTGGTTTCTTTTTCAATTAATTGTGCCAACATTAAATTAAATAATGTGCGAAATCTAATTAAATTAATTAACATAATTTAATAGGTTGGGTCATTATTTTCTTGAGTTTAGGGAAAGTGTTGGCCAAGGGAGAATTGGGGAGAGATTTGGAGAACTTTATCCAACAAAGTAAGTCCTCCAACGATGAACGTCTTTTAGAAACAAAGAACGAGGAGACGACCTTGGAGCATCTTGCGGGAGTGACCAACGCCGACTCCTAAACAACTTCTTCTACTTCCTCATTCCACCTCATACACAAAATTGGGGTAGGGGTTTGTTTTAAATATGATTGAATTTTATTGATTCTTGAAATACTAAATTCATGAAGACGATGGCTAAACGATCATGGCCATAGTCCCGCACATAAACCATGATCTTATTTCTTTTTATTCATCACGTGTTCTTCGTGCATTCTTCAACTCCTAATATTTATTGACACTAGAAATATGGAGTTTCGCTGAGCGCGATATATAGACATGGAGCCCTTGACGCAAGGATTCTGAAATGTGATCATTTAATTTTTTGGACTCATAATGAAGCCACATTGGCTCTCAGATGAATGCGGTGGTTGACACCCATCTGTCCGCGAGGGAGGAAGGGTGGCACGCTTTCATGCCATCGGTTGTGAAGGAGTCCGTGGCCCATCGGCTATAGTGGAGTAGGGCGGCAGCTGACATCTGGCCGAAAGCATTACGGAGCGGTGGAACGCATTTGCACCGTCGATGGAGCAGAAGTCTGTAGCTGCTCAGCGGCAGTGGAAGCCAGAGGGTGGCTGACACCCAGCCGGCCACAGGTGGAGAGTGGAGGATTCACGCTGCTAAAAAGAGAACAAGAAAGCCATTCCAGCCGGCAGAGGCGCACCGTGTGGGACTGTCAAGTGGTCCCACATTCCAAAAGGGCGATCTAACTGCCATTGGTTGTTTGGATTACCGCAAGGGTGCCCTTCCCCCCCCCCATCGGTTCCTGCTAGGGCAGACCGCTTGCCCACCGCTGGTCGCGCCAAGGGTGTGGGTAAGAAAAATTTCATTAAAAAACATATTATTCTCTCTGACTATATTGACCACTCGTATAGGGTCTCACAACCACTTATAAAATCACTAATTCCCTAAAACTCAACATTGAGTTGTTTTTCATGATGAATAATTGTAATTAATTACTAATTCAACTAGACACACTACAATAATATCATGGGTTCATATACAGTGACTATTTAATGCATATGAGAAAGCATAGCCATCAAATTCTTCTCATATGATGTTTTTTTGTTATCCTAAGATAAATTTTACCTACACAATGTGTTAATAATGAAATTCACCTCATTAAGAGTGTATGCAATGTTGATATCAATATATTGTATTCATTCCACCATCTACCATTACTAAAGGGTATAAATTTATTTGTAGAGTATATAACTGCTTATTTTATTAATCAGTGCTTATAGTAAACTATTCACCATGATAATAATGCCTGAAAATCTTTAGAGAATAAATCACATATGCATGTTAAAACATGAATTAGAAAGTTATTATCAGGAAACTAATGACAACTAGAACAATATTCTTCACAAGATATCCAAATATAATAACATACCCAAATATAGATTTGATCCATCAAAAAAGACTATATATCTTGGAATGACTATTAGAAGATTCGAAAAATGAGATTAATACAATATGGAAATTGGTGAGTTCAAAATGCTACTAAATGATTTGGAGATGGATTCAACAAACCACTGCTAAAGTTGGTGTTAGATTCCAATACACCGTGGTTCCTTCCATTTAGCAGTGCTCTGTAGTAAGTGTCATAACATATTATTTCGCAAATTTCTTCATTATTGTGAGAGTTTTCTAGAAAGAAAAATGAAGTGGATTTAGATATGGATAAAAAAATTTCAAAATAATATTATGTAATATTTAGTGGGAGTTTTATCCCCAATAAATATAAAATAATAACATATAGAGGCATTTTAAACTGCCTTTATATGTTGATTTTCAAAAAAAATCCCGCTATATTTTCTGCAGCCCAAAAACTCCCCTGAAAAAAATGCACAAACATAGTTTATCATCTTTCATAAGCACAAAAAAATAAAACACATGAAATAAAAAATATGGCATGAATCCCATCACATAGCTCACCAATTCTAATTAACTATAGTGATGAAGAGAAGTTATTCAGATTTCAAGAGGCTGAAAACAATCCTATATATTTCTCTTTAGTTTTCTTATAAAATATTCATCTATAAAGTCCCCTGAAACATGAATGAAGGAAATTAATCATATATAAACAAGTATATTAATTTACAAGAACCATAAATGGTTTTAGCCTTTTCAAACATGGGAAATCATGAAAATTTTATGTGAATACTCTATTCCAAAAAAGATATATGTTAAAACACTCTCTATCCATATTAGTCCAAGAAATAAAAAAGATCACTAATCATTACAACCTGATGAAATATACTATCCACCCTCTTAGTCTCTATCTTTAATTCCTACTACTGAAACATATAAGACAATTATATTTAAAATTATACAATGTTTTATATTTATATTTAGACACAAACCCAATAAAAGTATATTAATTAAGTGATTTTGAAGTTCTGTGATTTACCAACTCAACACCAGTCCACGATATAATATCTTCGGGGACGGTTCGAGTCGTCTTCTAATATAAGTCATCCAATGATTTCTGCAAATAGGGTATTTGATCCCCTATTCATGAATTGTAATTTTCATATAATTAAACTCTCTCAGAGAATATTTGGGTAGGTATTGACAAAAACCAGGAGTATATGTAGATGCAATCTATGATGGCCTTCCAAATACCTCAGATCGTAATGCACTCAAACCCATACCACACACTCAAACATGATGCTCATTCCTAAAGACATTACCAATTGGGTCTACTTGGGAGACTGAGTAGGACTGCATGGGATTGACATCCCATGGTTCATTAATTTTGACCTATAAATTAATAATTTGTCATATTTGAAATAATATATATTAACATACTAAATAAATAATAAGTTATCATAATGAAAAATTATTTCATTCGCTAACTTCTTTGGTAGGCTCATTAGCATAACTCCTAGTAGAGTTTTTTTGAACATCCGACTACAATGGTTTTGGACGGTCTAGTGCCTTAAATTTTGTGTCTACATTAAATAATGATAAATAAAAAATTTAATATATTTAAAAAGTAATATTGTCTTATAAAAATTTAAAATAAATAAAATATTACCAAAGTCGATCAGCTTTTAGAAATATTCTGAACCCTATAGTGTTAGGGGTAATTTTATTAGCCCAACTCGATGCATTCTTCCTTGAGACGTCCTGAAATAAAGAAAATGTTATTTGATAGTAATGTATGAAATTTAATCTCACTACCATATGCATGTAAAAATGTAAAATTATATTAATATAGTAATATATATTTAAATACCATATTCTTCATATCACGATTTTTATCAATTAAAACATTACATTGCACTCTATGTACCCTACTTGATTCTTTGTCATACAGTTGGTAGGTGCTCAAAAAAGTATCATTGAATTCATTTCATAATCAATATTTATAATCATTTAATTTATTGTGAAAAATTTTAAATTTCTACTCTCATTATATATGATCAGCCATAAGAATGTGGAAAAAAATCTTTACAGAGAGATTCATTTTTAATATATTATAATATAATAACATAATGACATGAAAATCAACTATAATGTATTAAGATCACTATTATATGTGAATGGAAAACATTTTTTCCAAGATAAACACATATGCCTCCAATCATTATAAGTAATCGCAGAGGTAAACGGTTGTCCCACTAGCTTACCTAGAATTTGGCCAAATAATCTTGTGGTTTCATTTGTAGGGACCCCATAGTTGTCAATTCTAACAAATTACTTCTATATTATTAGATTCCAGACAATTGCAATATTCATATTTTTCTCTATAGTGGCATTGTTTCATCTTTTGGGAATAATTTTTAGTAGTTTATAAAATGGAATAACATTATTCATATTAAAATTTGGGCATATAATAGTTACTCCCTAATATCACCCTGGAGAACATGGAGTGTAGACTAGCTCCCATACTGTTTAGGATGATGAATCGGTAGGCATCAGATGAGATACTGATGGGATGCTAAGGAAGGGTGTGTGAGATGAGGTTGGGGCAAGTGGACATTGTCTTAGATACTATAGGGAGGGAGATAGATGGATCATCATCTGTCAGTACGGTATAGGGAACATTGACCGAGATTCAATTAAAATTAATATAACTCTTCCTCCTTGGTATTTATTTTATTTAATAATTTAAAATTAACTTTCAAAAAATATATTCCAAAAAAATCATGAATAAAAAAAATTATAAATTCTAAAAAATGCTCAGTACTATCCAATAAAATATACATAACTATGATAATGTATGACTGCACAAATGACATAAGTGATTAATAAATGAATGGATGAATGCACATAAAATCATTTTATATTTCAATATTTTAATTTTCATGATCCATTATTACATGATATACTTCATCCACCCTTCCAAGACTAATATTTAAAATATCATGATGAGAATATTTGTTCACTTCTTACTTTTGATTGGATTCAATGTTATAGGTATAATATTAAACTTCATCACCCATATCATACATGTCTCTTTATTTTAAGTGAGTAACTACACCCCACTCTTCATCCATGACATCTTCCACATAATATACCATTTATTGTTGTGATGATAATAATTACAAATCATGTCATTCATGGACACCAACATCCCTAAAGTGAGATAATTTCACAAAATTAAATTTAATGGTATCTCTTTTAAAACAACTGATAATTTAAACCCAATTTCATTTGAATAAAACAAATACAAAATACCCATGGTAGTCTAATTATATAATTTCATTCAAATATAAATTTTTTCCCACTTAATAAAACATAAAATTTCCAATTTTTGTGTTTTAAAACCCTATTCTAGGTCAGCTATATGAAATTTATATACATTCACATTATAAGCTTCAAAATTTCTAGCACGCTTTAGAAGACCTTGTGAAATAAACATCAAATATTATGAAAACACACCTATAGTATTATTATTCATGATCTAAAAAAGTTGTAATCATTATTAGATTTACAAAATATACGATTAGTCCTACTATCTATGTTAATTGAAATATTTATGACTTATATATTATGAAAACCAGTCTCCACGATTCATATTAACATCTATTGTTATTTCTTATTCATTTAGTGTTCAAGGTCTCATTCACCTCTTTTTTTTCATCCTCAACTCTTCAATAAATAGATATTTAATTTCACAATTTAGTAGAAAATATCTATGAGCCTGTAACAAATCAATTTCTATTATAATAACATTTGATATCCTCCCAACTAATCAGACAATAGTAAGAAATATTTTTTATTCCTCATGTAGTTGAGATTTAGTCTATGTGTCATCAACAAATCCAACTTGATTGAATCTTGTCTCACTATCATCCATGTATCAAGAACAAAAGCTAAGACACTATTTTTCCAAAGAGCCTTCTAAAATAGATCCTTCAGGACGAGAATTGTTTTTCACATATCATTTCAAATTCCCATTATATCTGTGAAAAAATAATAATTATGTATTTAAGGAGGATCCAATAATTGTTTACATAAATGGTAAATTTATAAATAATGTAACTCTAAATTGGATACATCCATCGATAATATATGGGGATTCATAATTTAGCTTCATCAACTAAATTCACAGTTAAATTCCTCACGATAATAAAAATGATGGAGGAAAGATCATCTCTAATGTAAAAAGTGTTGATTCAAATCTCTCCTAAATGTTGTCAAGCTAACATGGTTTTATTGTTATCTTACATAGTTATCAAACTAATGTGATAAATTTTAGTATAAAAGTAATAATATTTTTAGGTAATAAGTAACGAAATTCCATTGTAATTAATTATTGAAACAGAATATGTGAATCGTGACTTTTTAATTCATGTTACCTATGATGATTTTAGTCGACACACCTTGATATGTTACTTGAAGAACCATTATATAATGTCACTTGTTTTAAAACACAAAGGAATGTATCTTTATCACTATTTTTCATTCTAAAAATTTCCATAGTATACTTTCCATTCTCATCTGGAAAGAGAACACATTTTATGTTAACTACTTATATGTATTCACAAGCATTGAGATGATCCTTTAATATTTCATGATAATTAAGCAATGTGAATATCAAATGGTCTCAAACATTCCTCTCAATATGAATAACATCAAGATTCTTCCATAGTAAATTAAATTTCTAATTCATAAGTTTGAAGAATATAATTTTTCTTCTATTGTTTCATTCTAATATCACTTGATGATGCACTTCAAACTCGTTTCCCACTATCATTCAAATGATGCACCATCCCAAATTATGTTTCAAAATTTCCTATTTGTTCTAATATTTCATATATTCTACACAAATTTTGAGGTGGTCTATGATCAATAGAATCATTGAATTTTGAATTGTTCAACCAAAATCAATGAGATGCATCCAGAAGTCATCGGTGACACAGAAAGCACCGTTTTTTACTATTAGGTATTCATTCAAGCACAAAATAAGAGTTATAAAGAGGATAACCAAAACGCCTGTATGTGTTCTAACTATATAAATTTCAAAGCCCTAGTAAGTCACTAATAGTCCACATTATAGAAGCTTTAATTTTGAAAACTATTTTAGTAGATGCATCATATGTCTCTACACAGTTTCTCCATAACCCCTATAATTCTTCCACTTAAGGTTGCAAGTATACATTAATATCATTTCATTGCATTTTTTCGTGGAATAATCATCGAAATGATAAAATGTGTTTATTGTATACACATCCATGGAGGAAAAATGTTAGGTATCAAAGGAACCATCCAAATGCTATAACACGTGTCAGAATCCCAAATTAGATGAATCCATTAGAAACTAGTCCCAATCAAATATTCGAAATATTATATGAGAAATGTAGATGTAATGAATCATATTTCATCCCTTACGGTGAATCTATTGGATGTCACATTAAACCATCATTGCTTTTCTCCAAAATTCAACTTCATGTGTTTAGTGATTTTCGATGACATGAAGATTCTTTTAAATAAAATTTTTAAATAAATTCAATTCAAATCAATTGATAGTGTTTTAAATTTATTCTTCTTCATAGTAGTTTGTTGTTCAAACATCCCACATCACCCATTTATTTCCATATAGAAGAACACCATTTTTTTCTATATGATCTCTATGTATCCTCTCCCTAAAAAAGCATACAATAATTTGGAAATGTGTGTATTTTTTTATAATTCAGACCAAGCTTGTTAACAACTTTTTTCATATCATAAAAGACTCATTGATATTTACATTATTAAATGCATCAAAAAACAATTCTAATACCATGAACATCGACTTGTTTTAATTCTAAATAGTTCTTTTATATGATACCACATCAGTATAAAAGAATTTTTTGAATATTTCAAAAATCCACTATACAAATTGTGACATTCATCACCATCTAAACCATGAAATGAATATTTCTACTCGGTGAAGATTTTTATTGTAGAAGTCTCCAATGAATTTATAGGAGGATCTAATAATATGTTAAAATAATGATCTGGTTGTCCTATAGTCTAAAAAATCAGTTGTCAAGTTTTTATTTATATCACCCTCAACTGGTTGTTATGATATGCTTAATTATTGATGTTGGTGTATTTTAATTCTAAATTCATATTTGATATGGTTTTGAAATTCAATGTCTTTTTTCGATGAATTTGGGAGCTCATTATTTCGATTGATATCAGAATAAAAACATTCAGTAACGTTCAAATCTCTGTGCTAAATTGGACATAAATAATAATAAAGGGGTTTCATCAATAAAAAGTGTTCATAAAAATTAACACTCTTCAATAACCGTAATAAATCACATTTAGGACATGGATATCTTTTTCTCCAATCAACATATCGACTGGAAATTGAAAAATCTTAAAACTCCTTTAAACCCTTAGTATACTAAGGTGTGTTTCTCAGTAATGTGATCTAGCTTTTTCTATATCACAATATTCCTACACATTATTAAAAAAAAATAAAACACATATGTATTACTATGTAAGAAAATAGATAAAAGGAAGTGAAAAGAAACAAAACCCAAGTAGTTATAAAAATAGTCCTATAAGTACAAAAAAAATCAATGTAAAAAAAGAAAATCAATCATGGATATTATTAGGTAAAATAGAAGCAAAATAAAAGACAAACTTTTATTAATTTAATACATGCATCATGAGAATACAACCTAGGGTCACTAATTCAAAGTGAACCTATTAATTATATATCACCATAATAGTTGATTTGGAGTTATAACACATATCTCCATATAGGGGGTGTCACATAATGTTTCACTAGTATTGATTTTGGTGATCTAATATATTCTATTTATGTATGTCATATTCTATTATTTCTTATTTAAAGATACTAAATCTCAAACCAACTATAATGGTTTTAAAATTACCTAACAGATCCACTACATTCCAAGAGAAAGTATTCAGTGATGTTTTATTTTGAGTGTATAATTAGATATTCCCTACTGATTTTAATGTTTTAATCATAGAGGCAGATAGGGCCTCTGCATAGTCACCTATAATTGTGGATAAACCATTTCTCGAAAAATAAAATGAAATCATAAATGTTTGTAAATGTATCATAATAATAGAGTTTGAAAAAAAGGTTTTCCACATTAATATTTTTTATTCCATCATATACCCATAATATGATAACTAAATTTTATAAATTTTCACATTTTGATGATTATAATCTATGTGAATAAATTTTTTATTTGTAAAAAAATTATGATCTGAAAATTTGATTCAAAAAATAGGGAAAACATAAATATTTTATCCAACCATATGAAGATGAAATTGATTTATATTTATTTGATAGATTGTACAGTATTTAGTGGAAAAGTGTTTTATAATCTATATATTTCATATAGAGTGTAAAAAAATTGAGTTAAGTAAACCAAATATATTTTAATATTTATAAATTTCTCTAGATTTTTAATTAAAAAAATTGTCTACTAATTTAACATATCTATTTCCAATAGAGAGAAACAAAAAACCAATGAAATTTTCATGAAATTGTCTCATAATAAAGAACCAAATATGATATATATCTTGGGAGAAAATATACTAGTTATATGCTTGAATTAATAAGAAATTCATGGAAAGTATTTTAAATGTTTATGACATAAGTTGAAGAACAAAGAAACTATGATTCACTAGAGTGGATTCTTCTTTTATGGAATTACTACCAAAACTATCTAGTTATATTATCAACTATGTTTCTTATAATTATTTAATTAAGACCAAAAATATAATGACTATAAACTAAATTAATGAATAATACATGGACTTTGTATCCATAATATATTAGGTGTAACCTCTTATTTCAAAAGGATAGTATAAATACAAGGGATTGAGAAATAAATATATTAAATATTTATTTCTATCTTTTAGTGTTAACTAAAATATTAGAGGCTTAAGAAAAAATTACTTATTGTCCTTATCATATGTAGAAATTACTCACGGACATAACCTAGTCATTAGGAAGGGTACATGTCTATCAAGGACACCGGGATGGTAATAAATGAAAATAAATATATGATCATGAAATTACCAATTATCAAAATACAAAATATCAGTAAATTCCATAAAGATCATAACAGTAACAAAATAACACTTATACACATATAAGGAAACCCAAAAACATTATTAATGCCAAAAATAGAGGTTTAATGAGGTGGAACACTTCAATGAAAACTTGTGGACAACCCCAACATGTCTTATCAACTTAAAAATTAAATTGTACTGATGATCCAACAAATTTTCAAGAATCCGAATGGAAATAAATATTTTCCAATGATTCTCTTCTCTTACCAAGAGCATGTAAAAGATGTTCTACATGCGTCTTAAGTGAAACGCATGTCAGTGTGAGCATAAAAAACTCACTAGGTGATCACCTCCCCATCCATAGTAGCCTTTCATAATCCAAAGTGTATGAAACAATAATTCAAATATAATGGAATAAAAAATACAAAACACAATATACTTTGAGAAATTCATTCAACAAATAATTCAATAATAATGAAAAACAAACTATATCGAGATCAATCTTACATCCTATACCTACATCAAGAAAAACTCAGGGATTGATATATCCAATATAAGAAAATTAAGGTGAAACACCCATCCCATTCAAGGTTAAATGAATCAAATATATATATATATATATATATTAATTTTAGGTAAGTCATGTATCCCATCCATTGAGGAATGAGGGAAGGGGAATACTAGTGTTATGGCATTGTAATCCCATCAGATACCATCAACATACCCATTGATAATCGGTGTACTTAAAAATTATTTTCTATATAATCATATAATATCCCTTTATATCATGCTTCATACTCTATTAATAACAAATTTAACAACAACCATTACATATTTTAGAATTAAAGCATGTGAGGAAATAAAAAAACAAGATCATGAAACATTTTTTGACATGAAAATTATTCTAAATAATAGAAATAGTTATCATGACATAGAGAATACAACCATTTCATTTTTATCAACATTAATAACTTATTCTGCATTCACCGAAAGCAACCAAACAAATAAAAAGTCAATATATTTGTAGTCTAGTCTATCAACATGATAAGAATAAACCCTAGTAAGTAAAAAAACATAAAAAATTGAAAAATAATTTGTAAAAAAATATAATATGCAAGGATAGAAGAATATCACACCCATAAAATACCTCGGGAGCATCAGTAGTGACACTCCATGGGAGATAGGGGAATGCGACTCAGGGTCAAGCTCGGTTAGGGTGTAAAGGGGGCCAACAATAATGGACAATGGGCCCAACAAAGATGTATTACGGTGTAATGATAGATGACGATGATGGAGATGGCGACAGACAGTGTGGGGGAGAAGGGGGACAACAGGAGGGGGATAGTTTGTTGAGGTTTGGGGAAGAGGGGAGATGGGTATCAGGTAAAGGGGGGGGGGAAAGAAGTTTCATGGTAAAAAAGAATGTTTGGGAAATGGTTTTTAAAAAACATCTGCTATATATTTAAAATTAATATTATCGATAGTTTCTTAAAACACCCATAAAAACATCCACAAATTATGGATTTTTTTATAGTGGCTGTTAACAGACAATTAAAATAATCAAAATAAACCTAAAATTTTGAATCAAAAAATGCGATTTACTCCCTTCAGATTAAGATAAGTCATAATAGAATCCATCCAAGAAACATACATCACAAAATAGTGATGTTATGCTACCAATCCCAAGAAGAACTAAATCTCAATGAAAATATATGGTTCCTCCCATGTCAAATTCAAAGGCACAATTGAAATATGTTCTTCAGAAACCATGTTCTCTAAGAACAAACCATCTTCTCTCTATATGTAGAACTTAAAAATCATGGAATATGTTTTTTTACTGATTTTCCCTAGTTCATCTATCAGCTAAATTATATATTCCTCCTCATTCTTAGTAAAGATCAATATGTCATTCAAAAAGGTAACACAAAATGAATAAGGGTACTCTTGGAAAATCTTTTTCATTAATTCCCTAAACATTGTAGGATAATGGTTTAGAACAAACGGCCTGATGAGGTATTTTTAATGGATATACCTACATCTTATGGTCATTGGGAACATATTAGTTTCCTTAATCCTAATATAGTTATAACTAGTTCGATGATCAATATTTTATAAACAATTCTTTCCATATATGTAGTCTTAAAATTCTTAAGTATAAGGAAATATATATTTATTCATGAAAGTGATCTGATTGAGATTTTGATGTTTGATTGAAAAATGAGGATTCACATTTGATTAATATAATGAATGTGTTTTCATAAAGATTAAAAATTAGGTTGGATATATTGTTTTTTCCACAAATCATCGAAATGCATTTTTAATATCTTCAATTCTTTTGGTTCTAAATCATATGAGCGAAAGAAAATAGGCTATGTACATAGTAACAAGTTATTGATAAATTCGTATATTCTCTTCTATGGAAAACTATACAATTCATATGGAAAACATTCAAAAACCATAATGACTACTAGATGAAGTTCAACATCATAAGGTGCATGATCTAATTCAATTGTAAAAATATATCCCACATTAACCGTATCTAGATGAGGAGCTTCAAATCAACTCAAACAAGGGTCTCATTTTCCTTGAATTAAAGTGATCACTCCATCAAGGCCATAAAAAAAACTAGTTGATGATAATACTCAATATGATCCTTAGGGGTGATCAGCCAAAACCTAACGTGAAATAAATATACATGTTTCATAACCATATCCAAATTGTCTCAAGTAAGAAAATATTCTAGAAAAGTGAAAGTGGTAGAAGTGAAACATAATACCGTCTCTTTATTCATCATAATAGGTATAGAAATATACATAACATAAGTCATGGTATTTGTAAAATTATATAAAAATTACGCAATATACGTGGATATTATATAATGAGAGGAAGCATTATTAAATAAAGAAAACAGTAAAGATGTTGTAAAGAAAATTGTACCTCCCATATTTTTATGACCTAAATCTGATCCAACGTGATATTCTTCCACTAAATGAAGATGGTTTATTCATGATATATGTGGCTGGAACCCCTTTGTCCTTGAATCATCTCATTGTGCTAAATTTCTGGTCGACAATGATGTTCATGAATATCATTATAGATTTATACAAACACGGAAAACCTATATTAATTTCCTTAAAATCTATGACAAAAATAATACATTTGATCCTATAAGAAATAATGCTTAGTGTTTCCAACCATACCACAAAAATAATAAGTGATTGGAGCTATACTAAACACTACATATGATTTAGTAGAGGTCTACAGCTAAGGTCCACCCAATGTATAAATCATTGAGATCAATAATTATATATCATCCCATTAAATGGATAAATGAAAATTCTACTAAGTGTTGGAAAAAATATTTCCAACCATGGAAACCTCCAAATTCACAATCCATCATCAAATCACTATCCTTAAAATTATTATATTTTGATTATTTAAATCAAAGGACATGATATTGAATATTTGGTTAATGGAACTTCTCAAATAGTTAGTATTTCATCTTCTCATTTGAACCGAGATCTTATGAGAAGTTAAAAATCATTAAAAAAAATTTGTTATAATGATTCATAGATTGATTGTTTTTCTCATGAAATTGAGAAACCATTGAAATATCAAACCCCATCGACTCCCGGTAGAAATGCTACATGAAAATATCCCTTTAATTATTACACTACATAACCACATTCTTCTCATTCTTAACTATTATGTCCCAACACCTTCATCTATACCCTTTAGTCTTGATAGAAACATATTTAACCATAAAATAATCTTGTTTCCCTATGAAATCAATTAGATACTAAACATTGTTTAACTAACACTCTACACCCTTTGGATGATTGGAACCCTAGAAGGATGTTGGTTTTATATGAAGAAACATCTAGGAACTATCTCTTTGTAATACCTCTAGGGTAAAACCACTCCAGTTAGAAATAGAATATATGTTGTTACCTAGACCAGAATATTCACTACACATAAAAAACATCTACAAAATTATGTTCAAATGGAGGTTTTTATTACTTTGGTTCATCAATAACAAAATCATAAGGTATGTTAAAATATTCTCTTATAGTCATAGTACTACATAGTTTCAAGGAGAATATAAGTCAATAAATAAGGGTTCATCAACTCTATCATGAGGAATCAATAGCTATTATAACAAATTCAAATCAAATCTCAAAAAATGTTTGGAATGAAATCATCAATTTTCATCAAATAAACTTTCCTAAAACAACCCATTGTAAACTCAGAATCATTATGATGAAATATTTTCAAATAGTAACTCATAATAAACCCCTTATGTTATCAGGATCATGTCATATTTGATCATATTGTACTCAAAGAGTAGGCTTAACAACCTATGATACCAATTTTTCAGGAACAAAACAAGATAAACCACCTAAAATGTACATGATATGATCTTGATTCTATCCAAAGGGCGTTCCAGATCCCCATGGGATGGATAAAATTACCATGACATCAAATTATCTCAACATGGAATGATTTATATTCAATTTTGTAATATATATTATAATAATAGATAATATAGTCAGTATGAGAAACACTATATATGAGAAAAGGGTCCAAAATATCCTAAAAATGTCAGAAAATGATAAAACAAACCAACAATAGATGGGACTACAATCTCCATTTTTTTCTTCAACTCCGATTGGTCTTTTATGTAAGGTACCCCATCTGTTCCCATGTTTTTTATCATTAAGTAGGAGAGGGTATAATGAAATCTAAAGACACCAAATATTTAAGGGAGACATAAAAGCCTAGTATGATTTCCCCTGTAATTTCATAATAATTACATATTAGATAAACCATTTGTGATAAATGTAAATTAAAAATGCTATTATTACAGTTTCAATGTTTATATCAAAAAAAATGACTAATTAAATAATTCCAATGGCCATTAGAAATAAAGGGATAATATAATTTTTGTCAAATAAGGATTAATCAAGAATCACTTCCAAATTGACATGGATAGTACATTTATTATAAATGATCATGAATAAGAAATTACATAAAAATAGGCTTGCGTAATAAACTTATATCATAGGTCCAATAAAATAATTTCTGATTATAAATATTTTTAAGAGGCAAAGGGGTCAAATATCAAATTATTCCTGCAGATCTTGGTGATTTATGTGTTGAAATGTGACAAGAAACATCCCCACATATGAAAAGGAGAAAATTATGAACTACTAATCTCCTTAGCATGAAGTAGTTTTAGTTTAAATTTTATCATCAATTCAAAACAATTAAGAGCTAATAGAATCTAAGAATGTGTTATTGCTTCTCAAATTCACAGTCTTCCATTCTCTTCAAGAAAAAGGAAACAAATTTTAAGGAGTTATCATTGGATTAAAAACCATTTCAAAAATCATTTAATTTTTCTCCATTTTTATTTTTCAAAAAAATGTCATTAATTTTAGAAACCAACTATATAAGTTTTTTATCAAAAAATAATTTCAATTTATGAAAAACAAATATTAAATGGTTTTCATAAAAATTAATGCCTTTTTAATGGTCCCATGTTTTTCCAAATTAGAGGTTTGACCTGGAATTTGTATATGTACTATCGTATGCATGTAAGAGTTTAATGGTAATTTACACCAATTAGATGATCTCAGATAAATTTTTAAATGATCTATTTGTCTAGAAATGAGTTCATTTTTTTAGGAAACAATATTGGTTGAAATCTGAATCAGTCAAAATTTAGCAAAATAATAATTATTTAATATTTAATAAATTAAATTTTAATATATTCATGCAAAGTCTTCAGTTTTAAATTTTTTATTTAGTATCATATATTGATTCCCACTCTTTTATTATGTTCAAAATGGGTTTTTTTAAGTAGTGTTATATACATTAGTTTGGCACTACTTCTGGACACATCCCATTTATCTTTTATGTTTTGTTCTTATTTTTTGGCTTATATTTATTTTCAACCATTCTTTTTCTTCATTTTTTATAAACATATCATGTATATAGATGGGATATTCCCCCTTTTATCCTAGAGGGAAAATTATATATGGAGAGAATGAGAATATGTGGTAGAGAAAGAAGGGTACCATTGTGGATCTCAAAATGTGCTAGATTATCATGTGGAAATTGAGGAACACTGAAATGAGTGAAGCTTCATAAGGTTCCTCCCAAATGTAGGATGTTTTTATAAATTTCATAAATCATCGGTGTTTATACATTTTTATATATTAATACCCTTATATTCCTATGTCAGACGTCTTGAGGGTCAATCTACCACTTTCAGGATGACAATACGAGTATAGGGAATTTGAGGGCTCTAGTGCTAGGGAAACCCCATCTACATGGATTCTGGTTTTGGAACACATGTTGTGTGTTATTACAATATGATCAAGATGACATCTCTAATGTACCAACCATGTGTGGTTCATATATGTTGTCTATAGGGACACATCCGTGTAGCTGAGTACCCAGCCACGATGGCCGTGTAAAGGGAACATGTAGTGTGGAATACACGGTCAGACCCCGTATGGGTCGCACACCATGTCTAAGTGTACTGTTCTTCCAAATGCTTGTCCAGGCTATGTGAGGTACACAAGAAGTTTCCTAGTGTGGAGAAAAAGTCATTTATAAGGCAAAAAACATAGTTTACTTGGTTGACTACACACGATGTTCGGCGAGAGTACATTCCCCAATGGGGCTTCAGGACTATATGACATGTACTCCAGGAGACACACAATGTATTTCCCCATTGTATCCATTTTATTTTCGTCAAGTCTCTTTACCCAAAAGTTTTAATTGTACCGATATTTAGTCCATTTGGTGTATTTTCCACATATATCATGATCGGGAAACCCATGGGGATATTTTAGAAATCAGAATGAGTATTTTGGGGCTTTTACCTAAATAGTGAGTTATTTCCTTTAGGGCTCAATTCCAGGGTCTCCTAAGTGTGAGAAATTTATTTGAGAAGAACTATGATATATCTCTTTTAACCATTACCTTATAACTTTTCTCTTTATTATTTTTAACTTGCGATATGTGATCTTATATTTTATAAGGTCGTGTGAATAGTTGTTTTTGAGAATTGATTATCAGATGCCTTTGTTATCTTTTTTTTACTAAGGATCCTCTCTAGGATTCTTTTTTGTAAATGGTTTCATAGGTAATTCATTATATGATCTCTTTAACCATATAATATCTTGAGTATCCCATGTAGGTTTACTCGTCCTTTATATTCTGTTGTGAGGGTCCTGTTTATGATACCCCATCCTATGTACTATTTGGAGGATTTCCTGCACGATGCTTCTATTTCCATGTCATTGAGGATCCCATGTTGGATTCCTCCTTTAACTTTTAAGAGAAGGACCCCATGTTGGATTCCATCACTTTTTTTATACATTGAGGATATCAAGTTGGATTTTTAACTATTGAATGACTTGAGGGACTAGACGATTACCATGATGATTGACCAACCCAGAGTCATTACGTCAGGTTCTGGTAGAGATGGTAGTGTTTTAACCATAGAAACTATTAGGAACATATAAGACTGAGTGGGTATGGTAGTATTTTCTTTTTAGGATTTCAGCACCATCACTCATTCATTATACTTTAAAAACATTATTATCAATGTAGTAATGATATAAAGAGGTTATTCATAGTTAGTGGATGTTATGTTTGATGTGAGGCATCTTTCTTTAATTTTGTGATGCCCAAGCATTCTTCCAAGGGTCAATATTAATCCTATAGATTTATAAAAGTGGATACCTAGGATCTATATTTGGAGCCATGTTATTTCATACGTTTATTTTTATAACCAGAGGTATTATAATGGATAAGGTTGTTGAGCCTATATAAATGATTATTTTTTATTTGGATTTATAGTGATATTTCATTGTATCTGGATATTGAGCCAATTAATATGATATAGAGGCATAGAGTCCCTAGTAATGACACTCATGGATGATTTTAATATCCAAAGTAAATAGGATCACTCATCTCTACTCTGTTTTCTATATAATAAGGATGATTACTATGTCCTGGAATCAAGGGAGATTTGATGAATATTACACTCTCTTCAAACAGAGGTTATCAGTGAATGATTACACTCTCCTTGGCTTGTAGTCTATATATAATGATTAATATCTCTTAAGACAATGTATTATGGATGTTGCCTATGACATCATTAATTTTTCATTTTATGATGATCTACATATGTTCTCTTGGATAACAAGATCCTGAGACCTTTTCGTTACAATGGTGGTTGAGAATGGAGTCTCACACCTATTATTGACACTCACATCTTCATATCAAGGGGTGGTCATAATGTCTCATTGGTTAGATCTACTTATATATCACCTATGTTTTAGACCCTTAGGGTTCATCTGAGTCACAAGGTTGTGACCACCTACGGTTGGGACCTAGGTCTCATACATTGAACTGGATTTACATGGAATTGGAATCATAGAGTCTATCCCTTGTCCATTTATAGTATATCTTAATTTACTTTACTATAATCTCTCAATACATTGATTTGTGGAATGTATTAGTGATCCATGTATTAGGAATTGTATCCCACTGTGGTGACAATGCATTCTCATAGAAATTTTAGATGTTATCCTATGTATTTATTCACTGATTGTGATTATAGGCCTATAGATCAGAATAATGGTAAATTGATTTACTGTCACGAAATCCATCTCAATTCCCTTTCACAGAATGTCTAGGTAATCAAGATTATGGATAAAAAAATCATTTTATTTATTGTTTTATATTATTTCACATACAATAGACATGAATAATCATCCATTATAGTACTTTCCCAGTTGACTAAGATTATAGACCCAAGGTTTGACTATGATTTCACATTTATAAGATTTACATATATTTTTGATTGTTTCATAGATACGTTGAGCATATTTCTTTTGAATTATTGGATAATAGCATCATTATAGTTTCATCATTTGGGTGGACTAATGTGATTATTATTCACCCATATATGTACCCCTCAGTGTATGGGTGGACAACTAGTCTATTTTTCAACTTGATCACAGTTTCATGGTGGTTAGGGAAGATGCATAGTATTGTTGGATCGAGGAGAGATTCTCAAGTGGTTTACTTTTGATCGGGATGTTTTATTTGGATAGTGTTTGAAGAATATGTATGAGGTAAGGATTTTAATTATAAGTAGATCCCTATACTTTTATTTTAGTTTTAATTTGTACTCGTGTGACTTTATGGTTGGCCAATGGGTGACCTATGTTATAATTTAAAAATAGTTTTTTGTGATTTTATATGATTCCATTTATTATTACAACATGTTCTATTTTTGTTATTTACTACTTCTTCACTCATTTTATTTACTACTGTTTATAATACATACCTATTTTTTGTAGTTTCATTAAATTGATATGAGGGAATAGTCATCCAATTGTCACAACCTAGGCCCTTGCTACTAGTGTGAAGCCTTTCGTATACTGATAAAAATGCTTCAGGCCTCATGGTGAAATGCATTCGAGCATCAGATTAGTTGCATCAGGGAAAAGACATTACAACATGTTATCTATTGTGTTCTTTTCCTGGTCTTTAATATTTGTGAAATGTTTGACTAGAGTATTCAGAATTTGTTATAAATTTTGATGGATATCATAATGGTGTGTCAAGAACACTTGTTTTGGTAAGAAGTCTTAGTTTCCAGGGTATGGGATTACATTTTTTATCTACGATGTTACTATTTTATATAATTCTCACCATGATCAACAAACATGTTATGTCAGTGTTATAAAAAATTATGGATCTATGGATCTTTTCCTATTTGCAAAATTCTTGGGATAAATGTTGACTCTAGTAAAAAATTAAATAAGTGTCTCATGTATCACATTTGGCATAAGGGATTCCCATCATATATGCCTACTAGTGTGGTTTTTTACTAATTACATAGAGATATTCATTTAGGATTACTAATATATATATATATATATATTACTTTGTTGGAAAGGTATGATGATGTACATTGAGGAATTGGTGTTGAGGATATTGGATCAATCCTTTTGTAGGGGAGGTCAAGTGGCCATAGTAAGATCATGTGTAACATGATGTCTTCTATTGTACCACTTGTAGGGTATTGTTTCTCCAATTTTGGTTATCTAGTTCGTTCAATATGTATGATGGAGATGAATACATGGAATTTTCATGCAAATTGGACCTCTAGGGGTATTACCGTATACGTATGCTAGATGAGGGTCAGTTCAGTATCTTTTTTCTGTATTGGTATCATGACTCCCTCAGATAATTTCTATATGGGGATTCACAGTGACCATTGGGCCTTTTTAGATTTTGTTTTCATTTTTCACCCCTTTGGCTCATTGTGATATTTACCTTCTTTAAGGAGGTTTTATATTTTGGGAAACCTAGTTAGACCTTGTGACAGAGTTGGGAGAGATGATCTATATGGCTATCTTTGTGGCCTATAGGCCCTTATTTTTGACTTGAATTGTTATAGGATGATGTTTATTTTATTCAAGGGAAACCATTATGAGTGAGGTTGGCACGGTTTTACGAATTCCTTTTTAGGTATTATGATTTTTTCTATATTTAATGTTAGATTGATGCATGGTATATGCTCTAGTTTTTTATAAAAGGATTTTTTATATATTCAACTATTGAAATGAACCTATGATTTTCTGGTATCAAGACTGAATTTGATTGGAAATACTTTTTCAGAGCCAGCCCAATCGACTGGTGTTTCTGTAATTACTAATGTAGTAAGATCATAGATAAAAAATCATGACTAGAATAACATCAGGTGAACTGAATACCTAGAATAAATCCTAGCACATTTGATGTACCTAATTTTGAAGAGGATTTCAATTGGAGAATTTAGATTAATGTGACTGACATGGTGTATAGAATAGTAACATAATCCGTTTGATGAAAAACTCAAGGGAGTACAATTTGGGTTATAAATGCACACACTGATTTTTGTGGTACCATTTAATTGTAAATTAGTGAGTGGCCATGCACATGTGGGGGACCAATGGTTTCAAAACATGATGTAGGCATTGTGTCATTGGATTTTCATTTAAATGAGAACTTTCCATCTGTTTTAGATGTGATATCAAAAATAAGTTAGGTACTATCAGACGGTTGACATAAGATTAATACTAGGCACACATTGTTGTGATATGTGGTGTCGTGTATCTGTTATGGGAATATTTAGCCTCTTTTTGCGGGCATGTCTCATAGAGATCTACACACAAATTTTGATGAAATAATGTTATACTCCTTAGTAGACATGATAATGTTATATATTGACTTCATTAAGAGTATGAAGATAGAGCATCGGTCCAATGTTTCTATCCTTCTCTTTAAAAATGTACTTACTAGTTGGTTGGTGGAAACATTTTGACATTACACTTGATGAATACTGTAAGGAAATACAAATAATGAGGTGTACATGTTTGTCCATATAAGGGTGGTGACTCATATTTTCTATTTTAATATAGTTCTTTCCATAATCCATTGATCACAGAGGTTGGTTTATGATGATGATAAGGGTATTCCTATGGTGGGGAGTACTAGATCAGTTACATTTAAATTTCATCCATGTAAAAGAATGTTTTTGAAGCTATGATGCTAGTCATTTCAAAATTTACATAATCTTTTTTGTAGATTATCCACTTGAGAGAATTGTATATTTTTTTATCACCATTCATATGGGGTATGAAATAGTTTATGATGGGTATATTATAAGGTCCCATTATTTTTTCTACTAGACTTTTGAGAAGAAATTTTAATTCTTTCTATTACATTCATGTAGGTCATAAAATTGTAATTTTACTTATAATATGATCTCAGATAGTTTTTATAACCACTCTTTTAGATGTAGAGTTGATTTGATATTTGTAGAAAAATGGTTCTTTCAAATTTTAAAGGAATAATTAATATTTTATATTTAATAAATTAATTATTAATTTATTCACAAAAAATTTTATATATAAATTTTTTATAGTGAATCACATGGAGATTACATTATCTCTATTGAGTCTGAAACATGGTTCTTTTCCTAGGAAAGAAATAAAATAATTTTTGGGAGTTGGGGTAGGTTCATGTCCCATTTTATTTTCCTTTTCCTTTTCTGTTTTATTTTTATTCCTTTTTCTTTTTATACATATCTTTTAATCATTTCAACCAGTATTAACACTCAAACCTCAAGTATTCTCCCTGAAAATATTGAAGGTGAAAAAGAGAAACTGGGAGAAATTGAAGGAGAGTGAGAGGAATAAGTGTAACTCAATGGATCCTGGGAAGCGACAGATCATCATGTACAAACCATGGACCCCAGAAATGGGCAATGTTTCAAAGAATTCCTATAAAATATAGGCTATTTTTGGTTTATAAAAAAATCACCATAGTTAATTATTTTTATTTATTATCCCCATATATGATTTCTTATAATACCTTGATGATACATCTACTTCATTCAGGGTGAAAAATGTATTTTATAGATTTTTTATGGTTTTTGTATGGGAAACCCCATATACATGGCATGTGGTTTTGGGAACACACATCATATATGATTCTTATTTAGGGAAGATGACCATTTTGATGTACATTCTGTTTAAGGTTAATACACACCGAGTATATGGGATCAACTGGGTATCTATGTACTTGGGTAGGATTCCCTTTTAATGAAAACATGACTTGTGGAATACATAGTTAGACCCTACGTGGGTTGCATGCCATTTCAAAGTACCATCCTAGACTAAATTCATGGACATGCCTTATAAGATAAATGAGAAGTTACCCAATGTAGGGTTCATTATGTATGCCAAGTAATACATTTTATTTACCTGGGGGTTTACATTCCATGTATATCTAAAGTACATCCCCTGGTGGGGATTTGGGATTACACACAATGTACTCGAGGAGGCACGTCATTTACGGCCCCTTTGCAACTCTTTTAGGGTTTTTTTTGTATTATCATCTAGAGTCAGAACTCTTCCCATGAGTAGACAATTATTTGTAGTTTTCCAAATAGATCATGAATGTGAAACCCTTTTGGATATTAGAGAACGCCTAAGGAGTGTTTTGGGGGGTTTTCCTAAATGGATAGGTTCTTCCTCAGGTAATCGAATCCAACAACTCTGAATAGTAACACATTCATATGACATGAGACATATTCTATCTATCATGACTGGTTACTGTGTATCTTTTATGCTAAATATATATCATTTGTGAGATGTGACATTATATCCTATGATTCTACATGATTAATTGATTCTGAGAATCTATTGTAGGATACCACAACATTTTTTTTGTTACCAAAGATGCCTTGTAGGATACCATTAATTATAATAAAACCTTATGAATCCATTGTAGGATCCATCAGACCATATATTTTATTAAGGATCCCATGAAAGATTCATCCCCCTTCATATGGTGTTTTAAGGGACTTGTGAAGGATCCCCCCCCCCCTACGTAATGTTATGAGAATCCCTTGTTGGATGGATCTATTTCATGGTCATTGAGGATCCCATATAGGATTCCACCTTTAAATTTTTAGATAATGATCCCAAGAAAGAGTCATTCAATTATGTGTACACTTTGAGGATCTAAAGTATGATTCCTCACTTGTATAATATATAAGGGACCCAATGGGTTCCTTGATGTTCGACTAGCCCTGAGTTGGAACATATTGATAGGTTAGAGATGGTTGTATCTGTCACATTATAACCTATGCCAATCATGTAAACCTGGGTGGTTGTGGATGTCTTTTTTGGTTTATTAATTCATTTTCCTTCAATAATTGTTTATAATTTCACACATTTATTAATGACATATTGATGATATCTAGAGAATATTCATGGCAGGTGGATATAAATCTAGACACATGGAATATCTTGTTCTCATTGGTATGACCGTACATTCATTCAGGGATTTGTCTTATTCATTGGGATTCCTAGAAATTCTTTCCTAGGATCCAGATTATGATCCCTATTATTTCCTTTATTTATTTGTATTCGTAGATATACTACCTAGTATTTGGATGTTGATCCTATATATTTGATTATTATATTATCAGGATTTCAAGTGGTGTTTCCTAGTATCCTATTATCGAACCGATGACTAATGAAAATATGCATGACCAATATGGTAATGAAACTCAGGGATGATTCTTCTCTCCCAAGTGATGAGGATGATTCTTCTATCCTTGATTTGTTAAATAAGAAGGATTATTATGCTCTCCCTGGCTCATGGATCAAATGAGGATGCTTACACAATCCTCTACCAAGGGTTGTTAAGGGATGATTAGTCTCTCCTCATCATGTGTTTTATTGAGAAAGTGTACACTCTCCTCGACCTATGTATTATAGAGGATGATTACCAATGGAATGGGACCATGTGATCATACATTGTAGCAGATTGACTTGGAATGACAATAATGGAATCTAGCACTAAGACATTTATAAGATATCATGATATAATTCCCTAGAATCCTTCTTTACAGTGATTGGAGGTGAGTATGGGTCAAACCATGGTTAAGAAGAGTATACCCCTATGGTGACAAAGTTTGAGCAGATATATTTCTGGAATTGGCCACATAAGGTATTCATCGATTGGGATTACAGATCCGAAGATCAAAAAAATTGCACAAAACATGAGTTTCAAAATATCTATGTTAATTCCACTACACATATGTCTTGGATATAAGAATTTGGAAACCAATTATAATCTTTCTTTTGGGGTTTTTTTATTTGACATACCTTATTCGTGAATTTTCATATTTATGTATATCTGTATAGGTGTGGGAAAATACATGTATACCAATGTAAATACTGACAGCCATAGTGACACATTCCAAGTTGACTGGGATTATGGACCTAGGGTTCTAATTTGGTTTCACATTTATTATCTTTTCTTATATTTTTAGTTGTGTCTCTAATAGGCTCCATATATTTATTTTACAATCCCTTATAGCCGATTCTTATTTGGTTCATCATTTGAGTTGAATACTAACATATTTTCTAGCCTATATACATGAAACTTAGTGTATGTGTGGATCTTATCTCTACATTTCAATTTTATCATAGTTGAATGGTTACCCTAGTGGTTGTCCAGTGTTTCATGTAAAAAATATCTAATTATTCTTTTATGACATTCCATTATTATTTATACATGTTCTATTTCAGTTATTTACTACGTCTGCACTCCGTTTATTTACAATTGAGTATGCTACTAATCTATTTCTGTTGTCTTCTTACTCATATATATGGTACGAGTCTCCCCATTATCACACCCTATGCCCTAGATACTAGTTGGTAGCCTTTGGTGTATGAGGAGGTTCTCTTAAGGCCTCACAGTAAACTAGCTCAATGTATAGGATTTGTGGCATTCAGGTTGGGATGTTAGACCGTTCAATTCCAAACCCTTCATCGAATGGGTTTTTTTTTCAAAATCCATGGAAACAAGTCATTTAAAATCCTAAATATTTCATAACATGATAATCTCAAAAAAAACATTAAAAATTTTGACATTCAAATTAGGATCAATGTTTTTAAAATCAATAGTCTTTCACTATCAAAAACTATTCATCACACACCATGGAATATCAAATTCCATTGGAAAAAATACATCTTAGGATTGATAAATTTATATATTATCCATATTAAATTTTAAGTAGAAAATATTCTTAACAATTGTAATATCTTGTAAAACTACCTACGTTGGTAATGATATTTCAAAGACCCTATCAAGGAATTCATATGTAGAAATAGGTAAAGCACATGCCTGTAGAAATATGGGTTCTTCTATAGGGAAAAAAACTACTAGACCACATAATAAACTACCAAACCATATTTTGGGACACTAGGACATAATGGTAAAATGATGGAGATCACCATGAAAAAGGAGTATTTATTCATAATGGATAGTACTGCTATAATGCCGAAGGGACTATTTCCTTATAGTGAGAACTGTTACACAAACCATATGTCATAGAGAGGGAGACTACATCATGGAAGAAAATGGAAGATAGAATGATAAAATACACCACAACCACCATGGTGAGGATTTGGTTATGTAGCTATCCATCAGTACTATTGAATTGACACTGAGTGAAGAGATTATGAATGTTATTTATGTGGTTGAATCCTATTGTTATACCTATCATAAACCTCTCACAAATTATACTATTCATTTATCAAAATGTATCATTGAATCATGCATGAAATACTTTTTATTAGTCTTAACACTCAATGAAAAATATTATAGAAATATATTGGTAACTAAATCAAATAAGATTTCATATGACATGGTATTGGGAATAATGGTTAATCATTCTTGAAAACCCTTCAATAGTGATATCTATTATATAACACTGCAAAAACCATGGCTTATCTTTTGCATCTACAGTGATCCCCTTATTCTAATATATGACCATAGGGGAATCCACCAATTCTATTGAATATTCGTACCATCAATGACGTGGTCTAGTGAGTTGTGGAATAGTGCCCATTGTTTGGATTTAAAATTTGTCAAACACATATTGATGATTTTATAAGCATCCAAAATCCCACAAGACATCACCCAATCCTACCCACGGTCACGATGAACCTGAATTAGATGGGAAAACATAAAGAACCAATGTAGGTACCTGAGATCAATTATTGAGATGTTACGACATGAGGATGATTCAATTTGTTTTCACCTGGTACTATTGATTGATGGTATAAAATATATGGTATTATAGTGATTATAGTGATGTGATAGAAATTTTTTGATTATTCAGATTTGGATTGTGGGATTATGGTGATGAAATTTAGGATAAATTTCATTATGTTAGATGATACACTGTTAGTGTTTTTTTATAATCATGCCCTTATTATTAATGGGAGGGTGACCATAATAACTCACATCTAGTCTGAGTGGATGAACATGAGAGTTTACATCTTATTGAAAATTTGTATATATATTTTGGTTCTAATGATGATAAAATATGATAAAGGATGTTGATATTTTTATGGTGATTTTGTCCTTGGTAATTATTTATGGATATTAATCATTTTAAGTGGAATTAAAAATATGATGATGCATTGACTATATAAACATGGTGATGTTTTATCATATTACATTTCATTTTTAATTATTTTTACATTTTATTTTTATTCTTGCTATCTTTTATGCATGTTTGTTCTATTTTTATGACTTTTCTGATATCACTCTTTCTTTTCATTCATATATTTTTTTCAAATAAATGTTGATATTATATTTGGTACGATCCTACTAATTATTCCCAAGTTCTCAACCACAACAGTTTTAAACTATTTATAGGATAGATCAAGATAGTAAGTTTCCACTGTTCGAGTAAATGGAGTTGATATTGAGAGTTATTTCTAGAAATATCATGAATGTATTGAATTTTGTTCAGATAGTTTTAGTTTTGAAAGGGTAATGTAATAACATTCAATTTTAAAATGGGGTTTCATTGAACTTCTTCATATCTAATTTAACAGTAATGAGAGGTTCATTTTATTCCAATGTTGAATATTTTTTTTACCCCTAGTGCTTTTCACCAAATCAGGTCCTACAAATATCAATACTTAATAATAATTATCTCACTCTCTTCATTTTTCCCAGACAGTGTTCCTCCATTGAGATTGTTTGGACAAGGTCATATCCATGGATGTTTGATACATAGTCTGTGATCAATGTTTGGAACAAGTGAAAACTATATGAGAATGGTAGGGAAACCATTAAAATTTTTCATAAAATGAATATTGAACAAAGGGGGATATCTAACCAAAGATATTTTGGGGGCCCTACTGATTTGATGCATGGAATGTGACAACCTATCAAATATATTTAAGTGTAATTATAACCATTTAGTGTATAATTATAGAGAGGTTTATGAATTAGGTTAATTAATTAAATTATATTTTAGATATAAAATTTTATTTTTGTGGAATATATTTATGATATAGTTTATATTGAACTATAATTGTTTGAATAATATTATATTTATCCAGAATGATTGGTGTAAAATTCTACTTAGTAGAAAAAAACTATTTTTCTAGGTCACTGGTTATACTTGAATGAGTTTTTTCGTTTACTATTATAATTTTCTCCTTCATAAATTATTTTTTAAAATTTTAATGTCAAATGTATGTTGATATATTTTCTGAATTTTCACACTAGTTTTTGAATCATGATATTTTTTATAAATATTTTCTCAATTTTGATAACATATATGAATCATTTTACCTTATATAGATCTCCAATTATGATTATTTAATGAATTATTTTAAAACCATGCCTCGAAGAATCCATTTACTATTGTAATTTTATATTCTATTCGTTTTTCCATTTGTGATGTATCATATTCTTGTGTTATCATTTAATTGTAAAACTGTATTTTCAATATTTAAATTTTGAAATAACAGAAAAAATGAAATCATTATTATTGATAATTATTACATAATTGTAAAATCCTAACATGAAATTTTTTTCCTTCATTTTTAGAATGTCCTAACATTTTTAGTGTTAATCCATTAATATGTTGTAATCAGGTGTTGGATATATTTTTTATGGCTAGAAATCTTCGTGTCATTTTTTATGAATTTTAGAAAAAGTTAAACACTCTTTGTTATAATAGTTAAAATTTTGGCATTTTATCCAATTGAAAAATCGATATTCTCATCCTAGAATAGTTAAGTGAACTATGATCCTAGACTATTTATGCATTTATACCTTAAATATTGAAATCTAGAAACCATTCTGTTTTTCATCATTCTTCTCATGATATTTCATTAACATGTGTTATCAATTTACTATAATGCTATATTTTTACTGGTTTTTTATTCTAATAACATGATAAGAAACTATTATAATATTTTTTTGAGTATTGAATATTTTTAAATGATTAAACCTATTCGTTTCATGGATGAAAAAATATTATATAGTTGAAATAACCATCCATCACATATTAAGACATGAGTAGTCTATTGTTAGATTCATGTGTAATGTTAAAATACTTTATATGGTTTGTTGTGAAATTTCTCATAAGTAAATCTCCGTCATATAACTAGTTTAGTCTGTTGTGTTCATTATATGAATGCATTTTATGTACAAAACATGTTGTTTTTTTAATGTACACATAAAACCTTAAAACCTTTAATATAATGTATAACCATGTATTTATGAATAAAAAAATATTTACATAATATTTTTGGTAAATTAACGTAGTGATACAATAAGTAAAATTTTAATTATTGACCCAAAATCATGATATATTAAACCATATGAAATTATCTATCCAACATGATAAAATGATTATTAAATGATTAATTTTCTAATGAAAAAATATGAATTAAGATAACTTATAAGGATTCGTTTGTCTTAAAAAAATTCATGGTGATCAAATGATCATTTTAAGTATTCAAAACATGATTTCTAGTAGGCCATCATTTTCTATTTTTGTCCTTAATTTTGATGCATGTTTGATTTATTTAAATGAATGGTTTTATGATTCCCTTAAAAATTAGTTTGATATGTTAAGTACAATTTTTTTTGATTTTTTTATTTAAAATTTAATTTCTATCTTCCCTTACATAGAACCTATTTTTTAATTAAAAAAATATGTTTTAAATGATTTTTATTATAAAAAAATTCCAAAATAATGAAGTGTATGTAATGAACACTTTTGTTTCTTATATTATAAATAATGTGGTCATTGAAATGGTATTTATTTCTATAATGAAAATTTATACCTTTTATTATTATGAGATGGGAAATTTTTTTATGTATTTAAATACCCACTTCTCATAAAAGGGAAACAACTTGATGTCGGTAATTAATAGGTTGTTTAAAAATTCATAAAATTTATGATGATGAATTTCTATGTTAAACTTAATTTTTTTAAATAAGTGACTGATATCCATATCATGTTAATTAGATTTTTATTGATAATATATAGGTAGACTGTGTTATGTAAAAAATGCCTTGAAGTGGGAGAAAGACATTCCCATCAACAATCACTATATTTATCCAACATTTTGACATCATATAGGGATATTGGGGAAACCCAAAGAGGACAATATAATAATTTGTTGGGTGAGTTCCATTGATTTCCCTTCTTGAGAAACTTTTGTGTTATTTTTGTAGTATTTGTTGGATAAGGATATATAGAGGTTCAAATTGTTGTCTAAATGGATATATTGAAGAATGGGGGTTTTGGAAGATGTGGCAAGGAATGTTTATTAATGTCAATTGGATGGTGTTTAATATTTATCTACTTTTCCATCATGAATTAAAAATGATTTATAATCTGGAAAGTATAGTTATATGCATGATAGAGGATGACGATGTGGATTTATGTTAATTTGATTCCTTCTATTGAACTCATTTTAGTTATGTTTTAATTATTAGTATTTTGTGTTATATGATAAATTTTTTGTTTCATAGATTAAGGAGATGAAACCAAATATACATCAATTCTTTTCTCTGGGAAATAGAAATAGTGATATTTAGATAAATCCGTGTTGAAATTTTAGAATCATACGGGGATTATGTTCATTAATTGGTCTTCTAACCCAAATGCATGGGATTTGTTAGATGATGTTTATTTTAATTTTGGGTTGGTAAACAACCTGGATGAATTTTTCATTGTTTATACCCTTGTCATGTTTTAAATGTTGGCTTGAATGTGGTGTGAAATGAAGTGAGGTGATCCAAGAGATATTTCATGGGTGGAATTGAACTAATTTTTTAAAAATAAATTCCATTTTAGTGAAAATATGATTGATAATTTAAAATATATTTAAGATATTTGGTTTGGGACTAGGGTGAGCACACTTTGGGGTTTACTATATGAACCCAATTAGTCAGTTCACATGTTTTCTTCATGTGGATATAGGATAAGGTAAAAATTGTTAATGAAATTTGGACTTTGGATTCAATAATAGATAATTCATTTTAAGATACTTTATTCAGTTGATGTGAGATATCATGTGGTGATCATAGAGAAATGGTTGAATGTGAAGTTGGATTCAAGTTACAATATATACAGAATATTTGATATCATAGAGTTCAATAATCAAGTTCATGTGCTTCAAAATCATAGACGAATAGTGAGGTGGACTTAGAGGTCTAGGGTGTTGTATGGTTCACTTGGTTTATTGGATTCAGGATTCATGTGTCTAGAAAGATATTGTATTCTGATTTAATTTTTTGGTGTACCTATAAATTATTCATCTTGTTTCCCAATCATCAATGGATATTTTTTAATGTGGGAATGAATTGGTTTAATTTTATACCTATCAATAAATACATGTTAAGGATTTTCAATAATTTTCGAAATTTTATTGAATAGTTATGAAATTTAAGTAATAATGTTTTATGAAATATTATAGAATATGTCTTTACAAATAGAATTGAAAATTTTAATTTAGATTATTGAATTTCATACTAATTTGTTCTTACATTGATAAACTAGTTAACATAAATGTAGTTTTTTGTAATATTCATTCACTAGACAGAAAGATGTTCCTTTATTGGATTCATATGTTGGTCCTGAACTTTATTAGTAGTAACATTTATAGTAATGAGGGTTTTGGATATATTTTTTAGTGTATCGTGGTTCTTCAAATGGTATGATTATTGGTTATAATGTTTACCTCTTTTAGAGGTTTCATTGAAGGGAATGACTTGTAAAAAAATGTTTTACTTATGGGATTTGGTTTTCATTCTCAAGGATAACAAATGTTTTAGAGGTATCCCATGAAATTGTCCCAAACATATGATCCCATTCCATTTTGGGTTTTATGTGTAAGAGGTTCTGAGACAATTCATAGAGGTTGAAGGTGGCAAGTTTAGAACAAATATTATTTTTAGAGAGGCATTATATATTTGAGACTTTATCTATTTTTAAGGCTACCATTTTTATATAAAGGATATATATACAATGTGTCTTTTTTTATAGGTTTTCATGTTTCCATAGAGATTTTACTAGAATCCTAGATCCCCAAAAAGTGGGGCACCATGGGTTATTTTGATTTTCAGGCATATGAAGTGTGGTTTTTTAGATTCGGTGTGGAGTCTGAGAGAGCGTAGTATTGTTTCTTAGTTTATTTTTGAATTATTGCACAACAGAGCCTGGTAGAGGCATTCCCTATGTCCTTAGATTTAGAATTATGTGTTATGTTGGACCCCTTACAACATGGTATCATTTTTATGTTAATAATATCCTATCATGTAACATACTATATTTCATGGATGCTGATTTTAATGTCCCCATTACGTCATAGTATATGTCTTAACGATGTTATTTTATCCCAAACTATCTTCTTTAGTTCATGGTGTAGGGTTTTTTATAGTCGTATTATTTCAAGTAAAGGTATAAAATATATAAATTATTTAAACCCTATCATTATCAAAATATTTCATTGATTTTAGATATCCTAAGTTCATCCTTTATAATTATCCCAACCCACTGTTAGGGGATTTGGTCCCTCAGTTCAAGAGAATTTTTTTTTCACATCTTCTTCTTGTAGTGGTTTGTAACGTTTTTGTTGAGGTAGGGATTATGAGAAATATCTTCTATCTTTGAGTGTAAATTTTCATCAATATTCTAAAATTTTCCGCCAATATATTTTTTTGTGATTTCATTATATGTTTTGGTTTATGGGAACAAGGAGAAAACATCAAAAAAATTAACCTATAATAATATTTGAATTTTATAAAATACATTCATATGAATTAAAGGGAAAATATAGATATTTCATGTTCTTTGTGAGATATCATGGTATTTTTTCCGTTATTTCATTCTAGATTTTATTGGTTATGTTATCTTGTTTTCTATTGTTAAAATGTTTTAGTTTGATAATATATATGTTTTTAAATCACCTCACATGAACCTTATAAATCCATTTAAAATGTTAATTGAACTGGATGTAGGTAAATGATATGTTTTTATGTTTTCTTATTTAATTTAGAAATTTGTATTATGTTATTGTTTATGGGATGGATGAAATTATTGTTGTGTTTTCTTTTTACATTTTACTTATGGGGATGTGGTGATGAAGTTTTATGTGGAATGTTTAGCATTGATGTGTTATTGTTGGTCGATGCGTGATTTGGGTTGTAGTTTTATAGTAGTTATTGATTTCGATAAATATAAAATCATTGTAAACAAATTAGGATTCTATCAAATGATTACAGAATGGGTAAAGAGAAATTATTGATGGATATAGGGATTAATTGTTAATTAATTGAATATAAAGTGATGGGGATAAAGATGGGCCTTGTATAAAGAATTACTTCAAGGGATTAACATGGTACAAGGTGATAAAATGTGAAATTTTATTTTTTATGATTCAATGATAAATCATGAATGTGATAGAGAATATTTTTCGGGATATAAATTCTATATGAGTAGATTAATTGTTGTAATTAATATTTTATTGGTTTGTTAAATATGATGATACATATTTGATGATGTTATGTTTTTGTGTAATATATTTTTTATGCATGATTTATATTCTATTATCAAGTCATTATAGTTTTAGTTTTGGGGAAATGACATTGAGAAAGGGGATGGTGTAGTGAAAATTAAATGGTCTATATTGGATCAGTGGTTTTAAATACACATGATATATTGTATCATATGGTTATAGTGCACAATATGTGAAGATTGATATGAGGATGAAGTTGTTATTGGTGACTCTCATGCATGTTAGTGTAGAAAAGGACATTGGTTTCTTTCTAGGTTTGTGAAAAAAATTGAGAATGATATAAAGCTAGTTGTAGATTAAATATTTAGAGTACGAAACTATGTTTATTCTCTTATTGTTTATATTTCACTATATATGCAAGGTTGGAAGGTAGAATAATTGTTGTGATTGTATAAATATAGTCACAAATGTGTGATGATGTGGATAAGGACATGTGGAAATGTTGAGATTCGATTTTTGATGTATAGAGTGGTAGTACATGACATGATATTGGTGTCTCTTTGTAATCACATACATCCAAATAGCGAGAGGATAAGCCAACCATATCACTAATTGTTTGAGTGGGAGAACCATTGTGTTGATAAGTAGGAGATGAATTGAATATATATTTTGATCCCAAATGGTTATTGTATTGTTGGATATATATCTAGGTTATAAGAAACTATATGGGATGTTTTATTTTTGATGGTGGGCTAGTCAATTTGGTGATCATGTATCTTCTGGGATATTGTTGATTTTATATTTCTTGGCCATCTTACAACCATGGTTTATTATTATGCATATTAGATTAGGTACATATCTGTAGTATTTTTATAACTTTACCGATTTTAATCACTATTTTCATGAAAATTTATTTCACATGTATGTTGATCTATTTAAATGGATTATTCTACTGAGTAATTCCATGTTATCAACTAAATAATTTTTTATTGTGCTTACTGGATTGACCATCAGAGTTTGATGATGTTGTTAGAGTAGCTAGAATAGATATAAATGTGTATAAACATCAATTATTAATAATTTAGATTGATTTTGGGTTTGGAAATTTTATAGATTTCAATTATTATATAGAATTTTCTTTTTGGTTTTTTATATTCATTTCTATGAAATAAGAGGGTAATTCCTTCTATTTGTTATTTTTTCATACCCTCAATAGTTTAAACTAACTCAGGGCCTACTGAAAGGGAGACACATTGGAAATTATCTCTCTCCCTTAATTTTATTACGTGAATTGGTACCTTCTGGTGGATGAGTTCTTCAAAAAAAGTACCTTATCTGAAAGGGTCAAGACTCAATATAAAAGAAACAATTCTGAGAGAAATGTATGTATTTTGGACTCAATATTTGCCTTCATATTTTATAATATTCCTTATTAAAAATTATTTTAGACATTGTACTATTATTATTCCTGGATTTTGTTATAATTTTATTTTCATCCTTTTTATCTATAAATAAAGGGTGAAACTCATTATCTTTCATTAATTCTTTTTCACAATACGTTATTATATAAAAACTATGGGTGTCTTAAAAAAATTATGTCCTTTAATTTCAATTATCCCAATAATATTTTAAAAATATATTTAATAATTATAATTATCCTTAAATCAAAAAAATAATTAGAGTATAAATTATTTTTTAAATCACATATTATATTTGGTTTTCAATTTTTTAAAGACATTTGAAAAAAAATTGCCACTATGGTTTTTTTACTCCAATTTAGTGATCAAGTTTGTTTTTAGAAATGTATATCCTTCATGGAAATTATTAAAAAATTATTTCATTTATAATTAAAACATAAATGTAAATTAATATTAATTTTATGAATCGTTTTTTACCTTACATCAAAATAATGAAATTTCAAGTAAGCAACCATATATATTTTTTATCCAATAAATAATCTTTTCGATAATGATTCTATGAATTATAATAATTCCATAACATCTTAAATTCCTTATCCAAGGGGATGTAATAAAAAAAATACATATACACTTATGGGTAATATAAAACCATTGTAAAAATATCATTGACCAATGTAATTATAATATGAAATTGGGTATATGGACGGAATAATCTCAAAATGACAGACATAAGAAAAGTTAAACTAATAAACATATTATACATGAAAAATATTTATACAATATAATAGGTATAAATTATAATCAACATTATTTTTTTTTAGTATGTAATTTTTATATTTTTATTATTCTAGAATTTATAACATGTATGAGGTGATTGGGGACTTGAGTTAAGGGGTTTTATTTTGAACCATTACATTAGAATATCATGAATTATGGATTTGATGTACTCTTCTAAATATTTCTATTAATTTTAGTTTTCATATTATTTTTTATCAATATTTTACTATACACATTTTATTTCATCCCAATATGGAATTGGTTGTAATTTTCATTGAATTAATTTACTTTTTATAGGTTATCTTGAAACAATGTTCCAAGTGGTTAACATTCATTTATTAAAGAGTTTAATAAATTTCATAGTTAAGTAAAATAAGTTATCTGATTTATTCATGTTATAGTACTTGGGAATTATAGATTATGATGGGTATTCCTGTGATAAATCATACCAATTCATTGGATAATGATTTATTCAATATAAAAATAATGGTTACCTTATTGGGAAATATGGTACTCGTTTATGTGTTGTTATATTTAATTTGGGATAAATTATTCAATTAAAATAATTATTTTAAAGGGTTATCATGAATATAATTTCACATTATCATTCCCAAATTTATCTATTCATTCTATGTTTTATGCTGGACGTATTTGAATGTCACAAATTAAGAAGATTCTATTTTAAATTATTTTTTTCATATGATATTTTCATGGATAAATTATTTTATTTGCAAGAATCATTATAATAAATTAATTGTTAAATGTTATTTATTTTATGACTTAACTATTTTAAAAAACCTAATTTTTCTATATGGTATCATTTTTATTATTTTATTACCATAATAAGTGGTATTTTATGGATGGTTTTTAGAAAGGAATTTAATTTCAAATTTGAATTTTATTCTTATATGATTTAAAATTTTAGTATGTATATAAAATTGTTTTTCACAAAAAATCATGTATTTATGTGGTTAAATAGTTTAAATAATTTTTTTATTCAACACACTATGGTTTATGTTCTCATCCCACATTTTGGAATTATTTTTTAAGGGATTAAGTATGACGACGAATTATTACTTATTCTCAAAATTAGTTATGTGGTTTAGACTTGAATGATGCAGGTGTATCATTTAATGTTATTGGATTAGTGATTTTTTTCCATTTATTAAGAAACAAATGTGTTTTAAGAAAGGTATTTTCCTAAGTCATCAAAACTGTATCCCTAATAAGTAGCAAGGATATGAATGATGACATATTTGATAGAAAAGAAGTAATTATGTTGTTGATATACATGGGTATTTTTTATTTGTATCATAATAGGGTTTTAATAATTATATATGATAATATGTTATCGGTTTAGTTCAAATAAAAAGATTTCGGTACCACAATAGTTCATAATTATAATGAAGATTATATATTTAAGGGATTATATAAAATTTTGGGGCCTTATATTATTGTATTTTAATATGATTATTTGTATTTATAGAGATCATTATTCCATATTATGTAAGATACATAATTCAAGAATAAATACCTCTCAGGGTTCTTATATGTTATTATATTAATGTAATTAAATATATCCTGAAAAACCATTATTATATTTTTGGATCATATGTAAAAATTGATAAATGATATTATAGATTGAACATTGATTTATTGAAAATGTCTGAATTGTTATTTCAAGATATTTTTATTATTTTTTTAGAATATAATTTTTTTGTATGTATATAAAATTATTGATTAGTATGTGATTTATTATAATGATAATTATTAATTTTTAATAATAAAAGGTAATTGTGTTTTTTGGGAGTGTATAAAAAATTATTTCAAAATATTTTTTTTATATAATAGTAATGCCGAATTTTATGATTATTATGTTTTAATTATTTTTTGAAATATTTATACTTATTTTTTATGAATCTGTGATCTAGTTTTTTATAATTTTTTGGTTTGGAATTTAGTCAAGTGTATTTAAGGAGGTTTCTGATTCAAGTTATTTTTTGGAGATTAAGTGATGGTGAAAAATAAAATTAAACATTAAGAAAAAATAGGTTAACGAAAACAATTAAAAGGTTGATATAAAATATTCTTATTATAATTTATTAGAATTACTAAATGGACTGATTGTTTTAATAGCATGAGATTATTTTTTATACAATTAATTATTCTAATTCTATTGGAAACTATATTTAGAATAACCATTTGGTTTTATTAAAATTATAGAAAACATGTGGAAGAAAGTGTTTTAAAGTATTTAATATGTAGAACTCCACTACACTTATGTATATCTCATGATCCATTAATTTATTATTTTTGTACTATATTCATGATAAATTATTCTTGGGAATTCACCATTTTAATTAAATGTGAATAAAGTGGAGTAACTAAAATAACTAAAAAAATGATAAAATTAAGCCTTTGGAATAGAAAAACTGTCATCAAACTATTTCTCATATCCACTCCATATTACTGTTATAATAATTCCACAAACTCACATCAAATGATTATAAATAAAATTAGTTTTTTTGAAACACTTCATCAGAATTTCCAGGTGTGCCATTGAAACTCATTCACACATCTGAGTAATTTGATATTATAATGCAGAAAGAATCATTTAGATATGATATTATACATATCAATATAATTATTTTACATTGTGGAGAAAAAAAATTTGGGTGGGTAATTTTGTAGGGGAGAATGTGGAAATACATGTATTTTTAATATTATATCTATTTTATGACTTATAAAAACTCATTTCTAGAATTTAAATTTAATAAAAAATTATTATTTCAAATGTATTTATTATTATATAATGTCACAATATATGAAAAATGATTAATTATACACATAATATACATATAAAATTAATATATTTACTTCATGTCAAAAAAATGATATACTTATGCGATAAAAATATTTCCTTAAAACTTTTAGTATTTTTATATATTCAATGAATATATATATATATATATATATTTTATTCCTCCATATATATTTATTAAATTTAATTATTTATATATATTAATGATATTGGTATAAATAATATTATTCTGTTAAGAAAAATAATATGGCTTATAGAAAGAATTTATAACCTTAATATATAATTAGTTGTTTTTTAAAATGTTGTTATAATATAATTTTACATATAATTCAATAAAATAAATAATATAATTATTATTTTCTTTTTAACATTATGAGAATGATTTATTCATAGAAAATTTTAATAATTAAATATGTAGTTTTTTAGTAAATTTATGGATATAAACAGTTTTTTGGTAAATATTATTTTCAATGATTATAAATGATATTTAATTTTTAAATTTTTTTAACACATTTTAATTGTTTGAGTTTTAAATTATTTATTAAAATAAAATATTTCAATATGTTTAGTGATAAATTTGTATTTAAATTCCATTTAAAATAATATTTCTAATTAAAGATGGATTTAAAATCATATTGTTATTTTTTATCTAAAATGATATAAATTTTTAAAAACCCAAAAGAACCTATTTTAAATGAATATTTAAAAAACATATCATATAAGTTTTATCCAAATATTATAAATTAAATTTTATTTCCAGATAAATTTGAATACATTTATTGTTGTTGGTGTAGTTCTTCCACTGAAAAAGACAATTCGAAGTTAATGACCTAGTGACAACAATAAAAATGGATTAGGTGATTAAAAAATTTAAAGGGTAAATTGAAAGTTCAATAAATTATTTAATGTAATTTAGATAATTTTAAATTTATAAAACATGTTGGATGTAAAAAATACATAACAGGTTCTTGCGCAAGGTAATAAACATTAATCATAATATACTAAAAATATTATCATTATGTAAATATCAATAAGTAGTATTATAAATTACATTACATGATATTAATAATCAACTGAAATTAATATATATACATATTTCATTTGTATTAAAAATTATATGGTAGGAAAAATATCAAAAACCCTTTTATAGTGTCGACACAACACTAATGTAGGAAGAAGATAAGTAAAATATTGTAGTTAAAAATTTTATATTCATAAGATTTAGACGTATTAGAGGTTTCTATAGATATTAGGAATTAATATGATAATCATTAAATTATTTAAATATATTACACTCAATTCTATAATAATATAAATATTTTAAATGTTTAAATACAGAAATAAATTTGAAAATGAAATTAAATTGTATGTATTGTCTAAAATAATTTATATCTTCATGAAATATAAAAAAATAAATTATATTGAGTTATCTTTTGATCAGTAATATTCAATAATATCATATATTATTCATTTATGTACATTTTTATATTTTGAAATTAAATCCCAAACCTTTAAAGAAAGAATATTTACAAAAACAAAATCGAAATTTCATATAAAGGGGACTCATTCTGAAATTTTAAAAAATAATGAAAATAGGGTTTCGAAATTTTCTTATAATAAACCTCTATAAAACATATATTGAATGTTCATATGGCTCATTTATATCCAAAAATCCCTTAATTTATGGATTAATACTCAATGTGAATTATATAATTAGAAGAGCGATGTCAGGCATCTGAGATATATATTTCTGATATTTTTTTCAAATCATCCACCTAAAAACAATTTATAGAAATCTCTAAATATTATGCCATTATTAAATTATCTTTTAATTTTCATAATTTTTATTTATTTATGACGTCATATCACCCATTAACACCCACTATACACGTTTATAAGTCATTTCAACCTCATAAATATTGTTTTTTTGAAAAACCATTTCTTTTCATTTAAATTGTCTTCTTATTATTTTCAATAAAACATGTTATCCACAATGTAAATAATATAGAATTAGTTTAATAATTATATATTGTTTTCTAAAACTCAAATAGAAACTAAATATTTCTTTATTTTTAAAAAATTTTAATAACTTTTCTCACTATTATAGTTTTAAGATACCTAATTGAATGATGTTGTTTTCGTTAACATACTTATTTTATGGATATTTTTCAAAATTAATGTAAATATTTAATATAAAATTAATATAAAATTATTTTATTATATTTTAGTTCTATTAGTATAATATCCATTATGAAAATTAAATAATATGTAAAAAATCCTAATAATTTTTACCACATAAAATAATATAGCGGAAGATTCTCAAAATGGTATTCATCAAAATAACAATTCATTTATTTGGCTTATTAAATGGAATTAATATTATAAATTGACACATATTGAACTATTTGAAATGGTTAATTTACCATTTCAATTAAATTAAATATATTTTCTAACAATGGACCAAACAATCTCAGCGTTACCAACAAACACAAAATTATTCTTATAATACTATAATACATGATAAAAATGAATTGAAAAGTCTAATATAAAATTAAAAATTATAATTGAAATGTTTTCATTATTGTAAATAACTATTAAAAATTTGTTATTTTAGGATTTATATGATGTATGAGGTGAGTTAAGAATTGATGTAAGTTTTTTTCTTTAAAACCATTATATTAATTTTTTCTTAAGAATATCAATCAATTTTTCCCCAAAATGTTTTTGATGAATATAATTTATCTCCTTCCAATTTATAATTATTCACATTATATTATTCCGTATCAAATTAGTCTCAATGTGTAATTGGTTAACCCTTTCATTTATTTCATTTTATTATAATGGGTTACCTTAACCCCTTATATATATGGCTTTAAATGTATATATTTATGATTTGAATCCATGCTATGATGAAATCCATGTTCCTTTGTGTGGTATTCCTATTATAGGTTACTTGGATTATAAATGATGTTGGTGGACTTGAGATATTACCCTCTAATGAATTGGTTAATTGTATATTCTCTAGATAAATTATCTTGGCATTGACTAGTTATATATTATTCCATCACAGGTTATTGGGGATAACATGTTATAAGTTATTCCATTTAAAGTATGAAAATTACTATGTGTACCAACATTATTTCAGGGTTTTTTATTTATTCTATGTATTTTAATCAGAATCGTTAAATTTCACGAAATAAGAAGATGATTTCAAAAATACGTGAATGTTTATGAACTTTTGATGGATAATGATTCCATTTTATAAAATATTTATGGTCATTTAAAGGTTTACAGATTGTATTTTATGATATATCCATTCATCAAAATATAATTAATTTTATTACCCTTTTGGCTATTCAATTCCTTATGTTCATCATTTTTTAATATTTTTAGAATTTAACTTGAATTCATGTTCGAATGTATGTTTTATATGGGATAAATGTTATTTGTGTAAAGGAATGATTTTTAAAATGGATTGATGTAATACAATGGATAGCTGAAAAACCTTGACCAAAATAACATGGTCTGACTTGAAGTAAAAAAATAACCTCTTGTGAACCACCACAAACACAAGATGTTTTCTAATTGGGGAGAGGGCATGAAAGTGCCAAAGGAATACTATACCCTTTGTATTAATATCCTAACAACAGAAGATATTATCATATGAATAATATAACTACGCCTCTTATTGGATGATAAGATAAATATTATTTATTAACAGATGATATTATATGTCATATGATATGAAAACAACTGAACCCCTAATGTAGAAATTGAATATTCATAATTAATTGAACTACATAAAAATAAATAAATATGTTTTGGAATTCATTCGGAGGGAATTTCATTATCGCTCCACTCTCTTAAATCTATTCTCTTGAACAACCAACCACTAGGCCCTTATCATTCACTAAGTCCCTCATCATGAAGTCTGCAAGTCAATTTAAATGGTCATGTGTGGTGTGAGTATGAACATAGTAGGACAATTTCCAAGATCCACCAAGGAATGATACTCAAATCACAATCATGCACCAATGTTAACTATACAATAATAAAATCAGGAAAAATGAGTTTTTTATTCAACAAATGGTTCCTAGTAGGAGTTTAAATATTGATCAACATTCCAAAAGAGATTCTCCACCAACATTAGAGCTATGATTAATCAAGTATAGGTCAAAATTTCTCATAATACACTAAAGAGAAATAAATTAAGCATGAATTATCCATTAAATATGGGTTTATATTCATATATATTTCCACCATGTTTTTATTTTATCATAATATCAAGGAATGGTGGATAATTTGGTATAAAATAGAGATAAATTACTTTTATGACCACTAAAAGACCGATCTAGACTTTAAGAACCCATGGATAGAGGGATATGAAGCCTCAAACACCAAGGGTGATATTTTCAATAGGTTCCAAAAATAATGGAATTATATTTTGTTGTGTTTTAGGCTAAACATTATATTTTTAATAAAAAAAGTTATTAATGATATTTGTTTTCCTAAGAACCATTGGATTTTTGGTTCAACTATCTAGTGTGTATGTGGCCAGGTTTTAACCACCATGAAGCCCAAGATAAAACTGAAATCTAATACACCTTTGACCATAAAATGAAAAACCAAATTAGAAAAATAAAATATGATAAACTATAACATAATAAAACAAACCTTTAATGTTGAGGATATGACATATATAATGTTAATTATTTATCTCGTACCCATCACCAATAATTATGTTCTCATCCCACATTTTCAAAGGATTCTATTGGGAATAATGATGTCTAGGATTGATCATGTTGTCAACGATATGGTTTTGTTGTTTTACCTTAAATGAAGTAGGTATGTAAAATAAAGAGTTTAGTTTAGTGAAAATATATCCATTTTATTTGAAATAATATAATTTTATTAAAATTTAATATATTTTCATAATACTATAAAAAAATAGGTCTAAAAGGTAATGGGTATGTATGTGATGAAAAGATTCATATACATTATATAATTATTGGATATTTTTGTTTAGGTATTTTAAAAAAACATAGACATAGACACATCATCTAGAATTATAATACCAATACGACCAAATTCAATTTTCCATGTATCTCCAAGTAGTCCTACTCTTAATAGTTTAAATGTCCTCTGACATCACATTTCCACAAAGGAATCAGATGTAGTGTATGATACATTGCTACATTATCTTTTATAAGATGAATATTTGATATTCCATCATTATATGAAATCATAGTCCTGTTAACATCACTTTATTTTTATCCTTTCTTCTGAGAATCCTCATTGGCATATTCCTACTCTAACCTTGGCAAGTGAGTCATTTCCTACTCACATCACCAAGGTATTAAATTTTCAAGAGATTTTTCATTAAAATATTTATCTTGATTATTTATATATATAATAACCTAGTATCAATCATTATATGAATTTTTATAAGGTCCAAATACAACATATAAACATCCATGTGTCTTGGAGTTAGGATCATTCCGCATCTTCTACTTTTGAATACTGTGTAATTCATGTGCTTTAGTTAAAAAATGTATAACATTTACTCTACCAGTAGTTTTAATTTATATTCACGGTAGTTTTATACTCTAAAGAAAAAGGGTGAACCTCACATACAACATACGTAGATTCGATCCATCCCCATTATTTGAATGAGTTACAATATCAAATATTGTTGAATTAATATATATTTTATTTAGAATTATAGTGATTTTTTATAGTCCTCATATCATTATAACCTTGTACTTGATGATTGGAAGGAATTCCGAAGATTTCATATCTAATGATTACATGTATTCCAATAAGTCCTTCTATGTATAAAAAAATAATATACAATTGAACCCCCTGAATTTAAAAATGAAAAAATTGAAATAAGAGTCTCATTCCTTTATAAGGATTCAATATAATTAATGTTCAATTTATTTGAGACCCTATTCAATATTCTTATGATCATTTGATGGAAACATTATTTAATAAAATCTATTCTTTATTAGAATAAATATCCCCCCATTGAAACCAAAAACAATTGATAGATTAATTACCATTATAAATAACTCCATACATTATTCTGGAAGATAACACCACTAAATTGATAATAAATAGATAAAATTAATAAAACAATCTAAAATTGTTTAATGGATACAAATAACATGAAGTATTAATATCATACTAATTATTATATTAGAGAAAACATATTAATACGTTTAAAAAAATCTCAAATATAATGTTTCTTCAACTGAGACACCATCATCATTGGTCGAATAGTTACTTTTAAAACCATTTTAAGACTTATTTGATAAAATAAAGAAGAATATAATAATAATAATCATAATAATATTTTTCTATATAGATTATTTAAATAAAAAATATATCAAAAATAATCACACATTATATATAGTTTTGTTTGGTTGTATTTTTTTAAATAATCATTTCAAAATTTCAATAAGGCACCACTATTTATAATGGTTGATAGAAAAATAATCCACCAAAATAAGATAAAAAATAATTGTGTTTTATTAAATTAAAAATATATTGGATGATTAGTACATTGTAAAATATGGAAAAAGAAAAATGTCTTTTGTGAGAATCACATAAATCAGACATATATTGAGTATTTATATTTGTTTGTACTATAAGGGGTGATGAAATATTTCTTACACTTTTTATAATATATTAAAATATAAATTAGATCTATATTTATTCATTGAAACGTTCTAAAGAGGTGATATTTGAGTAGGGTTAGAGGTAGATGGTATGTAGAATAATCAACCATGGATGTTATTTCTTGATGTTAACTGTATATATTGATGTATATCAATTAGTTGAAGGTATGAGAGAGAAAGGATTGACATATAAATATTCAGGATTTTTTAACACATTAAAATTATTTAAAATTAGTATATATTATTTAATGTACCATTGGAATTGGGTAAATTTACTATGATTATTTCTGATAATTCGGTGGACTATTTCAAGATATTTTGAGTGAATGTGAAGACACATAAGAATCCATGGGTTGAATTAATTTGGACATGAACATATTTGATGAATTTTTTAATTTAATACTCCTAGATAATTTTAGAATGTCCATATACATGTTAGAATTCTCCATAACACTATGAAATTTGATAATTCCAAGATGATTTAGGGTTCGGAGTAATGGTGAGTGTCTATTTAAATATTATTTTAATGAAATGTAATGATAACGTCCTGCATTAGAAATATGATCACTTATGTTTGTAATGATGAAGAGAAACATCCTAAGAATCATCCATGTATTCATAAAGATTGGTTCACTTCATAGAAATCATTTTATTATATATAAGGATTATTTATGTCCATATATTTATCATGTTGACTGTGTAAGAGTATTTTTGACTCTTGAATTAAAAATTGTAAAAAAACATTATAAGGATCATTCTTGATTGCATAATGATGATAGCGAACATTGTAAGGATAATATTATCTTCAATAATATAATATTATTTAAAAATTATTGTCAATATATACATTGTATAGATCATTGAATTAGAATAATAACATATGTATATTTATAAGGGAAATTCAAACTATATAATGATCAACAATTACATAAAATATTGATAACTCTAATGGGAAAAAATATGCGTTTCAAAAATTGAGAATTCGGAAAATTTAAAGATTATATGATATAAATATATATATATATATTAGGATATAAATTCAATGATTGACTGTTTAGGTGTGATTAAAGATTTTATTTTATGAATATGAATAGGGAGAATATGATGATAAATTCTTTCCATTAAATCACGGATATTCAAATTATTGAATTTCAAATTCATTTTTTGTAATGGAAAACTTAATTTTATCATATAGAGCCCGTGTTATTATTTATTTATTATAAATATCACAGAATTTTATGATTTAAAGAACTGTAATTATTATTTTTATTTTATTGGATGAGATAATGTTAATATTTAATGGGATTTAATTATAAGAAATTAAATATCCTTAATAAAGAAATTCTTGATTAATTACTACTATCAATAATAATTATTATGCTTGTAATGTTCTATATTAAACTAAATATATCCATGCGGATTTTGATTAATTTTAAGAACATTGTGGACCAAGATGATTTTTGGAAAATGATTAACACTCAACATGAATTTAATTTTAAAATATTGACACACAGTTTTAGCTAAAAATATATGTGTTATGTCTAAACCGTGTATGTTTTATATTATTCATATTGATATTTTTTTGAATAGACAGATTTGTAGAGTATTTATAAGAAAAATGTTCTCAATAATTATGGTATAATTAAATAGAAGACATATTCGGCTATACGGAAATGATAAGTAATATGATAAATGTAATTTTAGAGTTACTCTATAGATGAGATGTTATGAAACCCATCTATAATAATGTGATAAAAATATGGATGATCATAAGGTAATATTTAATGCATGAATTATCTTTTTTTCTATAATACTCCTTAGATATTTCAATTTCTGAAAACTCAGAAAAGTAACAATGAAAACGATGTATTTTTTCCAATAAAAAGTGTGAGGTTGATATAAGAAGGTATTATGGGCCTCTAAAAATAACCAATCAATATTTATTGAGACGAGAAGAAGAACATGAAATTGTGATAAAAAATAAATATTATCTAGGTATCAAAGTAGTTATAGAAGTTGAATAAGGTATATGATTAGATCGAGTGTGTCAATGTAAAAAAATAAGAAGAGTAAAAACAATGGTGCGTTGTAATATAAAATCATTGAGAGAGAAAGAAGAAGATGTTTTATATAGAGAGTAACAATATTTTTAAAATTTTACAATTGTGCTGAAAATTTTATGTGGAGTTGATACTCGTTATTAAAGATAAATGAATCTCAAGAGTGAGAGATTCACAGTTAATATTTTTGGTAGAAGATCTAGTTTTTTTTATTTTTTATAGACAGATTAGTGTGTAATTATTCTGGAAGATAATGGGTATGAAAATAAAATTATTGAGATAAAATAGATATAATGTTGTTGAAGCAGAGAATCCTTTGAAATATAATGATCAAAATCCATTGATGTAGTTATTATAAGATTATAATCAATATATAAATGTGTAGTTCGATGTTTGAAATGAAAATAATAAGTGGATGACATCTAACTAGAGGTACTATATGATTCTATCACACCATTAAATATTAGTTTAAACACATTATATTAGTATAATTCATATATAATAGATTTATAATTTATCATTAGAATATAGTGGAAAATAAATGGAATATAAATCCCAATCACCATATTGTGTAGGTCTCCTATGATGGGGAGAACCTTCATTAAAAATCAAATGATACAAATTACATTATTTCAAATACTAATTGTGGTGTATATTTGTTTTTAGAGATATACTAACACATTTAAATTACATGGTGTGATAAAGGTCTAAATACCATAAGGGATTAAAATATTATATCTTCAATTATTAAATTTGGAAAAAAAATTTGGCACACCTAATTCACCCCCTCTTGGGTGACTATAAAATGATCCTGAAGTCATTTCCTATGGTATCAGAGCCCAATGTTCTCTATAATTAAATATAATTTTTCCCTAACCTTGTGTTTTTTTTTAATTATAATATATGAAAATGTGAAATAGTTTCATAAGATCCTCCAATAAATATATCAATTTCCATAAATGATAGGGAAAACTTGTAGTTTTTAGATATAATATAATAAATAAAAGAATGAAATTAACTAAAATCCTAAAGAAAATCTCATATATGTGAGAGAAACTACCTCTAACTAAATTTATTTCATTTTGTAAATGATTTTTTATATCAATTATTGTTGATTTATTAAATGAAGTGAGTTCAAAAATAGATGAGAATGAATTTATTGTTCATGTTAAATCCATTAAAGATCTATATATTGAAGTTACATAATTCATGAATGAAATCCTTCATTAATGTGTTAAATATTTTTTTGTTCATTTTAAATTTATATGGATTGAGTATTATATATACTATCATGCTATTATAATATAAAATGTAATAGAATGTTAGTTTTAAAAATGAAACTCTATAAAAAATGGGTTTCAAGAAAAGGTTCATTCTTACAAAATCAATTGTGAAATGTTCTCAATGGTTGAAAAAATTTAAAAACTATATTAATAAGAAATAAATTTTCATAATTTTTTTAAAGAGATGATATATTCTCATGTAAAATTAGATAGAGGTCCTCTCAATTCCATGGAAGTTCAATTTGATTTAAATGAAATAAAATTTAAGTACCTTGAAAATTACATAAAACATTTAGCAAAATGCATGTGGAATGAATTTCAATGATGAAGGATATATCAGAAAACAATTAAGTGTATTTGAAGATAATAATAATACCCTCAAAATGATGTTCATTTAATTGGAAGGGATGCAAAAAATTTGGAAGCAGCATAGGTAGAATCATCTCATACTACTGAATGAAAGGGTTTTCCATAATATTTATTATATATAGTATTTATTTTAAGAATACTAAAATATTTTGTTTCAAAATATAAAAATAATATATTTTTAATCCATATCATTATTATTTACTAATTTATCCCAAAAAATTGATATTTTTTTTGGAAATATGTTTTTAGGTAGTGTGGGATAAAAAATAGAATATGGAGATATATGGAAGGATAAATGTTTCTAAAGACTAGAAACATCATCAATGGTGGATGTTAGAATATATATAATGTGAATATTCAAAAAGAAAGATCAAAATAATGATAATTAAACTAAAAATATAATGCCAAAAATATATGGATAGACTATAAGAACATGAAAAATAATGTTATTTTTTGGTCAATGGATGTGACAAATGAGGTTTGGGCATATGGAGATTTATTAATATTGTGAAATGAATATTCATAGCAGTAAAATAAGGCTTTATGTAAGGGGGTATGAGATGATATTAATGGAAAATTTATATAAGTAAAGAAAAAATCATAAAAATATATGTCAATTAAGAACAGATCTGATTATACTGATAAATTTTCTGTAAATTGAAAGAGATATGGTCGATCCTATGAATTGTAATGTCATGTAAGAACTAGGAAAAAATCATATATTTAAGAGAATATATGGACATTATATAAGTGGAATAGTTATGGAGTGAATATAAATTCATCCTTGAGGTATAAATAATGAAGAAAACTATTGAAAAACTACACCAAATTAGTTTTTATGAAATAATAGATAATATAAAATCAACATGGAATGTATTCTTCTCTTCTGGGAATAATGGGAACATAATTGAAAATTGAATGATGTTCATGAATTACAATATTATAGGGAGAAAACTATATTCTAAAAGGTATTTAATTAAATAATGTGAATATAGGGTTGGTATAGGAGTCGAATCACATAATGAATAGTTTAAAAAGTTTTTTGAGGAAAGAAATTATACAATTTATAAACTCATATGTTAAAGGGTTAATTTAAGTATACATGCTTTTAAAATGTTTATGAATGTCCAAAAAATATAGATTGTGTTTGTGAAGATCAATAGAAAAGATTATCTAGACCGATATTCATAATATGATAATGTGAATGATTGTACAAACAAGATGAATGATGTTCGTAATCCATAATTTTTCTTTAACAATATGTCCATCATTGTGTGAAAAGTATGTAAAGAGGAAGAAATCTAGAAATATTTAATTATCTTTAATATAGAATATGAGAAAAAACAAAGTGATTTGGAAAATTATAGAATAGAAAAAGAAAATCATGCTTCAAAAGATGGATAGAATATTAAAATTAGTAGTGAGTAAAAAATATAGAGTTATTTTCATATTCTAGCTCTATGAAAAATAAGATTATCTATCCAGAGGAAAGTATAAAAAAATTTCTCACATTGAATAGTAGATTAATAATTGGATTTTTTAGTTATCATTTTAGTTATGGTTCTAGAAATGGTAATTTTACATGAAGTAAGAAGATGATTGAAAAAGACAATTATTTTTAAACAATATATTATCTTCCACAATAATAGAATACATGTTTTAAATTTTCATTGTCTATTTGAATCACATATATTTATATTTGTAAAATGGTATAATAATTCAAACAATATAAAAAATTCTAGGATCTGATATTAGATGAAAACTATTAATTTTTAGAATAACAATGATAATACCTTATGAAAATGTTGAATAGAGAAATATTACATTTTTTTGATTTTTTTTATTAAATTTATAATTTCAATAACCCCTATAAGAACTAATTTTTGAGGTATGATACTTACATTCCAATATGTTATTTGATTCATAGTATATCTGATTATCGATGTTCGGTGATATTTATGATAAAACAGAGAGTAATATACATTAATATTAATTTTATTGAAGTGTTTTTTGAATTTATGTTATGGTTATTGAAATATAATAGGAATTATATTTTTAGACCCATATGAAGTGATTTTTGAGTTATTATCACGTTTTTGTATGTCACACACTTGAAAAAACTATCCCCTTTATATAATTTTTCTATAATGTTTATTTTATAGTGTTTTGTTTTAGGTAATAATTTACATTTTTTTTATTTTTATGATTTAATGCATGATTCATGGTTTTATATGGTCACTAAAAAACATTTATTAAATCATGTAGAAACCTAAATTCCTACATAGTTTTAAATTTCATAATTATAAAATTATTTTCTTTACCATGTATCCAAACCATGTAGCTCTTAAATATTATTTTCTGGTGTGCACAATTGTATAATATATTGAAAAATAATTTGGCCATGCCATGTGGCATAAATTATTTTTAACATTTGATAAATCTTTATTATACCCAACATAGTTTTTACACCCCAAAACATTCCCTCCCCCTATCAGAGGACCCATCCTAAACATATTAAGGGTGACCTCCTTCTCTATCATCACTATGATTTTTAATATCTCGCCAATTTTTTCATGTTTTTCATTATGATTTAGGTGCATTATACATTTATTAAATTCAAAACAAAATTCATCTTAATCAAAATATATAAATTACATATTACGTAAAACATTGGTTTTGAGTGTGATGATTTTGTATAAGATAATTAATTATTAGGATTTTAGGGTTTTTTTTAGGAATTACATTCCTCGTATTTGATGTTATGGTTCATATTTTCATTTTCCCAGATTGTTTTTCCATTTTTCATTCTTTTCCATAGAAATACATATAGTGATTGAAATTTTTTAATTTCATTTTACTAAAATTACATATTTTAGTAATGCATTGAGGTGAACACTATGCTTTTTTGAAATGAATAATAATTTTAAAAGGTCCTTATTCATCATTTTTGTTCTCAATTAAAATATTACCATTCATATTTTTGGGTTAATTTTTATATATTATTTTTAGAATTATTTGATGTGTGTTTTAGAATTTTATATCTTTTTCTATGGATGATATTCACTGTGATGAATGATTAATTATTTGTTATTGTTATACCCTATTTATTATAGGGTTATAAGTTCTTGTTAGTTTAAGGGATGGTTTTTCTCTCTAGTTTCAAAAATGTTCATGAAATTTATCTTCATACCAATAAATATATTTTCAAAAAAAATTGATGTGTTTTTAGTATTAATATATATATACATATAATTGTTACTAGTAGTTTTGAAAATAGATGTCTTCTTTTAACTTATAATGTGGATTTAGAAATGAGTTTTTATTTGTAAATTTATCCTTTATCATGATTTCTAAAAACACAATGATAGTTTCAAAATGTATGGCTCTGTTTTCACTTTATGAAAATATAACATTCCCATTATGGACTAAAACATTACTTAAATCCACATATAATTATAGTATAAATATTTTACTGATTAATAGTGGATGTTTTTTATATTAAATGGATTAAGGGATTTAATTGGTGGTCAATGAGTGGTAAGAAATAGGTTTTCTATGGGCATAACAACCTATGTTTTCACTAAACATTTTAATATAATAAAAAAACTATTCTATAACATTCACCACAATCAAAACAGAACTAAAATGTTACTATGTTATGTTTTGGCCAATAAAATATTTCATATGAATTAGTTTTTTATAATATGAGTAACTAAATCAAAACATATATTAGTTTGGGATAATTTTATCTTAAATCATTTAATTAATTAATTTATATAATTATGAATAATTTTTTTATGAAAAGTGATTTGTTTAACAAAAACATGAAAAATTATTATTAAAATTTAAATTTAATAAAATATATTATTTATTGACTATTTTTTTATTACAAGAGGTTTATATAAGCTATTAATACAAATAACTAGTATTTGAAAATTTTATTTTCCTATAGAAACAATTTCAAATTATAATTTAAGATATTAAATAAAAGTTATATTAAGAAATTATTGAAATTTAATTTTATAAAGTAATACATATTTTTCGTTTATAATTTCAATATTAGTTTAAGTATTTTTTTTTGGATATTATATAAAATAGTTGATTTTTAGGTAAATAGTGAAAAGTATCATTTCTTAAAATAACATAAATTTTATGACATTAATAGTATTTATGTATGAATTTGAATTTCATGAAAAACATTAATAACAAAAATTATTTATTTTATAGCAAAAATTATATTTTTAAAAATGATCATTTTATTTTAAGAACCCTTTGATATTTTATAATAGAAGTTATAATTTAAGAATATTATTTTTAACAAATTATATGTTTATTACATAAAAATAAAATTTTATCACTTTCAGAAAGATAATATAATTTTTTTAATTTTTAGTACCATTAGGTAAACATTATATAATAATGGAAATTTTATTTTAGGTTATAAAGTATCAATTTTAATTTGTAGAAACTAGTAACATGGTATAAAATGGTAATAGAAAAAATATAATGGTAATGATTTGAAAACATGTCTTAAATATAACATCCCAAAATTAAAAAAAAATCATTTTATTCAAATTTTTATGTGACACTTAAAATATTCTCTAATATGGAATTTAAAAACCTGAGACAATATGATATATTTACCCTTTTAAAAAAATTTAACATATTCAATAACTTTTGTTACATTAAACAATAATTTTCCTCGATTAATAGTGTTACACACAAGACCATGTTTTACCAAAAACCAATATACTATTAAAATTATTCATTAATATGATTGGAAAAACATAGCCATTGGATTGGAATATATTAATGAGATATATTAATTATTAAAAAAATATAGTTTACACATGATTATAATTAATCTAATTATTAATAATAAGACATGAATCAATTAAAATAGACCCAAATATTGTATAAGATACTGTATTTTTCTTTAAGGAGAAGTAATTTCACTTATCACACATAATTTAAAATATATTTTCCATAATTTTATAAAAATTAAATAAAAAATAATATTAATTTTTGAGCATGGAATAAAAAAATTAATTTAGGATGATTTTTTGGAAATTTTCAAAGGAGTTTCATTTTTTTATGAATACTAAAATATATTGAGTTTTAATTCAAAACTGTCATTTTATTTAAAAACTATATAAGGATTAATTATATTTTGACATTGTTTAAAAATTTAAATAATTTAAATTTTATATAAATTAATCAAATTTAGTTCATCTTAATCTTTTCTATATTTAACTTAGATATAAAAAGTTAATCTTTAGAACATTTTCTCTTTAAAAACCAGGTTTCTCATCACATTAACATGATTATTTTTAAATAAAATTATGCCATTTTATGGAGGGAAAATGCATTCCAAATTATGAATAAAAATTATTTATAATTTATAATATAAAAAACTTAATTTTTTACCAATGTTATGAGTGAAACCATTTAAAAAAATCATAGCCATTAACAAAAAACCAATTTTATTTTGTGGTTAATCTTAATATATAATGTGTAAAATTACATACCAATATGTCCAAAACCCATTTTCTAGAAATTTTTTGACCCTTAACACATTATTATACATTTTTTATTGAAACATTTTTCCATGAATGTGACATTTATAACATGTTATCTGTGGAAAAAATAAAAAAAGGATTTATCCTTGGATTTATTGTTTATAAAGATTTGATGTTGGGAAATGAAATCATAATTTTGGTTATAAATATTATTTTCTAAGGTAACATCATTTTTTATAATTGAAATTTATTTTAATTTTTTTAAATATTAAATAAATTTGTTAAATTCTTATGAAACTCCACCATGTTAGTTATTTAGTTCATAATGATATAATATAAATGATACTAAAAATAATAAATGTTACGAAAATAAGAAAATATAATGTATTTACTTAATTTTTTAGATGATTATATTATGATAAACTATTATTAACTTAGCAAATTAAAATTACATCGTTGCATTGATATTTTTAAATTAAAATTAAATAAATAATGTCAAAATTTACATTAATGTTATTTTATTAAATATAATATTTTATTGAATTATTTGAAATTACAAACGAAACTGAATACTGCCAATTTATTTAAAAAAAATTATTAGATATTCAATATGTCTCATAAAATTAAAAATAGATATTTTATAATTACCACATTGACCACTAAATAGAGAACACATTGTTAGTGTGGTTAGGGATAAATTAATGTTTTTGTGGGTTACTTGCGCTTCTGTTAAATGCATTGACTCCATAGAATAGTTTTTATTTTATAAATTAGATATAATATTTAAAATCTAGGAGTTTAAAATATATATTTAATCTCAGTTTAATATACACATCATTAATAAATTCCCTAGGATAGAAAATCACCTTAACAAAACCATTATATGTAAATGTGAGGAAACATAGAAGTTAAAGAACAATAATATAAAAATGAAATTTTTTTAATAATGGAGGTGTTTCGAGATCAAAGAGACCCTCTAATCCACTATTATTCAACTTTGCAACCTCATGAGGTAAGGGAGACCTCCTAATACTTAATACTTGTGAGTATTGACAATAATTCCAGTGCTCCTCAACTATAATAGGGAACATGATCTCCCCCATTATTCATACTTATAATGGTTTTTTTTTTGAAAAAAACCTACCGACATCTCATAAAAATTTACTAAACCGCATCTTATAAGCCTAATTATTGTTTGAAAAAAATCCTTTATGGTTTTAGTGAAACACAAAGGAGGATTACTAAAGAAGAGGAAATGTTCTTCTGATGGTGTTCTTATTTTATATCGTACTCTCTAACATTAAATTACTATTATTCCATTATTAAATAAGAAGAGATTAAAATTATATATATTGAGATTTTTTTATGTTAAGGGTAAAAACTAAAATATCATAAACCTCAATATAGTGGGTTACAAAATCATCGTTCATGTCTATGGAAGACCACCGCATCACGAATTTATGGCATTCATTTTCTCATTACCACCTTTCACGGTTGATCATAATGTTAGATTTTTAGATTAAATATTTTATATGTTACATTAATGATTTTATATTTTTTTTGTAATTTTTATTTCAAACATACCTTCATGAATTTTATTTTTTTTTAAATATGATAATGTCGCTCGTTTGTTGGGAGGACTGCTGCCCCACTGAAGCGATGTGATTCATTCGTAAATTACAAGGAATATATTAATAATGGTATTAATATAAATATGTGACATATATGAAAAAATAATTAAATTTGTGATAATATATATGTCTATAATTTTTTTTATTTTTATTTGATAAGAAAATGGAAACATTATCCATGTGTATGAATGACCTACTATATCTAAGAAGGGTATATTTAGTTTCTTTTCACCAAATTGTATGTATTAATCATAATATATATATTTAATATATATGATATTTAAGTTAAGTTATAAATTCATGAGATTATTAAATTCTAATCTAATTAAGAGAAAAATCAAAATAACATGCCAAAACATATTCGAAAAACAACCCCATTAACACAATAATAAGTGAAAAAAATGAAATATTGTTAAAAAATGGGTGATAAGATGTTATAAAAGAATTATATATTGTATCATAAAAAGGAAAAAGGTTCTATGAAATTAATAATTTTTTAAATCACCTATACTAGATGATAAATCATTTACAACCAAAAGGAAATCTAGAAACATTGGATTTCGTCTAAATATCATTTCATTATGTTATATTGTAATTTAATGCACCTAATTTCATTGATATGGTGTATATAATACCCCTTTAAAGTATAATATCTTGAATAATTAATTCTTCATATATTTTTTTAATTCAATTTGAATTATTTCATCTAAGTGTATTTAAGCATAATGTTACCAAGTAGTAAATCAATTTCACCAATCAATCTCTTTTCACTCAGTTATAATACTTCATCACTGACATTAATATTCTTTGATTATGTTTATAAGGAATTTTTATTGTTTTTTTTATATCCATCTCTTTTATGTAGAATTAATGTTTATGCACATAATTTTAAATTTTATTAATTCTCAATTCATCATTAGGATCATTTGTAGGGTTTTTTTACAAAATTATTCTAATCACGATTTATTATTCATGAATTTAAACAAAAGAATATTATATGATAATTTTTTTAAAATCCATTCATTTTATTCTATACTAGTTATTCGTGGTATGTTTCATGTTATAATACTATTCCCCCACTATGTGGGACATTAAATAATTGAAATTTTGTATATAAATTCCAACATAATTTCTCTCATCGGTTGAAAAAAAAATTTCATACAAAACCATGTCTTCTAAAAAATCAATTTTTCTAATAAATTTAAAAATTATTATTTAAAAAAACATTTTCCCATTTTTTTATTTTTATTTCTTTTTAAAATGAGTCTTTTTATCGCTTTCTAACCGAGTCTCTTTTCTAACCATTTTACAATGTGAATGGAATTTTTTTATAGAATGGATGTTATTATGTATAGAAATGGATTCAATTTATTTGAATATACTTCTACAACATTATGACATTATATTTAAATATATTGTGTTCAAATTTGATTTTAAATCTCAATAATTTTTAAAAAGTCTTTGGAAATAAAAATGATATTTTCCTCAAGAAGATTTTAAATATATTTTTATTTCATTTCCATTAATAAATGATATAAACCATTATTATATATCCAAGGGGGATATGTTATAATTATACTACCCTTATTCTTCTTCTGAATGGTTTATGGTTATTTTGACTATGGAAAATATTGAAATTTAATTCCATAATACATATTTTATTCAATTACATTCATTTGAAATCTTATTTTTCCTATGATAATTAGAAATTATATTTCCCCAAAATATCTACTTTATTTATCTTCCATAGTATTTTTTATTAAACTGTAAAACATTTTTCCATATGGTGGTTACATTTAATGGTATTTGATTATATAATGAAATATTGATAAATCAATATTCCTTACACAATATGAAAATTTTATAAGGAACACCACTTATGCATCAAATTGATTATTTTATATATGAGTAATTATTTAGAATGGTATGAAATGGGTTGGGGGACTATTTAAATTAATCCTATTGATGAATTAGTAGTCTCAAGTGATTAGTCAGTCGGCTATCCTTAGCTATATGTATTTTACCTAGTAATTTTTAAACCATATTTTCAATGGACTTGAGGTTAAAGGTTCCAAGTACCTAGGAAACATGGAATCAATTAATTATGCATTTCCTTCATTCAGAATTATGTTATTGCTATCTAAAATATTTTTACTATGATATTATCTCTCGATTCATTAAATTTACATTTCATTATTTAAATGGAAATTCTTATCTGTTATTTAACATTCCTTCTTGATTTTTTTATATCTAGTTATATAAATATAATATCTTCTTATCTATTTTACATCACTTATTTATTTTTACATATCTCGATATTTAAATGTAATTTTTTATCATTTATTTACCTTTTTCTAATGATTATTCTCACTGATTCATTATTTCTTCCATTATACTGACCCTTAATGATAATTTCATCTCACCATTATTTTGTTTCATTTACCTAGGATTCCATTAAGTTTTCTATGAATGATATGTTGGGATATACAAGATAAAATATTGTTAATCTAAAAAAAATATGGTGAACATTGTGAATTCAACTAAAATACATGGCTCTTGTATGTATCAAGTATACCAATAATACTAATCTATTCGGTATTTGGGACACAATTTCATTTTTACATTATTCCAATGTAATGATAGTAGGCACAAGCCCCTTGCTTCTATGTTTGGGTTCACAAATATTGGTATTAGATATATTTTAGTAGAAACCATACAAGCTAAATTGTGAGGGATAATTTGGAAACATAATCCAATGATAAAAATTGAGGATATTTATAGAAGAATAACCAAAATATTTTGTATGGTAGAGATTATATTGATTTTATTTGTAATATATCCATGATTTAATACTACAAGTGGATGTTGTTTTTGGAATTTTTGATCCTAAAATAAATTACTCTGAAAATGGTGCATAAAGCATAACTCAGGCATAACCTTGTACATGAAAATGAGCCTTACTCTTCACATGGTTTGAATCTTCAGGGGGATATGGTTTGGATGATTCACTTTAATAGTACAACCCACATTAATAGATGTGAATAAATTATGAATATGAATGTCCTAGGGTAAACCATAGAATAAGGATGGACTAATGTTGAAATAAAATGGAATAATTTTTTTATTTATTGGGTTTCATGAACTAATTGCAGAAGCATTTTTTCAAAGATATTTTGGTTATAAAAATCGTGAATAACATATGGAGTGTGTTAATATTTAGAAGAATTTGTGTATTAATTAAAATAATAATTATGGATACTACAAGGGATTGTGTCTTTAAGTATGATCATATGCTCAAATTCTTTAACATAACTTCTTGGGTTTTATGAGATGGAATTCTACCAAGACTAACGATATTTTGGAGAAATTTCCTTAAATTATATTTTTTAGTTGAAAATTTATTTGCGGAATAATGATTTTACATTTTATAGACATAATTTTAATGGTATTTTTAACCTTTAGGGATAATATGATGATTAATTAAATGGAAATAATAGTAAAATAACATTATAATTGTTAAAAAAGGTTTCAGGAAAACCCTATTAAAGAATTTATATAATGATTAATTTAATTTTAAGGATATACATCACATATTTTAGGGAATAATATAATAATTATATCAATATGGTTTTTGAAAAATAAGAACCTACATGCTAGGTGACAACCCATTGCATCCATCATGGATATGGGGCCTGAACACATCACCAAACGACTATCAGGGTATAGTTCCAACCACTAACCCATGTGATGTCCTGGTTATTGTGTCATTGATCTATCTAAATAATTTGATAAATAACTATAAATGATGAACTTGTAGTATTAATATTTATATTTAGAGATCAATTTCTTATATTTGATAACTTGTGCCAATAATGTTGGTTATAGAAATAGTGGCAGAAAAATATAAATAATTATTTTAAAATATGTTAGAATTTAATTTTAGTACATTATTAATTAAAAATTTATTTTTGGATAATCATTTCTTGAACTAAGGGATGAACTGGAAATTTATCAAATTACAACCAAATGATGAAATTGTTTTCATATAAATATATCAAGTTAGTATATTTTATTATATTTTGAGGGTGTAAAAGAATTACACAAAATTATGAAAATCAACATAATTTAAAAAATTTATCCTAATACATTCATTTATGTTGACCTGATTACCTTTTAAATCATCATAGATTTATAGACTTTTAGACCTCAATATTCCATTGATCATTTATATCATTTTTAAAAATCACCTTAATCACTCACTATAAATATTTACACGTTCCCTCAATGTCCATATCATCACCTTCCACAAATGATCTCTTACTTTGAATTGTATGTATTTGTTATTACATAAGTTTTTTATTCTACCATTTATCTCATATTAATGGGATATTTCATTACTCCTTTTACGATATTGGTTATTCAGCACATAATAAACCATAATTATTGAGATTGTGTTTAAATTATAAGGATTTTTTTTAAGTGTGATGGGGAGAATGTAACACCCCTAAATTCTAAAAGAATAAAATTTTATTCAATTATTTATGTGGAAAGAAACTCCAAGCATAGGTTGTAATATAAAATCTTGAGAATATTAAATATATATAATATTTTAAGTAAAGTAAAATCATTTTATAACTTTTTTCACTCAAAAAAAATTATTCAATAACTTACGTTACAAGCATGACCATGTTTTACAAAAAAAAATTAATATTCTTTAAATATTTCTTTATATGATAGTTAACACCAATATATTGGAATGGATGATACGAATAGGATAAACTAAATAAAAAAATATATATTTTATACATTTTTTGTACGTATCAAGTGATTAGTAATAAAATATTATTCATTTAAATGAAAAATTAATATTTTCTAGAAAAAAAATATTTTCTTGTAAGACGGATTAATCTTGGTTAGTAAAAATATTTTAAAAATATTTTTTACCAATATTGGAAACATTATTTAAAAAATTAAACATTATTTTTTAAATTTAAAAAGAAAATTTTTATTAGGTTGAAAATTTTTTATTTCATTCAAAAGATTCTTTTTTTTATTAATAGTAAAAAAATGAGTGTAAATTTAAAACCACCATTACATTTAAATAATTTACAATGTCAAATTATATTTTGAATGCGTTTTTAGTACCATTAGTGCAATTTTATATCAACTAATAAATTTTATTTTTTCGTCATAATTTTATTATTGAATTTATATATAAAATCATTTTAATCTTTTAAAAAATTTCAATTTAAACCCCCCTCATTCCCATTACGTATACCAAATACATTTTAAATTAAATTCTAAAATTTATATAAGTTGAATTTCAAAAAATGCATTCCATATTTGGAATTAGAATATTTTACACTTTAAAATAGAAACAACATAATTTCTTACTAATATGATTAGTAAAAAGAGTTAATATTATTCCTAGTGATTAAGCTAAGATTGATTTTACCTAGTGGTTGAACATAGAATATAAGGTGTTAAATTACCTAAAAACAAGTCCAATATTAGGTTTGTGGGCATATTTCCTGAACAACACCATATGATCCACTATTGAAAGTTAATTGGATACAATTCATAGAATATGAACTATAAATTACGGTATATAAGAAAACAGGCAAAAAGTAACCTTCATTTCCTTTCATATTTATAAATCAATAAGATTGGGAAAATCTAATATTATTAGATATCAATATTATTATTAATGTTTAATGAGTATTTTCTATCAAACTAATTTATTTTAATTATTTATAGATTAGATAATGTCATTAAATGCCTAATAGATACCAATGTAGTAACTATTTAGTTATTAGTTCTCTAACATATATAGTTGTGGTTTGGATTAGTAGTAACCACCCTATAATAATACCTCAAGGTTTGGGGTTCAAAACACATAGAGTGCTGGTTTTGTAGCAGCACTGTAGTGGAACTATAGTAGAGCTGTAGTAGCAGTGAAACAGTAGAAGCGATGACATTATAGCGGCGGTGGGAACTGTAACGGTGACATCATTTTAGAACGTACAGTAGCCACCAGAGTATTATAGTATTATTATTCATCGGTGGTCCTTTGGGTAAAAAATTAGGGTCTATGGACCATATAATGGGATTTCATGTCCACTAGGCTGATAGGCCATGTTATGGGCTTCCTACCCACTATTCTTAATGGACACGTATTAAATAAATAATGCTTGATGGATTTGATATCACCTAGGGTCTATGGAATGCCATACCAGCCTTTGGGTGAGGTGTGTCTCTGTTTAATTATAATTTTACCCCCAAGCACCTAATATATATAAAAAAACAATACTAATGGTATTAAATGTGAGTTAAATTCAATGAATTATTTTATTCTATTAAAATATTAGATGAATATATAATTTTACATTGTTACGATCTTAATAGATTCAAATTCCATAATTTTCTTGATATTTCAAAATTTTAATTAAAGATATAATGTCAACATTGTCATTAATGTTATTTTATAATAATTTATATTTTATTAAAATATTTTAAATTAAAAAACCATATTTTATTAAAATTGATTTTAAAAATTATTAAATTTAAAATATTTTCCATTCATGAAATAATTAATATTTTATAATGAACACATTTACCACTAAATAGTAAAAAACATTGTTGGTGAAGTTAAGGTTAAATTATTTCCTTTTTCCTTTAACTTATGCTTAAGTTGTTTACATTTACAACACACAAGAGATTTATATTTCATAAATTAGATATAATATATACAATCAGTAAGTATAATTTATTCATTAAGGCTCAATTTAAATTTGTTTTAATGAATAAATTACATTGATTAAAAAATTAATTACCCTAATAATAAATGGTATGATTTGGGAAAATTAGAATTTATGGAACAACATTATAAAAATTCTCCACTTTTTATGTTGCTAATGTGCCATCAATAAAAATAAACCCTCCACAATATGATTATTCAGTTTTCAAACCACATGAGGGAGAACACCAACTCATTATAACATTTGAGTATTTGTAAGAATTCCACTCTTCATCAACTATAAAAGGGCACTCAATCGACCCCATTCATCACACCTTCTAAGCCATTTGTCTCTAAAAACCCTAACAAATGAAATTTCCCAATTCCCTACCCTAATCTTAGACTCCTTATTTTGGTAATAAATAAATCCAATGATGTTTTGTTATCAATCCTTAGGATGATACCCAAATAAGAGGTAATATTTTTCTAAAAGTTTTTTTATATTGTTTCATTCACCGCCTCCTTAAATTTCTAATATACCATTCTAATATAATAACTTTATTATATTCTATATAATGTTATTTTTTTATTTAATGTCTAAAACCTACAACTTCTCACAGATCCATCTAATGGTTGGAGAAATTAGCATTCATGTGTACGATAGACTACTACCTCGCAAATTGATGTTATTATTTCCTGTTTAATTATTAGATCACACATAACAACATGAATTCCATTTTTTGGTAATATAATGATGTTGCTCATGTGTACGGTGGACTACCACCTTGTGACATGATGTGATTGGTTCATGATTTATGTGGAATTTATTATAGATTTGATTAAAAAACAAAATATCTGATATATATGAAATAAAATATTTAATTTAATGATATTAAATATATATATATATATAATTTTATATTCTATTAATAATAAAATGAATCTGGAACAACATTCATGTGTATGTACGACCTACCATATCCCCAAACGGTGTATTTAATTTACTATCAAAAGATTTTATGGAATACAGTAAAACTAATATAATAAGTAAATATGACATTTAATTCATTTTTTATGTTGTGGATATTAAAAAATCATGATCTATGTAAGAATAAAAAATATATCACATGTCAAAACATACTTGAGAATCAATGAGATTAACACCCAAATAAATGAAAACAATGAATTATTATTAACAAATGACCGATAAGTTGTTATTAAAGAGTCATATATTATATCATACATATTAATATGGTTATTTTATAAGTTAATATCATTTTTAAATCATAATGAATTAGGTTAAATAATATATGATGATAATTGACATTCAAGGTAAGGGATTTTGTCTCAATTTCACTTTAAAGAGGAATATTTCAATTATATGAACATAATTTTTTTTAAATGTTTTATATATAGGACTATTAAATTTTAATATAATGATTACTTCATTCATCATCGAATTTTATGTTTCAATTTGAGTTATTTCATCCATGATTATTTGTTCTTAATGTTTGCAATTTGTTATGAAATTTCATTACTCAATTTCTTTTCATTGGGATATATTACTTCTTCATTGTCATCTATATTCTATGATTATGTGTATAATGACTTTAAAATATCTATTTTTTCATTTTAACATTTTTTATTCTGATTTGTAGTCTATAAACACAATTTTTTTCATTGATTAATACTCACTTAAATTTTATGTTCTTTTGAAGAGATTATTTTACTATCACGTTCTAATAAATATTGTTCAATGTTGAATTTAAAACAATGGAAATTATGTAATAATTTTTAAGTAAGCCATTCCATTTTATTCACTTATAGTTATTCATGATATTTTTAATGTGATAGTACCATTATTATGCTCCTTGTTAATTAAAATTACTGAAAAAATGTTTTAATAAAATATGAATTCCTTTTATTTTTTGGTAAGAAATCTATTTTCATAAAAAACCATTTTTCTAAATAAATCAGATTGAATTAATTATCCTTTAGTAATGATTTATCAAAATCTTGTTTACCAAATTTTCTATTTTTTTAAAATATTTTCAAAGTAATCTTTTTTCTCTTACAAAACAATGCTCTTTTCACACATTTTGACCATGTAAATGGAATATTATTTATGGTATATAAGGAGTTACCTTCTAACATGAAAAAAAATTCATTGAATCTTCTTCTAATAGTTTATAAGGATAAATTTGAATATTTTTTAATTCCAATTTTAAAAGAAGTGGATTTTCAAAAGGGTTTTTAAAATGAATAGGATATTTTCCTTGAGAACATTTTTAAATATCATATTATGGTTTTTATATTAAATAGTTTTAACAAACATATAATAATACTCTTATTGATATATTCTATATTGTAGCAGTATTATACACTATGCGGTACAATAGCTGAACTGTACATTGTGTGGTACTGTATCATAACTATACACTTTACAGGTACTGTAGCAGAACTGTACATTGTTCGGGTACTATAGCAGGCATTGTAGTAGTTACTGTATTAGGTACTATTATATACTGTAGCAGTTGGAACTATTCACCTTGGGCCACCGATTTGGGCTTGGAGTCTTTAAGGCATTTAGGCCAACCAGGCCTTCTGGTCAGTAGGGATTTCGTGCCACCTTTAAGGCCATCGGGCCACCTCAAAGCCTTTGGGCCACATGTAGTTCCCCAGACACAGTAAAAAAAGGAGAAGCCCCAGAAAAAGATTCAGAGCAGGTGTACTCACCATAGAAAAGCCAAATGGATTTTTCAGAATGAGAGGGTATAGATGTGCCATCAGGACCAGCTTGGGCCTTCAAAGGAAGCTTATCCAGATAGTCATGCGAAGGTGGAGAGCTACTATCATGATGCAGATGCTGGGGAGTGGAAGTTCCTTGCAGATAGACTGGTTGAATTACCTAAGACCTTCAGGTAATGTAATCTCCTAAGCCTATGGACCATGTAATCTCTGAGCCTATGGGCCTTGTAAGGGTTCCCCCACATCCCTAGAAAGGGGGGTTATCAAAAATCAATAGAAATGAAGGCCTTTGGACCATTCTGCCATGTTTTAGTCAATAACATTCCATTGAAATGTCCTCAATTTTATGATCATTATATAATAAATGTCACATAAAATACCACATTATTTATCATTGATATAATTATTTCTTAAATATTATACCTTTTTATAAATGGCTTCCACAATGAATGTTATAATATTATCTATCCAAATATTGATAAATTTGTATTATTTACTCAAAATAGAAATTTGAAAGGAACATTATTTATGATATAAATAGATATTTCAATATTATAGGTATTATCTAGGTTGTTATAAAACTGTTTGGGGATTGGATAAAGAAATCTTCTTGATGCATTATTAGTTTAATAGGACAAATCTGTTCAATAGCCTCAACAAAATGGGTTTTTCCACGTATGTTGTTATTCACATTGTGAATGGTCATGATGGTAGTGGTTTCATGTACATAGGAAACATGGTATCTAATAATTAAGCATTAGATTCATTCATAACTATGTAATTAATAACATATATATTTTTACTAAGATATTTTCTTTCTGTAAATTTATTTTTGAGTTTATTTATTTAATTCTATGTTTATTTAGTTATTTACCTCACCAAAATAATATTACATTATCTAGTTACATAAATGGAATGTCTTCTCAATCATTTTCAATTCGATATTGACATTTCTGTATCCAGTTCATTATGGCATGAGTGCTCAATTATTTAACTTTCCATGTTTATTGTGATTATTGATTCATTAATTTTTTTAATTACAAAAAACTTGATTGACATTTTATATTACCCTTTATTTGGTTTCCATTCCCAAATATTCCAAGAAGATGACTAGGATTGATATATATAGTTATACTAGATTTAATAAAAAAATTCTCAAAAAAAATATTATGTTTTACTCTATGTGTTTAATTTTTATACAATGATCCTTTATGTATTCATAATACCAATACAACTAAACTATTTATCCCATTAGGGCGTGAATTCCCCAAATCTTATTCCAACGTAATAGTAGTAGGCACCGACTGCAAGCTACCGAGTTCAAGATCGTTACACAAAAAATACATGGGAAAGGGTGGTTCAGACATATATAGACATTATATGTTCTCAAATAAATTATACATTAATCTTGGAGCCACATTCCATGACAGTTACTACACATATTCAAAAAGATATAAGGTTTAAAAAAATTCCATTCCTTTAAACTTGTAAAGGGTGCACTCATATTCTCATATCCGTCTATACCATAACACATTTAGATCGTCCCAGGATCTTCTAAAACCTCACCTAAAAAATATTTTACATTATTGAGATGAAATGGAATTTATAAAATTCCATCCTGTAAATCCTTTTCCCCCTTTCCAATATAGATAATCTTGACAGTTATTTATAAATTTATAACTATTCCTTTTTCAGTATATTACTTTTTCGGCAACACATCTACCTAAAATATTATTAAACACTCATAAAATAACAGAATTTGTATAATTAGTTTAGTTTAAGCTGTTATGATTTTAAAATAATATACAACCACATTTCCCATATCTATTAAGAAAAAAGAAAAAATAAATCATGAGTTGGGAAGACTTCCCCATTCATACACAAAGTGCATCATTTTCGTTCACCATAATTCAGTATTAATCATACTATGGAAATTAATATATATATATATTTGTGTTTTTTTTGTGTGTATAAGATTTATATTGATGAAATATTTAATATTAATAATTGATAGAACATATTTCTTATTTCCATGTTGAATTGAAAATGAAATCATGATCCATGAATATGTGTTGACTACCACCTCCATCTAATTATTTATTTCCAATTTTATTTATATAATTATAATACATTGATTAATTTCAGAATGGGTTTAATGTATAATATTATATTTATGCTATTATTAATGTTATAGAATAAAAATTATTATAAGATATTCAAAATATGATAAATAAATAACCATAGTAAAATCAACAGTCCAAAAGATCATTCTAAGAGAAAAAATGATTTCTATATTATATAAAATAATGTTTTTAGGTTTTTATAAGGTAATAATTATTTCCAAATGTAATTAATCATAGTGATGATTTCTAAATTAAATAATTATGCTTATCTTATAATTGTGTTACAACTAAATCACATTATAATCATCCATTAATTGTGTATTTTCTTGATTGGGTTGGTTTAACAACCCACTTGAATAGTTATAAAAATTTATTCCATTGATGACTATGGGAATTTAATTTATTGTAATATAAGATATAAATAATAAATTAATGATTTTTTATGGTTCATTAATTGTAATATGAAAATTTAAATCATTATTTAGGTAAAATTCATTTATTTACTATGAATCAACGAAACAAGAGAATCACTAAAAAAATTAGGATGAGATAAAAAATTAGTTTAGAATGAAATTATAACAATATAAATATAAAACAATATTACTATATTTTTAAATAATTTAATGATGAAGGTTGTGATAATAATGAATAATAACACTATTATTATCAAACTTGTTCAAAATGATTAATATAACCCATACATGATAGATAAATTATATTATAACCAAGGAATATACATATTTAAAATAACTATAAATAATATTTATAAAATTTCAAATATATTAATTATTTTACTAAATGGGTGATTAGGAAATTTACATTTGTTATAGAGGTGGTTTGAAAAAAATATAAACTAGAAGGAATTGACACAAGGGTCTCTAGGTTTCAAATATAATTTATTTAGACATATTTCTTAATGTGCAACATTATATCATTAATATTATTTTATAAATACATAATTATTTAGTTTTAAAAAACTTATGTCGTCTTAAGTGATAATTAATTTACTTTCTAAAAATTTACAACAAATTAAATTATATAAAAATTGAAAGGGTGTTTGATTAAATTTTTATTAAAACTATAACAGATATGATTCTCAATATTATATTCAAATAAATAGTTTTATGAAAGATAATACATCATGGTATTTTTTATTATTTATAGAAAACAACAATATAATATTTTTTATATTAATTGGCTTTTATATGTCCCCTCAAAATTTTATTTACACTTGATTCATATTTTCATGATGTGATTCATTTATGAAATACTGAACTGGTCCATTCATCTTAATTAGGAATTTTTTTTCATTATATAGACATACATAAGATTATTTTTCATTTTTCATTATATGTGTTTCAATAATTTAAAATTTAAAATTTCAAATACATTACCTTATATTTAATTTTTTAAATAATTTTAGTAATTTCCTATATTGGTTGTTTTCAATAAAATAAGAAATGATCCACTTTTTAATGTTTATATGTAAAACCATCATTCCAAAAACATTTTATTTTTATACAAATCCTTCTACATTAATTTTAATGTTATCCAAATAAAATTATTTTTATTTTCTATTTATACAATATTTATTTTAAAATAATTTAAAATGATCCAGGATATTTCTATGACTAATGTTATTTTTATAAAACTCCTAAAAAGTATTTTACACTTAAAGTAATTATCATATGACATATATTATTATTGATCGATGATATTGGATAATTCTAACCATCTAATATGTTTTCTAAGGTAAAATAATTTAATCTTTTTTCAGTTGGAGTAATTTTCTATCACATCATTTTCCATTCCTAATAATCCACTATATATAATACAAAATTTTCAGTTAAGGAATTTCCCTTGTGAAAAACCTTTTATTGATTGTATTTATTTAAGGGTGTTAAGGTGAATTCCATTAATTTTTTTATTAGAGATATTAATGGAAAAAAACTAATTACCCCTTATCTATATAGCGTATGTATCAAACACATTATTATCATGAATGAAGGTTATTTTCCTAGACTGTTAGATGATAACATTGGATACCCATGTTTTTTACATGGGGTCCCTTTTTTATTTATTCTTGTAATTATTAATCATTTTATTATGTGAATCTATAATAAATGGATATGAAACTTATTTTCACTATATGTGTTCTTTATTATGAATTTATTAAAACCCATTTTATTTCCATGTTTTGTTAATTCCAAGAAAATTGAATAATTTTCATTTGAATGTCTTATGAAACACATTATATTTCCCTGGTTTATATATTATATGATATGTTAATTATTTAGATGTACCACTATTATTTAATGATGATTTATAGGTTTTCTCCCATCCACTGTAACACCCCAGGTAAATAAAGAATATGACATTTTTATATTTATCCATATTTGTGAATAAAATATTAATATGACTTTAAAGGGGATGCTATGCTCGCTGGCGTACCCAACACGCAACAACGAGTTTCTTGGGAATCTTACGTTGCACTCTAATAATAAAATAATATTGTTTTAAATGGTAGTTAACATGTAGCCGTTGTATTGGCGGGAATGGATATAAATAACTAAAATATTATTATATATGTTTTTTAAATGTTTTTACATTTTTCCAATAAAAGATAAAGGATTAAAATACGGAAAGAATTCAATTTTAGGCTTTTATACCCTAATTTTCACTAAAGGTTCACTTATCACCTTTTGATGGAGAACCGTCATTAAATATAGTTTTGTTCACTCTTAAAAATTCTTTTGGTCCAAATAAAACTCTTATTAAGAATTGGGACATCAAAATTTACTTTGTGTAATTTTTGGTATCTTTCCGATAAAGTTCATTTTTTTAATGAATAGTGTAAAATGTTGTATTTTAATTCAAAACCTCTTTTTAATCTAATTTATTTATATGATTAGATTATCTTTTTAATTGGTTTTAAAGTGAAATTATAATATATTTTTACCATTAAATCCAATAGTGGTCGTTGGAATTAATTTCACTTTGAAATCGGACATAAACTTGTGTCAATCATTTGATACTTATTGTTTCATAAAAACACGCTATTTGCTCTGACAGTGGGAATTAATTATTAAATTAATTAATGTGACTTAAATGTTTTGAATTTTGTAAAATAGACTTCATTTTTGGATTCAGAATATCAAATATAGCTTAGGGTTAATTTTTGGGATTTTTCTGAAAAACTTCAATTTTTGATGAATAGTGAAACCACTAAGTGGTACTTATAAAAGCTGATTTTTCGTTTAAATGAAAATTTACCACTTATGTGTTTTGGATTTCAAAAATCCAACATACATGGTTGTCATTAAGAAGTAAAATGTGGTTCAATGGGATAAAAATAATTTTTTGGTGAATAGTAACTTATTAAGTTTTTAATCGCGATTGGAGATAATTAGTGTAGTTTAAGGTAAAAATAATGTTTTAATAATATGAAATGAACATGACACATTTCCTAACCTCATTGGATGTGTAATGGCCGACCAAGACAAGCCATGGGTCAACTTGGGGACCCCATGGAGCCACTTTGTTTGGGAAATGACATAAATAACTTTTTATTTAATATAAAAGTAAAAATGACACAAACATCATATGTTTTACGAAAACAATTTTTACATGGGGTTATAAAGATCAGATTTTTTATTATAAATAGTCATTGCAAAGCTAAAAAGATTTACTATATCATAGTAATTTTTTTATAATTTTTAGACATTAAATAAATTAAATTATTTATGACATCATAATGATGAAGCGATGACATCATTATTTAACGATTAAAGTAAAATGGAAAGATAATGTAAAATCTATGAACTACACATGTCCAAAAATTATTTGATGGGTGGTTTCGAACCCTTAACACCGTATCCACTAATTATATCAATGTGGGACCTTTTAAAACCGAAACACATTTTCAAATAAAGTAATATTTCTTACTTTCCAAAAGTGATTCTCCTCTCCTCTTATAAAAGGCCCCCACCTCTACCTCTTTTCACACACTCCTCAAGCCTTTGGATCGGCAAAACCCTGCCCATTTACTCTCTCCACATCCCTCTCCACATCCTAGAGGATTACATTTGGGAAGAATCCTTTCAAAGGAAGTCTTTAGGCTCAAATCAAAAGAAGTTACACATTTAAAGGTAATTCATTCTCTCGTGTTCATTTGTTTTATTTTTCTTATCCAACCCCCTAAACTCTTTTTATTTACTTCTTTTGTAACAACACCAGTATCTTACATATACTAGGATGTTTTTATAAGATTTATTCGAGCTACACTCTCACACAACTACATCAAATGGTTAAAGAACATACGGTTTCCGTGGATGGCGAAATTCTGCCTCCCGAAACGATGATTGTTCAATACTCATTTAACACCTTAATAGGTGGCCATTATGATGTCGCTATTTTTATATATGATATATAATATGTTTATGTTTTACTTATTCTTCTGTATTTTTCATTTGTGTCTTACCTTTATGGCTTCCATTATGGGTATAAGCGATATCTTCATTTAAGGAAGTGCGGACTACCGCCCCCTCAAAGTGATTTGATTCGTTAAATACCATATGTGGGACGTATAAAGGATGGATATATGATATTATATTTGATATTATACTGGAATTATAATATACCTTTATATCATTATTATTCCATTCTATAAAATACGAAATAGAAATGAAAGTAGCGTTCATGCGTACGTACGGCTTACCGTCTCCATGAACGGTGCATTTCATTTCTTACCTCTAAATGATTACGTAATGTTAAAAATACGTGCATGTACTGGATATATATGACATATATGATATCTACATCATGAATACAACTCTGGATATGATAAACTTTTGACCACATGAACAACATGTAATTGTAAGATGTCCACTTTCGACTTAAGAACCAAATATCGGCAAAACAAATATTAATAACTTAAATGATTACATAATGTTTATGACATGGTAATAAGTGATATAAAACGAATAATGAACTTGAAAAGGTTATTAAGGAAGTATAAATTAACTCATGTTTATTATTCAGGAGATTAAAGAACGATCGAGTCAAGTCGGACCCGAGGTAAGGGATCCTACCCCTCTCTTTCTTTTTAAGTACACACTTTTATGTCATTCCGTTTAAAGATCATCTTTCTTGTTATTGGGATGATCTTTTATATTACACTTACTGTAATTTTTATGTTCATGTGATGAGAGACCCTATTCTCTCTCATCAATCCATTTTGGATGTTTTGAGTGGTGTCGTTAGGCTGCTGAACTTTCGTAAGAGATCTAACCTCTCTCTTTCTTTTTAAGTACTCTCCTTTATGTCACTTCTTTTAATCTCCTCTTTGTAATGTTGGGGGATATTATTTTATATTCCTCTTTCTGTAAATTTTATTGTAATGCGATGAGATACCCTATTTGATCTCATCAATCCATATTCGGAAGTTTTATGTGGCGTCGTTGGGCTGCCAAGTTTTCTTAAGGGATTTTTCATCTCACTTTTATTCCCGTGAGATTTATGCTACATTTGCCACAAATTCCATTGAGTGGTGTATGTACTGCCCATTATTCTACTCTTTGTGTAATATAATTTCGTTTATGAGTATTTACATCAATGATCTATTTTCCTTCTTCCATGGGGTGTATGTTTTGAAAGATACCCAAGTCGGTAAGGGAACCTTTCACCCTCCTCTTTTTTAAAAGACTTCTTTTGTTGGGTCTTTTAATATACATATTGTTATGTTGGGATATGTTCTCATATATCCTTATTGATGTAAATTCTATGTCCAAGTGATGAGATATACTTTTATCTCTCATCAACTCATTTTGATGTGATGTCGTTAGGCTGTCAAGGGAACTTTTTAACCCATTTCGATTTCTTTGGGTGCAACATGTAGTCATTGAATATGTCATCCATTGAATATGTGTGAATGGCCTTTTATTGTTTTACACTTAATATCCACTTATATTTGGTGTATTTATATTTTTCACACATATTTTTGATATTGATTTGTCCGTAATTTAAGGATACCTTCTTTATAAGGGATTTCATCATATTTGACATTTCTATTAAGGATTCATTGTTGTTATGCACCAATTCACTCTTATATGGTGTATATACTGTCCTTTGGAGTATTATATCATGAATCCATTTATTCTCATGATATTATAAAGTTCTGACTAAATTTTATTCCTCAATTATTATATTCAAGTGTCTCTAATTTTGGTAAAACCCCTTTAACCAAAATATCATTTTAAATGTTTTAATTATTTGTTCTTATTAATATCCATGTTTTCAAAATGGTTTTAAGGGTTTATATATATGGATATTAATGGTTTAAAATTTTAAGCTTCAAGGTGGTATGAGACACTTTGATTCAAAAATCTCTTTATTAAATGTTTTGAATGGTTTTGGAAATGGTTTCTTTTTGAATGGATTCATTATTTCAACATACTAAAATGTTATATTGTGATTGAAATGTGGAAATGATATGTTTCCTTTATGCATGTTTTATGTGATACATTTATGTTATGGTTCTTGGGCATTGTTATGAAAATGGGTGGTTCCGTGATAAACTAAGGGCGGGTGAGCCCGATATAGCTCTCCAATGCTTTGGGTAACGCGAAGGAGTGAAACGTTAAGGTTTCTCCGAAGAGATTTAGGGATTATACTATGATGGGTATTCCAAACGTAACCAAGAGGGTTACTCCCTACGTAAGAATGTTATGAATGCCTCAAGTTACCCTTATGTCTTATGATTTCTATGATTATTCATGATTTGATGAGGTATGTTAAAGTGCTTATGTTTTATGGGTAAAGTATGATCTCATCCTTATGTATATATGTACCCATGTTTCCTTTCCATATTTTTATATCCCTTACTGAGCTTTTTATGCTCATCCCAATTTTTTTTTTGAAACGTTTTTCACAGGTAAAGGGAAAGGTATATGATGTGATGATAGTGTCAAGGATGTGTCAAGAATGAATCCATGTTTTATTTTAAATATGTTTCCGTTGATGGGAAGAATGAATACTGTCTTTTATGTTACCACTTTGTTTAAATGTGGAATGTAATGAAAGTTTCATGATCTAATTCTCTAAAACTCTAAACCTAAAAAGATCCTCAATGTGTAATCTTGTAATAACTCACGATTAAGTAAGGTTTAAGGCTGGGGCCTTATAGTTGGTATCAGAGGTCAGTTTAGATAAATTTAGAGGTTAGGATATTCTCTAAGCATATGTGACAGTACCATAATGGATAGGATTTCAGAAAGAGTCCTAGTTTTAGATAAAGTGAATGAGTAAGTATATCTTAGTGTTTACCTTACTCATTAGTACATGATGGTTTTGTTGATATACTCACACTGAAATTTCTGTTTTTAGTGAATGGATGGATCTTGCATGAACCAAAGTGACAATTGGTTTGAAGGAAACTGTGGCGGTTCTCTAATTAAGAGACTCGATGAAATGGGGTACTCAATGAGGAAACTCATGGTTGTCCTAAACCAAATATCAAGGAGTCATGATCAACCACTTAAACCTTGGTATGTTCTGTAATGCATCATCTACGAGATGGCCAACTCTATGTGGAAATTCAGGTAATAATTATTAAGGTAACCATTAGGGTTTATATGATACTTTTGAGGTAATTATGGGTTATTATATGTTATGATGGAAAATGAAAGGCATGAGATAAACTTGAGGTTAAAAAATGTTATGATCATCTTTGAAGATTTTATCTCATTTTGGGGAATGTTTTAAGAATTATATAGTTTTGGAAAAAGGACAACACGCAGACCGTGTGACAACCCGTCGCGTCAGACAAAGCTGCAGGAATCGAACCCACAACCAAAGTGCGACTGGTATTTATCCCCTACCACTGGACTACGTGAAGTCCCTGGTTAGTTTGACTGATTCTTTCTAGTTATATGATTTTATGAATTAAGAGTATGTTGATTTTGGGTTATTTATGAAAATGATTAACCTATCATGGAGGATATGTGATTAGGTTAATTACTTTTCAATACGAGACTTTAGGAGCAACTAATGTTGTTTGGAGATAAATGTTAAAATATAACTTGGAAGACTATGTGACTAAATCCTTCAAATATTTGGGTTTCAATATTAGATTGGTTTACTTTGAAGAATTTTATGGATAAATTTTTTATCGGATGGTCCTCGTTGAACTTTGGGTTTTGTTGGACAAATTTTGGAGATTAAGCATAGATTTTATTTTTAAAGGGTTATCCTTTTCTGGATTATCTGACCTTGTACTATCCTTTTTGGTTTTGGTTAAAGTCTAAAGACATGGGAAGTATATAGTTATATTTTGTGGATTAGGTGATTCTCTAAAAGTTGATTATAGTACTCTTAATGTGAACAAGTCTTCCTAAATACTCATCTTTTGGAGAAAATATGAGTTTGTGTAAGGAATCTAATAAAAGTTGAAAGTCAATATGATAAGTGATTATGTTTCCTTATGAATAAATTCCTCAATAAAAAGTAACTTAATAAAAATGTTGTCTATTAACTTTTCCTATTGGGAAATCGAATACTGTTTAACCCATCACAAGTTTGTGATTTTCTCGTGGTTAGCTTTCTCCTAAACATGTTTTCTATCACTCTCCATCAGAACATGACCCTTTGTTTTTTCCTCCATGGCCATATTTTCATATTTCGAATCCTAGTATGGGTTAAATCGGGTGACCTCTGTGCTTATCTTTATTTATTTTAAAGTGATTGTTTTACCGACTCTTGTTCCGATGTGGGACTTTCAAGGATGTTACCAAGCCCAATTTTAAAATTGCGAGTACGCAATTCCCAAAAATGGGGGAAGGATGTAACACCCCAGGTAAATAAAGAATATGACATTTTCATATTTATCCATATTTGTGAATAAAATATTAATATGACTTTAAAGGGGACGCTATGCTCGATGGCGTACCCAACACGCAACAACGAGTTTCTTGGGAATCTTACGTTGCACTCTAATAATAAAATAATATTATTTTAAATGGTAGTTAACATGTAGCCGTTGTATTGGCGGGAATAGATAGAATTAACTAAAATATTATTATATATGTTTTTTAAATGTTTTTACATTTATCCAATAAAAGATAAAGGCTTAAAATACGGAAAGAATTCAATTTTAGGCTTTTATACCCTAATTTTCACTAAAGGTTCCCTTATCACCTTTTGATGGCGAACCGTCATTAAATATAGTTTTTTTCACTCTTAAACATTATTTTTGACCAAATAAAACTCTTATTAAGAATCGGGACATCAAAATTTACTTTGTGTAAATTTTTGGTATCTTTCGGATAAAGTTCATTTTTTTAATGAATAGTGTAAAATGTTGTATTTTAATTCAAAACCTCTTTTTAATCTAATTTATTTATATGATTAGATTATCTTTTTAATTGGTTTTAAAGTGAAATTAGAATATATTTTTACCATTAAATCCAATAGTGGTCGTTGGAATTAATTTCACTTTGAAATCGGACTTAAACTTGTGTCAATCTTTTGATACTTATTGTTTCATAAACACACGCTATTTGCTCTGACAACGGGAATTAATTATTAAATTAATTAATGTGACTTATATTTTTTGAATTTTGTAAAATAGACTTCATTTTTGGGTTCGGAATATCAAATATATCTTAGGGTGAATTATTGGGATTTTTCTGAAAAACATCAATTTTTGATGAATAGTGAAACCACTAAGTGATACTTATAAAAGCTGATTTTTTGTTTAAATGAAAATTTACCTCTTATGTGTTTTGAATTTCAAAACTCCGACATACATGGTTGTCATTAAGAAGTAAAATTTGGTTCAGTGGGATAAAAATAATTTTTTGGTGAATAGTAACTTATTAAGTTTTTAATCGCGATTAGAGGTAATTAGTGTAGTTTAAGGTAAAAATAATGTTTTAATAATATGAAATGAACATGACACATGTCCTAACCTCATTGGATGTGTAATGTCCGACCAAGACAAACCATGGGTCAACTTGGGGACCCCATGGAGCTACTTGTTTTGGGAAATGACATAAATAACTTTTTATTTAATATAAAAGTAAAAAATGACACAAACATCATATGTTTTACGAAAACAATTTTTACATGGGGTTATAAAGATCAGATTTTTTATTATAAATAGTCATTGGAAATCTAAAAATATTTCCTACATCATAGTAGTTTTTTTTATAATTTTTATACATTAAATAAATTAAATTATTTATGACATCATAATGATGCAGCGATGACATCATTATTTAACGATTAAAACAAAATTGAATTATAATGTAAAATATATGAACTAAACATGTCCAAAACTTATTGTATGGGTGGATTTCGAACCCTTAACACCTTATACACGAATTATATCAATGTGGGACCTTTTAAAACCGAAACACATTTTCAAATAAAGTAATATTTCTTACTTTCCAAAAGTGCCCCTCCTCTCCTCTTATAAAAGGCCCCCACCTATACCTCTTTTCAGACACTCCTCAAGACTTTGGCTCGGCCAAAACCTGCCCATTTACTCTCTCCACATCCATCTCCACATCCTAGAGGATTCCATTTGGGCAGAATCCTTTCAAAGGAAGTCTTTAGGCTCAAATCAAAAGGAGTTACACTTTTAAAGGTAATTCATTCTCTCATGTTCATTTGTTTTCTTTTGCTTCTCCAACCCCCTAAACTCTGTTTATTTACTTCTTTTGTAAAAAAACCAGTATATTCAATATACTAGGATGTTGTTATAATATTTATTCTAGATACACTCTTACACAACTACATCAAATGGTTAAAGAACATACGGTTTCCGTGGATGGTGAAATTCTGCCTCCCGAAACGATGATTGTTCAATACTCATTTAACACCATAAAAGGTGGCCATTATGATGTCACTATTTTTATATATGATATATAATATTTTTATGTTTTACTTATTCTTCTGTATTTTTCATTTGTGTCTTACCTTTATGGCTTCCATTATGGGTATAAGCGATATCTTCATTTAAGGAAGTGCGGACTACCGCCCCCTCAAAGTGATTTGATTCGTTAAATACCATATGTGGGACATATAAAGGATGGGACTATGATATTATATATGATATTATACTGGAATTATTATATACCTTTATATAATTATTATTCCATTCTATAAAATACGAAACAGAAATGAAAGTAGCGTTCATGCGTACGTACGGCTTACCGTCTCCATGAACGGTGCATTTCATTTCTTACCTCTAAATGATTATGTAATGTTATAAATGCATGAATTTACTGGATATATATGACATATATGATATCTACATCATGAATAAAATTCTGGATATAATAAACTTTTGGCCACACGAACAACATGTAATTGTAAGAAGTCCACTTTCGACTTAAGAACCAAATATCGGCAAAACAAATATTATTAACTTAAATGATTACATAATGTTTATGACATGGTAATAAGTGATATAAAAGGAATAATGAACTTTAAAAAGGTTCTTATGGAAGTATAAATTAACTCAAGTTTATTATTCAGGAGATTAAAGAACGATCGAGTCAAGTCAGACCCGAGGTAAGGGATCGTACTCCTCTCTTTCTTTTTAAGTACACACTTTTATGTCATACCTTTTAAAGCTAATCTTTCTTGTTATTGGGATGATCTTTTATATTAAACTTACTGTAATTTTTATTTTCATGTTATGAGAGACCTTATTCTCTCTCATCAATCCATTTTGGAAGTTTCGAGTGGTGTCGTTAGGCTGCCGAACTTTCGTAAGAGATCTAACCTCTCTCTTTGTTTTTAAGTACTCTCCTTTATGTCACTTCTTTTAAGCTCCTCTTTGTAATGTTGGGGGATATTATTTTATATTCCTCTTGCTTTAAATTTTATTGTAATGTGATGAGATACCCTACTTGATCTCATCAATCCATATTCGGAAGTTTTATGTGGCGTCGTTGGGCTGCCGAGTTTTCGTAAGGGATTTTTCATCTCACTTTTATTCCCGTGAGATTTATGCTACATTTGCCACAAATTCCATTGAGTGGTGTATGTACTGCCCATTATTCTACTCTTTTTGTAATATAATTTCGTTTATGAGTATTTAAATCAATGATCTATTGTCCTTGTTTCATGGGGTGTATGTTTTGAAAGATACCCAAGTCGGTAAGGGAACCTTTCACCCTCCTATTTTTTAAAAGACTTCTTTTGTTGGGTCTTTTAATTTACATATTGTTATGTTGGGATATGTTCTCATATATCCTTATTGATGTAAATTTTATGTCCAAGTGATGAGATACACTTTTTTATCTCTCATCAACTCATTTTGATGTGATGCCGTTAGGCTGTCAAGGGAACTTTTTAACCCAATTTCGATTTCTTTGGGTGCAACATGTAGTCATTGAATATGTCATCCATTGAATATGTGTGAATGACCTTTTATTGTTTTACACATAATATCCACTTATATTTGGTTTATTTATATTTGTCACACATATTTTTGAGATTGATTTGTCCTTAATTTAAGGATACCTTCTTTATAAGGGATTTCATCACATTTGATATTTCTATTGAGGGTTCATTGTTGTTATGCACGAATTCACTCTTATATGGTGTATATACTATCCTTTGGAGTATTATATCATGAATACATTTATTCTCATGATATTATAAAGTTATGACTAAATTTTATTCCTCAATTATTGTATTCATGTGTCTCTAATTTTGTTAAAACCCATTTAACCAAAATATCATTTTAAATGTTTTAATTATTTGTTCTTATTAATATCCATGTTTTCAAAATGGTTTTAAGGATTTATTTATATGGATATTAATGGTTTAAAATTTTAGCTTCAAGGTGGTATGGGACACTTTGATTCTAAAATCTCTTTATTAAATGTTTTGAATGGTTTTGGAAATGGTTTCTTTTTGAATGGATTCATTATTTCAACATACTAAAATGTTATATTGTGATTGAAATGTGGAAATGTTATGTTTCCTTTATGCATGTTTTATGTGATACATTTATGTTATGGTTCTTGGGCATTGTTATGAAAATGGGTGGTTCTATGATAAACTAAGGGCGGGTGAGCCCGATATAGCTCTCCAATGCATTGGGTAACGCGAAGGAGTGAAACGTTAATGTTTCTCCGAAGAGATTTAGGGAATATACTGTGATGGGTATTCCAAACGTAACCAAGAGGGTTACTCCCTATGTAAGAATGTTATGAATGCCTCAAGTTACCTTTATGTCTTATGATTTCTATGATTTACTCATGATTTGATGAGGTATGTTAAAGTTCTTATGTTTTATGGGTAAAGTATGATCTCATACTTATGTATATATGTACCCATGTTTCCTTTCCATATTTTTATATCCCTTACTGAGCTTTTTATGCTCATCCCAAGTTTTTTTGAAACGTTTTTCACAGGTCTTGGGAAAGGTACATGATGTGATGATAGTGTCAAGGATGTGTCATGAAAGAATCCATGTTTTATTTTAAATATGTTTCTGTTGATGGGAAGAATGAATACTATCTTTTATGTAACCACTTTGTTTAAATGTGGAATGTAATGAAAGATTCATGATCTAATTCTCTAAAACTCTAAACCTAAAAAGATCCTCAATGTGTAATCTTGTAATAACTCAAGATTAAGTAAGGTTTAAGACTGGGGCCTTATATCCACCCTCAAATGCATTAGATAAAAGTATATACCCTATGGAATATTTGTTGGAAAATATATTTACATTTTTCATATGTACAGGAAAATATGGATTTTCTCATTAATGTAATGTTTCATTATACTAATTTTATTCTTTTTTGGAATGATTTTCAATAGTTTCATTCTTATTACCATTTTTATGTTGTGAAACCATGAATTATTTTTATATAAACATTCATGTATTGTGTTATGCCCAAACACATTACATAATATATAATATATGGATTTTTTGTATAAAATTATTATGTATTTTTGTTATACCCCTATTCAAATATTATTCCCATTATTAATATTTTATTTTTATCAATTATCTTTACAATTAATGATAATATGAGATTACCCCTTTCTTATGTTCTTATTTTCCGAGGATATAATAATAGAAAAAATTATATATCTATTGAAGTGTTTCTTATGTGGATATTTTTTTGGAGATATTAATGATTAATTATGGATAATTAATTTCATATGTAATGGGATAATATTATAATTTATACCAATAATAAAGGATTGGATTTTTCATGATTATTCTAGATTCTATAAATATCTAAGGCTAAAAGGCCTTATGTATATTGGTAATTAAAATATTTAATGTCACCGAAGAAAAGAAGTAGATCATGTATGCTTGCTTCTATAGATGGTATTATAGAACGGTATATATAGATTTAGAGTGTATAATGATATTGGTTGAGGATAATTTGGGTGTGCAAATATCATAAATGGGTGATATTTTCCGGCTAATTATATTTTAAAAGGTAAATATAACCCATTAAAACATTTTATGTTTTAATATATATATATATTATGATAATAAATCTTGTGACAAAACACAAGGGATGAGTATATGGGATCATTAAATGTATAAGATAACATCCTGAGGCTTTAGTGCATAATATATTGTGTGGTTTTATCTAAAACAACATCCTTGTTTATTTAATAAGAGTGGAATCATAATCTACAAATATTTACCTCAAGGTAATAAACTTGGAAGGGGAGTATTGGGTATTATATCAATCACCACTAGGTGAAAAAAATGGTGATTTAGTTTCAAACATTATCAAGAAATATGGATTTCTTTTATTTGGTCATTATTTTTATTTTTTATATTCTATAAAAATGATTTATTTCATATTATATTTAATATATTAGGTCAATAAGTTCGATATAATGTAAGATAATGAAATTTCAACTAAAATTAATGGACTAATTTATAAATATAATGTGTCTGTTTGGACGTAGTAGTTGGTGACCACAGTCGCAAAACTTTGGTTGGTCAGAGGATTGATTGTGGGAGGTTAATTTCTTGAACAATAATTAACATCATGGTACAATTGACATTATATATATAAAATTATATTGGATCCATCATCCATAACATGGTATGGACCATCTTTCCAAAGGTAGGCGGTCAATTGGGGATTCAGACCCAGTGAAACATGGGGACCTGCATTTGTCAAGAGGTTGGAAGGTTGGGGTCATCAACACCTTTTGTGTCGAATTAGTTCCCACACCAATACTCCATTAAAGATTTATGATATGTTTAATAATCTTTTCTTAACCCTAATTTAGTGCTAGTTACCCTAACATTAAAATTTAAGGTCAAATGTCATTTTCCAAAATGAAAGGGGTGGTATTGATTTTAAATCAATCTATATGTAAATAAAGTTATTAAACCATTTATATATATTAAATATCCTTTTTATATGATGAATCCATATTAACAAACAGTTAGGAATTTTCTTCGTCACAGATAGGCTATTAATATACATAGGACGTGATTCAACAATTATGAGGAATCTTTTATATTTTTGTTATTTTAGGAATAAAGAAATCAGTTGCTCAATAAAATAATGAAGTTTAATGTCATGTGGAGAGCACATATGTGTGTGCAGTTGGATGCCATATGTTTGAACTCGTGTCATGAGGATACATCTTATGTATCTTGGTTATGGAATGAATTACCGTTATCATAGTTCTATCATTCCATTAGGACTGATACCAAGGTAGATAGCCTTATATGGGGGAGTTTTATATCATTCCACTCACTAGAGATTACATTCAGGGATTTTCCAAAATGGTGAAGATTTTTGTTGCCATGAAGCTATTTATTATGATTCTCTAATCTCATGTCATCTATTATTAGTGTGGAGAAAAAGGGATTACAAGTAACCATCATCATTTATTGTGAATGGGGGGCATCTTCACTAGCACATCCCTTGGGGTACACAATATTTAGCATGAACCATGAAGATTCAACCTATGTAATCGAATTATAATAGGAATCAGAGTAATTGTAGTTCAAATATTTTCTAATTCTACTTAGGGAAGATGTATAATTATCATCCCATGGGAATGATTGTGTCCCAATTGACGAAATGTCGTAGAAATTAGTATTACATTGAGATTGTTGTTTATTTGAGATCAGGTCGTAGAAAGGCATCCTACATGTCATAGTAACTATAGGAATCAATATTCTCATGGATTTATTGGTTGAGGACTACATAATGAGGTTTACCTAATGATCGAGGATTACACATTGTGGAGGAACAAGGTGGTCATGTATTGAGATTCCCTTAACCTTATAGAGGTCAATGATTACAATTATATGATTATTGAAACTACTTAATCCCACTATATCTATACATTCTACAAGAATCAAGGGAAGAAAATTATTAGTTTCACTGCCTATGGATGTGGGGCCTATGTACTAGGAAGGTCCATGGGGGGTTTGGAGTGGATCTTGGGAATTATAAAATAATCCAAGGTAACCCAGTTGTGGTAGGAATCAATGTTTTCATAGTTCACATTATTTGGGATTACTCTCTAACATGGTCCTTATCACTAGTACTTACACGATGAGGATAAACAAGGTGATCAAGTGATGGGATGCATTTTGTGACCTTTCATATATTCCTACATGATATGTATTTATTGTCTTCATGACACGCCTTTGTTTTATACTTGATAGGTTGAGAGATGTATGCCTAAAATGTTCAAGGACAAAAACATGACCCATTTTTATTGTCTTAGGTAGGTTGTATATCTTGAATGAATTATTTGAGGGCCATCTCATAAATAGGGATAAATTGTCTGGATGGAAACATGAGACCTTTTCGGCTGTTCTTGGAATCCATAACATGATCCTAATTAACATTCTCACAAGGTGTCACATAATCTAGCAAACTTTCCCTAGTGTCATTTACAAAACAAGATTCCATTCGTTGATGGTTTCTCATGAGTCAGTGTGACTTATCTCAAAGGGCATTGCATTTCTGGACAACCATATCAGGAGGACATTATGAGACCTAACTGGAACACTCGGAGGATGTCACCAGAGCAATTTTACATTATTGGGTATAACCACAATACCTTGTTTTAATACATTGGGGTCACCACATTAGTTGGGTGACATGTTTGAAGGAAACACTGATATTTCAATGGTTAGCCCAATGAGATTTATGACACTAGGATTTCATTCTAGAAGGATGCCACATGACTTGCTTTAACATGTACAAAAATATTGCATGATCTGGATTGTATACCAAATAAATCTTGCATAACTTGGGTGACATGACTTGGTTTATTCGATGTTCATAAGTGGTTCACACAGATCACATCAGGATCAGCAAATAATCTTTTCCTATAGGTATTATATTACTTTAGTCTTTATTCCACCATTCCTTTTCAAATTTATTATATTTATTCATTTTATATTTAGTTTAGTCTTATATGATATTGAAATTATGTGGGGTGCTCTTCATGTGTCCTTCTAGAAGTCCTTCATGTGATCTATGAGCTGTCACAGAAATTGATTTGTGCAATGGGCGTGATTGCTCCAGCTATTTTTCAGTATATTAACTAATGGAATGATTTCCAATCATGTGATCAGCCACTCTAAGAAATCCACTCTAACAGTATAGTGTGGATCCAATTCATCAGTCAACATTAAAGAGATTATATTCCTATATTTTGATGATTGGTTGGGGAATTTATATTCGTCAACACCCCAGTTGTTCTCTGATTTATGCAGTGCATCTCACATGGATCCAGGATAGAGACAAGGAAGGAATTTTTTCATGTGTCTCCCCCAGCCTCTTTCATGGATTCTTCAGATGGCATTTCTAGATTTCATGTGACTACAATAGTACTCCATCGATGACTCTTTTGTTAGATAATCTACCATTAAAGGGGACATGTTGAATCATGTGGTTACACCAAAGGAATCCTATATTGCAATATTGACATGTCCAAGGATCATCGTAAGATTGTAATGAATGTTTAAGGCCTTTGTGTGACCTACGGTGACTTTTCAAGGATTATTTGTGTGACAAGGTTGAATTGTCAAGGGGCCTTCATAGGATCACAAAGAATTTTCTTGGAGACTTCTGTGACAATTTCATGGAGGTACATTTCATTTCACATGATTTTTATGACCATGAGATACTCCCACATCCTTCACCTTTTTTATTTTTTTTATTTTAAAAAGTTATGTGATCATGTGAGGTTACACGAGTATTATCATGGACAATTACTCTATTTTTGTTGATGAATCAAGTTACCAAAATATATTATATAGTTATTAATAAGCATTTCATAGACAAAACAATATGTTTTCCCACAGGGAGGCGAAGTGGGAGTGTGATGTCACCTAGTATAACCATATATTATTGCATGATGAGGTTGATAAGCTAAATGGATTTAGTGAGATGTAGAAAATATTTCATCGTAGTCTTCTGATGCATTGTGGATCATCGATTCAACATAACAGAACTTTTTCCACCATCAGCATCTCTAATATCATTACTTTTATTTACATTATTTCATTTTTTAAAGGCTTTGGAGTCATTATTGTTTTCATAGATGTTGTCAATGAAAATAATCCTCCTCATTAGTGATGTGCCGCATTTTATTTATGTACAAAATAGGTTCCTACCTTTTATTTATTTTCCTCCAATATTCTAAGGATTTTCGGATTGGTTTTCAGGTGCCAACCAATGGAAAATCTGTGCAGATTGGTTAGATTATCTGGCCACCTCCTCTTGACCACTATTTTTCTGACGATCCTTCAAAAAAAATAGAGTACTTTTCAAAAGTGGTTCTATTGGATTCAATAAAGGTTATTTTGTACATGTCGTTCTATCACGCGGCCTTATGATGGTCACATGATTGTTAATCCCTCGAAGGCTCACATGATCCATGATTCTCAACCACCTTCTTCTTTATTTGATCACACTAGTGGAATATTACCCATATCAAAGTATCTATTCCTTTGGGAAATTTTCCATGATCATTTGGAGGGCATAAACAAATTCCCCCACATGAGAGATGTTTTCAAGGAAGCAGGCTCAGTTAAGAGGAATGTGAATGCCTGCCTGAGTCTTCAGCATCACCACGAGTAAGTGTCTTGGGCAAAATTTGGTATTTTCAAGTGATGCATGGTATTCCATGAAATTAAATATATTTTTAAAGGAGTAGAGGTTGGAATAAATTCATAATAATTACATTCCTACAAATATCTCATCTTGATGTAGTTACATGGACTTTTCAATTGAATATTCTGCAAGAGCCAATTGTGAGACCTTCTCATGATACTTCTTCATGAGAACTGTTCTGAAAAGCCTATTTTTCCCAATCACATGTTCAATCCATCTGCAAATTATATTTAATTTATTTTTTGAACTTAATTCTTAAGGATGGTGGTTTGTATTAAGGTTATGTGGGGTCTACTGACTTCATCAAATGATAGATTGATTATCAAGAGATTCATGTGAAAACCTCTAGGAACCGCAATCATGAATCTTCAATTGTTCATGTGATTGATCGACTCCCTATCATATTTATGTGTCTTGAAATACCTATCTATTCAAGAAATTCACTATCCCTTTACACGATTCGTGGGTTCCATTGTTGATTCATGTGATTTTCATGATGATTCAATAACATTAATAGAATAATTTATACATGATTGTATTTCATTTTTCAAACCCTTGTACCACTTACTAATTTTCAGATGGCTTCTAGTTCACGTCGCACTACTTTTCAACCGTATTTGAAGAATGAAGCAAAAGAAAAATATATTACCGTGATGCTATAGTGGAGAGTGTAGACACCACTTTCCTTCATTCTATTGGGTCATATCAAATGGTTTTGACAACATTGATGGGGTTAGAATTCTCAGATGATCCCCTATCAAACGTCTTTCCATTTATTATCATGGTATTACTAATTATGCTTTTGTACCTCCTCCAAATTCCACATTCAGACGTTCCTACTAGATTTAGGGGACATAAAATGCCTTCTTGGAAAATATATCCCAGGGGCGGGTATTTTTTCTCTGAGGGAGACAATGAACATGGTAATATACTAGAAATCATGTACATGGACTATGACGAGACTAATTGTTCACTTGATGAGGATGCCCATATGTATCACTCAATAATTTAGAACTCCCCTTCCAATCAGATGTTTGGGTGGGTTTCAAACTGGGATTCCCAATCAAAAGGTATCTATGATATGGAATGGTGGTGGCCCTTCTAGGTACAATGCCATTCTGCTAAATTTAGTAAGGAATTGAAGTGGATTGGAATGTATAAGGATTCCTAGATATCCCATACATCTGCCTACTATAACAATTGTCTACTGCTGGAACAATTCAGTCTCTATAGCTCAAAGATGAACACATTTAATCTTACGCATGGTCAGGATGGAATCAGCTTTTGGGATGTAGATAAGATCTATGGTGTACCTTCATTAGGTGGGATGTTCAATGATACCATTACCCCATTGTTTTCTTGTGACAACGTGATGAGGACACCTCCTCTAACATGGGAGCTTATCAAGATAGATGAAAATGCATTCAAATGGGATCCACACAATATATTACATATTCTGATAAATACATTGGTGGAATTCTATATCCGAAAAACCCACTCTGATTTAGAAGGGATGATGTTGAAGGATTCCATAATAATGATTCTCTTTGTGCACGGAGTGCTTACATGACCTTGACCATGGAAGGTAAATTTAAGTAATGGTGTTGGGAAGTTGTACTAGAATTGATTATTCTATCTAAATATTCTGCTTCATTTCAATGTTTCTATGAGGGTACTTGATCCCAATGAAGTAGAAAGGTGGGGATAGAGTTTCCACTTTTTCGATGGTGATCTCCATGATATAGGGAGCACTTAGGGGTAGTAGTACCTATAATGGAAAATAATTAACATTTTTATACAACATATGTATATAGGAAAATACCATTTTAAGGTTGGGGGCCACATCCAAATATTATGGGTTTACATAGGAGCTCACCTGGGAGGATATGAATAACTGAACATTCAGGGTCTCCTCAATGTCCACATCATACCAAACCGATAATTTATCAATGGGGTAGGACCCGTTCCATTATAAGATCAAGATATTTGGGATTTCATGAACTGCTATACCCATTTATTCTTTAGAATGTATGTTCTAGTATTAATAGGTATCATTATTGATAATTGTGAGGCATGTCATGATGCATGGGATTAAGTGGTGGCGTTTCATGAAGGAGTTATTTCAACCCATATCAACGGGGATATCACTTGTGAATGGTACACACAAGGAAGGTTTGGCCACCAATTCATTCATGTCAGGTTATGATGTCCATGATATATTCATTTTATAATTTAAGAATATCTGATGGTCGCTCTCCAATTTTGGGTGATGCTTACTAAGGAGGATACCAGGGTGGAGATACATCATCTTCCATGCAATTGATCCGTCATCTTACAATGGGGTTTAGTGGTGGTTGGGATTGTCAATATACCAGTGGGATGTTATCAGGATTAGTAATTGAGTCTTTCCAACCACTATCTATAGAGAAAAATCCAATGCCTTAAAAACAATAGGTTTCTAGAGGGATGGTAACACAAAAATCACCTCATAAGCTAATCAAATTCACACCACTTCCAAAATAATTTTTTTCTAGAATAACTATAAAAAATTTGTTTCCAGAGGGAAATATTGAAGAAGAGTTATTATTTTATTTTTCATCTCAACTATATGATTTATGGAAGACGTGAAGCTCATAGGATGAGTTTTGTTGTTGATTGTGTTATGCAGAGGTAAATTTTTAGGGTTTTTCTTCTACCATTGCCTATTTAGGCATCCTTTTGGAGTTATTTCTTGATGATGTGATGTAATTTATTGAATACTATGATGTTTATTTGGAGAGTGTCAATGTTTATATGTTTTATTCTCCACTGGTCCAGAAACTAGTGCTCTTGGGAACACTTCAAATTGCAATTTGATGTATAGGGTTATCGTATCACTGAGGAAGTGGTAAGTTCAAGCATACTATAATTTTAATTGGGTCATAGTGCTTTTTAAGCTATATTGAAACAATTTATATATTGTAATATTGGTAGGCTACTAATGATCATCTAAATCTTTCGTCCCATGAGTATAATCCCCGTGGAATGACTATGGGGGAGAATATGGCAATGACTGGGGCACCGATGACAAAGGGTCCCTAGGTGGACAAAATTAGATTACGAAGGCAACAACAGTTTCTAATGAAACAATTTCATCTCCAGTAACCCCTTGTTGGATTTCTTCTTAAATAAGGAAGATAAAACGTAAGTGATCACCATTTTCAAATCCCTCTCTTCCATAATCCACATGTAAGTGTGGTACTCTACAATTTTCATTTCATGGATTACATTGTAAACACATTTTGATCTATTAAAAATGTAAATGTCCTTTCCAATCCCATTTAAAAGATAATGTACCTACTCTTGGGGATTTGGGGTGCATTTATTTGCTTTAGTATACCATTTTCTATTGGGACCTAACCATCAAGAAGCGGAGATAGTTGAGGCACAGATTCGATCATTCATGTTTCCTACTACAAATGTTTTAGTGATAATACCATTATATCCTACATGATTAGATGCATATTTAGATGCTATTGACACTTGTATCTATTCTTATATGGAGTTAAATTTTCTTGAAGTTAGATTTTTAGAACGATAATCCCTCTTCAAGGCTGGCCACTTTGTTTGTTCATTCTATATCGCTTGATATAATACATACTTCTCCAACAATACACAAGGATGTAGAGTTATGTATATCTTCTAAAAAATATCTTGAAGTTTCATGAATATTCTCATCACAATAAAGAGTCTCTATATCTCTTGATGATGTGGTTGGGGCATTGAATGTCTCTAGAGAGATGACTCAGAATGTTATGCTTCTAACCAAGGTCATATCCATAGATTACCAGGTGATGTTGTATCACTAATCCTATAACTCATATGACATTTTCCCATTTACTATAGTGACTTAAATTGTTATTTTTGGGGATATGGAGCATGTTTTTATGGGGGTTCCATCAACCAGAATGACCAACTCAAAGGCTTCTTCCCTCCCCTCATCATCAATGACCATGAGTAAAAATCATTCTCTAAGGGACCATGTACGAGAATACATACCTATTCCCATAATGTGTTTATGTTAATTCCCTGGGTCTATGTCATTCTACAGGTAATTGATAAAACACATGTGGAGGGGGCCTTATCCCTTAGTTTTTAATACCCACTTGGAGGAATTGAAGGATCGAATGGTCCACATTTAGTTGATGTTTACTACACTTGGTTTTGATGGTTTTGATTATTCGCCACTCATTCCCATGTAATATAAGGGTAATCTATGACAGAGAAGATCAGGTCACTTGAATTGAGGGTTAAAGATGATGAGTCATCCTCTTGGTGAAGCATAACTAGGAAAAGTATGTGAATGAAGCTTCCCAGTGTGATATTCAAGAGACCACTCATTAAGAAGTAGGTTGAAATTTTCGATTTTTAGGACGAAATCTATTATACTTAGTCTATGATCAGGTGTATTTAATAATATTTAATACAATTTCAATATACAATTCAAATATTAGAGGATGTTGTGCTAGAGAAATAGGGAATTCTTTGTGTGGATGAAAATGTACAGCATGATTGTGTTTCCTGGGAGGAGGGCATGCAATAGTCTACAAAGACAAAAACAGAATCTGTTAATCAACTACACATATCTATGGATTCCATGGATCAATGATTTATAGAACTTAAGGACTCATCTAAGTTCATTCTATGATATAATCAAAATATTTTAATCTTATTTGGCTCATACTTCCTAGAGAGATACCCCAACATGGGGAGATTACTCATGTTTCTTGCTTTGTTAATGAATATACCTACTTGAAATAATATGTATTGTCTGGTTAACCTTTTTAATCATGATTTTAATGTCATTTTTTTGAACTGATGTTATGTGAATCATCATATCTGCCTATCCCTATCATTATATAATCTAAACATGAATTCCGTAATTATAACATATTATTATTAATAAGTACTCATCAATACCCACAAAGAAGAGATTATTTATTGATGTATATACTCCAACTATCTTGATATAACCTGACTTGTATATGGTCTATTTTTAATGAACATATGTCCTAGAGGCAGAGTTTTTTTTATTCTTCTAATGTTGGAAGTCCTGGGGAGCATATATTGTTATAGTGCCTTACGATGGTCCTTTGAAAAATTTTCTGGCTAAATTTATGTCGTTATATAGTTGAAAATATTTTATCTATTACCCGATATTTTATTAGTTTATGTTTTTTTAGCTCATACCTAATATTGATTTGGTTTATAGTATTTTAGCTCAGATCATATATTAATTTATATTAGTGTCTTTTAGCTCTGACATTCTGTTGATTTAGTTTAGGTTGTTTTGGTGTAGACCATTTTTTACTTTATTATTTGGTCTTTATGCTTAGACTTGATGTTTCGTTAGTTTAGGTTCATGTAGTTCAGTCCGTCTATTGATTTATATTATGGTATTTTATCTCATACATACTATTAATATATTTTATGGTTTTTTAGTTTAGAGAAATTATTTCATTAGTTTATGTTGTTTTAGGTTGGACCTTATGTGTGATGAAGTTTATGGTCTTTTAGTTTGGAAACATGATGTGTTGTAGTTTAGGGTATTCTATTTTAGACGTTTTATGCACTATATTTTATTTTCTATAAACTTGGAACTTTGATGTGTTTTAGTTTACATTCCTTAAACATAAACCTTTGATGTGATGTAGTTTATGGTCTTCTAGTTTTGGCCTTTGATTCATTATTGCTTATAGTCTTCTAGATTAGACCATTGATGTGATGTCGTTTATGGTCATCTAACATCAACCTCTGATGTGTATTGAATATGGGGTAAGAAAAATAGGGATGACATCAAACACTAAGGGGTGTTGTGTTCAAATGTGGTATTTCTAGGGCTCATGCGGGAAGAAGTTCCTTTATTGTAGGGAAGAGAAATATTTTAGTTTGTAGGTTAAAGACCATATACATCAGTAGAATTTACAAAAAAAGATGATCTCCACTCTTTTTCAATGTATATGAAATATTTATGTGGGTAAAATTGATTGATTGTCTAAATACTAGGGTTGATCGGTCTACCGTGATAGTTGGAATATGTGTGGTGTAAATCCTAACCCAAAAGCTTGAGGCAATGATTATGGGTTGGGGTTGAAATAATAGGTTCCTTCACCTGAAATTTTGAGATTATAGGATCCACCATGGTTTTCCCAGGGATTATAAATATTTAATATTCTTTCTAAAAACAAGTAGATGTCTTTACTCGGTGGGTGAAGGCCGTTATTTATCTATAGTATGGTCTAGAAAAATATGATCTGAACAACTTTTTAAGGGAAATAAAATAATGTAAAGACTCAAACATCCAGATGATGAAGTTTTGTGTAGGGGAAAGATATCCTTAAAGGGTTCTAGAACCCTGGGGTAGTTAGTACGTTAATTACAAATCTCAATCCCTATGCCTCATGGTTTTGAATAATGAGTTGTGGTACATCAACGGTTTGAGAATGTATTTTTACATTCCTATCTCAAGAATGGGTATGAAACACATTGTTGTTGCATCGAGAATGTGGAATCTTCTATGATAGTTTTGTACATATACTATAAATAATTATCTAAATGCTTTCATTAGGAGTATTATATGGTAATTTCATACAAGGTTTATTTTAGTCATACATAGTTGCTGAGTGCTTCCATTGTGATGATAGGGATCACAAGGGTCAGAATTTCCTTCTTTTTTCACAGGGCAGCAGTTGATTGAATGCCATCTGTGCATATATAGTATCCATAGGAATACATTCGTAGTGATTCATATGGTCTCTTAAAGACCGATATCATTTCTAAGGACCATGGATTATTTATAAGAACTCTAAGCACCACAAATCATTATGTGTGATAAATGGAATGTGTAATTTCGTGGGAGTTTTTGAGCTTCCTAAAATTTTTTTCACCTCCTAGAGATTGTATTCTCATGAAAATATGGTGTTAAAGATCATTAATCTTACTTATTCATAAACAAAGGGGTCCAATGATCATAGAATGGATTTTATTAGGGCTATAGAGTAGGCCATGAGTGATTTTAGGCCTCATTTGTTTCACCCAATTATTTTGTATAACTCTATAGATGAATAGTTTTTAAATTTAATACTTGTTGTTTCCCCAGGTAACCATTTTTATGTTTTCTACATGAAAATTTGTGTGTCTCCTTAATTATAATTTTATGGTCTTGACATTTCTACCACTACATGGTATTGATTAAGGTCATACTACTTTGACCAATGTGTGGGAAGTTTATAGTCATGACAGACATGATCCAATATGGGGAATGATATGAAAGATCCTACTTTGGATACCCATGGTTAAGGGTAATCCATCATCTTTCTAAGGATGAGATGAAAATATTATAAATCATGGATAGAGTTTCTCATCTCATGATTAATGTTATGGGAAAATCATACTAGGAGAGTTTCATATCACATTAAGGTGGTGTGGTTCTACCATGGTGATGTCAAGGCTCACAAGGATTGGAAAGTCCTTTTTCATAGAGATTCATTTGGATGATGACCATTGGTGAATATTCATGATCCATAATAACATAGTTATAATTAAGATCATATTCCCTTTAATATTGGTATCTTTTCAAGGGTCCATGTAAGATTTTTTTCAACCTAAGTTACTCAATACATGAATGATTATTTATGGATTGAGGTGCTTGAAAAAGGGTGGAAGAACATCGTACTATGATTGATCAATGTAAGAATATTATTGTCCTTTGATGAGGTATGGAAGTGGGTGATGGTATGTAAAGATTATTTTCATATAGTGGGGTGGTATTGTTTCCATTAAATTTAATGTTATGCAGTAATAACCCATTCTGTGCATTTTATTGTCATGTTGTATGGATGGTTTTGGTGCAGATTATTATCATTCAGTTGGTACATCTTCTATCTGGTTTATTTTCATCTGTGTTAAAGATATTTTATTTTAATGTAATAAGGACATGTCCCATAATGTTTATCATAATTAGGTACGAACATTTTCTCTATAGTTTATCTTCATTCTTTAAGTATGTTTTCTTTCAACTTTTACATCATGTTGTAAATATTTTTTATCATGAAATTCATCATCATACGGTAAGGACATGGGGAATGATGTGAACATTTTTCACAAGCTATATTATATGCATAAAAAGATCAATCCTAGATCTTATTTCTACATAGGAAAATTGGTCTTGTACGTTTTAGCCCCTCTGTAATTGTGGTGCATTCCTGTTGTCAGATATTGTAGCTGGGACTTGGATTGAATATTTGGATGTCACAAAGTATCTTTCAATTTATAGAATATAGACATGCCTATTTCATAATAGCAATTGTTGTTTAACATCTTGTTATAATGATATGGTCTCGCGCACTGTGAAATTTTAATGTTTTGGTTAAGCCAATGAATGGAATTCTAGGTGTCCCTATCTATCCCACCGTGATATGAATCCAACCACAACTAATTCATATGAATTCTCATTATGTAGGTCTTATGGGAATTTAGAGAGGGGGACATTTTTCTATTTTCATATTATGAATCAACCCTAAGTTAGTGACCTATAAAGATAAGAATCATGTAATACATTGTTGTTAAAAGGGAAACAATCTATGCATGTATGACCCATATGTAGAGGTGGGAATTGTTTCCATAGATTATTTGTAGTTAGGCCCAAGATTAGAGATCCATATTTCACTACATATCCTATGACAACAGTGATCCAACAACCCAATGTTCTTGAAAGGGGATGAAATAAGATACCAACTCCATCAAAAGTGTTCCCCTCAGGCATGGTGCATGGGAATATGTAATTTTACATCATGAAAGTTAAATAAACCATGGAATTTAACATCATTGGGAAATGAATCATGGTATTCCTTTTGTGGTCATACATTCAGGAACATGATAAACCATTCATCGACCATCATTCCCTATCTGTGCTATGAATCAATAACTGGATTTCATAATCTCATTTGAGCCATGCTTGGTGTGAGAAACAAGGAATTGTAAGGGTTTATACTACCACGGTGGAAATTAAGGATAGGACAGGGGAATTTGTTTCATGTGGTGGTTGTGCCAACATATAGGATCGAGGCATCCCTACCTATCGCATTTAAAATAATAATCATTCAATACATATTTATAAATATGTTGTAATGTTTGTTTTCATGTAGAAATGACATCTTCCATGGAGTTTAACATATTGCAGTAATGACATTTGTGACTCGAAATGATAGAGGAGGGATGTCCCAGTGGGACCATATTATGGAATACTGAGTGTCTCTATATATCATGTAATTGTATGAATCAACACAAATGTAGTTCTTAAGAGTTCAATGAGTATAATATCATGTAGTGAGGATGTATTTCTTCTAGATTTATGTCTTGTGTTATGGTTTTCAATTATGTGGTTTAACATATTTTGGTATGTATGTCTTCCAAGAAGTTTAAAATCATGCAATAATGAAGTATTTCATTCATTTTAACATCAAGTGTTTTGGAATAGGTCGTATAATTTAGTTTCATGTTACTTGGATGCTTCTATACAATTTAATGTCTTGTGGTATTTAAAACCCAATGAGTATTATACTAATGTGGATTCCATTTCTGATGATAGTGGTGGGAAGTATTTCTTAAGAAATATCACATAAGTAAGGGGTGTAACACACTCCCCATCCATTGGGGCCAATGAGTGAGATCAATTTTGGTATACCATAAATATATGTAAGGACCTTTCCAATGGTAATCATGATTTATTGGATTCTTCCCTAGTATCAGTGGTGTTCTGAGTACAAATACTAGTTATCCATAGAGGAGTTAATTTAGGTGAACCATTTTGTTATGGGATTGTCTGATCTTATTCTGATGGTACCCAAGGACTTTCAATTTGTGTAACCTGTTCTCATCGAGCCATACCAACTTGTCCAACTACATTTGGGATTTCTCATCATCTGAGTGTTTTCGACAAGTAGATATTCAATTTGATGGTAGCTGGACATTTGTAAGTAACAATGACTCGGTCTCGTTCACCAATGAGTACAGTCATTCATGTGTATCAGTATGTGTGGTGGTACAATAGGTCCATAAATAATGGATTAGTTTTTTTGGCCAGGACTTCATATCCATGTTAACCTTCATTTACAGAATATTTGATAGAGTCTTATTGAAGGGATATATCTATATATTTTCTACTAAATGATATTTATATGTTTTATTAGAATCCATCATTTAGTCATGGTATTGTTTCTTCAACTCATTAGAATATAATTTCATGTCATCTTCCATTAATATTATTTGAGGGACCTGGAATCTGGTGATAATTTGGGACGTTACAAAGTTAATGATGTACTTTAACCTGACTTCATTAAGGGGTATTTCCTAAGTTTATTTGGATAATATGTCAGTAGTAGTAAATATATACATGAACTGCTTAGTTATAGTTATAGGGTATGGCCACACCACATCAATTCCCCAAACAGAAAATAGCCAGGATTATTTAGCTATATGTAGTAATTTGGGGGTTTGAGAATTTATTTTCCATGGATCTGGCTTGCATGAAATTTCATGGTGAATTCAACACATTCCTATATAATTTTTTTTTCAAATAATATCTCAACACCCATATTTGGTGGTAGATATTGGTTTCAAATTGATGTTTTCTACAGGAGCATGCATGGACTTATTTCATGATGATGACGTTGATATCTCATTATGATATGAATTGTATAGGATATCATTGAATCCACATTATTAGAGGGCCTTCTAGTCATTTGGAAAACACTTTAGGTAAAACATCATTACATGATGATGATTATGTTCTTGTTTGGGTCTATCTTTCATTAGAGTCCCATTTATTAGATAACCATTCTAGGCTACATCCATCTTGGGGTTGACATCAACTAGTCATGCACTAGGACGATGAGGACTTGGCTGAATTATTCCATATCACATATGAAGAAAGATAATACTAGTTTTTAATGTGTGATATGGAATACTACATCCCCTTGATCAATTTTATCTAGGAGTCTGCCTAAATTAGCGAATGAATTGGTGCAAGAATTATGTGATCAGGGAACATGATGCAATGTATACTAAAAAGAAAATTCTTCCATCTGTCTCCAGACATATCTTGGGAGACGGTCCAGTCATTAACATTTGATGTAATATTTTATATTTTTCTAATTTATCACTAATTATGAATCCCCTTATATATTTATGAAATCTATTTTTAGTTGCATGACTATTTCCAATCTATAAATGGGTGCTTGATATTTTATATTGTTATTTGTGCATCCTTAGCATATTAAAAAAGAGTAGGGATAAGTACTTTTTTGTGAGAGTTATGTAAAATCCCTAATTAAACCCATATAGATCTTAGTATTTCTTTAATTATATCAACAATACTCTTAGAGGGACCATCATAGTACATCTCCCATGTTTGGGGAGTGTCAGGGGCATAGTATACCTCCTCATCTAGAAGATCAAGGTATATCAGTCTATTTTCTGGGGAAATATGTTCTATAAGTAAATTTTCGAGGGCTCTACCATTCAATGAATTATATGACATAAACTAAATTTCATATTATTATATAATTAATTCCATTTGTAAAATCTCATAAACAACATAGGAAGGCCAAGGATGTACTTCAGTAGGTCAATATTAGAACCCAAATGGACTCCATGGTGCAACCTTTAATGCCTCATATTTTTCACTAAAAATATGAATGCAAGGAAGATCATATCGACATCAGAGTATTAGGTCTCAGTTTTTAGCGTAGTATGGATATGGTAGTAGTGACTATTAATGCTCCCTAAATCATAATTCTATAGAAGGAGGCTTACTAGTGATCATTCTATTGTTGCCACAAATTAAATGAGTGGAATCTCTTCCCCCAATGGCTTTGGGGTCAGTGGGTGTAGGAGGTACTACATGAAATTTTGGAATGATTCTTGGAAATATGTTTCCCATTGATAGGTGATTCCCTTCATCATTATCCACAATAAGGGGATAGAATTTCTAGCTAGGATGTAAATTAAACACTAAATGTAAGCGGTGTTCCCTTATACCCCCATAGGTACATTGTGATTTCTAGTGGGTGAAATTTCTAAAATGCAACAAGTCTTCTATAGGTCATCCCCAATTTCGTGGTAGAAAATAATAAATCTAAGAACTTAACTGATGTTACCCCTAAGGCACACTTCAGGGGAATCATCTTCAGACTATGTTGACATGGCTTATCAAATAATGTTTTAGATCCATTAAGTGATCAATTCACCATCGGGATTTGACGACCAGGTCATCGACATAACATTCATCTATCATTTCTAATAATGGATTAATGATATGTTTCCTATATTGTTGATATATGGATCCAATGATCATCAAGCCAAAGGTAAGTACCTAATAGTAGAATATCTCTAGAAGCACTCTGATGGTAGTAGATTCTTCATCTTGGGGGGTCGTATTTATCTGGTTGTACCATAAGTACACATCCATGAAGGAAATTTCTTGTAATCCAATAGTTGAATTGATCATGAGTTCTATGATTGGAAATGGGAAATAATTTTTTGGGAAATTTTGTTTAAGGCCTCCAAAATCTATATAGATGATAATAATCCATTTATTTTTCAGAAAAGGATTGATTTGGGTATTCCGTCATATGTATTTCACTTCTTAAAAAATGTTTCATTTGATCAACTTGTTCTATTATGCCACTATATTAGGGGAATGGGTGGGGTGCCTCATCCCGGATGTCTTCTTGAATCCCCGATGCCCATAGGGTAATCCAATATGGTGTGTATCCATGTCTGGATTCTATCATGTAATTACCATATAGTTCAAGGAAAACACATCTCAGTGTGTCTTTTGATATGAAATATACACCTCTTTCAATTCAAGGGGAATAGTGGGGAAAATAATTATAGACCATAGGTCACCTCTATTCCTATACTTATTTGCCTAATCTCATCAATGGTGATAGAGACACCTTCCTCCAATGCGGGAGGGGTGTTACTTAAGACATTCTTATTTTCCCCCAATTTGGAGTCATTAGAGAAATCATTCGATGAATATGGAATCTTGGATGATTCTCTATCACTATTGGGGTGACAGTGGTCTTTAGAATAGGAATTGTAATACCATGTATCTAGGTTCATTACAAGGAGATTTCAGAGCTGATTTTCTTTTACACAGTCACTGGGAACATTATGGGATTAGACCACTGGAGTCAACAATACCACATCGACTAGATTTATGGGGAGCACATTGTCATCATGAAGCATACTCAAGGGATTGTTTGGGTAGTCCCCAAACTGTTTGTGGCTAAATAATGTATATAATCATCTATCCTAGGCTATTTTTTCCTTTTTCGTATAAATTTTCTTCACTATCAATTACTCATCTAGTCTAGATGGGGGAATTATCACAATGTAGTATGCTAACATTTCCATTAATGGGGTAATTTAAACACTGATGGATTATTAATGGTATAAATAATTGGGTATATAGCTATGGGCCTTACAAGAATGACATTATATGTGGTGACTTGATGGATAAACATAAACACATTTTTAAATGTGATATGCCCAAACTATGCCTTGATTTTGATCATCCCAAGAGTTATTTGCTCACACTATTCATAAACGTGAATGTTCAGATTAGTGGGATATATTCCCCCTTCTCCATATCCCAAATATCATTCTTTTCAAATAGGCATGAAATTGATCTGGAAACCATTATCAATCATGGCCTTTTGGATATCGACATTATTTATTCTACCCCAGACATATAGGGGATGATGTGCCCTTAGATAACAACTTCCTGATCTTGGTCAGTGAATATTATATTGAAATGAAAGTCTAAGTACATCCTCCGAACTCGATATACCTCAGATGAAATAAATTCCATATAGAATTCTTGTGGGTAACTAAGGGCATCAACATGTTCCTCCATGAGTTATTTTGAAACAAGGTTCTCATAAAGGATTAATAGTTTGTCTAGGATAATATATTTCATTTTTGGAACTCTATACTTTTCTTCCAGAGGTCGGTGCTTCATGAAGTGGGGTTCTTCTTTGATATGTAGAATAGGAGTGGTGATATTTGGGGAAGACATGCCCAATACTTTTTCAGTGTTTGAAGGAGAATATCCATCTAGTGGAGTGGTTTGTGCTATAATTCCAAATTTCCTAGTATGATCAAATAATATAGCCCCCCACTAAGAATTCATGCAAGAAAAATGGGTGTGGATTACCATTAGAGGTCCCATGGTCACTTACATATCTATATTAGACCTGCTAGAGCACTTGAACATGATTCTCCCCTGCATATATACTATCCATGTGGACATGACTATAATATTAGGTTTGATCACATATGTGATACCCCATGTATCCTTGGTTCTAGCATATGTGGTCTTTTATTCCCCGGTTACGTGCAAGAAACTAATATATTGTGGAATATTCATCAGTTAAGAAGAGGTATTCCATGTGTATCGCGTTGATAGAACCAAAGACGAGTTCTTGGATGATGAGGATTCAATTTTGTGTGGTAGTTCCCTTACATTGGATGTTGTAGAGATTAAATCTACAGGAGAAATATCTTTTGTGGGAGTAAAATATTCCCCCCTCCTTTCATCAAACATTTGGTGGTCAAACCCACTTTGAGGAGTTATATTTGACGTCTTATACTTTGGTTGGCGAGATATTTTTGGTCTACATAGTTATACCCTCAATGCCTCATGCGCATAGTAAACTATTTTTTGAGTCATCCAATTGTTTAACTTCATCTCATGCCTAGTCATAAAATTCCTCCAATCTCTTACTTCTTCTTACTAGGAAATGATTATGTGGGTCACCTTCCTTAAGGATTTATATAACACTGCCTGTCAAAAATTGACCACGACATGATAGATGAATTTAACGTAAAATATAACGTTGATATCATGATACTACCTTCTATAGAGAGATGTAGTTGGGATGGTCATTGAGGTTGAACTTATCGAGTATATTAGGATGTGAAATTTTGAGTAGGTTATTATTCATCGCATCTAAGAAATAAATAGATATTTGTTCACATCGGATGGTGTATGATTCTTAATTCATTCCTAAAATATTAGGAAGCCCTGATTTCACTATTCTTTTGACTGAGGTTGATTCGGTTGTTTTCACCACTCAACAAGATATGAGGGGTGGTTTAATAATTACCTGTGTTCTTGGACGGGGGATGCTACGGGCATGATAGTGATAGTTGTAGATTCTATAATGCCTAGACTTTTCCTTTTTTTTAATGAGTTAGATTTTTTATCATGATCACTGAGTTGGTTCCTCAATACATTTTTCCATTTTAGAAAACTCAAAAAACCCACCAATATATTTCATAGGGATTAGAGTTGTATGCATTAAATCCTAGATATTTTCATCATTGAGTTCCATTAGTTTCTCCAGTGAGAAAGGAATGATGAGCGAATAGTATAATCCATTATTCCTTGATAGGAAGTAAAAAAACCACTCATTATCTTTTTCCTTCTAATTTTCAGGCTGATGATCATTATTTTTTCAATGTGGGGATGAATTTATAAATGGACTCACAGTGAATGACATCATATCTGGTAGTGGATCCCAATGGAAGGCTGTTATTCCATACAAAAGCTGGCCTTATAAGAATATAAAATAAATACCTTAGTGTTGTTGCATACTGATGATCTTGAGGGACCATAATCAGACCACATCAGGGTACAATGTGTGTGAGATGCATTTAAAGGGTCTCATACACTATCAAAACTTGAGAAGTTATTTTTTTTTGAAATTGGGTTGAGGAAAAGTGTCTTTAACCCATTTAGGATGTGTATTTCTCTCAGGCTGCCCAAGTGTGTTCCACCATTCCACAATATCCATTTGAGTATCTAGAGACTCGATGCTGTTATGAAACATCAGGGGGAACTAATGTCCGAGCTACCTCTCGTCTATAGGGAGTGGGTGGGGGATGATCGAGTGGACCTAATTTTACCTCCTACTAATTTTGAATTCCTCCTCATATTGAATGATCTCCCTAGAGAGGGATTGGTTGTCACCAAAATGGATGGAAGTCATTACCATTTTCGTATTCTTAATTTATGTAGACTAGAAACCTAGACTTAGAGTCAATTTGATGCTCAAATACCTCTCTTTCTGGCAGATTAACTATCGGAGGGAGGATATTCATCTATTCCTATAGATAATACACAGAGGTAATTTTTTCCTTGAGTAGATCCTCGTCGATATGTCAGAGAGTTTTTATTTCAATATTATATTTTTACAATAGTTTTCCAAGGATGGTACCTCAACTCTAATGGATGGTGATAAGCATGTATATAAATCTTTTCCATTTTCCATGGGGGCATTTCAATGTAGAGGCAGAATCTTCGTATTTAGAGGTGCCACATTTTGGATCCTTACTGGTTTTGAGTGTGTGAAACCTCAGTTGGTTCATCCAAATCACCCTAATATTAGGGAACATCTTCCATGTTTCAACCCTCTATTTTTTTCTTCTTCAATTCCATTATTGTTGAATGTTATGGCATTCACAATGGAATATGGGTTGATTTTGGTTGTTTCATTACTTTTGAAGCAACATGATGATTATGCGCTTATTTTATCAAAGTCGTTTTGAATCCTTTTCCAATTTTTGGTCATTTTGTCTTAATACCACTATGAGCTATGAGTTCATTCCTTATATGTACCTCTCATATTGGACTATGAACATTGTATTTCATGGAGTTTCTATTCCTTGTTACCGAACATTCCAAAACCAAAGATGTTTGTCTTATGATGGGAGGAATAGGTGATATGTCAACCATTATGTTTCTTCCTCCCTCCCAAGAGAATATTTCTTCTCTTTGTGGTGAAAAGGATAATGAAAATTACACCATCTCTATGGGATAGGGGTTATTTGGAGCAGTAATTTTCAGTGATTGGTCATGTTGCTGAGGATCCAATGATTCCAACCATGTATTGGAAGACACATAGGATAAACATGATGATATAAAATTCCCACATTCTAGTGGGTTGGGGTTTATATTGAATAATATTTGAAGTCTCTATCATCCATTGAGAGGATGTTGAACCCAGTGATGGTGATTGAGAAAAATTTCCCACATGATATTGGGCTGGGGTTTGTAGCAGCTGCTACCGATGTGTTTGGAATCCTCTCAAGAATTTATGATTCGGGAGGTGGAGGAGGTGGTACATATTTCTCTTTCTAAATGAGTTAGGTCCTATCCTAGAAGTCTGAAATATAATCCGCAATTGTGGGTCATTTTATGTGACGTAGCTATTCTCATGTACGAATAGAGAGTGATGGTATCCCATGATGAGAATCATTCTTTTACAAGAAGTTTAATGGTGAATGAAAGTTTAGACTCAATGTCTGCAATGCATTATCATTTTTTCTAGAGTCCCATTTTGTTGTCCATTTAGATATAATATCCCTTAGTTTTTGATTTTTATGCAATGTTTATGTGGGGGAATTTTATTGTAGTGACCAACTAGCCTAAGAGTTACCTGGTCCCCTTATTTTTCTGAAGGCTATAACATTACAGGACGTCATATCTGAGGGGATTTTCTATTCTAGGGGTTTTGAAAATTTTACTACTACATACTATCCCCAAAAATGGATACATATGTGTTGTGAGGAATAAAATATTAGCTTCCATATGTTCATTATGGAATGACGAAAATTGTGGAATAAAATTACAATGAGTTGTCTCATTATTGATAGGAATTTGAGCCTGTCCTGAGGCTAGTGCCCTTATTATTTGTTTAAACCCTACTAGAATGGGGATATAAGCCCGATCAAAGGCCATTAGAATATACTACTAGTCATTGAGGTAAAGATTATGAGCCTACCCTGAGGCATTTTTCACTATCAATTAGTGATCCATGGTTAGAGAAACAATATGAGCCCTGTCCAAATGGGAATTCCCCATTGGAATATACCAAAAAACCTCCAAAATTTGATATAGGGTATGATCCTCCTAAAATATTTCCTTGTAATGATGTTTTTGTAGTGTTTTTTTAGAGGAAGTAAGAATATGTTCATAGCTTCCGTGGTCTACTGGAATATTTTGGGAAAATCCACTAACAGGAATACAAGATTTTCCTGATTATTGTTCCATTCTCATTTGGTTTAACTCATCCATGACAAGGATATATGCCTGATGTATATCCTTTGGAGTTTGTTTTTATATTTTTTCAACATAAATATAAGCATGTCTTAATAATGTAACCATATCAGTTAGTTGGACCCAGCTAGAATGGGGATATGAGCCTAATAACTAGACTTTTAAATATGCGGGATTACATTTTGAAAGATATATAAGCATATCTTAAGGCATGTTATGTAATCACATGGTGATCCCCTATTGGAATGGGAATATGACCTTGGCCTATTGCTCAATCCTGTTGCAGAATATGCCAATAATCCTCCAGGATGGGAGATAAAATGTGTGACAGCTCTGTTGCAACCACTTGTTCTCAATGATAATAGTGTTGAGTTGTCCTACCTTTTGGGATATGAATATGTGTTTCTTCCTTTATCTTTTGAAGTGTCGGAATATTCTAGCATAATTATTTATTTGTTGCTAACATATATTGGAATTTTAGTGAAGTGTATGTAGGGATATAATCCTTCACATTTTCTATCCCTATTATATACTGACAGATATCTTTAATTGAAGAAGGGATATGAGACCAACTTTTTCCACCTTATACCACTGGAATATGATGATCAACTTCATTCATGAGGGTAGGATTATACACCTCCCCCATTCATGCTCCTAGAATATACTCGTAGACTTGTTTGGAGTGAGTAGGTATATAGCCCTACATATTGGATAATGATGGAATGTTTTAGAATGAAATGTTTGTGGGAGTGTGGATATGACCCCAACCCTATATATCCACACCTTCTTAACTCGAATATACTTCATTTTTACCCATTCAAGGGCATCTGTGGTGGCAGTGTGTTAGGTGTACCCTTAGTAGAAGACTGGTGGGTATCGGTGGGAGGATGCTGGTGATGAAAGATGATAGGTTCCCTCCTTGGTGGCACCTAAATAGAGAGAGTAGCATATTTTTCTCCCTATCCCACCTTTATTAGAGATTTAAGTTGGCAATTATAACACATGGGGATAAGATTCTTAAAAAGTTAGTCATGGAAATGATGGATACATGCTTAGTTTCAGATTTCCATGGGTGATGTGGAAATTCTAGTTTCATACATGGAAAACTTAATGGGTGAACACCATAGTCAAGATCATACCTTGTCAGTGGTAATCTCATAGGATCATGATCTCCACCTACTGTTGGAATTTTTAAGCAGTTAAGATCATTTTATGGCCCATATGGGTTTCATTCATATGTGATTTACTAGAGCTACCGTTGGATAAATAATATATTGTCTTGTATCGGGATTCTCTCGGCGAGAGACATATCTTCCTCCACGCATACAATAAGGAACAAGGTTGCTGATTAAAATAATATCATAGGTAGGATGTGTGAAATCATATTTGCATGACTAACACAATTTTCATATTTTTCCAACTCAAACTATTCCGGTCATATGGATTTATCAATACGAGGATAGAATTGTTTTGTGAGATCCCTGGTAATAGATGATCAATTGTAAGATTATTTTTTTTTTCTTACTACTTTTCTTGTATAAGATTCAAAAACAACATGTCCTGACACATGATTAACACATCATTTTTTATTGGATAAATTCTGGTTGGGTTCACCATTTTTGTTTTCATATAGTGGGAATAATGGTCTGATAGATTATATGATAATAATTTTAATATTATATAGATTCACACTGGGATAAACTTTATTAAATGAGGAATAAGGTGATCAGGGTGGCGTATGTTTGGATTGTTCATATAGTTGACAGTTGGTGGACCATTTCTTGCATAATCATTAAAATCATGTTACCATTTTTGTTGTTAATGGAAACTCGCAATGGTTTCTTCATCTATAAATGGGTACATACCGACTTTACAAATCCTGGTGTTTTCAAAGTGGTGTAGGCCTAGTGATATGTGGGGATTTTGATTGGTCGATAGGATGATAAGTCAATCTCATTACACCATTTTGCGGGAAATATTTTCATAGTTTAGTACTCTCTTGTAGATTTAAGATATGTTGTATAATCTCTTCCTAACCTCAATATGGGCCCGGTTACCCTATAAAATCAATTAAATGTCAAATATACCCTATTTACAACATAAAGGGGGGATATCTTTATGGAATTCATATGTATGTATCGAAGGCTCCTCATATGTTTCACAATAGTGAATATCTCTTTTATATTTTGAATTCATACAACCAAACACCTCGTAATCTTACAAAAGATTGAGGGGAGGTTAATATTCCTAGGAATGTATTGAGCCATTATGATCTGATGTAAATATCATTGTTATTGGTGGAATCATAACCCACATTTTTTATTAAACCCATGCAGTTTAACAACCTGCAGAGAGGCCATATGTACGAGAAGTTGGATGATGGATTTTTGAGCTCGAGTCTTGAAGAGACATAGTACGTTTCCTTTTTATGGAATGAATTATATTTATCATGGTTCATTCATTCCCTTATTACTAGAACCAAGGTAGATATCCTCATTTGGGGGAGTTTTATATCATTCCACTAATCCGAGATTATGTACTGTGACTTCCCTAGATGGTGGATATTCATGATGCCAACGAGGTGTCTGTTGTGATTACCAAATACCATGTGAGCTATTATTTATGTGGTAAATAAGGGAAATCAAGTGAACATACTCATTTCATGTGGATGTGGGGCTTATAAACTAGTTCAGAACATAGGATACACAATATTGAGCTCGGGACATGAAGAGGTGTCCTATAATTCCTAATTATCTTAGGAATCTAAGTCATCGTAGTATAATTGTTTTCTCAGTATGTTAGAGGATGAGGTGAAATGATCATCTAATGGGAATGATTGGGTCATGATGGTTATAATATCAAATACATGGGAATTACATTGATGTTATATTTTATTTGAGCTCGGGCCAAAGGAAGGCATCTTATGTTCTTGGTTAAAGTATGAATCTTAGTTTTTGTAGTTTAGTTGATCAAGGCCAATACACTATGGTTTCCCTAATTATTGGGGATTATAAATTGAGGATTAATAAGGTTGTGAAGTCCTAGTATACACCTATCTTTGTTGAGATATAATCGACAACCCATAAAAATATAATTGTAAGAAGTTAACAACATGTTCAAAACATTTGTGGAAATGGTTGAGGACTAGTAATACATAATCTCTTAATTTATCTAGTATTTCTCAATTTTGGATCATCATTCCTTATGAATTAATTCACATTATTAAATTTATAAGGGAATTTATAAAAATAACATCCCTCTTCACTTATATAAATGTAAATCCTCTCTTCACTTCCCCTCATAGCACAAGTGTAACAACTCTAACACCAATAACCCATATCTAGTGTTTACATTATTAGATTTATATAATATACAAGGTATCTTTCCACATAGGGCAGAACCGTTTTTTAGTCATGAATTAATAGATAGAATAATTATTCCATAATTTATTTTAAATATAAAATACATATCATAAAAAATATTGTTGAAAACATGATATTATTTATAACATCCTACTTTACGTCTAGGTAAACGGAATAAATATAAATTGTGATATCATATACACGTTAAAATTTCCATATAGTATAATATATCATGAGAATATAATGAATAATAAATATTACAACGTAAATAAATAAAAATACATTCCATTTAAATAATAACATGTCATGAAATGATCATAATGAATTTTATCAATGTTGTAATGTCTTGGATATTGATAACTGACTTCTCTATAATGGAAATACTGAATTTTGGATTTCATGATATCAAACATCATTATATCTCTACAGTCTACGAAACATTCTAGGATTGTTGAATTTTTTTTAGGCATACACCAAAAATAAATTTAATTTCACGTTCTTATTGTTTTCATAAGACCAATTGAACATATTTTGGTCAATATAATTTCAATCCCAAATGTTAAATAATTTATAATATATTACTTATATATTTATATTAATTCATAACAATATTTATTATCAATAAATGAATATATTTAGTAAAGAGTAAAAAATATTAATATTTCCCTAATCAATAAAATAACATTGAAAGTGAAATTTTATATGTATAAATGGAATATGGTTTTGGAAAAAACTGTATGAATGATAATAATAATATAGATTTTTATTATAAAAGTAGTGTCTTAATGCTCAAATAACATCAAAATTTCAAGATAATGTTAATTACCACAAAATTAATAGAGAGATAATATATGTCCATATAAAAATTATATTTTATATCGAATTAATTTGATTTAAATAATAGAGGAATATTTAAAAGAAATCTATATTACATTTTTTTCATAAATTATTTCCTTCAAAAATCATTGAAATCATATAGAATATGATACATGGTGTAGAATGGTAATGTTAGGGAAAAAATTCATTAACTCGGTATACATTAAATACATCATTTTTAGTTTTTTAATAGAATTTAAAAAATAATACTTTCAAACAACAATTGAAATTTTCATTTTAAACATTGTGAACATAAATGATAACTTATATTTTCCTTAAAAACTCTTTGAGTAATGAACATAAATGATTAAATAATAATGAATAAAATAGTGATGTGGATGAAAACTATTCACAATCTAAAAAAGAAATAAGGTTTGATTTTTATTTAAACATTCATCTTGAAAGAGTTACTTCAATTGAATAATAAATCATTATGAATAAATATAAACTTATATCAAATAAATCAGAGGGTAGTGTGTACACCAAATATTTAAATCAGTTCATTATAATAAATAAGTCTTAATTGAGTGTAAATTGAGATGGAATCACATTCCTCACATTTGACATGCCTCATATGTTCTTTCAACCTCATGTAAAATAATTTTAAATTTAATATACATACATACCACAACCATATATATATATATAATATCATATATTATCCATCTATTACATTTTATTAATCATTTATTGACAATATTATATTATTATCATTATTTTGGGTGTTACTGTTTCAATTTTCATATTTGTTTTTATTCAATAGTTTTAGTCATTTTACATTGATTATGCTTCCATAATATCCATAATAAAAGTGATGATATAAAAAATAAATATATCTATTAAACCAATCCTTATTTGTTTCCATTAAAGATATAATTTTAAATGAATCAAAATTTGTTTTTTCGGGGTGATAGTCCAAGATACGCATGAGCGATGTTATCATTTTCCAATGATGTGGAAGGTAACAAAGTAGATATGATATTATAAAAGAACAATAATTATTATGTAACAATATCCATATGTGAATTTTTTACATATATATTTATAACTATCCATGTAATATAATGATGAAAATTCAAGTACATCGCTCTGTGGAGATATTATGTCATATATATATATAGGCAATGACTGTTTTCACTTTGAATTTGATAGAAAATATATGGTATATTGTTCTCCCATTATCAAAATTATATCATAGTAAATTTATGATATTTTTTCTATTTTTTATTAGGGTTTCCACCCATTAAGATGAATTAAAAGAAGAAATAAATATGAAAGTGGCGCCAATAAAAATGTTATCTTATTAGGTAAACATATTTTATATAACAATTTATGGGATCAAGGGTTATTCGTTTAGAAGAAAAAAACATGAAAAAATGAATAATGACTTTGAGAGAATATTTTTTTGGGGTTGGTCAAGATGTGATGCTCAATGTGGTTTAAATTAAATAGACTATGAGTGGCCTCTTATAAGTTTGTAGAGAGGAATTCTTTCAATTTCATATATAATTATTTTAATATATTAATTCTTTTTGCAAATAAATCAAAATTATTTTAATTTAATGATATGTTGATGAAGTGATAATATAATATCATACGCTAAAATTTGGTAATGTTTTTTATGTTCTCATCCTTATCTTTTAATTTTTACATCATACTATTCCATTTTAAAATTTATACCATATTAACGTTCTCTTTAATTTATGGGTAACTAATGTTACTATATATAGAAGAATAATGTTGAGTTAATAAGAATATCTTATAAATTCTCCATTCCATATGGTTTTATGTTTTGGAAATCAAAACACTTTTTCTTACGATCTGATTATATTTTTATGTTCTGTATTTTTCTTATGATCCAGAATTTTCAATCTATTTTGCTTACAGATATATTATTATGTTTGTCTATTATGTTATACTTGAAGATCTGTGATTACGATTTATGATTCAGTTTTTATGATTCTGAATCTGGTGTATATTTGATTCAATTTTTATGATTCTAATTCCGGTTTATATACGATTTAGTTTTTATGATTCCAAATATGGTGTATATATGATTTAGTTTTTATAATTCCTAATCCGGTGTATATAAGATTAAATTTTTATTACTCCAAATCCTTTGTATATGTGATTATATTTTTATGATTCCAAATCCAGTGTATATATGATTTAGTTTTTATGATTCCAAATCCGGTGTATATGTGATTCATTTATTATGATTCCGATTTCGGTGTATAAGTGATTCTGATTTGATGATTCCGATTATAGAAAAAATTAGATACATGTTTCACAATCCGATTTAAATTATCTTATGATTCGATTTTATAGATAATGTCATTCTTAAGAATCTGTTTTCTTGATTTCATAATATTGTGTTTTCTTGGTAATGTTAGAGTTGTTTAAATGTATTATTCCAATGATATTGGATTCTAAGTTTTCATATACTTTACATTTAACATTAAATTAACATTGATTTTGTTACATGAAACTATGTCATACAATGTGTTACAAACTAATAGTTGTATGTTTTCCACGTGTCTAGGTCCCTATAACATTTAAGGAAAATATGATCGTTGGAGTGGATTCGACCATTGGGAAATTATGCCTATAAATAAAAGCCTATTTGAATGGAAAATGACATCAACTTCATCAACTGGAATTGAAGAAAAATAGTTGTAAAGTAATATCTGGAGAGAGAGGCTCTTACAACTGTTAGTGCTTCATACAGATGTTGTGAACAACTTGTTCAAGCGTGAAAAACTTGTTCAGACTTTCTTTGTGCAGACTCCGATCATGCTGATTGGGGGATTCCGAGATTGGAAGAAAGAGGTTAGGATTTCCTTCTAAATCGAGGTCTTGCAGGGATAGCAAGATAGATACCGATCTTCAGATTGAGGGCTAACCTAAGTTTGGATACGAAAAACTTTCATGAAATTATAAATCAAGCAATCTTTATCCAAGGTTGTTGGATACTATCTTTTTGGGTTAAAATAATTTTATTGTAACTTTTTAAATATTACAATTTTTTTTAATTCCGTAGTTTTAAGTTTACATTGTCAAAGTTAGAAAGTATAACCTTCTTATACATTGTAATTATATTACTCTAATTATATTAAAGATTTTATATGCTTTTAGGATGAATCATTCTTTTAATAAAATAGAAAAGGTTTCTTTAAGATTCCTTGTGAATGTTTGTTTAACTTTGTTAAATGTAACATTAAAGGTTCCAAAGGAATTTTTAAAGTATACAATTCACCCCCCCCCCCTCTTGTATTTGAGAATATAATTTTTTCTTATTCGATCCAAAAATTTGTATCCGAGCAGGTCTCTGAAATACTTATATCCACATATAAGTTTTGTTTTCTCAAGTATTCCTTTTCTTATGTTCTTCATATTTGTTTTTAAACTTTTACTAAGAATAATTTTTGTTGAAAGAAATATCTTTTTAATATGGCAGGAATTCATGTTGGATCATTAGATAATCTCAATCCTACTAGAACACAGATCATAGATTGAAATGACTATGAGTACTAGAGAGATGAAATGAAGTCATTTGTGATAATCACAGGTGTATACAACTACATTATGTTAACTGGATATTATAAGATTCTTGAGAATGAACTTAGAACTGTTACTAATCCGGAAAAGGTGGAATACCAGCAGAACATTAAGGTATGTAATACTTTTCTATGTTCCATTACTAGATATTTATATATCCAAATATTATCCTTTGAAGTTACAAATAGAATTTGGAAGAATATTGAAGTAACTCACATTGGAACTTCCAATGATATTGAAACTATAATAGCTATGCTTAGGGATGAGTATCATAGTTTCTTCTTCCCTTACGGAGAACCCATATGTAAGTTACAACAATGATTTATGACTATCGTCAATATCTTACAATCAATGTGTGAGAAAGGATTAGATGATGAAACTTGTGTAGACAATATTATAGAAATCATGCCTAACTAATGGGAATCCAATAGGACTGTTATAGATAAGAATTGAAAATTTACACAAATTTCTCTTGATGAACTCTTTGGAACATTACTTCAACATAAAACTAGAATGTAGAATGATGATAGTAATATTAAGAAGAAGAATAGAAATGGAGGTATGATTTTAAAACTAATTAAAATAAAACGAAAGCCAAGACTCCTGAGAGAACTACAAGATCAAAATCTAAGAAGGTCAGTAGTCAATCGGAATCAAGTTAATGTGAAGCTTCAGAAAATGAATTAGAAAATCTTGCATGAGGGTGAAAAAGATTGTTGGACAGAAGAAATTTCAATATAGATACAAGAATAAATATGGAAAATGTAAAGAATATGGAGAAGTTACATGCTATGAATGTAGAAAAACTGGTCTTATCAGACCTGATTTTCCTTTCCTTAAGAAGAGAGACAAGAAATACATGAATTCTGAAAGAAACAACAAGAAGTTATACATATCAAAACATAAGAAATTATTTAAATACAATGACACTTGGAGTGCCCGTGGTGGAGATTCTTCTAATGACTCTTCACAATATGAATCTTCTGGGATAAATAATATTGGTCTAATATCCATAGCTCCATTTCAAAATAATTGTCTTATGACTAAGGTATGAAATGCTGAATCTATAACCAATATGTCTTTATGTGAAAATTTTCTAGATAAAGGTTTTTCTTCAGATGAATAATCTTCTTCATCTGATAATGATAATGATTTCCCTTCTTATGAGGATGTTTCTGGATTTGAAAAGTTGCAAGAAATGAGAAATTGTAATGTTTCTAAGAAACATGATAAAGAAAAATAAAGAGAACCTATTTTAACAATAAAAATTAAATATTTCCAAATACCTTGATGAGAAAAATGATTTTTAAAAAAAAATTTAAGAAACATGAGGAAGAAAATTCTAAAAAGGGTAAACTTTCTAAGGATCATAAAAATCTGGTTTTGGAAAAAATTGTTTTAAAAGAAAAAAATAATTCTAAATATATTATTATTGAGGATTAGAATTTTGTCTTGAGACTAAAATCTGAAATATTTTCCTTGAAGAAACTAATAGAAAATTTTACTTCTGGTAAGGAAAAATTTGACAAGATATATTCTCAAATACGACCTCAAGGTAATAATCAGGGATTATGTTATTCTCAAGAAAACCCTATTTTTATAAAATAATTATTTTGTTCATTCTGGAGCCCCTTTTTTTACTAAATTCCAAAGTGGTGGGTATTGGAAGAAAAATTGTTCTTTATATAATGTGTAATCCCTTAGGTTTCATAAATCATATTTTTATAAACATGTAGGTTACCCAAGCCTTTAATATCTAATTTTTCCAGATCCAAGAAATTTAGGATTCCGAAAGCCCAACACTTTCTTTTTTATGAAAATGAAGGAAGTAACAACAACATATGGTACATGGATAGTGTATGTTCTTGGAACAAGACTGGTAACAAAGACTATTTCAAAAATATTTTAAAACAATAGGTGGAAAGGTAACTTTTGGTTATAACTCTCAAGGATAAATTGTCGATATATGTAACATTATTCTTATTAGTAAAGCTGTTATTTCAAATGTTCTTTTTGTAAAAGTCCTTAGGCACAACCTCATAAGAATAAGTCAATTATGTGATGAAGGATACCTTGTGAATATTAGAAATGATAAATTTTTAGTTCAGAATTCCAAGGATGAGTTTATTTTCTCTGCCCTTTGGCATGATAATGTGTACACCATAAATATATACGACCTTAAGAGTCAAGATCTACCTTGACTTAGTGCATTTGAATATCAATCATGGATTTGGAATAGGATAATAGGACATTGTAACTTAAGGAATCATAGTAAGCTTTCTAATAAATAACTTGTTCAGGATCTACCGGAACTTATGTTTGATTCTTCGAAAGTATGTGATCCTTGTTAATATGGTAAAGAACATAAATCGAGAATTAAATTTATAATTGATGTTACAACTTCTAATTCCATACAATTTGTGCACATGGATTTATTTGGTCTAAGACAAACTGGAGTATTGGAGGAAAATACTATGTGTTTGTCCTAATTGATCACTACAGAAGATTTACTTGGGTCTATTTACTCACAAAGAAATATGAAGCTTTTTATTATTTTAAAATCTTTAGAGCTCAAATTAAATATGTGAAAAACCTACCATTGATAACTATTTATAGAGATAATGGTGGAGAATTTGAAAATTTTGATTTTGAATTATTTTGTAGTAAAAAATGTATTACTCACACCTTCTCAGCTCCAAGAACTCCTATAAAATGGTGTGTATGAAAGAAGAAATCACATTCTTAAAGAGATGACAAGAACCATGTTGAGTGAATATTCTATAGCTAGATATTTTTGGGCTGATGTTGTAAGAACTGTTTGTTATACTATAAATCGAGTTTTAATAAGACAGTTTCTTAATAAAACACCTTATGAGTTGTGGACTGGCCGAAAACCAAAAGTTTCTTACTTCAATGTTTTTGGTTGAAAAGTATTTATCTTGAATACCAAGGATAAATTACATAAATTTACACCCAAATTCGGTGATGAAATTCTCATATGTTACTCTACTAACTCTATGGAATATATGGTTTTTAATAAAAACAAATACATTGTGGAAGAAAGGGTACATGTTAATTTTGATGCAAATAATCCTTTAGTTTTCAAGAATCCTGAATATTTCCATGATATATTTTCCAAAACTTATCATGAACCTTTGATAGATAATCTTTCAGACAATAATAATGTTCAAGAAAATGTTTCTGAAACATTTACTCCTAAATATTTTCTACCTTATGTTGATGAATAGGTTTTTCAAAATCCAAGTCAATTGTTACATAGGAATCATCCCAGTGACAATATCATTGGAAATGATAATCAACCAGTAAGAACTAGAAGTTCATTAAGAAATGAAGTTGAAAATATTGCATTTATTTCCCAATTTGAACCAAAGACTCTAGATGAGCCCTTGTGTGATGATGATTGGATAAATTCTATGCAAGATAAACTCACTAAATTCGTAAGAAATCAAGTTTGGACCTTGGATGAGAAACCTAAGGAAACTCATGTTATAGGAGTAAAATGGGTTTTTATAAAAAAATGTGATGAAAATAGAGTTATGGTTAGAAATAAAGAAATATTAGTTACAAAAGGGTATAACCATAAAAAATGAATGGACTATGAGGAAATCTATGATCCTGTAGCAAGACTTGAATATATTCTTATTCTTCAATCCTTTGTCGCATTCTTTAATTTCAAAATCTATCAAATAGATGTTAAGTGTACTTTTCTTAATAGTTATGTACAGGAGAAAGTTTATGTAGATCAACCTCCAAGCTTTGAATATAAAAAATATACTAATAATGTTTATAAACTTACCAATGCTTTATATGGACTTAAAAAATCCCCTAGATCAATTTATGATAGACTTTTAGGTTTTTTTATTCAAAATAACTATGTTAAGGGAACTTCAGATCCAACCCTTTTCATTAAGAAAAATAATAAAGTTCTTTTGATAGTTCATATTTATGTTGATGACATCATATTCAGATCAACTTAGCAATCCTTAACTGATTCCTTTGCGAGTATTATGAAATCTGAGTTTGAGGTGAGTATGATGGGTGAGTTAACATTTTTTTGTGGTTTTCAAAATTCAAAAAAACTAGAGGGAACATACATATCTCAACATTAGTATATAAAATATATTCTAATGATGTCCAGGTATGACAACACTAAGAGTATAAGTACTCATATTAGAACCTCTAATACTCTTTCTATTGATGAATCATGGAATCCTGTAGATCAAACTTCTTATAGAGGGATGATAGGAAGCTTACTTTACTAAACAACTAGTCGACCTGACTTGATTTTTTCAGTATTCCTTTGTAAAAGATTTCAATGAAATACTAAAGAATCCAATTTAAAAGCTATAAAATTAATTTTCCAGAATTGAAAGGGAACATTAGATTTGGGATTATTTTATTCCTTTAGAAATGATTTTGAACTTAAAAGTTATTCAGATCTTGACTTTGGTGGTTGTAAAATAGATAGGAAAATTACATTCAGATCTGGACATTTCTTAGAAGATTCGTTATTTTATTAGTTTTTTAAGAAAAAACATTCTTTACCACTTTCCACTACTAAAGCTGAATATGTAGCATCGGGAAATTGTTGTGATCAAGTGTTGTGGATGCAACACACACTCACAGACTATAATATGAGTTTTACTAAGACTCAAATTATGTGTGATAACACAAGTTCCACTACCCTATGTAAGAACCATGCACATAATTCTCATGAAAAGCACGTAGATATTATATATCACTTTCTTAAGGATCACACATTTCAAGGAGATATTCTTCTTCTATTCATTGGAACACAAGAGCGACATGCTGATATTTTTAAAAAACCTCTACATATCGAAAGATTTGAATACCTTAAACAGTAGCTAGGAATGATTTTTTAAGGTAATCATTCATATATACATCTTGTTTAAATAATTTCCTAACATTAAACTACTCTTTATTTCAGGGGGAGAACATATGTTTGATTATTTTCTTTCTTTAAAAAACATTCCTTCCATAAAAAATTGTTCTTAATTTGAAAATTTATTATTTGAAAATGTCGGATTTGAAAATTTTGGATTTGGAAATTTCAGATTTGAATCTTCCATGAACAATTATTATAATATCGATAAATCTCTCAGAGTACTCTAAAAGGTAATCTTTCTTACTCTTTATTTTTTTTATCTTAAGTTTTAGTTGTTGGAATTTCAAAATTTCTTATATTCTAGTTTTCTTACTTCAAAAGATCAAAATTAAAAAAAAATTTAAATCCATTCTCAACTGTCAGATCAGATCTTGTTTTTTGTCATCCGTTTGATGATCTTATGGAAGTTGAAAAGTCATAGCTATCTCTATATAAGGGGTGCCTCGTTTTCAAGTATCTCACCATCCTTACTGATCTTAGTGCCGAAGTTCTATTATCATCAAAGCATTCATTCTGAAGTTATCTATCACATTGAATGACTCTAGAATCCACAGTAGATCAGATACTAGTTAGCAAAGAGATTAAGGACTAGTCAATATTTAGTTAAAGGTAATTGTGCCCAATTTTCTTTAAAAAATATGACTCCCTTATTTCTAATGTGATAAGATCTAATTGATGGGAAAGTGTCTGTGTGGATAAAGAGAAATCTTAGGATCCGGTTTTTTCCTGACCTCCAAATTCAATTCTATGAATCTATTACATTCTTTCAAAACAATGGTAATGATTTGTTTATGTTCAATTGTTATGATAAATCATATATAGTCACCTACATGAAGGTATAAAATTTTCTTAACATACCTTGTGAAGGGGAGGCTATTATATGTTCTAAAAAACATCCCGATAAGGAAGGCTCTTTTGAAATAGTCAAGGATTTGGATATTCTCGGTCTTAAGAATGTGATGAATATAATGATTACGAATCTTTCAACAAACCACAAGATGGTGGAACTCTAGATGGAAGGAATTCAGATTCTAAGAAAGGGAGATAAGGATTCTCTAAAGATATGTGATATATTTCTGTTAGACTTGCTTGTCAATCTAAGGATGATCAACTTGGTGATGTACATATTTCTCACTATCCAAGCAATAAAAAGTGGAACCATTAGAACAAAGATCCTTATGTATCTAGAAACTATTTCCAGGATAATTGTTATGTGTCTTCAAGAGATGAATGTTCCATGTAGATCAGTCTCAAAGCCTTTCACGATTTTGATGCTTAGTGACAACACTCTAAGGAGGATGGATGTATAGTTTATTCTAGAATCCCAATGATTTGAAGAAATGGTTGTCCAGAACATGGGTTATGTTTCGGAATCATCAATGTCAGTTCCAAAGAAAAGAAAACTTGATGAACCGAGATTACCAGTACCAGTTCCTTCAATCCATGTTTCATCACCTCCTCTTACAAAGAAACAGAATGCTTTTTCAGATGCAACAGTTTCAAATTAGAGAGAAATGGAAGCTACTAGAAAGGAAGGAGATCCTTCTTTTGATCTAAATCCTATAGAGGATAAGGCTATAAAAATCATTCAAGCTAAAAATCTTGAGAAATAAAAACATGATAAGAATTTTAAGATGAAATATTTTGAAGAGAATGTTTGTCAGCCTCTTATAAATGTTGTAGAAAAGAAATCTCAGGAAGTACCTAAATCTCAAGTTGTTGATAAGAAACTAGTGGCCACTCCAGAAATTCAGAAAGTTAAGAATGTCTTATCTTTATCAAAACGAGTTCACGAAATGGAAGATCAAATAATCCAACATAATGATGATTATGTTTTACGGGAAGTGGAAGATTTTGTTTGAACTCCATCGAGTTCAGTTTCTAAATCTGTTTCAGTAGAAGAAGTCGAAGAACATGTTGAAGAAGAACTTGAAGAATAAATAGAAGTTGAGGAAGAGTTTGATGTTGAAGATGACGAAGAATTTGAATTTGAACTAGAAGAAGAATAAAATAATGAATAGGTTGAACAACAAGTTAAAGAAGAGGAATAATTTCACGAAGAATAGGGAAACGGAGTATCTCAACATCATGAGATTGAAAAATAATATGATGAATAGGGAGAACTAAGTGTTTTTCAAGTTTCAGATGAAAAATCTCCAATTCGAGACCTTGTTAAAGGAAAGAATGTTTTGATTGCTTCATATGATAAGGAAACAACTCAGAGGTCCTATAAGCTAATAGAGAGACAAGCTTCTTTAACTCCAAGTGGAGTTGAGAAAGGAAATGATGTTTCAGGATCCGATTCATCTTCATCTGTCAAAAATGATTTTTTTAAGTTATCTTTAAGAAATTTGGTCTGCACCTTTCTGGTTCTTGAAAATATAGATTCCTCGAGTGAAATTATGCAAGAGAACCTGAATCAAAAGACGAAATTTACCAATATTCTTATATACATGGTTGTTAAGCATGAAGCAGACTTCAGTAATCTTTTGATTGATTACAAATCTTAGAAGGTGACTTGAAAGAAATTATTTAACCATACCAAAACTACCAATGAAGAGCTAAGACATCTCGGTGACTTCATGGATTCAACAAAAGGAGATTTTAATACTTGTGAGACTAAGTTCAACAAGGTCAAGACATTAATCTCTAAGAAAGATAGTCAACTCAATTCAGTTTCTCAATTTTTTAGAAGTGAGAAAGAAGTTAGAGCTGAATTAGAGAGAAATGTGGCTACTCAAGAAGAAAGGATCTTGTCTTTAGAGAAGAGGATTCAAGATAATGAGATCTTATTGAAAAAGTATGAAGAAGATCATATGGATGTGAAGAAACTCAAAGCCATGATAAAGAAGATGTTGTCCGAGCAGAAGAAGAAAGGATAAATTTTATTTACAATCATATGTTTTGTTGTAATATAAACCTTATTTCTAAAATTTTCTCAAGATTTTTCGTACATATCTCCCTTTTGTTTTTGAATGTATGCTTGATTATCTTTATAGGTACATCTTAAACTATTTCATTCCTTTACCTCTTTTTTAAAATCAAAAGTGGGGGAATTTATTTGAAGGAAGAATTTAATATATGAGAAGGATAATCTAGTAAGGGGGAGTAGGGAAAGAAATGATAATGTCCAAGTACGAGGGAGTTTTCTTTTAAGAAGAAATGTTTATCTACGGGGGAGATATTCTCTTAAAAACAAACTTCAAAGATGAATAATATGATCCATGGGAAACAAAACCAAAGGGAGTGTTAGTTTTATTCATCTAAAATCTTATTCAAAAGGGGGGATAAGTATTTCCATACTTGTTTATCTAAGTCAATATATTTTTCCTTAGTAATTTTGTTTATGATTTCCATAAAAGGGGATATTGTTGAGTCAATTTGGATATCTTATGACTTCTCCATTCCCTATGGTTTTATGTTTTGAAAATCACAAACAGTTTTTCTTAAGTTCTGATTATTATTTTTACATTTTGTATTTTTCTAAGATCCTGAATTGTCATTTTGTTATGTTTGAAGATATATCATTACATATTTCCATTCTGTTATACTTAGAGATCTATCATTATAATTTATGATTCAGTTTTTATGATTCCAAATCTGGTGTAAATGTGATTCAATTTTTATGATTCCGAATCCGGTGTATATACGATTCTGTTTTTATGATTCCGAATCCGTTGTATATATCACTACTAGAAAAACGACCTATACCCACGGTTCAAAAACGTCAGTATAGCCTCCAAAACCGTGGGTATTGGATATAACCACGGTTTTGGGAACCGTTGGTAATAGCGGCATCGGGATAGGGTTATTGACCTATACACACAGTTTGGTAGAATCGTGGGTATAGGTGTGTCACACACCAACACCTAATGTACAGAATGGCAGGGCAGTTACCCCACGGTTTTCAAACCATTGGAATTTTAAATTTCAAAAATCATAGGCACAGGGTTTTGAACCCGCGCCGCACGCACAGACTAAGCACCGCAACACCACAGTGGACCAACCCAGCTGAAAAATTTATATGTATATACAGATAATTTTCTTATAATATATTAATACCAATGCAGTTATCTAAAAAACGTTCCCAGGAGGTTTCAAACACACGACCGGGATGGACGGAGTACATTGGCTAACCAACTATTCTATGAGGAATACGTTTACATAATTATACGGTTTTATACTTATATTAATATTGTCAGTATATTTGAAAATTTTCCGTACCGAGATTCGAACACCGCACTTCACAAAAGTTTACAGAGAACTAAACCAATGAAGCTACCAAACTTATATTAATAAATATTGGTATCCGAATAATTATATTTTTTAAGACATTTTTCCCGCATAAAATTTATTTCGTCCCGTGAAATTTTTCCCCCATTTCCCCCCCCCCTCTCCATAGCGTGGAAAACCTATACCCACCGTTTTGAAAAACTGTGGGTATAGGCCTTTCAAAAAAATACCCCCTATACCCCCGGTTTTGGAAAAACCATGGGTATAGGTCTTCACAAAACAACATATGCCCACAGTTTTGGAAAAACTGTGTGGATATGTCTTCAAAAAAAACTATGCCCATGGTTTTCTCAATAACTATAGGTATAGGGGACCTATACCCATGGTTTTGGAAAACCGTGGGGATAGGTTCCCATATAATCCCTATACCCAGGGTTCTGGAAAAATGTGGGTATAGGGGGGACCTATACCAACGGTTTTTCACAAAACCGTGGGTATAGGCCCAATTTCAAGTAGTGTATGATTCAGTTTTTATTATTCTGAATCTGATGTATAAACGATTCAGTTTTTATGATTCTGAATCCAGTGTATATGTGATTTAGTTTTAATGATTTTTAATCTTGTGTATATATGATTTAGTTTTTTTGATTCTGAATCCTGGGTATATGTGATTTAGTTTTTATTATTCTAATTCTGGTGTATAAGTGATTACGATTTTATGATTCTGATACTCGAACAAATGGGATACTTATTTTACAATCCAATTTACTTTTTCTTATTATTTTGTTTTATTGATAATGTTATTCTTAAGAATCCTTTTTATTGATTTCTTATGATTATGTTTTCTTGATAAGGTTAGAGTTGTTTAAATGTATCATTCCAATGATATCGGATTCTATGTTTTCGTATACTTAACATTTATCTTTAACATAAAATCTTTTTTTTACTAGAAATGATGTATTACAATCTGTTACAAACTAACTGTTGTATGTTTTCCACATGTCCAGGTCCCTCTAAAATTTAAGGAAAATATGACTGTTGGAGTGGAGCCGACTGTTGGGAAATCTTTCCTATAAATACACACACATTTGAATGAGAAAATGACATCAACTTTGACAACGGACTTTGAAGAAAAATAGCTATGAAGTGATTTCTAGAGAGAGAGGCTCTTACAACACATATTTCTTTGTGCAGATATTGTGAAAAACTTGTTCAAGCATGAACAACTATTCATACTTACATTGTGCAAACTCTGATCATGATGATCGTGGGTTTCTAGGATTGGAAGATAGAGGTTCAGATTTCTATAAAAATAGAGGGCTTGCGGGGATAAAAAGCCAGATACGGATCTTCATATTGAGGGATTACCTAGGTTTGGGAAATAATGACTTTCTTGAAAGTATAAATCCGGGAACCATTATCCAAGGTTGTTGGATACCACTCTCATTGGGTTAAAAGAATCTTATTGTTACTTTTTTATTATTACAAGTTGTTTTAATTCCCCTGTTGTATGTTAACTTTGTTAAAGTTAGAAAGTATAACCTTATTATACTTTCTAATTCTGTTACTCTGATTACATTTCAGATTCTATACACTTTAACGTAGAATCATTATCTTAAGAAAGTTGAAAAGGTTTCTTTAAGAGGTCTTGTGAATGTTTTTTTAACTTTGTTAAACTTAACTTTAATGGTTCTAAAGTAATTTTTAATGTATACAATTAACCCCCTATTGTATTTGAGCATGTCATTTTTACATATTCAATCCTACAAATAATTCATCAATAGATGATGGTTGACATTTTCAATCATATATTTTTAATTTTTATTAATGATAATATTTTAATGGATTTTAAATCATTTAATAAAATATTAATTATAATAAAATATGATTATTTTTTGTTACTATTCATTAAATATCCCATTAAAGGCAACATTTAAAAATCGAATTATAATAAAATCTATTTACAAAACTATATCATTTTTAAATTATCTATAATATTCATGGTATTATTTGACTTACTAAAAAATATTAATTTTTTAGTTATCAGAATCCATACATGATTTTACTACAACTTTCACAAGCCCAATGTTAGTGTTGCATAAAAATTTATATTATTTATAGAACTAAAAAAATTAATATAATTTACCATTATATACAAATTAATCATCATTAAAAAATAACAAAAACTATATTTTCATATCACTATCACAAACTATTTCTCAAATTTATAGAAGAAATAAGGCATTTTTTACTTTATCTTTCATTAAATATTATAAAGGAAAAATCCAATCAAAATTTAACAAAGGTCATATTATGGATTTATGGATGAATATAGATGAAATATAGTGATAAAATGTAATTATGGGAAGCGTTGTGTTGATTTTTAGTTCTTTACCACATTCTTTTTAATTCTAATTAATTAAGAAACAATTTACGAATGTGGTAAATGTTACTTTTGTTTCTATTCAAAATGCATTAAAATAAGAGGGGCATATTTAAAAATAATTAACCTCGCAATTGAAAATATTATATAAAATTTTCATGAAGTATTTTCAATAATTTTAAGAAATTAAAATTCTAATAAATTCATTCAACACATTGAATTTTTCTAAAAAAATATGTTTTAATATTAAAATTAGTTTTTCTTAGAATTATGAAACATATTGATTAAAATTAGATTTGTATAAGTAAAATATAATCACATGCAACATTATAAAAATGTAAATATTATAAATGGACATTGAAATTAATTTATTTAATGAAAATAATGAATGTACTTAAAATATATATTTTCACTATTCCCTAGAAATTCAATTATTTCAGAAACGTACCAAAATTTCACAATAATTAATTTTTTATATGATAATTTGAAAATTGAAAATAAATTAATAAGATTTTATTTATAAAATTATAAAAAATTTCTTATGTAATCATTGAATAAAAAATGTACATTTTTTTGTTGATTTCTAAAAAGAATGGAATACTATAATGGTATCGTAGGTGTCACATTCACCCCTCCTCACCAAAAATTTCATCCTTGTAATTTTTAGAATGTTGGATCATGAATATATTTTGGTATTTATTACTAATAATTCATTGGGTTCCCACATATATTTTTTTTGTCATGTGATTTCACTAAATTAACATTTTTGGGAAAATCATCTAGTTACTCAACACATGTTTTACTGTTTATTGATACTATATTGGATCCTTACAGTGTGATAAGTCATGTTACAATTCCATTTCTTCTAAGGTTATCACATGATTTGAATCTATCGTGCATATAATAAAAAGGGATATAGGGCACATCATTTACCTTATATTTGATATGTGGAATTTCAAAATAAAAATCCACAGCTCTAATTCATTATATAATTTCAAATGGTGTGATGTATTAGGGTATAAGTTTTCCATTATTACAAAAAAAAATTAAAACTCATCTGTTGACATAAAATTATGAGTTTTTGATATCCAATCTGAAATTAAAAATCACAACATTAGTTATTAACATATGTATCTTTCTTATACAAAGCAACATTAATGTGTACTTGAAAAGTCATTACCTTCACCAAGGCCTTGTCAACATGTTTTAGAGACACAGTGTTGCATACAACCTCTTCCACCCAAAAATATGTAGTATGACATCTATCTCCAAATATGTTTTTTATAAAAACCATTTTGAATAATTTAATTTAATCTATAGATAATATAATACTAAACCCAAGTTATATACTGGTCAAATAAACCATAAAATTCAAGTGATCATGAAACTAATAAGTCTTATAAATAGTAAATATCCCTATAAAAATGTCTATTTGTTTGAAACTGATATGAAGTACCCATATTTATATTTTATCTAAATCATTTCTTAAGAATTTATATAACATAGATATAAATTGTTGATCATGATTAGACACAATTGAATGATGTTCTCCATAATTTCCTAATATTTTATTAATATAGAGTCATGAAATGATGTCGTATACTAACTATTATCTTATATTGAGGAAATGTAAATACATGATATTGTAATCAATAGTAACCCATATATTATTATAAATTATAGGATTTATTTAAAATATTGTGGTAAGGAATATATTTAAATCATCCAATTTCCATATAGGAATTGGTAGTTGTTGAATGACCCTAGTAGGATATTTTCCATCAACTGTTAGTTTTTACAAAATAAACATTTTTGATACATAATCTATAATTGTTTCATCACATTATCCAAAAAAATTCCCTTCAAATATATATAAAATATATTTTCTAGTGTGTATAGAGCAATTCGAAATATTGAAATAATTTGAAATTTTTATTTTAAACTTAATTTCATATAAAAGACATATCATCTTTCAAAATATTATATCATAATATTTATATATGTAGTATGGCAATTTCTCATAATTAACACCTTTATTATTATTTTTGAAATTCCAATAATCAATATGATAACTTTTTATCTATTCTAATGATTTTTTTATGGAATATATTGTTAAAGGAGTGATATAATCATTTTTCAATTATTCCTATACCCATCTTTACTATGTACATGAACATAGGATCCCTATCATCCTCATTTTGGGATGTATTCCATGATATTTCGACCTCAATGTATCTACTATGTTATTTTAATACATTTTATAGTAGTGTATTGATATATCATATTTGTTGAGTAGCTCAAACTATCACCGTTTCCTCACATTGATTTCTTTTTTTTTATAAAAAATATATATTAAGATCTTATGGTCTATGTGTATATCACATATTTTACAATATAGATAATGTATACATATCACCAATGAAAATATTATGCATACAAATTATTGTTCATGGGTTGGATAGTTTAACTCATGGGTATTTATGTACCTTTTTTAAATAACATTATCCATCAACATTATGACATAACCAAGTTCTTGTGTCGATACATCACTATAAATCATGAATCTATAATTTCCTAATGATAGGGTAGAAATGAAAAAATTATCCAATATTGTATTCAATTGATCAAAATATTCCCCACATTCCACATCCCTTTGGATATTTACTCTTTTATTTATAGGATAGGTTATTAGTTTATACAATCATGTATTTATTTTATAAATTAGTAATAGTATCTTTACAATATAATATGACGATATACCACTGTTATATTAATTAGTATATAACATTTTTTTAATGAAATTTCCTTTTCCTTACTAAATGGTATTTCACCCATGTAAACAATAAGGCCATGAATTGGAAAATTATAATTACATAAGTCATAGTTGTAAATTTTCACAAATAACTTATTTTCAATATGGGTATGTGAATGACATGAAACCGACTCTCATGATTATCATAACATATATATATTACACCATGATATCATAAATAAATACAATAATAAAATAATAATTATATTATTTGAATAATCTATTAATTAAATACATAAAATATATGTTATATGATTAAATGAAAATAGAATTACTATAAATACATAATGTCTATACCTCATATGAAATTTTGTCTTCAGAATATATTATTACTTTACTCACAATTGATTAGAACAAAAATAAAGGTCAATATTTTATAACTATTGAACTCTATTATGATTACTCAATGAGCAATTAAGGATAGTTAAAATATTTATTTTCTCGATTTTAATTTAATTAATTTCCTTATAATAAATGAAAATTATCATAAATACCTCTTTCATTTCAACAAAAATAATAGGGGATCCCCATTGTAAAACAATATTCCATATAATTACCTTAAGAAATTCATAATTTGGTTTTTATTTTAACTCCAGTATTTTTAGTGTCCATTGTATTGCATGTCTTTGATATAGGTCCCACATAAAGAGGTAAATCAATGGAAACCTCAACTTCATGTTCTGGTGGATGTCAAAAAAATTACTTTGTGAATAAATAAATGTGTTTGTGTAAAGTAGGTATATCCTTAATTTTATGAGTATCTATTTAATACATAGATTGTCTCTTCACTACATCCCCAATAGTCTCATTCAAAATTGATTCTTCAAGTGCATTTATATATGACTCTAATGATGAAGTCACCCATATAAACAAAATAATAAAATATCCTCTTCAAAAATCATAATTTCATTATCATGGAAAATTAATTTTTTCCATTTTACCGGTAAATTCAATCCATAACAATGATTATAAAACCATTTACCATAGTTATGATAATAATTTCCATAAGTAAAGTATGTTTATGAGTTATAATGGTAATTGAATGACACAATTATGTTGCGATGCAATTTACACTTTGAATTTTTACTGATAACTCAATAATTATAGTGCTTCATAAATATCTTATTCTCATGGATAACATAAAAGAAATAAATAAGTTTGATAATCAAGATTTAAATAAATATTTATCAAAATTTGAGGGTATGATTAATGTATATAACACCACAAAATTAAGAACATCAGCCTCATCTGTTTTAACCACATGTGCTTGGAATTCTACCTTGTGACTCTTATACCATAGAATATGTTGATTCTGAGGAAATTTCTATGTATAATTACAAATTTCCATATATTTTAGGCATTGTAAAACATTGATTTAATTCTTCCTCGAAAATTATTTATCTAGATAACACTTATCATCCCACTTTAAATAGTCTCGCATTCCATTTCAATCACATTCTTGGATGTTTCCCACATCAATTTTACCATTATCTAAATGTCTGTATTCACTTATTATTAATTGAATCATTGCCTATTTATTCGGGATCAATTTTTTAGTCATTCTCTTGATATCCCATTATGATATAAGATATAGAAAAGTCCTTTTCCATATTAATTGAAACTTATAATATATCATCATATAAAAAAAATTGAATAGCATGTTCTCTTTAGATAATTGTCTTAAGACCATAAATAAATTGTGCAACATTAATTTATTGGTGTTATATTTATTATAAATAATGTCGAGTTAATCTTGTGAATCTAGCCTGATATTCCAACACAATTTATTCTACTCATTTAATGTGAGAAGCATACTATCTATTTCTTATTTTATTTACTATGGATAAATTTATTAAATATTATCCCATTAAATGTTCTCAATTCCATTATTTATTTTTCAATTTCTAATTAAGTGTTTTATATCAATGAAATTCATTAATAAGTATTTCATCAGAAATAACATAATAAAAAATAACCTCAAATATGTTATTACATCCTAAATCTTGGAATATATTTCGGAGATATTTAAAATATTTCATGTATTCCAACGGATTAATAGTTACACTAAAATATGGTGGTTTTTTCACATGAATTGACCCAACAAAGATAATGACACAGCGAAGAAATATTTTTCTCTATTCATGAAAGTTCATTTATGTTAAATTTAATATCCCAGTGAACACAACAGTGTTAATGTTTATATATAAAATTAATCACAAAAAAATTTAACATGATATGAGATATGACCACAAGAAAAGTAGAATTTTTAACAAAAAAAATTATTCTAAATAACAGAAAAAAATGGAATAATAAATTAAAATATGTTTTAATAAATATTAACCATTTAAAAATCCTTTAAATAAAATAGATGAAGCTATAGTGATTAAAATATTTATGGGGGTGGGAAAATATGTTCACATTGTATTCATTTAAAAAAATTCAATTTCAATTTTTGAAAGAAAATTTTAATACAAACTTTAAAGAAAAAACTATAACAATTCATTTCAAAACAATTTAAGAGTCGTTGATAACAAAAAATTTCCTTACGAAATTTTTTCATTGATAAAATGGTCTTTTTAAAAAAAAATTATAAATTTATATATGTAAGACAAATATCTGATAAAAATGGGAAATTTAATCATTTCTTTAAACTTTTTCCATGACAGTTTAATGTGAACAAAATAATTAATATTTAAGAATAATTAGATATTAACATTAAATGGTTTAAATGGGATTTATATACACCATATAATTTCAATAGGTTCATAATATTCAATAAATGTCAATGTAGTGTAAATTGAGTGGAAATCCATTTCCTTGTGTTTAACATTCCTCATATGTTCATTCATCCTCACATATAATAAATTTATATTTTTTATATTTAAATTACATTACTATCTACATAAATATGATATCATTATTGATCTATTTATACCATTTTACAACTCATTTTTGAACAATATTTTAATTTTATCATTATTTTATGTGTTAATTGATTCATTTTTTATTTATGTTTTTATTCAGTTGTTCAAATCCATTAATACTGATTATGGTTCTAAATTATCTATAGTGTTAATCATGGTATAAATACCATATACATTCATTAAATCTATCTCTATTACTATCCATGAAAATAAGAAATGAAAAATCAATTACATTACTTTATGAGGCAGTCATCCACACGTATGCCTGAGGGACGTTATCACTCTATAATAAATTGGATAATAAAAAAATATATGATATTATAATCCCACTAGTATGATTGTTTAATAAATATAAAATATATATAAATATTTAACAGTTTAAACTTTATGACCATCCATGAAATATGGTTTTGAAAAATCAATTACGCCGCCTGGTAGAGATGGTGCCCAATTCATTTACATGAAGGATGTTTCCATTAATCATTGGATTAAAAAATTGAATATGGTTTTGAAATAATTATAAAAACATATAAGTATATATATAAAGGATGTTTGGTTTTTTTCATTATCTATGTTATAAAATATTATATATATTAAAAGAATAAATGTTGAAATTACACTTATCTATTACTTAAATTCTATAAAAACCAAAAATATATTCAAATTTAAAAAAGTAATATTTTATAATTTTCAATGATTATGGGTGAAATAGATCCACATAGATAAATTGAGGAACCATTTGGGTTTAATTTAAATGCCTTATCACGTTTTTCTTCATAATTACACAATTTTCCATTTATTAAGATGATAAATTTTACCATAATTAGAATTCAAGATTATTAATTATAAACGTTAGTTATTTATAAAATTTTTACCACTTAATTAAAAATGTGTAATAAAAATATCATAATTAATTTTCTACATTTTTAGAGGTTAGATTTAATATAAATTCTATAAAAACAGAACGAATAAAAGTATCCAAAAATTGTGTTTTATGTATAAAAAGTAACATATTTTAATATCATTAAAGGTTTTGATTCAAATTAGTTTATTCTCAATAAAATGAATCATATGCAACCTTATGAACAAATATAAAATATATGTGTACTTCAAAATTACATTACTTAGTAAATATAAATCAATATATTTGAAAAATATGTATTTTTCACTATCCTCAGAAAATTATTTCATTTTAGAAAAATAAAAAAAAGTTTAATGAATGTTAAATTTGATATGAAGAATAAAAAAATCAAATTAAACTTACCAAATTTAAAAATTAGGTTGTAATCTCATTCTTAGATAAAACACTATGTATTTTTATGTGGTTTCCATAGAAATAATAGTTTACTATAATTGATGTTCAGGTGTTAACAAACATAATTTGTTCCACCAATACTATTACCAATCCTATCTAAAACTTTAATGGAACCATTAATGTGGTTATACTATTATCATAGGATTATCCTTCAATGGCTTCAACACCATTGAAAATGAGACAGTCTATGTAGTAAAGTTTAAATTTATTGCATCACATTGGTATATTTTATTTCATTATATCAACTTCATCTTAGTAAAATTATATTTCACTATTTTAAAAGTAAAAAATATAGATAATTATTATAATGTTTTGTTATTATAATGATGGTATAATCAAAAACCACCTTCCACTTTACTATTTACTAAAATAAAACCTTTATTTGTGAGTTTTGTGGACTACCACTTCCATGAGATAACATCATTCATTTTCCATCACCACGTTACAAAGGTGTTCACAAAATTGGATTTTAATAAATAGGATTTATATTTATGACATATTACATATTCTATGTTGATAAATCTTAATTCTCTTATTTCTATTTCTATTTAAAATTAAATCAATATCCTTCTATACATGTGAATGACAAACTTTTGATATTGACTAATTTCATTTTTTCATTTCATCATATTAATAGAATGATTCTCAAGAGAAGTGGTTTAGAAGAAAAAATTATATTCATGAAATTATTTATGTTTGGTAATAATTAATTCAATAACCTATTAAAAATATAGTTAATAAAAAATCATAGTAAATTCAACTACCCGAAAGGGACTTCTAAAGGAAAAAATGATATATGAAATCTATAAAATAACTTCATATATGTTATCAACATCATATAATAATTTAAAATTATTATTTATTATAATAATAAATTCTAAATATGATAATTTTTTTATTTCATAAATAAATTACAACTAAATTAGTACATAATCATTCATTTTTTATATAATGTTCTTGTATAGGATGATTTAGTGACCTATATGAAAAATACTGTAAATTAATATCGATGATGAATGAATGAATTTTATTTTTTCTAATATATAATATAAAATATTAATATGTTTTTGGGTTCAATAATTGTAATATTAAAATTTAACACATTATTTATTAATTTGGCCTCATTTACTATGATTTAATAACAAATTCTCATCATAAAATTGATCTTCATTGATCACAACATAAAATAAAATAAATTGACATTATGACACTGTAAATTATTATAAATCACAAATTCAATAAATTTTATATTTGGGAATGGAAAACATTGGTAGAAGAATGAATTACAACACCACTATTTAAAAACTCCTTCATTATAAACATGATTACAGACACCTAATATTTAAAATATAGAACAACTAAAATATATATATATAGAATAATTATAAATTATTTTATAAAATTATTAATATATTAAAATGTATTTTAACTGGGTTATTGATAGAGATTATTTTTTTATATAATATTTTATAATGTATTTCAACTAATCATTTATTAAGGTAAAGGTTTTCACTCAAATTTAATTTCATGCAACTTATTTCTAAATGTGCACCATGATACCTCTATTAAAGATTGATTACTATGAAATAATATATTTTATCATATAAAATTGGTTTTAATAACTTTATTGTGTATTATATTTAAATAACATTTAATTTGAAATATATTATTGTATAATACTATTCGATCAAAATAATTCTTCAAACCTAAAGGTGTTTGATGGTAAATATTATTTTTATATCATTATTTGTTCTAAAAGATAATCCATCTATTGAATTACTAATTTTATTAAAATCCATCATTATTTTCATTAGACATTTATAAAGTATTATCTATCCACTGGAATGGTTATTTCACATTGAATGATATTTTAACCAATGTTTTTCTTATACGTGAAATTGATGATGCCTTTTACTCTCAGTAGGCTACATCCCAATAGTTGAAAAATTAATATTTTTAAGCTAATATAAGTTTCCTTTTATATGATGAAATAACATAATGATATCATTTTTCAAAACATTAGCTTACTCTAAATGATTTATAAAAAATTTTAATGGTTTTTATATGGATCATTTTCATGGAAATGGGAAAAGATTTTTTTTAACATTTACATATGAAAACTTTATTCCCCCACCTTTTTCATTATATTTATATATTTAAATCTATATTTCCATTATTTATAATCTAAATTATTCTACTCCTATATCTATATAATACAAAATTTAAAATGGTTCAAATGATCAAGGATATTTCTTATCTATAATGTGATTTTTCTAAAATTTATTCAATGTATTTTTGACATTATTCATGTTCCAATATTATATCATATTCTTGATCATGGATATTACCTAAATTTAACCATCCAAAAATATTTATCTAGATAACATAGATAAATTCCTTCCAATTTTTAGGATTGATCCATGACTAATTTTTTTATTCAGAATCGTTTAATATGTACATTCTTCAATTTTTACTCAATTCATTATTTGGGGGATCACCCTTTAAACCACTGATTAATGAGTGCTCACTTATATGAAATCCATAAATTTATTCGAAATTTTATTGTATTATCTATATAGTATAAATAATATATTATTATGTATCTTATTGAATGCACATTTATCAGATATTGTTTTATCATATTTTTTTATTGATTGAATTAAAGATTATTTTTTTTACATGAAACCTTTTAAAAAAATTATACACACATTTTCATTCCATGGGTTCTTAATGACATGATGAATGAAACGAGTTTTATATAAATTCTTTATTTATGATATAATATGTGAAATATTTTATTTGGTGTGATTTATTAATTTCATATTATTTATATTGGTTTATTATGGTTTTATTAGTGAAAGATGTGATATTAAAATTAATATGTATATATAAATGAGGGCAGGGGTATTATACAACCTTCTAATGCATTAGTCATGTTTTTATATATCATTATATAATTATTAATGATTTACATTTCATATTCTAATAATCATGGACATTGGTGATGTGGATGATGAAATTATGGTCTCCCTATAATAATATTTATTCCATATTTTAAATTTAATCCTTTTTTTATTATCATCCTTATGTTACATTCTAATGGATCAATTTTTTTGATTAATTCTTGTATTATGTCATTGATATTAATATTCCTTGTTTTATGGTCTATTAATTATTTATTATAATATATGAATTATTCTTCATTATTCCCATATTTTCATCTTTTATTTATTATTGATATTCAATTATTACTACATATGTTTACACTTACTGAGAATCTATGCAGACACGATTATATGTTTACATTTCCCCATTTTATGTTGATAGAAAAATTATAAAGCCAATGGAACTTTTTATTATGTGGAAAATTTTCTAGGTGATGTTTAAGACTCATTATAGATTATGTGCAATCTTATATGATGGGATAGTATTTAGTTAATACAAAGAAAATAAGTTCTATTAGTTATATTTTTTTTTCAGATTATCATAAACTCAAAACCAAAAATGGTGTTGGGTATGTATTAAAATCAAAAAAATTCACTATGTTATATAATGGATATGGTCTGCTCTTTGGGATCTAAATTATATCTTATAATGGGAGTGTACCTGATATGAATCAAATACTTACATACCCTATATTAGTATAATCATATGGATTCAATGAATCATAGTGAGATAATAGTTGACAATTTCTATCGACACATAAAGACACCTAAAAGATCCCCCTTGTGTATAATATATCATAACTCTTGGGGGAATTACAATAGTGAGGATATCTGAAGGTTTATGATTGGTTATTGACAAGAAATGCATCATTAGGTCGAAAGATGGTTCCACCCATGCATGTATAGGACCATCTTCATTGATTTTTAATGTTTCTAATGATTAATACATATTAACTATAACTTTTAGTGTCATGACAAATGAATATTTGTTATAAAATATACATTTTTGAAAAAAAATAATTTTTTTTGTATATCACATTACATTAAAATGAACATTTTTTTAGAGAATAAGATATTGTTTCATGATAAATTAAAAAACCAACTTTTGGAAAACATAAACTTCAATACAATATTCCTACATGATTTTAAAGTTGGAAAAAGATGAACTCTTTTGTGAAATCATGATGGTATATTTATATGAACCCCAACATACACCACTCAAATTATATAGACTTCGTAGGTTCATGTGTGTCTAGTTACAATATCCTTTGTTTCTTCAGCCTGTGGTATTCCCAATTTATATATTTTCATAGTGTGATTTGTGTTTAGGGTTTAATGATGACCTTAAAGTATCATATAAATTAATCATTAATATTTTCATTTTTGTTTAGAATTATAGATAAATTTTATCATCTATGTTATTATTTTAATATTCTTCGTTCTTTTTTAGTCACATTGTGTAATGACATGTGTTTTTCGTAAATATTTATCCATAAATAAATAAATTGTTCAAAAGTGTTTTTCTCATTCAATATGAATCTAAAATGATATGCAACATTTGATAAAATAAAATTTCAGAAATAATAATAGATATTATATAATAATATATTTTAATCATTTATAAATTTTCTAAAAATAGGATTTAGAACTGTTGTAGATTAATTTTTTTATTTCACAATAATAGTTGTTTTGTTATCATATAAATTAATTTTATTTTTAAAAAATAAATATATAATGTCAATAATTTTTAATTCTTTTAAATTTACATTATTATTTGGAAATAAAATGTCAAAAATTTCTTTATTTTAAATTGAATATTTTTTTACAAAAATTTAATTATATTTAGTGAACAATGGAAAATACAGCTTTTCTAAAAACCATATCATTTATGATTGTACGTAGATGTATGTATAACATAGAAAAATTTAAAATATTATTCTTCATGAAATATATTTAAAGGGATAAAATATTGATATTTTTTAAATACATATATCAATATAGAAGACCAATTTTCACCATTTTAATAATGTTAAGTAATATATGAGAATAAAAAAAAATTATATTTTTACATAATTAAATATAATTTTTGAAAAATTATATTCTTTATTTATTTGAAATACATATATATTTCAATTTATTAAAATTAAATATAATTTTATCATGAAAATATATTATATTAACAATTAAACACTACACATTATGTTTTTATTTAAAAAACACTTTATTTTTTTAAAAACTAGTTTTTATTTTTCATATACGCTAAATATAAAATTAAATCTGTAACCCCTATAAATAATTTTGAAAAAAATAATTTCATAATTTGAATTATGTGGAAAAAAATTTGATATTATTTCTATTAGATTTTTAAGGATTTAAATTAATTTTTTGAAGTTATAATTAATTACCATGATAAAACCAAATATGTTTAGATTGAAAATTTTAAGATAAAGAACTTAAAAAAATATAACCTCCTGTTTGAAAATAAATATACAATTAATTATAAAAATTATTTATTCCCAAAAATAATAATTGTATTTTTATAGTTATTATTGACATATGAAACATATTCTAAATTTATATTTTGTTGAATAATTATAAAAAATGCCACTATTACCACTTATAAAAAAGGTACTCTCACTAATCCTTCAAGAAATCCCCAAAAATTATGTTCTCAAGTGAATCTATAATATTATTCATTCCATGGTATTAAAATTTAACATCATTTACCTTTATTCTTATGAATTTATTATATCCCCTCATTTAGTTGGAGTAATCCAAGGGAAAATAGATGTCCTCAATTTGATTACAAAAACTTACCCTAACATCATTTCTTATCAATCATACACTACCAAATAGAATTTTATCATTTTATATTATTTTAGAATTATTGTTTGTATAATAAATTTTTTAAATAGAATTGAATAATTATAATCAATTATTCTCCTTTTCAAATAATAAAAATTATAATTTCATTCCTACATGTGCGGATTACCGCCTTCACAAAGTAAAATATATTATTTCCTTATAGATTATTTTTTATTTGTTATTATATATATTAATATTATTAAACAAATAAAAATTATCTAGAAATATGACTAGGTTTTTTTAAATCATTTATTTTAAAATTAATCACATTCATAATAAAAATTATCCATTAATTATGGAATGTTTTCGTTTGGTTCGGTGAACCAAACTATATGAAAAAATATATAAAGACCATCATGGATGACTATGAGATCATATTTATTGATTATATGTTACATTAATAAGTAATTAATGATTTGAATTTAGTTTTGTAATGGTAACAAACATATTATTCAAAATAATTATTATAAAATGACCATTCATTAAAACACACTAAAACATGCTATTCATCAATTTTAATCATTATATATCATTAAAAACAACTATATAATTATATTATAATATAAAATGACCTAATTATTAAAAAATTTATGATACTGTATTGGTTATATTTAAGTTAATTATGAATACCAATAAAAATATTAAAAAACTAGTTCAAAACAACCAATATTAATCACACGTGATTTTGAAAATATGTTATAACTAAATCATTTACATGTTTAGAATATTTATAAATAAATTTTTAAAAATAATTCAGATATGAATATTGTTTGAAATTTTTTTAATAAGATAGTTATTATTATCACATAGTTGGTTAGAGTGAAATAAACTATGTAGGAGTTAATGGTAGGGTTTTAATCAACATAGTCATTGATTCATTAGATCATAGTCATTCATATACAAATGTAATTTCGAATATTATTTTAATGATACAATTATCCAAGATTAGATAATATTTCCTAATATTCTATGTAAAGTTAAATCTAATCATTAATTTCAACTTATTTGATAAATAACATTTTGAAATTAAAGTATAATGTTTTTATGAATATTTATCACCCTTACTAATGAATTTTTACAACCCACTGAATTTTTTTCAAATAAAATGTGTTTTAATGACTAAAATAAAAAAATATTTTTTATCTTATATACCCCATATTATCCTTTTACTCTTCTATGAAATGAATGTATTTCAACAAGTCATTAATTTTTTTATTCCATTAAAACAATATAAAATCATAATTATGAATCTTTATTCACTGTATACCACTCTATATTTATTAGAAATATATTTTATGGATATAATATATTAATGTATATAGAAAAAATTTTCAAATTTATTCCTTTTCCATTATAGAAAACAATTTTGAAATTAATTTTCATTCATCTTCTATAACAATTTTTAAAAAAATTTGCAAACACTATTGAATTTTTCCTTCTATATTTTTCAAAATATTATCTCTCCAAAAATGATGTTCTTATCACACTACATATATTATTATAATAAGATTTATTTTATAAAATGATATTTTTGTGACCCAAATATTTATTATATTCTCATTATATAATTTTTCCTGAATTTTAAGCATATATATTCTTTTTTCACTCGTTATTTACAATATGATGATGGTTGATTTTGAGTGGAAGATATTTATTATAATAACGACATGTGAGATACTATATCCCCCACCCCAATGAATTAGTTTATGTTGATGTATATTTATATAGTTAAAAATGGACACTATGACTCTATTCGCATAAGGTAAAATATAATGAATATGCCCTTAATGGTTTTCTGTTGAATATAATAGGTCAAAATTTCAGTGTTGTTTTAGAATAGTATATGATTTTTACATGATACCTTTAATTTTTATGATATTTTAAGTCTTCATTTTACACATTATTTTTTAAATATTTCATAATATTATTACAAAATCTCATGATATATGATAGATTATATTTATTTTTGGTCATATAATAAGTTGTATTCTTCCGTAGTAATAGTTTTATAATCCAATACTGTTATACAATGTTTTATTATTATCTTATATAGTCTCATAATTATTTAATATGATAATTATCTTCAACCTGTGTTCAATTAATTTTTATGATTTGGTAAATTGTGATAATTTATTACCTTAATGATCATTTTACTAGACCACTTTCAGATGTTTGAATTTCCTAGGGAATTAAGATGATTATATGGAAATATTATGAAGTAATGTTAACTAATATGTTTGTGTAGATATTATCCAAGATAGTAAAAAAATTCATCGATGGTTAGTGTGATTATATGTGAAAAATAATATTTTAGATCCATCAATAATTTATAATTTAATTTATGTTTGACTTGCATCATTTTAGTTTGAATTAATGAAAGTATTAGTCATTATTAGAGATAAGTTAATTAAGAGATATGACTCAAGAAAAAAATATAAATCTCTCAATTTAAATAAAAAAATATAAATAAATCATATTTTTTAGATGTATATATTATGTGGTTTGATATTAATTAAAATATATTTTCATATACGAGAAGGGATTTGGATTTGGTATAGATTCATACAGGGGTAATCATTTTGAGAATGATCAGGTGGAAGTTTAATTGATCATCACTCTGGTTCATATTGAGTGTGGATAACACTTCACACATAGAGATACACCCAAAGGAGAAATTCTTGGGTGAATTAACATTCTGTGTATAAACTATTATCTTATATTTGAAAATATTAATAGTTAAATTTTATAACTGACTATTGAAAATCTATACAAAATCCAAGATATACATATTTTAACATAAAAACAACATTTATGAAATTTTCCATGAATGATTATAGTCTTATTAAATGTAAATTAATTAATTTATATATACACTATTTCAATTCACCTCTAGTTATAGTAATAGAGGGACCAAAAGAACATATTTAATAGTGTCCATGATAGAAAATGTCATGGTTTTACATGAAAATTGGACCCTAACATGATTGGGGAATGTATTGATTACTATGTTTAAATTATCACCCAATTAACATAAGCTGGGTGAAAAAATAATAAATGTGTTGAGCTTCCAAACGAACCAATTTGTGAGTTTCTATAAATGAATCTATTCATGATAAATAAACTAACTACCTTTTTAGGACATCTATTCCACTAATTTGTCTAATTTGTGTTAATGAAATGAAAATTTTATTATATTTTCTCTAGTTTCCATATGATGAGATTGTAAATTCCTCCATTTACCCTTAATATAGTGATGTTGACCAGTGTTTGACTACCATTAATAAAACCATGAATATGTGGATGTATACTCTATTCAATGTAAATAATTAAAAAAGATATTTTTTATGAAATATTTTCAACGTAATCTGCACATTAAAATTGAGTTATAAGTCATGGAATAAAATAAAATTTTGATAAATCTAGAGGGACATATGAGTAAAATTTCATAAGACTATAGAGGTATGCCTCAGGTTCCATCTATGATGACGAAAGTAAAATCAATTTATTCTTTATTGGTTTAACGACTAATCTTTTAAGGGTGTTATCTATAAGATAAATTGGGATCTATAGAGATATTACTCAATCTTCTCTCAATGTAGTGATAAATACTTGAAAAATTCAAAATATTGTGAAAATTAAATTGAAAGTGGTGTATCATTCAAGCTATGATGACATGTCACATATTCGGAAGAAAGAAACATTTCTTAGGTGAAATAAATGTGGGATAGAGAAGTTGGGTAATTTTGTAAGGTGATCTAGTGACTATTTATGTGTGCTAAACTTGGAAAACCAATGTCAAAAATGATGAAGTGGTTCTAGGAGAATGATTATGAAAAAGGAGTAGAAGAAGGCCCCACATAATGCACTAATAGAAATGATAATTCTTAAAATCTTGGGGTTTTAGAAATTATGTGGATTAATTCTAGAACCCTAGATAATGTGAAGATAATAGACCCCAACAGAATCCTTTACTAGTGGGAGTGGGAGGGAATTTGAGATCACCGTGAATGAGTAAGATCATTGAAATTATGTACTTAAAGGTAAAATTACCCATTACTCAAGAGAAATGAAATCCTCATGTGATTCTTCATCATAGAGTTATTTTATATCCAAAATCAAATATATGAATGTTTCTTCACACCATCAATCATTATTTAGTGAAATATCTATGTTGCATTAATTTTAAATGACAATTATATATAATATATATAACTCTTATATTATAAATGTTTAAGGGAATACACACCAAATGAATCTAATTAGACATTTCTTCGTAAAGTTTAATGTAATATTGAGAACAAAATTACTCAATATTGATAGAGAATATATCATCTATTAAGACAATAAAAGCTTATTTCATATCCCAAATCATTCTATTATTATATATCAATGCAATTATTGTTATAAACTCTTTTTGGAATATAATTCTATTATATGGGATATGATATCAAGAAATAAGGGAATCTTGGCACAAATAACTAAGGATATTATAAACAATGATAAAATTTCATAACAAGAGAGTATACTGATATATTTCATGATGAACTATTTTTTATTCACCTATTGTGGGATATTTTTCTTTCTATTATACTCATACCAAGATAGATTCATATATGAATGCTTCTAGATTGAATATATCCAATTTAATTGGTTGAATTATTTATGGGCATAAAAGAGAATCTAAGCACGTTTTATATATTCATTAGTGCTTCACTATGTGGTAAACAATTTTTATTTATCAAAAAGAAGTATTTATCGATGTTTACATTGTTTGACAATATATTTTTTAATAAAATAATGGAATAAAATATGTATAAGTTTTCTAATATATAATATTTTTTTGATCAACTCTGAGGTCATCAATACGTCTCAAAGATTGTCCTTCAATCTAGATACAATTAGTTACGTTTGAAATGGGAGAACATTTTGATGACCCCTTTTAGTATGAGTTATGCACACTATAAATTTATATTGATACACGTTGGACATATGAATGATACTTCTATATCCATGGATGTAATGAATGGGTAAAATAGAGACAACATTGTTCTATTTTTTGGTTTCCTTTAAAATTTATATTCTTATTTATTAAAAAAACGAAGAGTGATTAGATCACTTGTGGATTTTTTAAAATACCGTATGACTGAAAAAATTGAATTCAAAATTTATCATGGGGGAATTTTGGATCTATAAATTATCATTATTTGTACATTTAATGATATTAATGGTTATAAAAATAGACATATCCATCATTGAATATATCCAGAATGTTCCTAGAATGACCACATTAATTTTGATCAATAATTTCTTTGGGTTTACATGACATTAACAATTCAACATGAGTAATTTAAAACAATAATCAAATACATATACCAGGTTAACATGGATGAGATTGAAGTTCCTTTAGATATAGGAACATGATGGAAGATTTAGATAACTAATTATGTGGTTGGTGATCACTCAAACACTTACATTACACTACATCATGGTATGGATTATAAAATACATAGATTATTTGAAATGAGAATTTTGATGAATTCTCATGGAAAATGATATGGAATTTCGGTTTTCTTCACACCAATTAACGAATAATGAGGAAAATATCATGATTACATATTTGGAGTTGGTAGGAGTAATCTTATCATTAAATATTTGGAAATATTTTATATAAAAAAATATTGTGATATATAGTATAATTAATAACATGCAATATATATTTAAAAATAATGATTTTAATATTACTCGATGGATATGTTTTGAATTGATAAACTAATATGACTATTGAATAAATAGCCACATGAGGAAAAAAATAAGGGGGTTAATTCATTGAGAAAGAAAATCCATTACTACATTCTCCATCATGAGTAATGAAAGATATCTAATACAAATGTATTTGTAATGGATAAATCTTGAAATTATATTTGGATTAGAGATATCCTTATGTTCCTAACTGAATTCTAAACCATCCACCCAACTAAATATTAATGAAGCATATAAATATTATATACAGGTATAAATAATAAATAGAATATTATAGAGTATAATTTTAATAAAGGTAGATTTATATGGTTTGTAATGAGGATTTTTTTCCAATATAAATTTAAATTGAATACAAAACCTTTGGATGATGTACATAACTCATACATATCAATCGAAATTGAGAGAAAAATATATTTAGAGAACAAAGATGAATCTTATATAGGGATATCACAATGAGTGAAATTAATGAATATATATATATAAACGATTGGTTTTCCATTTTGTTATGGAAGAAAGTTAATTTTCTAATTATATTTTGAAACTATTACATATACTAGAATGGAAATATGAAAATAACACCATGTATTTTGTATTAAGAATCACCATGAAATCTATTTCACAGAATTTGATATGGGTTGTAGTCAACTACATTTCGAATTTTGTTCATTTAATTTCCATCAAAAAATATTTATTCCTTGATAAACTCACCATGTTATATATTAGGCAAGTTAGGTTCTTACATGGTGTACCACTCTCTCTTATATATAATCACCATCAAAAGTTTACCTAAACATTATGCATATGTCTTTAGAAATTTTTTGAGATAAAGAATAGATTCAAAACTAATTATCAAAATCAAATATATTTTCAGCATTGCAGGACCATTGAAACATTAGAGGATATGTTCTAATATTCATTTATGTATTTTAATGTTTTTTGTGATCAAAACCTTCCCCTGGAAAAATCATTATAAAACAAAAATATCTACTCTACAATTCATATGGCACCATATGTGTATTTTTAAAGGAAGTGATATGGTTCTCCATCATATTGGTTTTACGTTAGAGATAAGGAAGTGAAGTGTCTAAATACTATATAAAATATGACATTGAATGTACAATCTTTTCATGGACATATGAAAGTAGCACAAAAAGACAAAATAAATGTTATATAATCACTAATTAGATCAAGAGATTGACGATTGTGCCAAGGTTTTCCTTTGAATAACCTTATAGATATGGGTTATCAGATGAAGGATGAAATGGAAGTAGAGCCTTAGATACATCGATACCTTCAAGATATTTTGTCAATCTGTGGTCGAAACCTATCTCTATTAACCCCTTATAAACCTTTCTCATTTTCACAATGTGCTACATATATCTATTCTGAATAAGTTTATAATGGATACATCACATAAAATGATCTCAAATGATATAAAATTAGATTTTGTACTCTCATTTAATGAAAAACATAGGGAGATATTGGATCAAATAGAGAAGGTTCTTTAGAATAAGTACACCAATCATGTTAATGTTATATAGTGGAACCATAAACTTTAAGGTGCCTACATGGGATCCTAAGGATGTGATAAGAGAAAATTATAGTAACATTATTTCATTCATGTAATGAAATTTGTGTGTTGAAATTATTTTGATGGAGAATAATGTAAAAAAACAAATTTTTATGTAAATATACCTCAAAAAATAAAAGGTTTGTTTAATTATTTTTAAAAATAAAAAAAAAAGAAATATGAAATATTACAAAAGGAAATTAAAATAATAATAAAACTTGTAGAAGTTAAGTAGATTGTAATAAATTATAAATTCATAAAAATAAGTTTAACAACAGTTAATGAATAAATTTGTATTTTTCTATAAAACATTTTTTTTTCTTTTATATATTATATTTTCATATAAAAATATAAATTTATAAATTATAGAATTTTAATATTGTAAACTTATATTTGTTTTTTAATTTAATATTTCAATATTATCTTATCTTGAATATTTGGAATTTTTTGAAATATTTAAATTTAATATAATAGTGAAGATACACTTTTTTTATAAATATATTTCATTTATAAATCTCTCGTGATATATTTATAATGTAAATAATTATAAAATATTTTTCATGATCACTGATATATCTATAGAAGAAATATATTCCATTTTATATAAACACTTAAATTTTATGATTACCTTTTTCTAAAACTATTTTTTACATTATAGGTGAGCTATTGTTAAAATTAATTTTAATACATAACTAAATTTTAGTTGATAAAATGGATTTCAACTTTCTAATTAATTTATCCAATTTATGTAGTAAGGTCTATTTTTTAGATATTAAATGAATTGTTTTTGTGAAAAAAGTAATATATATGGTAAAACCAATCATTTTAAATGTACAAGTTTTGTGGGTAAAATAATTATAAAAATATTTAAACCATACCTGTAAAAATTGTCCAAGGATTCAAATAATTATTTTTCCCCAAATCCATTATTGTATATTTTTATATTCTAGTCATGTGATGCATGTGTTATTATTACATGAAGTACAAACACTTATAAATATTCCATTCTCATCACTTATATAAGATGTCTATCACCACCACATAAAGTCCATCATTAATGTTTGGTGTAATATTAAAAATATAAATATTTTCACATAGATTTTCCGTAAGGTCTCATTATAATGTGGTTAGAATATGTTACCTGAAGACCACTATTTCAAACAATTCCTCTAAGGGAAAACCCATTCCCTCATTGCCAGTACGTAACCTTTTTGTAAAATATTTTATTTTCTAACATATTCTAAAAAATATAATTTACCTATTATTATATAGTGAATGAATTATGATTTTTATTTTCAATTTTATGATGATAATATAATAAAAGTTAACCACTTTTCCCCTTTACCTTTAATAAAAATGAAATCATCATTCCTACCTGTGAGTTTTAAAACCTCTATAAAATAGCATAGAACATTTTTCATCTAGATTCTTGATTATTTACTAATCTAAAATAAAATATGATTAATAAATGTATAAATTTCTAAAGCATGTAATTATTCATATGTAAAAATTTTATTATTCCGTTGTAATAAATTTTGACAATCATACTCATCTATTAATTATGGTATGTTTATATTTTGTTTGGTCTAACCACCGAAAAAATAAATATTATAAAATAATATCAGAGATTACTGATAATTTAATTACTAAGATTATAAAAAATTAATTGGGTAAAAATGATTTTATTTTATTTCAATAATAGTTTCTGTACTAATATATTTGTTAAATAATATACCAACATCTATTCAAAAAAATTACGAAAAGATAATCACTCCTCATTTCATCTCTGAGGATCATAAACAAAAGTACCATCAAATGAAATTATAAATTTATAAAGAATAATTTTTTGTACCATGTATAATCTAGGGTGATGAAAAAATGTATGACAATTAATAACAACTCTACTATTACAAAACTAGTTAATATTTATCAAAATTAACCACACATGATATAGAAAATAGATAATAAATTTATAATATAAATATTGAGAAAAATATATTTATTGTATATAAAATATCATTTATGTGAAATATATTTAGAAATTTTTGATTATGATTGTTATTTTTTACACATGGGTTTAGAATATGATCAAATAAGCAGTAATTCTTGGAAAGGGATTGATCAAATAAATTTCAAATTCATTTGGTCATTGTTTTTATTAAATGAATATAGTTTTCATGACTTTTTATCCAATTATTCCATAAATTTTTATTTTATTCACACTTAATCAATGGGAAAATAGTTTTAATCAATAATAACAACTTCATTCACAAAATTATTTCAAGAAAATTTGTAGTGATGGTAAGAATGGCTCTTATTATTTCCAATAAATCATTACATCAACATTAGTGTTTTTATAATCGGAATTTTTTCACATAATGAAATAAACAAATCTATATAATTCTTCCGATTTTTATCATATATTTTTAAATGAAATCCTATAAAAATTAATTTTATTTTGGTGTCTATTTAATATGACTATACAAATCCTGATAAAGGAAAAAAATTATTTATTAACCATTGTGTATTTATTAGTTTTTTTAATTTCTTTTCATTGAAAAATAATCTCGATATCATTATAATATGGTTTGAAAATTTATACTCTTTATAATCTCAAAAAAATTAATATAATGTTCCCCCAAATTTTATAATAAAATTTAAATTTTTTGGTGAAAAATATTATATTTAAACTAGTATTTTTATTCTAGGATTTTTCTATCATGAAGTGATATTTTTATCTCTCTATATGGGTTATTATTATATGATTCATTTTGGATATTGGTATTTATGATATTTTATAATTTTTTTAATTTCATGTTTTGGGATTTTTTTGAACACATTAAACCCCCATTGTTTTTTATCTGTAATTTGAGATAATATGATTACGGATTTTATGTGGTGTATATTTGTAACTATGATGATGGGTGGTGTCCTATATCTCCCTTTAATGCATTTCTTTGAGTGGATATCTTATGATATAGTCAGGTGAGGAATGTGACTGTTTATATACATTATCATGGTAAAAATGAGTGTGATCACACTTTAAGGACTAAAAATACCGAGTTTGTTCAAATATTCTTGTGATTAGTGAGTTTTCAAGAAATTTATTTTCTATGATTAGGTTTTTTGAATAATTATTAATTTAATTGTCATCTTATCCAATTTTTATTTGAAATATATTTTTTCATGATATTACATATATACATGTGGTTCATTATTTTTTATATATTTTTTATTCTTATGTATTTATCTAATGTTTTTTTCATTATTATCTATGATATCATGATCATTTAATGAAATATTTATCATCTCCTCACATTATCCTTCACATTTATGACCATATGATGTATGATATGTTTTTTCCTCACAAACTGTCTAAATTAATCCGCATCTCAATTTTACATTCCCTAGGTTATGAATATTGTTATATCACATGAATTCTCAAAAAATGGTATATAAGAGAATGAAATTTAAAAATATAGAGATCCTAGTATTTTTCAAAAAGAATTACAAAATTTTATGCACAATTAACCATTAAATTACAAGGATGTGATTTGAATTTCTAGTGTCTTTGTAAGACAAGGTGCATTATTAAAAACCATGAAAACATATTTTTTTTAATATGTATACTATTCTAGAAACATCTATTGAGCTCGTATAAATAAAAAGGATAACTTACGTAATACATTAACAAAAGGGATGAGAAAACAATCCCAGTATGTGAATAGAAATATGAATAAAACATAGAACATGAGTTAGAAATAATGTCATGATGACATAAAAATACATGGAACTTGAATGAAAATAAGGTTGAATAATATATATTACAAGAAATCATATAAACATGGTATCATATAAATGTGTAGATAACATACAACATTACTTAATATCGAGTCAAGGATCATTGTTCATGGAACAAAAGTCAAGGTTAACCACCAATAATGTTGTATATAGATCACGAGTCAAGGCTAACCACCATGATCCTTGCACATGACGTCTCATAAGAAAAAACATTAACCAATGAGTTGGATCACAATTTGGGTACACCAATCATAACAATTTCATGAATATTTTTTCAACATAAACAATCATACATAACTAATCAAACATAAACATATGGATTAAACATTGAGAGAATTGGGAATCTTATTCATGTCAAAAGGGATAACATAAGGGAATATGAAAATCGTGACCATGAAAGAAATTATTCAAATCATACATGGAAATTAATATGGTAAAATAGAAATAGGTCATGATATGTTATGTCAATATCATGTTAATACATGTAAAAATATTTTTTATGAATATTTAGAAATAAATATTTTTAGTGCGGTTTGAGGAAAATATTAAAGATTATTTAAAACCGAAGATGCATAATTGTTTATATAAAACATTAAATGAAACAAGATATATTTTCTTCATAAAATAATCTATTTCATAAAAATAATAGCATTTTAAAATATATTAGGGTGTGTAGTTGAAAATGGGTAATAAATCATGAAGTTCCCTTTAATCGGGTTTGCTCATCGGGATGAATTGAGAAGGGAAACTTTTTAAAACATATATTTACACATAAGGGAACACTGATCTGATTTAGAAACCAGAATTTAAAACATATAAACACAATTTATTATAATTAAATAAAAATAGATAAGTATTAAATATAATTAAATAGAGAGAAAGAGTAACCAAAAGTAAAACAATCGGGTTTTGGGTAGAATACATTACCTTATGACTAAAACAGTTATGCACTTGATCATTATTTCCAAAATAATTAAATTAGATTCATTAATTAATAATATAATAACATTTTGTACATGTAAATGTTTTTGTATAATTTTTTATTTCATTTAGTACCTTTTTATGAGTTAGAGTTTCCAATTTCATTGTTCATGAGTGTTCGTTTTCTTAGTTTTCATGATTAGTTTTCTTATAGATGAGTATAGAAGTTCTTGTAGAGTGGGTTTAATTCTCTAGAAATAAAATTTTACATTATTATTATACAACCATAATTTTAATTAGTCTTATATATTAATTTCTTCACATATGTGGATGAATCATTAGATAAAATTTTAATGATAATCAGCTAGATTAATTTTAGTGGTTTTTAAATCACAATGTTCTCTTTTTGTTTTGTCATATTGTGTTATATAAGTATATATATGTTAGTTATAGGACATATAACGTATTATAAAATATATTTTTAAATTTTTATCTACCATTATAATGGTTTAATGGAATTATTTGAATAATTTAATGGAAAATGAAAAATTTTCAACCATGAAGGCAACAAATCAACACCTTGCAGATGACAGTTTCATATTTTTAATTAAAGGGATGGGACCAAGGGTTTGATGATGTAGTACTATTTTAGAATTATAAAATTATAGTATATGTAAGGTACTGTATTTATTGCACCATTTCCATGATGCGAGGTGAGAAGATGAAAAGAAAAGAACATGAAAATAAAATATAAAAAAGAAAGGGGAGTTTACTTCCTGAATTTATCCTCCTTGAGAGCCGCCTTTTGGAAAAGGTTTTGGTATTTTTATGATAGAAAGAGCTCATTTATGTGTGTTAGGGGATTTTAAAGAGTATAGTGATAATATTTAATAAGGATCAATGCATGGAAGGTGTTTAGAGAATAGGAGGTTAAGGGTGGTATTTATATTGGAGAAGAGGGGTGTTTTCTTATTATTTTAATCATTAGTTTATTACTTTGGCACAAAACTAATTATAGTTTGAGAATTGTCAATAAATATATTAAAATAATGAATTATATTTTGAAATTTCTGGCTTACATCATCCATAGATCATATTTGAATCCACAATTCATGTATTTAGAATTTATCCTAAATTGTTGTACTTAAGTATATACCAAAATTTCAAGCATTATATTAAAAGCCCATAAATAAACCCTAAAAATTTCTAATGTGTAGAAAACAAAAATGATCTCTATTTATGAAATTAAATTTCTATATTTAAGAAATTTAATTTGTATTTAAAATCATTATTTACTCGAAAAATACACAATTTAAAATTATAAATGATTTTATAACCCTTTTAAAAATTAAAGTCTCATAAAACTATAATAAAATCCTTAGAAAAACAAATATTGATTTATAAATAAATTTTATTAAAGTAAATTTTCTTTTAAATTATTATATTAATTATAATATTGTAATTAAATATTTATATCTTAGAAAAATACTAACAATTAGTTAATAATTTTTAACTAATTTATTTACTTATACTTTCATATATTTATATCATAATTTCATTTATTGTATGCCTAAATTTTATTTATATATTCACTGGTTGGTCTACAATTTTATAGGCCAGTTTACTATTTTTAGGGGTCATTATTATTTCTAAGGTCAACTAAATATTTCCTCAGTATAGGTTCCTCAAATTCTAGAAATACCTCACATTTCATTCATTGTTTATGTATAGTGATTGAATTGTGTTATTAATATGATTTTAGGAGAATATACTACATGTCATAATTATATGAAGTGAGTTTCCATTGAAATTTTTTTAGGTTTTTACATTCTTCCCCCTTATGAAATTTCCCCTTCAAAATATTATTTTAAATATTATGGGGAAAAAAGGTAAGGGTACTTCTCCTTCAACTCCTCCTACAGTTCCCATGATTCATGTTCATATGTATGGTTTTGTCATATTACTTTAACCAGGTGAGTAGTCTTTTTACATATAATACTATCTCAATAATCCCATATCTTCACTGGAGGATCCTTGTACGAGAGATCATTTTCCAACCTTACCACTTCTAAATTCTATCATTTGATGAATCTAATATGTAATTACTCAAGGGAGATACATGGAATACATTATGTACATGGTACATTATTATTGTATGTTCTCCTAAAAGGGATACATCATGTACATGATCAAGAATATATAAGGTTCCAATATACCTCAGACTCAAAATTCGCTTCTTCTCTTATATCATGATCCAATTCCATGGAGATATATAGTGAAATGAAATGTCTCCATCCATAAAATCAAGGTCACATTGATACTTTTCTGCATAGGTCTTTATTAGTCTTTGTTTTTTCTCGATGTGATGCTAAATGGGTTTCACCTTCTCCGCCAATTTAAAAACCAATTTAGGTGTTTTAAGATTATGTTTACTAACTTCATCCCATCACGGTAATGTTCAACATCTTTTCCCATAGAGTGATTCATATGGATCCATTTGGATTCTCGAGTTGAAACTATTATTGTTAGATAACATGACTTGAGTCAAATGTTGGTTTAATATTCAGATCAATTCCACAAAACATTCACTTGAAACTCTTCAAGTGTCTGAATAGTCCTCTCATATTAGCTAAAAATATGGGGATGAATGGCCATACTAAATCTCAAATGCTTAGATGATTTTGTATAGTTTCCATAACATCGAGGTGAATCATTGATATCGATAGGTTACAATCATTAGTGGAACTATATTAAGCCTTACCACATCTCTGATATTTTTCCTTATAAGTATATATAGTAAAAAATCTTGTCGAATTGCGATAAAGTGAGCTGTCTATGTCAGACGATCTACAACCAACAATGTAGCATTATTTTCTCTAGATATTGTTAGAAGTCTAGTGAAAAAGTACATGGTAATGTTCCCCAACTTTTATGTTATTATGGGTAGTAGTTCCATCATCTCATTAGACATTTTTTGTTTTTATCCTATACTTTCTAACATAATAGACACCTTGATATATTTTCAGTTATATCTTTTTCCATATTATCCCACCGAGAGTTCTCGTAGAGGTCTCGATATATCATTTTTTTCTCCATAGATAAATATAGAATGTGTATCTATGTGTGTCATTCTGAAGACCCTTCTTTAACTCCAGATAAAAAGTAACACATAGTTATATCCCAAATCATATAATTCATTCCTTGTCAATTTTTGAATATGAATATTTCCCACTTCTTATAGAATCTACATTATTATATATTTTCACATCATTTCTTTGAGCATCCTTTAATCTCTCTATAAGGAAAGGTTGAGAAATGATTTACGAATGTATTAATGATCTTACTTTTTTAATAATTCCCCAATCCATCCTTGGAATATCTAAGAACATTAGATCTATCTCAATTATCATCATTAAAAAATATATGGGATCCCTTCTATATAGAATGGTAGTGGATTAAGAAGACATAATCATTGATGAGATCTATCCATCATCGTTGGTTCATATTAAGAACTTTCTGTATGAATACGTATTTAGACTCTTTTAATAAGTATATATCTCACACTTCTCCACATTCATATAATGCGACAATATTCTCAACTCAAAGATCCTAGATGACTACTACAAATCATACAAGGGATAGTTTTACTAATGAATTTTCTCCTTCCTTGAGGCATATGAAATCACTTTATCAAGATTCATTAGTACACAACCTAATCGCTTATTGGATGCATCAATGTATACTATAATGAGTTCCCTACTTGTTTTTAGTGTGACCATTAGTGTAGTGATAATCTATTTTTTCAACTCTTTGAAATATTCTTCACATTCCCTCATCCAAAAAAAACTCACTCCCTTGCGAGTCAATTATGTTAGTGGGGTTTAAAATCATGAGAATTTCTTCAAAAAAAAGTTTGGTAATACCCTAGTAGACCATGGAAACAATGGATATCTATTATAGATGTTGTCCTGGGCCACTATTAGATTTCCATTGTCATACAGGGTTCCATATATATTCCTTTTCTAGTGATAACAAGTCCCATGAATGATACATCCTTCATCCAGAACCAACATGAACTGTCCATTGAATAATGTTTCTTCTTTTCTAAAGTCTTTAGCCTAGTATTCAAGGTCTCCACATGCTCTTCCTTTCTCTTGGTGAATATTAGAATATAATCAATATTGCCTACCACAAATATTTTTAAGGTAATATCTAAAGAATATATTCATTACATCCAAGAATATTGTTTGATTATTAATGAGTCTGAAGGGAATTAATATTAACATATAATGTCCATAACTTATTCATAATTCATTCTTGTGAATATCTTCCTTCATCGCCTTTAATTGGTTATATCCTGATAAAAGCTCCACCATAGAGAAATACAAGGCCCAATTTAATTGAAAGAAAAAATAATCTATCCATGGAAGGGTATACTTTTTCTTTATAAGGATTTTATTAATCTCATGATATTCAATGTATAGGTGGATTGATCTATCCATATTCTTGAAAAACATTTCTTGTGCAACCCATGGTGAAGCACTCGAGCATATAATACCCTTGTCCATATTTTCTAATAACTACTTCTCCTATATATCCTACTCAAATAGTAGTAATTATATATGGTGTCTTTGAAATAGTAATAGATAAAGGAATATGTTCAGTTGAGAACTCAACCTCTAAATTATGAGGAAGAATATACAACCTTTCACGAATCATATCACTATAATCCATCAAAATGGGCATGTCTTCGAGCATCGTTCTATCGTTTTCTCAATCATTTGAGCAAGATATTATTTCTCCTAAGGTAAAATTATCCACACATGAGATGATGATTCTAAATGAGACTCATCTTCCTCATCACACATGTACAAAATTTGAGGATGCTTCAGGATGTTAAGATTGATATCCTTTTATTAACTGTTGATATTGTCTTTATATAGAGATAGTCAATCCATGTCCATAATAGCATGAAACTCTACCAACGGGAGTATGACAAGTTTTTTGGTAGGTTTAATCCAAAAACATTAACCAATGAGGATTTATATACTTTGGATGTAATAATTTCCCCATTTTCTATTCTCATATATTACTCAATCTTCATATTTTTATGATGTGTTTGAATAGTTCTACTAAACATGAAAGATATAAAAGAATGTGTAGAACCAGAATCAAATAGTATGTTTTCAATTCTTGAATGAATAATCAGTGTACCTATCACCACATCATTTTTGGGATCCACTTCAGTTTTATTAATATCATATTGTGTTCCTTTCTAACTTGGATGTTGTTATTGTTGATTTCCTTCAATAACCCTTGGCTTAGAGAAATTGTTCGCATTATACCCTTATAACTTATAGTTAAAACATTAAACTACATGATGAGTGTAATTCAAAACCATTCCTTATTTTTATATATTAGTGGAAATATTAATATCAAATCAGTTGTTATTGGCTAGATTCCAAATTCATTCATATTTGAATAATTTTTTAATTCCCTTTAGATAGATCACAGGATGATTCTTCCCACAATTTTGACACATAGAATGTTGGGTGATCATTCCATCATGGAATTTTTCTATTGACCCACCCATAATAGATGTCATTTTCCACTTTTCCCACTTTTCCCCTGAGAACACTTAATGTCTCTGATCTCTATTTCAACCTTAAGGGAATAATGTAAAATAACTCCAAAGATATTAATGTCTCAAATCTCCATGAATTTTCATAGAATCGGCTTTAGTGTTATAAATAAGTGAAGTTTTATGGTTTATGATTCCTGATAAAAGATGGGGGTATATCTTAAAAGCCTTGAAATATTTCCTTCATAAACCCTTATAGTATTATCTTCTGCTTATGTTTAACGATCTCTCCTTCCATCTTGAGATGGGGGGTTCGAGGAAAATATATATTGAAAAACAATTTATTGAATTCCCCCAAATAAACGCTATAAATTTATTCTATGGACTTCATGTTTTTTAACATTTCCTACCATTGATCATCGTCCCCGTCATATTTATAGTCCTCTATTACAATATTCGATTTCTCTGAGCACTGGAGGAGAGAGAATATAATTTCAGTGGAGTTAATCCAGTGTTATGTGTCAAGGGTATCAGAAGAACAACTAAACATGGTTGGCCTTTTCCGCATAAAGGATTTGAAAACAACATGGTCTCTCTTAAAATAAAGAGGTTGTTCTATATGATTCAAGTTAATATTCACAAATTGAACCAGTTGAGCAAGTATATTCATGAACTTTTGAGAACCCATTCCGATCATATTTGGAATATCATTTAGGAAATAATTACATTGACTATCACATTGATTTTTGGAATGCTTTTTTCTATTCCCATCTATTAACAAAGAATGAAAATGTACAATTAAGGGGATTAAATAATTAAATAATAAGCATAATAAAAGGAAAATTTGAACATAAAAGGTTGAAATTGTAAATGAAAAGTATAACCAACCTTTTGATTCCCATGGATTAAATCTAGATTATCCATGATCTGTTTCTTAACATTTATTCCATTTTTTATCTTTTTTATTTTCTTAATAATGGTTCATAATGAGGTTATGATAATACCAAATCATGTCCCCTAGGAGTTTCATACCAGGTGCATAGTTTGGAACGTTTTCATTTACGAGGGTAACCCGAGTCAGGATTAGAAAACATTGTCGAAGTAATTACTCTTATGTACATCATTCACAGATCCATTTCCACTTATAGTATCCAAATGGGGATGAATTTTCCTGATAACCCAATTACTCTATAGTAACAAAAATTTAGGGATTCTTTCTACAACTTATTCTTATCCCTAGGCTTCTTACTAATGATCTATATTTATAATCTCCAAAAATAAATAGAACTAGATCTGATACCAAGAATACTGACTATAGCCTTTTATACATATAATTACATGATTTTAAGAATAAATTACCATTAAATTAAAATTTAATGATCATAATGTCTAATGTATTTTTATGATTAGGTATATAATTAAAAAACATTAAAAAATATATTTAATATCCATAATGATCTTCTAACAACAGTTGAGATCCTATAAATATATAGGATAACCTAAGGAACAAAAGAACAAAAGGGATGGGCTAAAAATACCACTAAATGTATATATGTATGAATAAAAAATCACACATGAGTTAGAAATATTAACATGATTACATAAAAAGATATAGAATATGAATAAACATAAGGATACATAACCTGCATATCATGGAATCATATAAAACTGGTATCATAGAAATGTGGCAATAACACACAATGTAACATAAGCATGATTCAGTGATCATTACACATGGATTATGAGTCATGGAAAACCATTAAGATCATTGCACAGGGATCACGATTCAAGGCTAACCACCAAGACAATTGCACATGATGTCTCATGAGGATAAACATTATCAAATGAAATAGAGAACTATCTGGTTTCACCTATCATAACATGTTCATTAATATATCTTGAAAATAAAAAATCCTACATAAGTAATCAAGCATAAACATAAGGGTTATCCATGGAGAGAATTTGATATCTTATTCATGTAAAAAGGCCCAACATGCGGGAATATAATAACAGTGTCAATGAAAGAAACATTTATGTCATACATGGACATTCATAAGGTAAAAAATTATTATATCATGATAATGGATGTAAAACGGATGTGAATTCATGTAAAAATTGGGTGTAAGAAAAATTAGAAATAAAACATTTTTTGTGCGATTTGAGGAAAATATTATGGATTATTTAAAACAAGAAAGGCATATTTGATTGAATAAAACCAGATAGAGACTGAGAATGATTTTGATGATAAAATAAGTTATTTTAGAAAATAATGGTGTCTTAAAAAATATTATAGAGTGCACATGAATATGGGTATGAAATGGGAATATTCCATTGAGACAGGTATCCTTATCGAGATGAATTGAGAGGGGAACTTTTTTAAAACCTCTATTTACTCGAAAATGAATAATTTTCTAATCTAAAAACATAAATATAGAAAATATAATCATAATGTAGAATAATTAAACAAAAATAAAGATTCATTTCATAGAAGTAAATCGAGATAATGAGTAACCTGAAGGAAAAATGGGGTTTCAGGGAGAATCACTACCTTATGAATTAAATGTTTCTGCACATGATCTAAATTTACTGGAAATTCAAATTAGATTCATTAATTAATAAGTAAATAATCTTTGATAAATTTATTTAATTTAATATAATTTTATTAAATTTATTTATGTCCTTTTTGATTTCTTGTAGTGTTCAATTTCATTATATGGGAGGGTTTATTTTCTTATTATTCGTGATTGGTTTGTTTGTATATGAGTATAGATGTTAATGTAAAATTACTATATTAATCCAGAATTAAAATTATATGGTATTATTTAACAACAAAAATTGGAATTGGTCTTATATATTACCCTTTTCATATATGAGGATGAATCATCATATAACATGTTAATGATAATCGTTAGATTAATTTGAGCAGTTTCTCAATCACGACAATCTCATATTATTTTATCATTTTGTATTATATATATTTATGTCTTTTAGAGCATAAAAAGTGTTATAAAATATCTTTCACAATATCTTTGTACCATTATAATATTTTAGGAAAATATTTTAAAGAGGTAAAGGAAAATTAAAATTTGTCATCCAACAAGGTGCTAAATCAACACAACACGGACGATGGTTTAATTTTTAGAATTAATGGCTGAAAAGAAGGGGTTTGATGAGAGATTATTAAATTAGAATAATAAAAATTTAGTATATGTAATTTTATCAATCAATTTGGATTAGGGGAGGTAACAAAAAATGAAAAAAATAACATGACATTAAATAAAAAGAAGACAAAAGAGAAGTTTACCTTTTGAATTTATCCTCCTCGAGATCCTCAATTGGGAAATGGTTTTGGTATTTTTTTTGAGAGCTAAAAGGAACATGGGCATGTAGAAGGGTATTAGAAAGAGTTTTGGGAAAATTTTGTACAATGCACAAATCATTGAAAGTGAGAAGAGAATAGGTGGTTTACAGTGGTATATATAGTGGACAGGAGTGGTGTTTTTTCATTATTTTATTCATTAGTTTATCATTTTCACTCAAAACTATGAATAGATATAAAATTATCACTAAATATAATAAAATAATTAATTATAGTTCTAGATTTTTTTCTTACATAATCCATATATCAACTATGACCACATAATTCTTTTATTCAGCATTTATCGTCAATTATCATAATTTAATATTCACAGAAAATTTAAGTATTTTAGAAAAATCACAAATATTAACCCAAACTATTTTTAGATTTATAGAATTCAAAAAACACCATTTTATAAAAATAATTTTATACTTAAGATAATTATAATTTGAAATTGAAATCATCATTTACTCAAAAAAAAATTAAAATTATAACTGATTTTATAACACATTATAAAATTATATAAGGTCTCATAAAATTAAGATAATGTCATAAGACAACAAAAATATTAATTTATGAATCCATTTTATGATAAGAAATTTTTTTAAATCATAATGATAATTAAAAAATTGTAATTAAATATTTATAACTCACAAAATACCAACATTTAATTAATAATTTTTAATACTTTGATTTACTAATACTATCATATAATTATATCACACTTTTGTTTATTAGATGCCTATATTTTATTTATAAAGTCATGAGTGATATTTCTATTCCATTGGATATTTTGTTATTCATAAAATTTATATTACTATTCTTAAGTTTCTTTAACTATTTTTCAATATATTTTCCTTAACATCAATAAATACCTATTATTTCATTAATTATTCATTTATACAGTTTTCATTGTGTTCTTATTGTGATTAAATGTTATTAAATTATATGAAATAATTATATGAAGAAAATTTTGATTAGAAAATTTTGGGTCTTTAGATGAAAGATATTTAAATGTGTAAAATCAGTTTTTTATAAACCTTTTTCCTGGACACTAATTATTTAGGACATTATGTTGTGTGGCTAGTTGTGATTTTTATTATTTAAATATTAAAAATAATTAAATATAAATGTTATGATTATATTATTTCACTTTATGGTAAACTTATTTTGAGTTTTTATTCATTTTATATATTATTGATTTATATTTTTATTATTTGATTTTTATTATTTTGTTTATATATGGACATCCAATATATGGATCTATATGAATAAATTTATGTATATTTTAATTGTGAAATTATTTATATTATATGGGTTAAAAATTTTGCATTGAATATTCATTAATTACCTTATTCTCTATGCCATCCCATGAGGAAAAGTTCTTTCCATCGGTCTATTGCATGGGCTACTTCATGTGACCAGATCAATGATGGCCTGCATTGGTTTAGTGAAAGATTTTGTCAAAGAACAACATTTTTACTGGGATATTCTTCTAGATATAAAATTGGATCAGGAAATCTCATGATGTTGGTCATGGGTTGGATCTTGATTAACTCTTCTCATCATGAATCATGAGTTTCCAAGTGAACTTATTTTAAAAGTGTTGATTTCTAAAAACTTTCATTCATTTCATGTGTAATTTTGTTTAAAAAGAAGTTTTTTCTTAATATTTGACTAATACTGGTTGTTTAAAAGTTTCTATGGTTTATTATTGGAATTTTTTTGTGGATAAGTGGTGAATAGTTTTATAACATTTCCTGATAAAACATGCCGTATGACTTCTCATATCATTAATACACCATTTTTTATGATTTATTACAAAGTGATAGATGTAATTCAATCACAAAAGATAATGAGTCTTAGTGTATTCAATTTATTTGATAAATGGAATAACATCATTTAATATGGGTACAAGTATATTATATAAAAACTTAAAAACATTCACTTTTTTCCATTGATCATTTAATACTACTCGGGATAACATTGGGAAGTACGTAAGGAAAGGTTGATATGTAAAGATGTGTAAGTAAATAAACACATAATAACATTATGAATGTAATACATGTTAGTAAAGAGGCATACTAAAGGTATATGAATGTGGTGATAATTATAAACAAAAAAATCTATGCATTATATAAGATGATGACATCAAGGTTACATAGGAATAGGGAAATAATGTAAATCATGGGATCATAAGAATGATTCAAAACTAACCATCATGACTTCATACCATAGTATTTTATGATATTTTCCACGCACCATAAATGGTATTTTATGATAAAAGAATAATTAACCAATATATTAGAGGTATATATAACTCAGGAACCACATGTCTCATTTTTCTCATGTACATGTATTTGTGTTCCGTGTAGTTCAAACAACATATGAAAATATTTCATCAATTATTATCTAATGATTAAGTTGTCTAATTAACATACATTCATGTACCCAATAAATAAAGTATTTTGACATCTTGTTGAATAAACATGAGTATAAATAGGGATGTGTTTTCACAAAAAATGAATGAGATGGAAAAATCATAAGAAATATTTTATAGAATAATGGGTGTATGAAATAATAATTGATGTTAATGATGAGAGTGAAATATGGTCCATAATTATTATCAAATCATAATTATTTGAATGAGATGTGTTAAAATATATTATCACACGAACAATTTTAATTCAATTTGAAAACTTTAATGAATGTTCTTGAATAATGTAGTGGAAGATAGAATCCCATTACATTGAGAGAGAATTTCTAAAAGATGTTGAGGGGATTCAATAGATAAAATAAACACATTAAGTGGGATCTATATAGTGAGGGGTAGAGGAATATTCATACTATATGATTTTATAAAAATTAGACTTTTATGTTGGGTTGATATTTATAAAAAATAAGGGATACATGTTTTTTAATTTCAAAACATGGGTTATAAAATATTTATAATAAAATAATCAAAAACACAAACCATTATATTTTTAATTCCCATGGTTCCTCCCAAATAGGACTAGTTTTGATTATTTTATAAGGCCAAAAAAAGAACATTTTAAATTAATACTATTAGTGATTTAGAATATAGTCATATTCATTAAGGATTTAATTTCAAACCATAAAATATTATATACATTTTGGATGATTCATTAATGATCTATTAAAATAAAATAAAATAAGTTAAAAAGATGTTATTTTAACATTTAAATCATTATCTGGTAATGGAATAAATTCTTTGAATTCATTACATCACTTTTTGGCGTATTATGATCCCATAATACAAACTATCTATATATACAATATTTACTTTTTAAGCAAAAACTCAACTATGTTTGGAAATTGTGAATCATTAGCCATGTTATAATTTGAACAATAAATGTTCAAAAATAATATTTTTTTAACCATATAAAATATTTAAATATGATATCATAAAATATGACATAAAAATCCATATTTATAATCAAAAACAAGTTAATAGGACACAAACCACTATCCAGTCCTTATAAAAACTCTATTGGAGTTCATTGAATTATATTATCAATTATATTAATATAAAAACAATTATTAATAATATTTCATGAATATAAGATGTTTTAATAATTATATAAATTATAGAAAACGTGTTTTTATTGAAACTATCCATCTATAAAAATTACTATTTTAGTTATTTCATGTACAATTCTTATGTCATAATAATTATTTATCATATATATATATAGTAATAGTCAAAAGAAACATTATTTTACTTAAAATAAAATATGAACATTCTTACAAATTATGTGTAGACACATACCCCTTTATTACACTAATTTAGGCCTTTAGGGCATGGTCTGTGATGGTGGAGCTTAGATAAGGTTACTCAGAAAACATGGGTTTGGATGTAATTACAGTTGTTTGGTATATATCTCATAATGGGTTCTGATCAATTTTTAGTTTTCTAATTTTAGTTTCTACATGGTAAATGGAAAGGCTTAAAAATTCTATATCCCTAAAATAATTTGATAATTGCTCTTCATATGGTAAAATATTACTATTATGGGAAATCACTTATTCTATTTGTGTTAATTATATATGATTGTAACCCTTTGTATATACTAATCTTAACAGTCACCATAGAAAAACTATACTATCAATGGTTAATATTCGTAAATTTTTATTAAATATGAATGTAAGTATTATATAATGGTCCAAAAAACCTAATGTATTTCATATGTTTTCTATAAATACATTACATAATAAGTTATTTATTTATTTAAAAATCGAATATTATTTTTTAAAGATGGTTTATTAAAATATTCTCATTATAAAGAGTTATAACCTCAAAAATTTATATCATAAAATAAAATATGTGAGTGTACTTATTTTTTATTATTTCTTCTAGTATCCACGTTTCTTCCATAAAAATATGGGTTTTCCACTGTACTTTGACTGGTAAAGTCTCCAAATATCATATAAAATTGTATTTATGTTCTAATATATTCATTAAATACTCCTCGTATGTAAATTTGTTCTCCAAGTGTTCGACCTATAGATCTAGTACACGTGATCCTTCGGGTATGTACATCCTGATTTAGAATACATGGAAGACATCATGTACATGGGATATGTGAGTAGAGTTTTCTATTCATTATTACATTGAATTTATGAAGTCAAGGATCTCAAAGGGGCCAATGTATCATGGAATAATCATTCATTTATTCATGAATGTTATGAAATTCTTCCTCAAAAATATTGTAAAGAAGAAATTATCTCCATTATCAATCTCTAGTTATCATCGACAGTAGTATACAAAGGCTTTCAATCAAATTATAGTTTATTTAAAAATACATTGGATGGTTTAAAACTACTTTTTCACCCGCAATATGGGATAATGTCCCATAAACATCCCATGTACAAGATTATTCCAACGTGGATGAGATAAACCCCTCTTTCCATATAGTTCCTCATAATGTCCCATATGAATACAAGAAGGGAAACTATTATTATATGAGAACTCCACTTGGGGTAGGTGTTTATCCTAATATCCATGTTAATCCACTGAAAATGATCTCCACTTATTCTTAGTATAATGAATGGTTCTATAATTATGAAAATCCTTATTTAAGTGAAAATTAGTGTTGATACTCATTGTTGTATCTAACTATCATAGAAGGCTTCTTTATAACATCATGGTAGACCTCGGATCTCATTCATATATAATGGTTATTGGGACTCTATGATGAAATCTGCATTTCTATTTCCCTCTCAACAAATTGGTATAGAAAATGGTATCAACATACCCTTAGACTTTTTTAGTTCATACTTGAATTATTGGCATACCAAGAATCATGATGTAATTCTATATATCACTCTTCATGATGACCAGAAAATGTTTTCCATATGATCTTTATATATCTTAGTGATTCTTATATGAATATAGAAATATGTCTGATGCAAATTATCTTGAGTATACCTCTCCAACATTGGTTTTTTTGAGAAAAATATCTAGGTTACAGACCATACAACCACGTCTTTATTAAGTTTTTTACTTTATAATACATGATACATTTTTCTATAGTTCCTCATAATTTTTCTAGTCTACTTATATCCCTTCAATAATGGATCGATGTGCAGTTGTTTGGGAAGTTATGGTGAATTTACTTTTATGATTCACATTTCCATCCTTTTTTTTCCACTGAAGATCAGATACCTTTCAATACCAATTGAAAATTAGGTTATTAGGTCTTTTATAGTTATTTAATATTCCACTTTCTTCGCATTATAATTATCGGGATGGATTGAAAAATATGAATTTTTTATATGTAATAACCACCATCATTGGTTGATATAGGAAATATTTTTTCTATATTTATTCATGAGGTGTTTATGGTTTGTATATATATTACACTTCTCCCCATAGATATTGTGTCTCAAAATCATCAACATGAATATCACAACATCTAATTATATATATTTTCTTTGGGTGGGCCTTCTCATGGATCATTAATTTTTAAGTGGAATAGGCTATAACATTTTTATCATGATTACGTACAAAATGAAAAAAAATTTTAGAGAATCTGTTGTAGATCACAAATCATTTCGAACTAGTCAGTAATATAAGAATATGTGTAGAGATTATACTCTTAATTAACTACTTAATTTTTTCCCATATAGAATATTATAGATAAATTTCACACCATTTCATGTAAGCATATATAGTTGTTTTTACAATTATGATATGTTTCTCACAAATCAATGATAATACCCATATAATCTATTGAAACTATATATCTCCATCATAGATGTCATTATGGGGCATCATTTAATTGCCTCTATATTTGAAGGATCCATATATATCCATTTACTAGTGATAAAAAATCAAAGTAATATTAATTTCTCTATCCAAAACACATATTTACTATACATCATATAAAACATTTCCTTTCGAAATGTATTCAATACAATATTTAAAATCCACCTCATGTTCCACTTATATTTTTGACTAGATTGGAATAAAAAATATAAATAAAACTATAAATTTATTGATTTAACCCATAAATACTATATTATTTATGTCCATAATAATATATGGATCTTTACTCATCCGAAATGTAATCAATATGAACACATAGTGTACGTACCTTATATGAAATGTAGTCTTGGGGATATCCTCCAAGATTAAATATACATGATAACATGATGACCAGAGATCAACCTTGGAGAAGTATTGGGTTATATTTAATAGAATGAAGAACCATTTGGATGAAAATTTTGTCTCTGGATTCCACTTGTATTTGATTATGACACTTATCACATTCAATTTAATTTAAAGGAAAATATGTTATAAACATGTATCTTCATAATAAAAAAATTATAAATATGGGTTTACAAAAATTAAATCTTCGACTATAAATTGTAATTATAAAGATAATAAGATTTTCTACGTAATCAAATTTTTATTTATTTTTATACATTAAATAGTTAAATTTAATTATAACACAATGATGATGCAATGATAGATTTATTAATTAAGAAATCAAATAAATAATATTTTAAATACTTAAATAAATATTATTTGACATAATTTTGGTCATAAACGATTTTTATTGGTTAATATTACATCTTATAATACAATTAAATGGTTTTTTAATGTTATCTCTCTTTTTGGATTTTATTAAGATTCAATAATGTGAATAGTGTAAAAATTGACAAAATTGATGTTTTATAAAAATAGAAATTTATTGAATAATTTAAAATACTAATTTTTCTAAAATAAAAATGACATTATTATAATGTCTAAAAGTTCATTAAGTATCCAATTATGTGAAATTAACCCCATATAATTCAAATTTATAGCCTCTCAAATATTCAAAATGTGTTTACCACTTTTAAAATTAAAAGAGAATAAATAAGGGTAAACCGAAAAGATAAGGCTCAAAATAAACTCCATACAAATATAAAAGTTATTTTACTATAGGATTTAGAACTATTATAATCTTTGCTTCAACATATTTCAATTTGGAATCATTTTGATTAAAAAAGTAATTTATATTAATTAATAATTTTAAGAATTTCCAAGGGTGCCCATCCCCTATCCTATAAAAAGGTACCATCTTTTATCTAATAATAACAATTAAAAATACTGTTTTTAGAAAATATCTACCATAAAATCTTCCTAGAACCCCTCACCACATTCTATAGCCCTTATTTTAGCCAGAAAACCCTTTTTAGAGGTGTTAAGGTGTTTTCAAAGGTGATGAACCGAAGAAGAGGTGTCTTTTATTTTAAGAGTTTCTATTTTATTTCTTCTTACCCATCTTATAAATATTATTTGTCCATGTTGAAACAATAACTCTTGTATCCTAAATATACTGATATGTTATTATGTTAATATAATCCCCTAAATCCATCTCTATTTCCATAAAATGGGAATGAAATTAATCATTCATGCGTATATGTGAACTATCACCTCCACAAACCGATTTTGTTTGTTTTCCATTGCCATCAATCTAGATAGGTTATAATAATTTAATTAATATTAATATGTGATATCAATGAAATATTTATCATTATAGATTATAATATTTAAAATATTTTTCTACCTTCCAGGTGTTTAAAAAAAATAACATAGTTTGTGCATTTCTGTGAACAATCACCTCCAACGAATTGATGTGAATAGTTTTTTTTTTAAAATCACTTGTATAGTATATATAAGTATATTAAAATTATTATTATGAGTTTAATTATATAATTATCATTATGGAAATATAAAATAGTAATAAACTTTTTCCATAATGATCAATGAAAAATGCAAATGTTACTCATGTGTACGTATGACCTACCCTCTCCATGAATATAACGTTATTCATTTTTCATAACCATAATTAATAGTTTTATTTAAAAAGAATTATTTTTTTATAAATGTTATTAATATTTCATCAGTAATCTTATAGATATTTTGGGATTATGACCACATGAACTAGTGACATGAAATCCATGTTCATTTTTGACTTAAGTTCCGAATATCAACAAAACATCTGATATGAACTTAAATAATTATGTTGTTTTTATAACAAGGTTTTAAGTGATATAAATTTAATAATAAACTTCAAAAAGGTTCTCGATCAAGTATAAATTAATCTGTGTTTTTTATTTAGGATTATAACAATTAAATATGACTATTTAATCTCCAGGTAAGGGGTTTTTTAAATGAAACCCTAATTTTTATGTTTTGATGATTTATTATTATAAATACATCTATTTAATGCCCATGTTTTAAAAACTTATTTAAGGATTTATCTAAATAGAAATGAATGTTTTAACGTTTTAATTACAATCAAATGTTTCAAAGTGGTATGGGATACTTTGATTCAAAAAACATAATTTTTATGTTTTAATTATGTTTTAAAAAAGGATTGATTATATTAATATCTTGAAATGATATCTTGTTATTAAAACATGGAAATGTTATTTTTAATTTAGGATTTTTAATGTGTCATGATTATTTTATGGTTCTTGGGAATTTCATATGTATATGAATGTTTTTTGGTAAACCGAGGGCCGGTGAGCCTGAGATATCTCTCCAATGCATTGGGTAATGAGATGGAGTTAAACAATAAGGTTTATCCTAAGTGATTTAGGTAATACACTATGATGGGTATTCCAAATGTAACCTTGAAGGTTAATCCCTATGTAGCTGTTTCGGATCGGTCTCGAAACGCCCAACGATTCTATATCTGACGATGTGTGGACCTATATTCCAAAGGCAGGCATTCACCGGGCGATTTGGCCAACGACACTTAAGAACTCACTTTGGTCGAGAGGACGGGATGTCGGGCTCATCTCACCCTTTTGGGGGGAATTATTTCTTGTTCCGAGACTCTCTTATAGATTTAAGACGTATTCATATGTTTGCGAATCTTTTGTTTATACCCAATCATAGTATGCATGGATTACTCCTCGTTGGAAATGGTCAGCTGGGCGTAGGGGTTAGGAATCATTTAGGATGTAGGTTTACCATCCCTCATTGGATTAGTGACTCTGAAGAATTTGGACTCATTGAGACGGTGCTAGGAGTGGCTCGGTGAACCGATGTTAAGATAGTCGGATTGACCGATTGTTGGGCTTGAACCTCATGGAGGCTTCCTATGTACCCTGCCTAGGAGACATAGATGAAAGTCCACGTAGTTCGAATCGGGGTGTCAGAGAACCAACATGAAGGTGGAACCGGGGGTCCTAAGGTGATCGGGATTGAACCTCGGGGTGTATTTCTACGTACCATGCATTAACATGGATCAATGTCCTCGTAGTTCGCATAGGCTTGGGGATTACACTCTGAGGAGGCCCAAGGTGTGGATTGGGGATTACACTCTGAGGAGGCCCAAGGTGTGGATTGGGGCTTACACTTTGAGGAGGCCCAAGGTGTGGATTGGTTCTTACACTCTCAGGAGTCCCATAAGAGGATGTCATGGTTGATGCTTACTCTAATCCCATGTGAGTCATGCTCGGTGTGAGAAACAAGAGGCAGCAGGGACCAGACGATCACGTCGCGTAAGGTGAATCCTTGAGAAGTGGAGTGGGGCTTACACATAGGGCGTCCCATAAGGTTAGGGCTCACTCTGAGATGGATGCCCATGGAGAAAAAACACAGCTGGAGAGGGAAAGAGGTACTCATGTGCCCTTTACCTTTCTTATTCCCGGGGGAAATACCGAAGTTCATGGGGGCTTCCATCTGATGGGTATTTTACTACCCCCCGAAGAAGAGAGAAGTGCCCCAACCCCAAAAAGTGGAGCGGCAGAAAGGGGTCTCCCGAGATCAGACTCCACATTACCGTGGGAATGTGAACCTAGGAAGGCTTTGGAAATCGGCTCAAGGGTTGGAGAATCCCCTTCACCCCTGCTTACCATGGGTATGTGAACTCAGAATTGCGCGATGATTCACCTGAGGGTTACATCTCACGGGTCTGGTGGCTCTAGTGGAGGCCTCAGCTCAGGGCCGACGAGTGGGCCAATGAGGGAGTCATGGATGATCATGCTGAATTGGAAGGATTTTATGTGGCTCAGGGAACGGGAACTCTTAAGGATGTGGCAGGCCACACCGGGGTATGGGTAGTGGAGCCCTTTGCGTAGGAAGGTGATATGCGGCTGGAGAGGCCGTCCGCGAACCAGGGTGATCTGCGGACTGATGGAAATCCTACGAAACAAGGTGGTTCGTGGATTCGGGTTTGATCCATAAACCAGGGTGATTCGCAGAGGGTCCCATACGAGCAGTGATGACCAAGGGTGGCACCGGTCGGAGGCTCATCAGTCAGGGCTTCGCCCACGTTGGAGGGTGCTACGCGGTGTGGCGGATCGGCAAAGAGGCATAAACTCTCTGGTCTATGGGGAGTAAATCCATGGAGGGACCATGGTTCACGGTTTTCTCTAATTTTTTATTTTAGGTTTGTAGTTCACCAAGTTATTATGTGTTTTTGGTTCCTTGTTTGTTAGTTCCCAGGTTCATACCTTCTCGGATTTGCGAACTGGATCTTTTGAAATCCTAACTCTTCCTTCAAAATCCTTCCACCCGAATCTAATTGATATCCTCTGAGTTCTCCTCCTTTTTTCCTCTTCCCCTCGGTATCCTTTTATAGAGTGAGTAAAAGGATTTATCTATGGTCATGCGGCACCTTTTGCGGAGGCCCATGAACAAAAACCAGATTCACGGATGACTTGGTCAATTTGAAACTCGCGGGGGGCATTCAGTGCATCTCTCCCATGAACCAAACGATCTCCCCCACAAACCAAATGAGCTCGGATAGTGATTCGCTTCCGCGGAGGGTTCCGCCTCCATTCCACGAATGAATGAGGATGCGTCTTGAGCCGGTCAACACGGTTCGCGGTAGGGGTGGTTCGTGATGAATAACTGGTTTGGTGCCTGTTCTACTTCACACCCGCGGAGGATCTCTGCCTCCATCTCACGAACGAGGCTGGTCCGCGGAGGGTAATGGTTCTCTAAACCAGCCGCATAACACTCAGGCCAGTTCATGGACTGATTGTTCCTTTTCCAATTTTGAGTATTGGCCTCCATCCTTTTCCCAATTTGTTGAAGAGAATTGGGTAAAAATACTCTCTCGAATGAAGGGGATTATTATCTTAATATGCGGAGTTTTTAGGACCCTGTAGATCCACCCCCCCCCCCCTTTAGAATAGGGTCCGATCATAATGAAGAGGAGTCTATTACGATGTAGAGTGGTCCTGAAACATGGATGGTTTCCGGTAGGGATGTGTACCCGGTAGGGGACCACGCCTATAAATACGGGGGGCCCTTCATTTTTACTTTACTGGATTCTTCATGAAATCATATTTTCGTGTGTTTCTATCTGCACGTGCTCGTTCCTTTGCGAGACTCTTTTTTCCCAAACCAGCTTCCATCTTCCGCGAACCATTCCTCCTTCGTGGTTTCCTTCACTCACAGACCAATCTCACAACTGTGAACAGATACTTTAAATTAATTAAAAATAAAGTCACGATGGGCCGTGGAGGAACTTGCTTGGATGTTAAGATGGCCTGCAGACCAGAATGATCCAAACATTGAAAAATACTTATAATTCCGAACATAAATTCTTAATTCTCAGAGATGAGGCTCCGCGAGGCATGATTGTTCACGTTTTTCTAGCCAACACTCAATGGGATAGAGTTTCGTGGACACATTCCATGTAAGGCTGGTCGGTGTGATGATGTCATCACGAACCAACTTATGGGGCCACCTTGCGGATTTTATTATGGGGCTTGGATAAAATAAATTGCAAATAATTGGTATTGTGTCCATGTTTTATTATTTATGGACTAACTATATTCATGATTTCCATGGCGTAGGGAGAAGATAAATATGGTTCCTCCTCATCCAATGACTAGGCCTACTGCTGGGCCTCTTTCGATTGGTTCATGGAGATGTATATTCATGATTCACAGAGCGGAAAACATCAAAGAGGACCCTAGTCAGCCCATCATTTCTGACGATGGTGTCTTGAAAGACTTACTCTCTGTTGAGCTCCTGGGTTATCCACTATCAAATTGGCAACCGCTTTACAGCATCAATCATCAGGACGATGTCCATATCCCCCCTACTTTCTCAGGTCTTCCATCTCCCTTCTTGGTAGTGCTACCAAAGTGTTTTCAGGTGAGCCTTACCCCATTGGGGGAGATGATCTCTGATCCTAATCCAAAGGATAACTTCATTTTGAGAGGATCTATCTGGACCCAAAGTGATCAGTACACACAAGACTTCTCTCAACTAGTTGTCCTCAAGAATTACCTTTCTATTATCAACCTTGCTCAAATTGATCCTAATGTGGGGTGGATTCCTTGGTGGGATCTTCAGTTTGGAGGGCTCTTCTCAAATGACTAGGCTTGGGCCTTCTGGGTCCATCATCATTGCTAGGAATTTTCCGAGTCGCTGGAAGAATTCAATTTTCACTCCACAGTTTGGGCCTCCTAGTTTTCTATTTACCCACCATCCTTGATCCTGCCTGACCTGCTCAGTCGCTAGTGTTCAAGCACTAATACTTTCCACCATTCCCATGGTGAAGTTGGCATTAGTCTATGGGAAATCTATCAATTGGGACGGCTCTCGATTATCGGTGATATTTACATCGATTTTGGCCCACTCCTGGTGTGTGGGACGACGTCGAACAAGTGCCTTCATTGACAAGGGATCTGCTGGTTATGGAGGAGCAATCACTGGGTCAGGCCTTTCGTGCCCACTCTCTTATTCCCTATAGCACTGGGATGGGGTTATTTCTGAACATCACTGGTCCCGTGCCGAAGATCAAATGCCCCAGGACTCATCCTTCCCAATAGTCACAAACCTTCCAAGATTCCTACTGGGCGGTTCTGGAGGCAGGTGACTACCTTTAATGGGCTTACGAGGTGCGCCCCGGTGTGCCAGCTATGCTCAATCTAGAAGATATGTTTGCTATGTTTCTGAGTGGGTGGTAATTACCTTCTCAGGATATCAACCCTGGCGTCAGAGATTACACCTTGATGATGGCAGGTGAGTTGGCAGAGGGTCGTCCGGTGAACATAATCATGCCAACTTTGGCCCATATTTACGAACAGCTAAGTCACATGCAGGTGGGCAGGTCACCCTACCATCTAAGTGGAAAATTTCAATTCATATATGGCTTGATAGAGGATCATTTTCATTGTTATGAATATCGTCATAACATGGTCATCCCGCTTCCTACTTTCCAGCCTACCCTGCTTGATATAGCTGGGGTTCGCCTAAAGTCTTTTAATTTTGACGATATCATCGATCTCCTGAGTGACTTCTCCCAGTTTTCTTTCTCTCCCTACCCCACTCCTTCCAGCGTCGTGGTTGACAACCATAGAGAGATCCTAGAGGAGAGTTCCTTCATTATTTCTCTATGAGATGGGTTTCTGGCCGAGCGGATTGACGGTATTTCTCTATGCAAGCTATATGCCCCACATCGTTTTTCGAGTCAGTTTGGGTGTATGCAACTACATGTTTCCCTTCCTCCTCCTCAGGATCGAGGACTGCACCCAAACACTCTCCGTCAATGGTGGTAGATGCTGGCATGGGAGGGATCTGATACAAGCATTCTCTTGCCTGGTATGGGAGCGGCTGTCAGCCTATCCTTGGATTAATTGAGGATGTGAGTAAAACATTACCCCAATGGGATCCTGGGGAAGGCTATCCAGCCGGTTCCCAAGTCAAGAGTCATTACGACTGCTATTCCTACAGCACCTTCCTCATCAGCTCTGAGGGAGGACCGACTGATGGCTCGTCGGTCAAAGCGACTCAGGAGATTTTCCCTCCCATCCCCTCTGCGGCCGAAGTTCAAACGGACCCAACCTTCTTCGATATGGATGAGGATAACCCTGTGGCTTTGGGTCCCATCGAGAAAATTCCTAAAGTTTTTCCAACCGATACTGGTCTTAGCCACTTGACTCCCATTCCCGAACTAGGGTTAGAAAATTCAGGTATTCCAGCTTCAGAATTATCATCTAGCGTACACATGCATACGCTGGTCGCAATCCCAGACATCGTTATCATGTCGTCTAGCAAGGATACCAAGGATCCTCGTGTCATGGAGGATCACCGAGCAGTTCATAGGTGGGCCTGGCCCCAAATTTGAGAGATTTTCAATGAAACTCCCCTGGCTGAAATGGAAAATGAAACTGAAGAACTCTGACAACTCTTCCTGGGTTTGGGGTCAGGTGTCTTTGACTATCGGCATTTTCATTTTTTTCACCTGCCAGGTTGTCATTGCCCGTGAGGAAGTTGCTACTAGTGATCGAAAACTTGCTCATGTCGCTGCCTCTCCGTGCGGGACCTGAGCCCTAGAGGGAGCCACGATAAAGCTCCATCAACTGATATCACATGAGGTGAGCTCTTGAGATCAGGCGGTCATCCTATCTTCCAAGTTTCATTAATGTGAAGAACGAGCAGCGATACTTAAGGATCAATTATCAACTATGACTCGTTGCCTTGAAGCCACCAAAAAAAGGGATCAAAGATCTCCAAACAACAGTGGAGCATACTCGTTCGGTGGCTGAGGTTGAGGCCAGGGAGAAGGTCATGATGGAGCAGACATGCGACGACCTCTGCCGCACGGTCGCTGATTTGGTGGAGAGGGCGAGCGATGCTCCTCTGTGACTGTCAGAGCCATTCCTGATTCTTTTTTTACCTCTTGTTGTTCTGGGGGAGAGGCCCCAGCTTGTGGACACCCTTCCTTTTTCTCTGAATAGAATGAAATCTATTTTAATCTTCCTTTACATGAATATTAATTGTTACTTGAACAATTATTACTTAAATAACAACTCACTGAATTAGAATTGATCATAATTCAGGAATGTTACAAAAGATGAAAATAGGCTCTGACTTTTTGCCCGGACCATGGGATCCAGCGAGCATAGTTTGACTATTTCCAGTGTTCTGTAGAAAAACCCCACAAAATTTTTGCCTCTTCTTTTAATGATTTAATTTTTCTTGGGCTTATTTATTGTGGGCCCAGCGGGTATGCCATGAATTTCTCTTAGGTCACCCTTTTCGAGTTTTTGGCCTAATAGGCTTTGTGCCTCTTTTCTTGGGCGCTTTAAAGTCATGCTTTCAAGACTATCATTACTGATGTTTTAGGTTGAAAATCATTGAGAAATTATGGTGGGTCAAGGGCCCTAATGAGGTTTGGTTGATTAAAATATGTCTCGGTGTCCTTCAGACTCTTGTGGACAGAGTGTGTTTAGATTTGAATGACATGCGTGGCATGTCTCAAGGCATGGGGGTCGTATAGGCGTGCAGAGGTGGGAACAGAATCACCTAAGGAAATATTGTGTTTGGTGGACAGGCCAAGGGCGATCAATATGCAAAGCCTCCAAGGGCATGGTATGCATAGTCGTGCAAAGGTTTCCTTAATTCAATGACTCTCCATTTCTAATGGCCATAGGACTTCATGAAAGTCCGGCTTATGAAAACCACCATGGGTGGCTTGGAAAGGGTATGTGACGTATGAAGTGGATTCTAGAACATCTATATAAACAAGGAGTGGGGACGCAGGGTCCCTGTCCCACACATTTAGTTAGCACGGAGGATAGTTGGAGCTTGTCACAATTTCGAGTCGTGCAGTTGGGACATTTCTTGAAGTGGGATCACCTTCCCCGGTTTTCAGTAATCTTTTCAAATACAATCCATCGTATTTAGGAAGGGTTATAGAAGAGGTTAGTAAACTTCATCTCAGAGGGTTTCCAAATAGATATGGGGGGCTCAGAGGCCAGCAAGAGTACGGAGAGAGGCATTGCCTAAAAAACCATGCCTTTTGTAGACGATCCAGGGGCGATCAATATGCAGAGCCGCAGAGGGCATGGTATGCATAGTCATGCAAAGGTGTCCTTGGGCCAGTGATTGAATTCTTCCGATAACCAAGCAACTTCAGGCATATTGAGATTTAAGACCATGAAGGGTGGATTACAAGGGTTTGGCTCTTTCTGGGTGTAGAGTATGGTTTATGAAAAGAGGATACCTGGACACGGGAGAAACGACCGTACTAAATTTCCAGGAACGGGTGTAGTCATCCCTCCCCACGCTGATGTGTGGTGGTAGTTTGTGCAAATCTGGGCCTTGCACTGAGGAGGGTAGGAAAACCCATATCCCTGTCCGGGCTCATGAAGAGTTTGACCGTGCAGTTTGACGTCATGCTGTAATGACGGATTCTGTGCATCTTAACGTCATGTGGTAAAGACGAAGTACTCTTAGTTCAACTATCATAGAGCTCAGAACATTGGGCGACTGTTTCTACAATCACTCGGAGAGAAATTGAGTTAGGATTCTCTAGCATGCTCTGAACAAGTGTGTCAGAATGAAGGTGTAAACTGTAACTCTGGGGTTTACCGGATCATGAGAGATAACATGGGGGCTCTGAGGCCGATAAACGTACGGGGCTAGGAAGAGTATCACCTAAGGAAATCTTACCATTGATGGATGACCCAGGGGCTATCATTAGGCAGATCCGCTGAGGGAATGGTATGAATAGTCGTACAAAGGTGTCCACGGGTCGATAACATTCCACTCCCGATGGCCATGAATGATTCTGAAAATCCAGAATTGCTCATAGAACAGGGTTCGGCACATGTGAATAACAGTGTCCCGAGCACAAAAGAGACAACTTCAGGGTAGTTTCCCGCTGATTCAGAGTATCCCAGTTCTGGCTTGATGCTTGTAGATGAAAATTTTCATGTGAACCGTAGGTGGATGCATAGGCTTATCGGGCATGGGTGCCCTAGAAACACTTGGATGCGGGTGAGGAATGTACTTGTAAACCACTACTTCCATTAATTGTTGGATCTAGAGATATGAAATGGGGGCGCTGGTGCCGGTGATTGTACAGAGATAGAAAGAGTATCGCCTGGGGAAATCTTTACTTTGATGGACGAGCTAGGGTCTATAATTATGCAGAGCCACTGAGGGCATGGTATGCATAGTCGTACAAACGGGTCCATAGGTCGACGGCCTTCTGCCTATGATGGCCATGAGTATTTGGAGACCCGCAATTATCCGGGTCGTGGAGTCTGGTGTATTATGAGTATGCATCCAAATGCACCAGGAGTATCCCTTTCCCATTTCGACGTATATCTCGGGTGGGTCTCGACGAAGCCCGTGCAGTTTAATGCCATGTGGTAAGGAAAAACTCCATGCAGTTTAATGTCATGTGGTGAGGACGAAGGTGACTCGACGTGAAAGGAATGGGGGGTATGCGCAGTTTAACGTCATGCAGTGAGGATGACTTCTGTGTAATTATAACGTCGTGCGGTGAGGACGACTTCCGTGCAGTTTAACGTCATGCGGTAAAGACGGGGAGCACTTTTAAAGGACGTTGTGCAGTTTTACGTCATACAGCGAGGACAACGAGCATTTTTTAAATGATGTTGTTCAGTTTTATGTCATGCAACGAGGATGGGGGAATTTTTAAACTATTGAAAATGCTTGTATTTGAAGACATTTCCCGGGACAGTTAATGCTTGGTCTCGGTAGTTTTATGCCAAGTGGCCAAGATTTTCCGTGTAGTTTAATTTCAAGCGGTAAGGACGTAGTGGCAAAGGCTGCTCTTCCTCAGAATTCAACTGGGCTCGAACATCTCGGCATGCCCAAATGTGGAGAGGGTTTTATTGGTGTTAATCGTGGTTCCAGGGCTTCTTGAATCAAGAGAAATGATATGGGGCTCCTGAGGCCAGTAAGCGTGCAGAGCTAGGGAGAGTGTCGCCTGTGGAAATCTTGCCTTTGGTAGAGGGGCCATGAGGTATCATTAGGTAGAGCCACTGAGGGCATGGTATGCATAGACGTACAAAGGTGTCCACAGGTCAATAACTTTACACTTCCGATGGTCGTGAGTGGTTATGATGATCTGCAATTACTTGGTCCACGAAGTCTGTCATTTGGGAAGGAAATGTCGGGACATGTCAGGCATACTCGGTCCTAGTTGTTGTTAAAGCTTAAAGAGATCCCATCGCTGATTTATTCTGCACGCGAGAGTTTACTTTCACTCCATTCAGTTTAACATCGTGTGGTAAGGAATAATTACTCCAATTTTAGCGGTCATAGAGCTCGGACCACTAGGTGACTATTGCTTCAGTCACATGAAGGACAATTGAGATAACATGCTCTGGTATACTCTAGACTAGGTAGGGGATGAAGATTGTAAACTGAAACTCTGAGGTTTCCCAGATCAGGAGAGATGATATGGGGGCTCTGAGGCTGGTAAGCGTATGGTGTTAGGAAGAGTACCGCCCAAGGAAATCTTTCCTTTTGTAGACGGGCCAGGGGCTATCAATATGCAGAGCCGCTGAGGGCATGATATGCATAGTCATGAAATGGTTTCCATAGGTCGATGACTTTCCACTTATGATGGCCATGAATGGTTATGAAGATCCAACATTGCTCACAGTATAGAGTTCGGCATGTGGGGATAGGGGTTTCCGAGAATACAAGAAACATCTTCAACGTAATTGACCATTGAGTCACAGTAGCCTAGTCCTGGCTTGATGTTCGTAGATGCAGGTTGTCACGTGAACCATGGGTGGATACATAGGCTAACCGGGTTGGGATACCCTAGAGATTTTGGATGTGAAAAGGGGACGAACTTGTAAACCACTGCTCCATAAACTTCTGGATCAAGAGGTATGTTCTGGGGGCTCTAAGGCCGGTAAGCGTACGGGGCTAGGAAGAGTGTTGCCTGTGGAAATACTGCCTTTGGTAGACGGGCCAGGGGCTATCAAAATGCAGAGCCACTGAGGGCATGGTATGCATAGTCATGCAATGGTGTTCATGGGTCAATAACATTCCACTTCTAATGGTCATGAATGGTTATGAAGATCCAAAATTATCTGGGCCGTGGAGTCTGATGTATGGGGATGATGTATCCAAATGTGCAAGGAGTATTTCCACCTTGTTTCTCTATATATCTTAGGTGGTTTGTGAAGAAATACGTGCAGTTTAATGTTGTGCGGTGAGGACAAAAAACACACCCCATGGAGGTCTGGTCCATACACAGTGTAATGGGGGAATTTTTTAACCTTCCTATCTGTGCAGTTTAACGTCATGCGGTAAGGACGAGGAGTACGCCCCGTGCCGGTTTAGTCCGTAAACGGGGGGGAGGAATTTTTATCTTTATTCGGGGGGCTGGGCCAGGACGGGGAACCCTGACGTCACTACATATCCTGTGAGGGTAGGAATCAAGACATACGTAGTTCTCTCGAAGAAGTACACCCTATTTAGGGTTGGTCCATACACAGGGGAAGGGGACATTGTTTAACTTTTTATTTATTTCATTTGGGAGTGGCTGGGCCAGGATGGGATCGTGGCATCCCTTTGTATCCTACGAAGGCAAAAAATCAAGTCGGACATAGTTATCTGCTAAATAAAACCCATGAAGTTCTGGTCCATACATGGGGTAAGGGGCCATTTTTTTATTTGATAGGTGGCTAGGCCAAGACGAGGAACCCTGGCATCGATACGTATCCTGCGAAGGCAAGAATCAAGCTGGACGTAGTTCTTTGAAATCCATGCAGTTTAACGTCATGCAGTAATGACGAAGGATACACCTCGTGCTGGTCTCGTCCATACATGGGGGAAAAAGGAATTTTTTAAGCCTCCTTTTTTAGGGGATGGTTGGGCCAGGATTGGGGACCCTGGCGTCGTTATGTATCCTATGAGGGCATGAATCAAGTCGTATGTAGTTCTCTATAATGAGTACACCCCATGCAGATTTGGTCCACACATGGGGGGGAGGGAATTTTTAAAACATCTTGTCTGTGCAGTTTAACGTCGTGTGTTGAGGACAAACTGCTCTTAGTTTAAGGTCCTAGAGTTTGGACTGTTCGGTGTCTGGTAGTTTAACGTCATGCAGCTTGGACGAAGAATACACCCCGGGCAGGTCTGGTCCATACACGGGGGGAAGGGGGAATTCTTAACTCTTATTATCCCTTATTATTCGTGCAGTTAAATGTCGTGTGGAAAGTAAGAAGTATACACTTGGTCTCTATGCGAAATAATTCTTCAGGAATCTCGCATTGGTAGTAGCTGTGGTGAATTTCCCATCCATGGTGATCAAGGAAGATGATCCATTGGAGTAGACCTTGTGTATAATATATGGTCCCTCCCACTTGGGCTCCAGCATTGGAGGTCTCCTTCTAGGTATCATTGGGGTCCGGAGGACCAATACCAATCCCCTTCCAAGTAAGATTGGAGACTGGCCTTTTTATTGAAGGCTCATGCAATATGATTCTAGTAGACTTCCAAATGGTGCAAAGTGTGCAACTGATTCTCATCCAGCTGTTCCAATTCACCCACCCGCTTCTTTGATTTCTCATCGTCGAGTAATTGATCACATATGGAAACACAGAGTGAGGGGAGTTGGAGTTCAATGGGCAGGACCGCCTCTGTTCCGTACACCATTGAGTACGGGGTAGCCTAAGTAGCGGTGCAGATTGTGGTTTGATAAGCACACAATGCATAGAGGATTTTATCTAGCCATGAATTCTTGTCTTTGTCTACCATTTTCCGGAGAATTTGGATAGGGACTTGTTGAAAGCCTATATCTGTCCGTTGGCTGCTGCATGGTAGGAGGATGAGTGGTTAGCCTTGATACCATACTCTTTGGTATAGTTTCTCCAATTCAGTAGAGCAGAAGTTGGTGCCGTTATCCGTCAGTATGGTATGAGGGATACCAAATCTAGTGATGATATTGGTTTTCACAAATCTGACAAATTTTCTTTCCCTAACTTCCTTAAGAGGTACAACTTCTTCCCATTTGGAAAAAAAAAGTCAGTTGTCGTGAGGATATACTTCAGTTGTTTGGCTGTGCCAGGAGGATATGGTCCCATGAAATCCATTCCCCAGACGGCAAATGGCCAGGAGTACTTGGCCTAATGAAGTAACACTAGGGGTTGGTGAATGAAGTTGTCATGAATTTCGTAGGAGTGTCATTTTGTGGTAAAGCACTCAAAAAATATTGCCATTGTGGGCCAATAGTACCCAAGCCTCAGAACCTGATGGGAAAGCTTGGTGCCTGGAAGATGTGCTCCACAAACTCTAGCATGCACTTCAGTCAGGACGGTGATGATTTCTTCTCCTTCAATGCATATGAGGAGGACTCTGTTGAGGCCTCGTTTGTAGAGGACCTCTTGTTGACCCGTGTTGCCATACCAGACAAAGTTGGTTTCACTCATCCGTATTTTCTCTCATTTAGTCCCGTTTGATATTATTTCTCCATGATGAAGGTATCTTGAAATGGGGGTAATCCATCCGGTGGTAAATGAATATGGCTCAGGGACCGAACAGATTTCTTGGATCTCCTCCATCTTGGTCTAGACAAACGGAAAGACCATTCGGGGGTGATAAATACTGATTAATGTTTCATCCCGGTCTGGGTCAGCTAGGGCTATTTCCGCATTGGCTAATGCATCGTCTTGAGAATTCTGGGACTGGGGAATATAGCTCAATGTCAGTTTTGTAGAGAATTCCACCATTAACTCTCGGACTTGGTCAAACAGTGGAATCAGCTCCCCTTTTTTGATAGCATAGTCACCATTGACTTACTTGATGACCAGTTTCGAATCACCTTTGACCTTAAGGTGTTGTACTTGTGCTTGGAGTGCGAGCTCCAGGCCTGAAATGAGGGCTTGATATTCCACTTCATTGTTTGTACATCCCTCTGATAGGAGGAAGGAATACGGAAAGAATGCCTTTTCTGGGGAGAAGAGTATTATCCCCAACCCCACCTTGTTAAATTTGGGTTCTTCCATCCTCTTCCTGGTTGGGCTTCGAGATGCGCCGTCGAAGTATATTTCCCATGTTGGGAGCTCCTCTGGAACCATGAAGATGTCTTCATCTGGTAGCTCAATCTCCGGTGCAGTAGTCTCTGTTGAGGGGTTCTCTTCAAGAAAATCTACTAATGTCTGGCCCTTGATGGCCTTCTGAGGCACAAACAGAATGTCAAACTGTTGCAGGATGACTGCACATCAAGATAGGTGCCTAGTCAGTATCGGGCGGCTGAGGATGTACTTTAGCGGGTTATTGTGCGAGACCAAATGGACTTCATGATGCTGTAGATAATGTCACAACTTTTGAACCATTAATACCAAGGCCAAATAGTTATTCTCGATGTTTGAGTATCGAGTCTCAGCAGCGATCATAGTTCGGCTAAGGTAATAGAGACTATTTTCACTACCGATGTCGTTTTTTGCGCGAGGAAGGCTACCAATGACCGCTCTAGGGCTATAACGTATAAGATGAAAGGTCTTCCCCCGACCGGGGGCATTAGAACTTGTGATATTTAAAGGTACCTATTTAGGGTTTCAAACGCCTTTTGGCTATCATCTATCCATTGGTACGTGACTCCCTTCTTCATTAACCAGGTAAAGGGAAAACATTTTCCTGCCAGGTTGGCTATGAATCGGCTGATATAGGCCAAGTTCCCTTCGAATTATATCAAATCAGTGAGCTTGCGGGGAGGTGGTAGGCCGAGAATAGCCTTTTTCTTTTCAGGTTCGACTTCGATAACGCGATGGCATACAACGAAGCCAAGGAATTTCTCTGAGGTAACCCCGAAGGTGCACTTCAAGGGGTTCATCATCAGGCTATGCTGTCAATGTCTGTTGAAGACGGTCTGAAGGTATGACAAGTGATCTAAGCGCTGTCTTGATTTGACCACCAAGTCATCTACATAACATTCAACGAATCTCCCCAAAAATGGCTTGAAAATACAATGCATAGCGTGCTAATTTGTGGCTCCAACACTCTTGAGGCCAAAGGGAATGACCCTGTAACAGAATACTGCTTGGGGGGCTCTAAGGGAAGTGTCTTCTTTTTCTTCTCTGGCCATTTAGATTTTATGATACCCAGAATATTAGTCCATAAAGGACAATGTCTCATACCTGGTCGTTGCATCGATTAATAACTCGGTGATCAGGACTGGGAAGTCATCTTTCGGGTAATACCAATTAAGATCCCTGAAGTCGATGCTGACATAGATTTTCCCGTTCTTTTTTTTGACGGGACGATGTTGGCCAACCACATGGGGTACTGGAACTCCTGAATAAAGCCTGCTTTGATGAGTTTATCAACTTCAGCCACTGTTTTGGCGGTATGTGATAGATGTGTCCTTCTGGAGGCCTGCTTATAGCCTTGGTGGTCTTCTGGAAGACCCAAGTGATGTGTCACCACTTCAGGATCAAGTCCTAAAATTTCTGTGTAATTCTAAGCAAAAACATCTAGATGTTTCCTTAATAAAGTGGTATATACCTCCTGCTCCTCGGGGGACATGGCTGCACTAATGGGAGTAGGCCTTGGATCTTCCTCGGTACCCAGGTTTATTTCCCTGAGCTCATCCACCATGGTGGAGACACCCTCCTCAAATGCGGGGGTTAAATCCCTGTGGTCTCCCTCCTCTTCTTCTCCCAAATCCCCATCTTCTTGACCTGACTTGGGGAGTGTTTCCGACACAGGTTATTTTGGGTTTGAGGGAGAGGCATCCTGGGCATCCCTGATCAAGTATTCATCCCCCGATTGTGGGTTGGCAGACGTTCCCGCATTGTCACGCTCAGTCGTTGTGGCTGAAGTTAGGAAGACAGTTGAGTGTGTGTCCGAACAAGAACCCCTTATGTCAATACGGTTGATGGAAAGTATGTAGTCTTCGATAACATCCTGAGGGGGTCGTCAGGAACCACTTCCAGACCATTTGGAGCAGGGATATAGTCAACACCATCGGTCAAAGGCTTCTTCTTCTTTTTCTCATAAAATACGGTGTCAATATAGTGTGACTCGGAAATATCTAAAGGGGCCTTGTCGGCATGAAGTGTCCCACTTTTCCCATTGACGTAGTACTTAATACACTAGTGTTAGGTTGAATGAACATCCATGTGCTTATGGAGCCACGACCTCCCTAGCAAGACAATGAATGTTGTGTTCTGCCGGACCACCAGAAATTCCGAGTAGGCCACATGGTCTCCAAAATGGGTCCTTATCTTAATTTGTCCCATTGGCTTCTGCTTGCTCTTGTCATAACCCAACAAAGTGGTCACTGAGGGTATTAGATCATCCTCACTATAGCCCAACTTATGGAGTGTCCATAGGGGAAGGAGGTTATCTCCAGAACTGTTGTCAATGAAGACTTTGCAGATCTGAACATCATCTAATGTGCCGGAAACATATAGTGGTTTGATGTGTCCTTGTATGATGGAATCTTCATCCTGGTCGGTGAAGGAAATCAACCCCATTGAATTCAGCCGGGCCTGTCTCCGTCTGGTAAATTTCAGTGGTAGCTACCTCCTCTTGAAACTCCTGGGGGCTGAGCAAGGCTTCTTATCAGTGCCTCCCTAAGGTCTGGTGACAAACCCAGGGCCTCCAGAATGGACAACTTGGTTGGTACTAACGTCAGCTGGTTAAGGATGTCGTACTTTTACTCCAAAGGCCGACACTTCTCCGCTGGAAGGAGATTTCTAGCAGGTGGCTTGGGAGTTGGAGTACATGATGAGGAGGGACCCACTAAGGGGTCAGGTGCTAACGATGTTCCCAAATTCTAGGGGCTCGACACGACCGGTCTGTTTGTGCGCATTAAGCGGCTAGACACTTGTTCCTCCTCTGATGGGTATTGCAGAATAACGGGGCCAGGGTGGCCGCTTTGTGGAGGTGGGGTGATATCATTTCTCCCATTGAGTCTGTTGAATGGATCTTCCATGGGTTTCCATGATATTGACGGTTTGGGCTGAGGTCCATTTGTAGGGTTGGTTTTGGCCGCAACTACGCCTCCCCTGGTGTCCCCTACCTCTGCAATTCCTCGTCCCGACTCCTTGCTTTGGGAACTCGGGTACATAACCATACCCTTTTTCAAGGAACGATTCCATAAGATGGATGACATTGATGGAACCAAAGATTGGCCCTTCATCCTCTGATCGGTCAACCTGGTCGGTTGTCCCTGATGGTGTCGTTTGGTGGGTCGGTGCTCATGGCGCCATGATTGGGGCATGAAATCTGACAGCGTTGAGGCTAACTTTGGCCTTGTTCTGGATTTCTCTTCTTGCGCTTGTACAATCCCTTTTAGATTACGCCTGGATGACTGGCTCGTGGAGGGTTGTGAGGCCGATACTGTCGGTTGTGTGGCATCTGGGGCTGTTGGTGGCAACACTAGATGTCGTAGGTGAGCTCAGAGTATGTCTTGGGCTCAGTTGATAGTGTTCTGATCCATCTAGTTATCAAATTTCTACCCCTTTTTTGTTGGTGACTTCCTGCCACCCTCCCCTTTGTCCGAGTCATTGGTGGAAATATATGTCACATGCGCTGGGGGTGGTCCTAGCTCGACCTGCCCAGAGTCTACCAATCATTGCAGGAGGCCTTTGAAGATGAATCATTCACGAATATTGTGCCCAAACATCTGATGGTAGGGACAATAGTCCAGCCTATCATCACGGCTGACTTCTTCGGTTTTCCTCAGCTCCGGGAGGCGGGGCAAGTTGCAATTCATAGAGGTGATGAAATAGCCACGGACATGGTCCTCTCGGAACGAGTATGCTTTAGGTCTTCTTTCCTCAAACCAGTTCTTAATTTCCCCTTTCTGATCATCCTTCTTGGGTAGAGGAAGCCGCTGATATACAGGGGGCCCTTGATGATTTGATGGAGGCTTGAGCGGTGGAGCAGGCACAGGGGCTGGCTTGAGCATGACAGAGGAAGCTTCAGCTCTGGCTACTCTCTTTGTGGGAGCCTGCGAGACTATTTGGGACTTCAAATTGGTCCGCTGCAGGGAGTCCTCAACTCTCTGGTCAATGGTCGAGAGATGGAGGAAGCCAGTGGTGCACTCCACTAGTATGAGTGGAGTTCGCAGATCATCTCAACGATTGTTGATACATATGGCACGCAACTCATCTTGAGGAATTTCTATTTTTAGAGAGTAGGTTAGACCATTCCATCTAGAGATGAAATCTGAGACCCTCTCGTTCTCCCTCTCCTTCCAGTTCAAGAGGTCACTGACCGTTGTTTGAGGCAACGTTGAGCTGAAGTGGAAAAAGAACTACTATCGAAGGTCTTCCCGGCTTTTTATCGACTGGGCTGGTAGACTCGTATACCAGAAAAAGGTGGATCCTTGCAATGTCCGTACGAAGCATCTGAGTTTCACTGCTTCATGTTGTTCTGGATTCCCCATCATAGGGTCGCAATAGGATACGTAGTGCATAAAATTCTATTCCAGATCACCTGATCCATTGAAGATAGGGAATACATGGCTACCATAAATGTGTGGAGGGGGTGTGTTGCTCACCCAATCTGGGTAGGGCTTCCGCTCTGTCTGTATCAAAGCGTTTCGACCTTCCATCGCTTCCAATCGAGCCGTTAGTGCCTCGATGGTGTTGGTGAGACCCTGATTTACATCCTATTGGGCTCGGTCATGAGTAGGTGTAGCCCGAGGCATTGCTCAAGGATTCAGCTCAGTCGGTACCAAGGGTGCATATTCTGTTCGGGGCACCCTCGGAGGGTTCGAGCGTACTTGCTGTGGTTGCTTCCTAAGTGGGGGGAACTCATGGTATTCATCCGGATCTGCATTTATGTAGTTGGATGTACCAGGAGTCTTGTTGGGTGGGAGCCCTAACCATGCTTCATTTTCTGTGGTAAACCTCAGTCTTTGAGGTGCACTTATTGGGAGTGCGAGATGTGGCTCTTCTTGGGATGCGTTTTCAATAAGACGGTTCCTCTAGAGTAGCTTGGTGTTAAGCCTCCTCAATTCCTTCATTTACTCTTCCTGTCGAGAGAACCTCTATTAAAGCATGAGTGGCTCATTTTTGTCAAGATGAGGGGATGGATTAAGGGTAACCAGTCCTTTGTTCTTATCCTTGTTGGATGCTCACAGGGTAAGAGGAGGAAGGTTAGCTGAAGGGTCCACCAGGTTTAGAGCGGCCCTCTAGTTCCGAGTGTGCACACCTGGTGGTTCGTTGTAGGTTGCAGCCTGACCGGAACCATCATCTCCCAATCCATCCCGATTTGCATAATCTCTAGTGTCACCGGTGGGGTTAACCTATATGACGTTGATAGACGTATATCGCAGGGTGGTGAAGATGTCATCTTCCAAATAGGAAGAGGATCTCCTGCTTCATTTACTAGCCTTCCCTTTCATGTGTCGGGATTGCCTTCGGACTTCTTGACGAAGGGTGATACAGATAGTTCTTTGATGAGCCCTTACGGTACACGCTTCCCTCTTGGAGTGGATGTTGATTCAAATGACGGGATATTATGGGAACCTCCTCTTCTGGTTTTCCTCCCTAGACGATAGAATACTGACACTTGTGGGGGGGGGGGGGTTGTTGTTGAGGGGGTAATATTTCCCTCATCCCTGAGGGCTGGGGTGGGCTCCGTTCCCTGGAAGCTGGGTCTCTTCCGGATTTTATTGGTCTTACAGGGGTATTTGTTGTTAAAAATTCCCCCATCCCTGAAGACTGGGGTTGACCCTGGACTGTGGCAGTGGCTACTGCTATTGCTACCTGCCTGATCTTGTGTGCCCTCATTCGGGGGTGAACTAGTTTTGATGCCGAGTTATTCTGTGAATCAATCCCTTCTAAGGAGGTAGGGAAATATCGCTAGTTGGCCTCTCTTAGGAAAGAATCCTGTTGTATGATTTCGGTTGTCTGATTCAGGAGTTCTGGAATAGCTTGTTCCCGTCGGGCCTGGCGCTTCTGGGACTTACTCAAGGCCTGACTCTGTTGGGTGTATTTCCTTTCGCAAACAGGGAGACCACCTGATTTCCGTATTAAAGTGATTATGTTGAAAGACTACATGCAGAACAGGTTCTTCTGGGTGGGGAGTGGAGTGATATGCAAAGCTCCATGTTCCCCCCATCCTATGATATGGACTCCCTTCGGAGCATCACAGATGAGGTGGCGCAGCTGGTGCAGTGCACGGAGGCAGGATATCTCCTTGTTTATTTTCCCCTCTCAGGTCGCTGTTGTCGTACCAAAGGAAGATCTTCCTAGTCGATGTGACATGGGAGGTTTCCTATTGTCTTGACATGGTCTATATACTCATTGTAGGGTAGGATGCTGGATTTCAGCTGGCGGATGGTCATCCATATATTGTGGTGGATGTCGTGCACGCATTCTTCCGAAAATTCTCTTGGTATGTCGAATTTATAAGTTGTTGTGGGGTAAAACATATCTTGTATATCATCCCTAGCCAGTTGTTTCCTCAGGTGAAACATGTCGGCATACTCCTCTGCTAGTGACTCCTCTACCTGGTCAGCCCAACTAAGACGCCCGCTGATAGTGTGGTCAGAGGTTGTGGGATTGATTGGTGCTGAATCATCATGTGGGTGATTATGAGGTGGTTCAGAGGATGAATGTGGCCCCGAACTATCTCCTGATTGAAGAAGGGTGTCGTTGCCGACTAGCTGGGAATCTGACATGATCGATCCCATCCTTCTTAGTGCCTCGGCATACGAGGGATTTTCTGTGCTTGATTAGGCAGGGGGAGGGACTTCCTGTCGATATGATATGTCATTCCGGGGAGGACATTCGCAATGGCCTCTGTAATGGAGAGGACTACCATCACAGCATGATGAATCACTACATAAAGGACTTTTGTAGTGCATACCCAGGGGAGGACCACCATGGTGTGTCGCAGCAAGGGGAGGACCTTCTGGATGCGTAGCGTTGTTATGGGGAGGGCCTTTGCAACAACTGCCATCATGGTGAGGATGACCATCATGGTTTGATGTTCAATGTGCATCCTAGGGAGGACCATCAAGACACACTACGAAAAGGGGAGGACCTTCTTGTTGGTTTGGGCCACTGCGGGGTGGACCTTCATAATTGCGGTCGCGTTGGCGAGGACTACCATCACAACTGCTGCAATGGCGAGGACTACCATTATATCTGCCGTAGGGAGAATATATTTTGGGTACACCTTGGGGAGGGCCTTCAGAATATACTGCAATGAGGGGAGGGCCTTCTCGTTGCTTGACATCTCTACGGGGAGGACCTCTGTTATCAGGGTGGTGAGGAATACCACCATGATCTGATGCCAGGCTGCGCGGAGTGTCGTTGCAGCGTAACCCTTGGGGAGCACCTTCATGGTAGGCTATGACAAGGGGAGGGCCTTCTTGTTGTGATGAGACGTCACTGTGTGGAGGTTCCCCGTAGTTGCAACTATGATAGCGAGGACTACTATCATAATATGTGGTCCCACTACATGGAGAGTGTTTGTAATGTATACCCCAGGGAGGATCTTCAGGGTGGACCGCAGAAAGTGGAGGACCTTTTTTTTGCTCGATCTTCTGTTCACGTGGAAGATTTTCGTGACTCGCTTCAAAAGAGGAGTTCTCATGAGCGATCATTCTATTCCCACGGGGGAGGCCCCTGTGGGTGCTCTGGGGAGGACCTTCAGAGCTACTGGTAGCAACATTGTGGGGAGGACCTTCGCAACTGCTACTTCCACTCCCATAATATGGTAATGGGTGGGTAGGGTTCTGAGACTTCGATATATGTTTAGTGGTGTTGGGAACCCCATATTCTAGCAGAGTGGACTCATGAACCCGCTCTTTATTTTCTGTCTGCCTTCGGCGCGTTCGGGGCACCTTCTTGCGGGCAGCCGGGACCATTTGCTGTTGAAAATGGACTTCACCTTTGGGTCCCTGTCTAATTAGGCCCTGGGATGCCGTGAGGATATGGAAATTAACATCTTGACTTTTCGAAGGGATATATGCCTGCTCTGGATCATCACCATGATAGACGGGTGTCCCCTAGTTGGAACAAGTGAAGCTACTCGATCTGGTTTCCCTTGCATCACGGAATATAACCAGAGACCCTCCTAGGTTGTAGCAGGGATGCTTATCTTCTCCAAGGCGGCTATCTAGTCTCTTAAATGAGTCGCCTCAAATGGGGAGACGGGCTCACGAGCCCGAGTCCTTGCTGTTGTCGCTGATGCAATTACATTCTAGAAAGACTGCAAGATATGATCTGAGATCAATACCGGCTCCTCCATCATTCCCAGGATATTCAGAGAGACATCTTCATCTAGAATGGGTATGAAGGCCCATTCTAGTATCAGAGTAGGAATATCCTGCTCCGGTCCTCCGTTGGTCATGGGGTACTGACAATTCTCCTATGTCAGGGTAGGAGAACGAATCTGCCCCTATACCGAGATATGCCGGTTTATCTCTCTATTTTCTGCCACATTAGGATGGCAGACTTTACTTGCATCCGTAGGGAGCTGGGCCTGCATATATTGGTTTCCCACTGGATCGAGTCATTGTCCCTTGTTGACAGGGAGACGTTCCCACCCATGAGTTTCTGCCATATCTGGGTAGCGGGCATCGTTGATCGCCACCATGCTGGGATGGTAGGCATCAAGGGGATCTTCTAGGAGCTAGCCCTGTAGACATTGGGTCGCCACCACGTCGGGTTGGTGGGCTTCATGACCCTCAGTAGGGAGAGGTTCTTTCCTGGTAAGTGCCATCCTGTGTGAGCGACAGGCTTGACAGAGCTCGATGGGGATGCGCGCCTGCTCGTATGATGCCACCATATCTGTAACGCCCCGACCCCAGTTGCCCAGAATTGGTTGCATTATTACATAACATTGGTATGATCACAAGAAAGATCACGTCTCGAAAGACATATTAGTTTAGTATCCTTGGAATATCTAGATACATTCATAAAGTTTACATTACATTATAAAATGAAAAACTACAACATTATAGTCTCCATAGTTCACACTCGTATCCCCTCATACTATCCCTGTAGGTCATTCATAAAATACTTCTCACATCCTGGGAAAAATAAAACATAGAAAGGGGTGAGCTCAAATGCCTAGTACAGATAACAATATAGCAGAAACTTTCATAAATAATCATAAACATTTAAGGAAATGTATAACTAAAACTAAAGCCTTTTAAAACATGAACATCAGCATAATATAGAAGAAATAAAATGAAATAAGTCCATATACTTATTCACATGGATATTATACTAGTCTAATAATCACATGCAATATCAATAACCACTTTCATAACGATGGAATGCATAATGCCAGACTATCATAACCACACAGCCAAGGCCTCGTGCCAAGACTAAAAATAAGATTTTGTCAAGGCCTTATGCCAAGACACTCATTTGTCTCATGAGACCTACCGATGCATCGAGGAGCTATAGCGGGCTCCACCCGTCACTTTTTATGTCTAATGTATTCCTTATATGAACAGGTTTAAACATAACATAAACATTCATATTAAAACTAGCATACGAAATGTCAATAATTTCTTCATAAACAATTAATGGTATAAAAATAACACATCCATAGTCAAACATATCACAAAACCATCAATACAATATGGAAGTTTTGTATCATAATAAATCAACTCCATTTAAATTTAAAATCCATCAAAGGATGTTGACATAGATGAAATCAAAACTCTTTTCAGAGAAATATCTCTTTCTATTTTGAAATCATTTAAGAGTCATATATTTATAAAATAAAACATTTTATTTGAAAATATTCTTATAAGCTTGTAAGGAACGCTTTGACAATTTTATAATGGCGGAAAATAGCCTCTCCCGCCATATAAGTTTAAAAAACATTCTTACCTTAATTCTGTCGAAAAGGTTAAAAAGGACCTTGTTTGGAAAATGACGGAAAGATTCCTTTATAAAACTCTTATAAAAAGTTAAACAAGGGTATAAATGACTTTAACTCATAATCTATAAAATATCCAGAATGTTTTGAAATACATTTTTATGAAACATGGTTGTGGATGATAAAGAGGTCTCAGTAGATAATTACGCATAAACAACCTCAGATAATGAAGAGATTGTGAAATAAAACTTACCTTGTACTTTTCCTTGGTTGATGGTAGGTTAACCTCTTGTATAATGGTGAAATAATTTTTATTAAATTATACATGAATCATATACATTAATATGATATCATATATGATCTTTTAACATTGATTTGTTAATAATATCTTAGTATTATCGTTGTTTCGGGTGTTAACTTACTCGTTTTATTTTATATATTTTGTTATATAAGCCGTGTTTTTCATGGATAGGTTTTATCTTGTTCATATCCTGAATGATATCAGGTCCTTAAAAATTATTTTTAAATCATCAAATGATAATTATACTTGAATGGATACGATGGAGAATGAATCTCATCGCGTTCGTGAAGATGGTAGTCCGTACGTACGCACGGGCGACAATATCATTATTTTGATATTAAAATAATATATATTTGGATGGTATATCATATATACAGAATCATTATCATGTTTTATTTATTATTCCAATGAATTACACATCATTATTATACCCATCCAATAATAATTTATTGAATAACATTTACACCACGACGTGGAGACGGTAAGCCATATGTACGCATGTACGGTGACATGTCATTCAATGGATGGATAGAATACTGAATAAGGTTGTACCATATTTATAATAACATCACAATATATATAAGATAATGGAGTTATTATTTTAGAATGGGAATAACAAATAAAGAAGAAGTTGAATAAGAAAGGAACTCGAAAGAGGGTCGTGAAAACATTACCTCTTCTTTGGGTTCTTCCTTTTGATTTGATCAAAAGGTATTTATAGGTTGGCTTTATGATCAAACTAAGGCATCTAGGTTGAAGTGAGGGATGTTTAGAGAGTATTTGGGGAGGGTTTGGCAGAGCCAAAAGGCTTTGAATGTGTGAATTAGTGAGAAGGGGGAGTTGCCTTTTATAAGAGGGGTGAGGGGCACCTTTGGAAAAGCTAGGAATATTATTTTATAATAAATTCATATTCGGGTTTTAATGGCTCCAAAGTGGATTATTTATAGGTTAAGGGTGTTATGGGTTGGAAAGAACTCAACCAATAGAATTTAGACAGGTTTCGGTCATTATATTAACCTTATCTTTTAGTTTTAACTCTTGATAATTAGTTTGACGCTTACCATGTCACATTGTATTTTTATATTATATAGTTAATAAACTTACTATAAACCTCCAAAAGACCCCCAAGTAGTCCATTAATGATACACCTATCATTATATAAGTCTCTTGGAAGGACCTTAGATTTTTATGAATTGAATATAAATTAATAATATAATATTTATTTTAAAAAAAAATTTATGTCAATTTTGACACTACTGGGTATATTGTTTTTGATAAATTCTTAACAGCATTATTAATTCGAAACCAATTTATATAATAAATCCTAATATGTCATATTAACCTAGAATTTTTTTTGAATTCATAAAAAGTCTCAAATTACGTTTATATTTATATTTATAATATCAATTATTTTAATATTTCATTAATTAGGTAATTATTGCATCACTATTGTGCCATAAATATATTAAATTATATAATGTCTAAAAATTATAAATAAAATACCATTATGTATTAAATATATTTAGCATTTTAATGAATATTTACCATAGAATTTATCTTATGTATAACCATATATTAAAAATGTTTTAGTAAATAAATTTTGATTTTAACTCTTTAAGCTCTTCTTTGAATTAAATAATAATAAATGTCCTAATCTAATCCAAGTGGAACTAAATGATAATATTTTATTCCTAAGGTTGTTTTTTCTCGAGATACACTTTTACAATAGAATTAGGACATGTGTTAGGGTAATATTAATATCATTTTTACGATTAATTACCCTATTTACTTTTAACCGTGGTAAATAAAAGTAAAAAGTTTTTATTCGCCAAAAATTATTTTCATCTCATTAAACCAAATTTTACTCCTTGATATTAATCGTGTCTCTTGGATTTTCGAAATTCCACTCAAAGAAGCGGTAAAATTACGTTTTATGTGAATTTCTACATTCTCCTAGGAGGTGGGTAAAAGAAGGTGAAAAGTTCAATAAAATTTTTATATATCTAAAATTATTCTAAACTAACTACAATGAATAAAATTGAACTTATATAGTAATTATGTATCTATTTTGACCTTAAATAAATTTAAATAAAATAAAAAATAATTTAAATAAAAATTCAGTTATAAACTATAACTCAGTGTTTTTTCACTATTCATCAAAAATTGAAAGTTTTCAGAAAAATACCAAAATTTCACACTAGGATAATTTCGATATTTCGGATCCAAAAATGAAGTCCATTTTGAAAGATAAAATTTATAATATTTCAAAAAGTGGGTATTACTATTCATAATAGCTATTTTGATTGGTTGTGGTGTCTGTGTTAGAACTCGAAGTTGCGTACAACACACGCTAATGTATTCTTCAAAGGGAAGCATACTGTGGAAACTTGGGGTGTTATATTCTTTCCTCCTTCAAAAAAAATTTCCTCAAAATTTCTAGAATACTACTGCATGAAAAGACTCTGGTGGTTCTTCATCATAAGTTACTCGGGTTCCCATGTTGCCTCTTCCATCTTATGGTTTCTCCACAAAACATTTACCAGACAAGTCATCCAGTTTCTCTGTACTTGTTCTCTCATATCAAGAATTCTGACGGGCTCTTTGCAAAAAGACAGATTAGGTTCCAGTTCTAATTCCTCATAGGTGAGTAAATGTGTTGGGTCAGGCATGTATTTCCTCAATAGTGATACGTGGAACACATCGTGGCCTTTGGAAACACTTGGAGGCATTTCGAAATGGTAAGCTACCGCTTCAATTTGTTCTAGAATTTCGAAAGGTATGATGTACCTAGGACTCAATTTACCCTTCCTACCAAAACGTATAACTCCCTTCCATGGAGATACCTTCAAGAAAACATGATCTCCTCCCTGAAATTCCAAATCCTTCCTTCAGTTATCGGCATAGCTCTTCTGCCTACTTTGAGCTTCTTTGATGTGGTTTTGGATTACCTTTACCTTTTCCATTGTTTCCTCCACCAATTTTGGGCCTACAAGTTTTTTTTTCACCAACATCATCCTAACAGGTTGGTGTGTGACATCACTTCTGTATAACGCTTCATATGGTGCCATCTGAATACTTGAATGGAAGCTATTGTTATAGGAAAATTCTACCATAGGTAAATATTGATCTCACATACCCTGAAAGTCACGCAAGCAAGATCTCAACATGTCTTCTAAGTTTTGAATAGTCAGTTCTGATTGTCCATCAGTTTGAGGGTGGTAGGCAGTGCTCAAACGGTGTTCAGTATCCAAGGCCTTCTGAAGACACATCCAGAATAATGAAGTAAAATGTGGATCATGATCAGAAACAATCGATATGGGTACTCCATGAAGTATCACCACTTCATTAATATATATCCTTACTAGATGTTCAAGTGGTAAATCTTCTCTTATAGCATGAAAATGTGTTTACTTGGTAAGATGATCAACAATAACCCATATTTCATCGTTCCTTCAAGGAGTCTTTGGTAGTCCCATGACAAATTCCATCGTAATATTGTCCCATTTCCACTCCGGTATGGGAAGAGGCTTCATGACTCCTCCAGGCTATTGGCTTCCAGCTTTCACTTGTTGACAAACCAGACATCTTGACTCAAAATCAGCAATCTCCCTCTTCATGATGTCCCACCAAAAATGTTATTTCAAGTCTCTATACATTTTGGTGCTCCCATGGTGTATATAGAAATTGGAACTATGAGCATCGTCCAATAATTCCCCTTTTAGATCAGGTATATTTGGAACACAAAGTCTCTTCCAAAATTTCAAAATACAATCTTCATAACCAAAGTCATTCAATCTCCCATAATTCACACCTTTAATCTTTTGTTGAAACTCTTCATCACCGGTCTTAGAACTCTTTATCCTTTCTTGTAAATATGGTTTGGCAACCATTTTAAAAATTATTGATGTTTCACCTTCCATGGTAATTCCCATATCCATCTTCACTATATCCATGAAAATAGGATCCCTTTCAATTCTCATCATGTTAAAAACTCCATGAACTTTTTTTCTCAAAGCATCTGCCACCTTATTTTCCTTCCCTGGGTGGTAGTGTATCGTAAAATCATAATCCTTGAGTTATTAAAGCCATCTCCTTTTCCTCATGTTGAGTTATTTTTGTGAGAAAATATTCTTCAAAATCTTGTGATCAGTATAAATCTCACATTTTTTCACCATAGAGGTAGTTCCTCCATATCTTCAAAGAAATGATCATAGCTTCTAACTCAAGATCAGGTGTAGGATAGTTTTTCTCATGAAATTTTAACTGTCGTGATGCATAGGCAATAAACCTATCATTCTGCATAAGGAAACAACCAAGTCCTTTCTTCGATGCATCATATAAATAACAAACCCATCATTCCCTGATGGTAGAGTCAATATAGGAGCATTGACTAATCTTCTTTTCAGTTCTTCAAAAAATTCTTCAATCTCTTTTTTTCAAACAAATTTAACCCCTTTTTGTGTGAGTATTGTTAATCGGTTAGCCAACCGGGAAATATTCTGGATGAAACGTCGATAATAACCTGCTAAACCAATAAAATGGTGTACCTCAGTTTTACTCATTATCCCTTAATAATGATTTGTAAATAAAATGAGAGTTATCCTAAGCATATCCCCCGAGAGTGCCGAAACCAAGAGTGTAGCAAGTCCTGCTGTCGTGCCCCAGTTCCCATTCAAGTCTAGCTCAAACCGGTGTTTTCGGGTTTTACCCCTAGGTACATCTGTGCTAGAGCCGCCTCTACCTGGTCGTATCTAGACAAGGATGTATTTCTTGGAAAACTCAAAAAATCTCTACAATACCAAAATTCTAGAAAGTTATTCTATACTAATCCTCCAAGTCCATCTTAAATATATGTGCTCTAATCAGAGTTTATCTAAATCTAGCTTCCATGGTTTATACTAAACTTCATCTCATAACAACTGTAATGCCCTGACCCCAGTTTCCCAGAGTCTATGCATTATTACATAACATTGGAATGATCACAAGAAAGATCATGTCTCGAAAGACCGATTAGTTTTGTATCCTTGGAATAACTAGATACATTCATAAAGTTTACATTACATCATAAGATGAAAAACTACAACAATATAGTCTCCATAGTCCACACTCTTATCCCCTCATACTATCCCTACAGGTCATTCATAAAATACTTCTTCTCATCCTGGGAAAAATAAAACATAGAAAGGGGAGAGCTCAAATTCCTAGTAAGGATAACAATATAGCGGAAACTTTCTTAAATAAGAATAAACATTTAAGGAAATGCATAACTAAAACAAAAGCCTTTTACAAGATGAACTTCATCATAATATGGAAGAATTAAAATGAAATAATTCCATATACTTATTCACATGGATATTCTAATAGTTGAATAATCACATTCAATATCAATAACCACTTTCATAATGATGGAATTCATAATGCCAGACTATCATAACCACACAGACAAGGCCTCGTGCCAAGAATACAAATAATATTTTGTCAAGTCCTTTTGCCAAGACACTAATTTGCCTCATGAGAACTACTAATGAATCAAGGAGCTATAGCAAGCTCCACCTGTCACTTATTAAGTCTATTGCATTCCTCATATAAACGGGTTTAAACATAACATAAACATTCGTATTAAAGCTAGAATATGAAATGTCAATATTTTTTTCATAAACAATGAATGGTACAAAAATAACACATCCACAGTCAAACATATCACAAAACCATCAATACAATATAGAAGTTTTGTATCCTAATAAATCAACTCCATATAAACTTAAAATCCATCAAAGGATGTTGACATAGATGAAATCAGAACACTTTTTAAAGAAATATCTCTTTATATTTTGAAATAATTTAAGAGTCATATATTTATAAAATAAAACATTTTCTTTGAAAATATTCTTATAATCTTTTAAGGGAAGCTTTGACGATTTTATAATGGTATAAAATAGCCGCACCCGCCATATAAGTTAAAAAACATTCATACCTTAATTCATTCAAAAAGGTTAGAAAGGACTTTGTTTGGAAAATGACGGAAAGATTCCTTTATAAACCTCTTATAAAAAGTTAAACAAGGTTATAAGTGACCTTAACCCATATTCTGTAAAATAGAAAGAATGTTTTGAAATACATTTTTAAGAAACATGGATGAGGATGATAAAGAAGTCCCAGTAGATAATTACGTATAAACAACCTTGGATAATGAAGAGATTGTGAAATAACCCTTACCTTGTACTTTTACTTGGTTGAGGGTAGGATAAACTCTTGTATAATGGTGAAATAATTTTTATTAAATTATACAAGAATCATATACATTAATATGATATCATATATGATCTTTTAACATTAATTTGTCAATAATATTTTAGTATTATCGTTGTTTCGGGTGTTAACATACTCGTTTTCTTTTATATGTTTTGTAACGTAAGCTGTGTTTTTCATGGATAGGTTCTATATTATTCATATCCATAATAATATCAAGTCCTTAAACATTATTTTTAATTCATCAAATGATAATTATACTTGAATGGATACGATTGAGAATGAATCTCATCGCGTTCGTGGAGACGGTAGTTCGTACGTACGCACGAGCGACAATATCATTATTTTGATAGTAAAATAATTTATAATTGAAAGGTATATCATATATAAAGAATCATTATCATGTTATATTTATTATTTACATGAATTAAACATCATTATTATACCCATCCAAATAATAATTTATTGAATAACAATTACACCATGACGTGGAGACGGTAAGTCTTACGTACGCATGTATGGTGACATGTCATTCAAAGGATGGATAGAATTCTGAATATGGTTGTACCATATTTATAATAACATCACAGTATATATAATATACTAGAGTTATTATTTTATAATGGGAATAAAAATGAAAGAATAAGTTGAAGAAGAAAGGAACTCGAAAGAGGGTGGTGAAAACATTACCTCTTATTTGGGTTATTCCTTTTGATTTGATCAAAAGGGATCCTTAGGTTGGCTTTCTGATCAAAATAAGGTCTCTAGGTTTAAGTTAGGGAAGTTGAGAGAGTATTTGGGCAGGGTTTGGCCGATCCAAAAGGCTTCGAATGTGTGAATTAGTGAGAAGGGGGAGTACCCTTTTATAAGAGGGGTGAGCGGCACCTTTCAAAAAGCTAGAAATATTATTTTATAATAAATTCATATTCGGTTTCTAATGGATCCAAAGTGGATTATTTTAAGGTTATAGTGGGTATGGGTCTAAAGCCAATCAACCAATAGAATTTATATAGGTGTGGGTCATTATATTAACCTTATCTTTTAGTTTTAACTCTTAGTTAATTAGTTTGACACTTACCATGTCACTTTGTATTTTTATATTATATTGTTAATAAATATACTATATACCTCCAAGAGACCCTCCAAGTATCCATTTATGATACAACTATCATGATATAAGTCTATTGTCCAAACCATATATTTTTAGGAATTGAATATAAATTAATAATATAATATTTGTTTTAAAAACTCTTTTATGTCAATTTTGACACTATTGTGTATTTTGTTTTTGATAAATTTATAACAGCATTATTACTTAGGAAAAAATTTATATAATCAATAATAATATATCATATTAACCTATATAATTAGTGGAATTCATAAAAAGTCTCAAATTACATTTATTTCGATATTTATAATATCAATTATTTTAATATTTCATTAATTAGGTAATTACCGCATCACAATTGTGTCATAAAAAAATTAAATTAATTAAGGTCTAAAAATTATAAATAAAATACCATTATGTAGGAAATATTTTTATATTTCTAATTAATATTTACAATCTAATTTATCTTATGTATAACCCTATATTAAAAAAATGTTAGTAAATAAACTTTGATTTTAACTCTTTTAACTCTTCTTTGAATTAAATAATAATAAATGTCCTAATCTAATCCAAGTGGACCTAAATGATTATATTTTATTCCTAAGGTTTTTTTTTGTCGAGATACATTTGTCCAATAGAATTAGGACATGTTTTAGGGTAATATTAATATCATTTTTACCCTTAATTACCCTATGTACTTTTAACCGTGGTAAATAAAAGTAAAAAGTTACTATTCACCAAAAATTATTTTCATCTCATTAAACCACATTTTACTCCTTGATATTAACTGTGTTTCTCGGATTTTTGAAATTCCACTCACAGAAGCGGTAAAATTATGTTTTATGTGAATTTCTAAATTCTCCTAGGATGTGGGTAAAAGATGGTGAAAAGTTCAATAAAATTTTTATATATCTAAAATTATTCTAAACTAACTCCAATGAATGAAATTGTACTTATATAGGTATTATTTATCTATTTTGACCATAATTAAAATAAAATAATTTAAATAATTATTTAAATAAAAATTCGGTTTTAAACTATAACTCAGTGTTTTTTCACTATTCATCAAAAATTGAAAGTTTTCAGACAAATATTCAAATTTCACCCTATGATAATTTTGATATTCCGAATCCAAAAATGAAGTCCATTTTAAATGATAAAATTTAAAATATTTAAAAAAAATTGGGTATTACTATTCATAACGGCTTGTTTGATTGGTTGTGGTGTGTGTGTTAGAACTCGAAGTTGTGTACAACACACGCTACTGTATTATTCAGAGGGAAGAGTACCGTGGAAGCTTGGGGTGTTACAATATCTGGATGGTAGGATTTGTAGGAGTGAACAGGTGTATGTTCATGTTCGTGATGTGTCTCCATGACTGGGCAACAGAGCTCCTCCTCGGGACAAGGGTGATGACAGGTCCCCGGTTGTAAGTTTGCCACCCTCGTCGGGCGGTCCGAGGGGATGGAGCTCGGGGAGCGTGGGCTTGAATCCTTAGGGTTACATCCTCTTGATCATGAGGATGTTGAGTCGTTCTGTGACCACGGCATCGTCTTCTGGCGAGGGCCTTGGATCGGAACCCCCGTTCAGTGGGGATGAGGTCCTCAGCGTCGACCTCATCTGCCTCCCTAAGATAAGGGAGGTATGCGTTGTCCCGTTCTGGGGATAGACTCCTGAAATGGTTGGATACAACAACATGGGCTGTCTGGATCCACTTATGCGGCCGTTGCTGGGAAGGCGAACATCGAGTCCTGGCAGATTGGAGGGCATGCATGGCCACCTCCACCATCGGGAGAGTACCATTCACATGCTACTCTCGGATCAATGCGTTCGGAACCAGCGTTGAAGATGTTAGTTAGGTGATGGGGTCCTCCATTAGTGAGGACGTCTGGTCATTATGTTGTTGGAAACACGCACTTGTGAGTTCTTTCGGGATGCCATTGGATCGAAGGGAGTTCTGTCTAGTACCTATAAAACATTTTAACAAATACAAACAGAAAACCCTTCAAAGTAGCATCCCATGATCCCATACATAATTAATTACCTTGCTTGGCCCTCTTTGTGAGTGTAAAGGGGCACACAATGGAAATGGGATTAATCCGTCATTCTTGGTAATAGATTCACATCGGGTTCACCATTTTTGTTTCGGGTCGGTCTCGAAATTCCCTATGGTTCTATATTCGAGGATGCGTGGACCTACTTTCCAAATGTAGGAATTTGCTGGTCGATTTGGCCAGCAACACTTAAAAACTCACATTGGTCGAGAGGATGGGAATTCGGGCTCATCACACCCTTTTGGGGGTAATTAATTCCTGTTATGGCACTCTCTTATAGATTTAAGGAATATTAATATGTTCGCGAATATTTGGTTTATACCCAAGCATATTATCCACGGATTACTCCTGGTTGGAAATGGTTAGTTGGACGCAGTGGTTCATAATCATTTTGCCCAGAGGTTTACCATCCCTCATTGGATTAATGACTCTAAAGAACTTGGAGTCATTGAGACTGTGCTAGGAGTGGCTCGGTGAACCGTTGTGAAGATAGTCGGATCAACCAATTGTTGGGATTGATCCTCAGGGAGGCTTCCTATATACCCTTCTAAGGAGACTGGGATCAAAGTCCACGTAATACAAATCGGGGTGTCGGATAACCAACGTGAAGGTGGACCCGGGGTTCTGATGGTGATCGGGCCTGAACCTCAGGGAGGCTTCCTATGCACCTTTCCTTAACATGGATCAAAGTCCTCGTAGTTCACATAGGCTTGGGGCTTACACTCTGAGGAGGCCCAAGGTGTGGATTGGGGCTTACACTCTGAGTAGACCCAATGTGTGGATTGGGGCTTACACTCTGAGGCGGCCCAAGGTGTGGATTGGGGCTTACACTCTGAGTAGGCCCATAAGAGGATGCCATGGTCCATGCTTACTCTAACCCATGTGAGTCATGCTCGGTGTGAGAAATAAGAGGTAGAAGGGACCAGACGATCATGTCGCGAAAGGTGCGTCTGTGAGAAGTGGAGTGGGGCTTACTCATAGTGTTGCCCATAAGGTCGGGGCTCACTCCGAGATGGATGCCCCTGGTGACAAATCATAGAGGGAGAGGGAAAGAGGTGTTCCTCTGTCTGTCACATCCTTTATTCCTGGGGGAAGTACCGATGTTCATGGGGGCTTCCCTCTGATGGGTATTTTACTACCCCCCGAAGAAGGGAGAAGTGCCCCGGCCCCAACAAGTGGAGGGGAAAGAAAGGGGGATCTCGGGCTCAGACTCTACATTACCGTGGGAATGTGAACCCAGGAATGCTTTGGAAATCTGCTCAAGGGTCGGAGCAACCCCTTCACCCCTACTTACCATGGGTATGTGAACTCAAAATGGCACGCTTATGTCATTGAGGGTTACATCACACGGGTCTGGTGGCTCTGGTGGAGTCCTTGGCTTAGGGCCGACGAGTGGACCAATGAGGGAGTCATGGAGGATCAGGCCGAATCAGAATGATTTTATGTGGCTCGAGGAATAGGAACTCTAAAGGATGCGGCGGGCCAAACCGGGGTATGGGTGGTGGCGCCCTTCGCATAGGAAAATACTACATGGCTGGAGATGCCGTCCGCGAACCAAGGTTGTGCGTGGACCGATAGGAATCCCACAAACCAAGGTGGTTCGCGGCTTCAGGTATGATCCGCATACCAGGGTGGTTTGCGGAGGGTTCCATGCAAGAAGTGGTGGCCAAGGGCGGCACTGGTCAGAGGCTCGTCGGTCGGGTCTTTGCCCGTATAAGAGGGTGTTATGCGGTGTGGTGGATCTGAGAAGAGGAATAATCTCTCTAGTCTATGGGGGGTACATCCACGGAGGGGCCATGGTTCGTGGTTTTCTCTTCTTTGTTATTTTAGGTTCGCGGTTCACCAAGTTATTATGTGTTTTTGGTTCCTTGTTAGTTCTTTCCTAGGTTCATACCTGCTCTGGTTCGTGAAATGGAACTTCCAAAATTCCTAATCCTTCCTTCGAAATCCTTCCACCCGAATCTGATTGATCTCCTCTGAGTTATCCTCCTTTTTTCTCTTCCCCTCAGTCTCCTTTTATAGAGAGGGTCAAAGGATGTATCTATGGTCATGTTGCACCTTTTGCGGAGGCCCATGACCGAAAACCCGATTCACGGATGACTATGTAAATTTGTAACTCGCGGGGGGCATTGAGCACATCTCCCCCGCGAACCATACAATCTCCCCTTGAACAAAGCGAGCTTAGAGAGTGATTCGTTGCCACGGAGGGTTCTGCCTCCATTCCGTGAGTGACAGCGGATGTGGCTTGAGCCGGTCGACGCGGTTCGCGGCAGGGGCGGTTTGTGATGATGGACCAGTTCGGCGCATGTTTTGCTTCGCGCCCACGGAGGATATCCACCTCCATATCACGAATGAGGCTTGTCCCCTGTGGGGAACAGTTAGCTGAACTGGCCGCATAACACTCGGGTCAGTTCGTGGACCGGTTGGTCCTTTCCCAATTTTGAGTATTGGCCTCCTTCCTTTGCACAATTTTTTGAAGGGAATTTGGTAAAAATATTCTCTCGAATGAAGGGGATTATTATATTCATCTGTGGATTTTTTTTAGGACCCTACAGTAGCTATGAAATATACCATATATGTATGATATATATTCCAAAAGTTATATTTATGATTTATGATTGGGATAAATATTTTCAAGCTTCAAAAGATTTAATGCAAACATTCATGGACTAATGTTCTCTTTCTGTATTTTATATCCCTTACTAGGATTTTGTGCTCATCCCAATTTTCTGAATTTTTTTCCAATGGGTATGTGGATGGGTAAGGGAAAGGAATAAGTCAATAAAATTTTATTTCAGGAAAAAATTCCTATTTATTTTTTACATGTTTTATAATGGGGAAGAAATGGATAATGTTTAGGTTCTATCAACTTTGTATAAATTTGAGTTATTATGTGATATTTATGGCCTAATTATCAAAAGCTCCAAATATGAAAAGATACTAGAATGTGAATTTTAGTTCAAAAACACTAGAATAACATATGTTTAATGCTGGTTCCTTATACGTATTTCACAACGATTTTCTTGGTTGTCACATTCCAAACATGTGAATATCATCATCATATATTCTCTTTAAAATGGTAATAACGTCAATTATGATAAATCTTTTTACAAAACATTCATGGTTCATTATTCCAGTGATCATATTCCATAAATCCAATATGTTATAAACATTATAAATTATAGAACAAAATACATGTCAACAAGTCCTTAATTAGTTCCAATGTAATTAATACCATTTAATTTACTTATATCCAGCATATCTTTGTCCAAAAAAAATATTAGTGTAACATAAAGGACATATTAAGGGTCATTGTTCCCTTAATAATGTGTTTTTATAGACATCACCTTTCCATTAAACCACTTTTCTATTCCATGGGATCTTTTCAACGAATTCTTGTAAGTCGATAGTTAAAAAAATAGGAAAATAATTATATAATTGACAATTCATGATTATTGAATCAAAATACATAAAAACATTGATTAATTCATCATTAATCGATTAACAGGGTTACCTCATCCTATTACATAATAATTCTTTCCTTTCACATTTTAACTTTAGTCTTCTCATCACAATCAATGTGACCATTACTCGCACCACTTTGCTGATTATCCTCATGATCATTCTTATTGGGATACTGAGATGCATAATAACCATTTATCCTATAGTTAAAACTATTTTCCTTCAATGATTTATTATAGAGTACAATATTCTTAACCAATTTTTTGACCAAAATATTCCTTTTTCCCCTGCATCCACATGCTTTTTCATTCTTTTCCACAATCAAAAAATATCTTATTCCTCTGAGACATTCACTTAGGTGATTAATTCATCATTATTTATATAAAAGAAAATGAATCGTCTTTCCTCTGTGGTATCCATTACATGAACTCCTAGAAAACAACTTCTTTTTCTTCCCTGGTGAGTCTAAGAGTAATTTAAGGTGAACATTTTTAACCATTTTATGTGAAAACTAATTAGTCAACATCACAACATCATTCAATCCAGTTATCATCCCACTTGACTTCTCATAAGGAAATACTTCATCACAATAAACATTAATCTATCTCCTTATGGTTCCCTCCATTTACTAAAACATATAGAATTGTGTGAGAATTGCTTTTCATAGATGAAAACCACATATTCCTGAATATAATTTTGTAAATTATGACTAAATCATGACATAATCATTAATCTATGACACTCTCGGTTACTACTAGGTTATTAATTGAAAAATTATATGTAAACGTTCATGATGGTTCATAACAAGTTTTTGAATTCCCAAATCATATACCCTAGGATTGTCAATCTAGATGTTCAGCATGGCCCGTTGTCTTGTACAAGATTATCTTGAGTCAGTATCAGAACAACTTGTCAAAATTGTAACTCCTAGGTAAATCTGTGTAAGAGCCACATCTATTTGTAGTATTCATATATGGATATATTTCTAGGAAACTACTCACTATAATCTTTACCAAAATTCTAGGACACTTTCCTATTCATTTCCTTATACTTAGACCTGTCCTTAGACATGTTCTTAGGGTTATCACTAAGGTTTTATAATCCTTGACACCAAAGGATAAATAAAACATTTCTCATATACAAATTATAGTAAAACATGACTTTTATACATTAACATTACATAACTTTTGTGGAATATATAAGACATTATACAAATTGATTCCCAAAGAACGTACTAATCTAGTTCCTTTTAAAACATGGAAATATAAACAGTGGTCATAAATGAGATACATTATCTCCAACTAGGCACTTCTTGCCTAGAACCATTCTTAGACACATTAAACATTATACATATCTTCATAACCTGAGAAATGAAATATAGAAAGAGGTGATATAAAAATCCATGTAAGGGTAAACAAGGGAGACATGTTGGCATAATCATGAGAATAAGGGTATGCGAACATTTTCAAGAAAATAAAAGATTATACCATAAATATCAAAGATCATAAAAATAAATCATGGAATAAATCATGGAAGTTCATAAGATATGAATCATATATAAATAATTATCATAATCCATGAAATCATAACATAGGAATAAAATAGATAATTGTGGAAGTGACATAAACATATATAATGATTTCTATAGTAGGCAAGGCATCACTGCTAGGGCCATATTACATTATGAAAATGATATTACATTAAACCTAAAATATAATAAAAATAATTAAATATATTTTATAACATTTTAATTTTAGTATATACACCTCGTGGAGAAATATAGGTGTATAACATGGCATCTGTATCAAAGAAAGAAAATTAAGAGAAACATACATTACTGATTAGGTAACATTGATATCACATACCCCATGAAATAAATATAATATAATGGATATTTAAATTCCCATGAATTAATAATAATAATAATATAATATATTCATGGGATGTTTTAAAACAAAATAAAAGAAAATAGTGGTGAACATGTCATGTAACTCAAATTTATAAAAAGTGAGATGAATTCCCCTTACCTTTTGTCTTGAATCTAATCATATTCTTTAAAACCTTGTATTTGATAATTATAAATTTATCATAAATATATCAAATAACTATACTCTTATATATAATATAATATATGGTTTTTTATGTCTTTATGTTACCCACTTCTTAACAATTAAATGTTGTGGTTTCACTTTGTGTAATATCCACTTTATTCTTCACATGTGTCTTAATTTGTTATATCTACTATCCTAATAATTATATAATTATATAAATAATTTAAATAAATATATAAATATCATGTATATTCTTTATATTTTTTTTACAGTAATCTATAAAATATAGAATTATAAAATTCAATACACTTTTTATGGAGATGGCAGGTCGTACGTACGAATGAAAATTATTTTCGTTTAATTATAAATTAAAAGAATGAACATAATTGAGATATTCATATATATATAATTATTATATTAGTATTATTATATCATATATATCGTATAATATCACTAAAATCATCCTTAATACTTTCCTTGTTGTGTGTAAACGAATCACATCTCTTTGAGGGGGTCGTAGTCCACACTTCCTCAAATAAAATTATTGTATTTACAAAAAATAGAATGTATAATGATATGTGTTTTAAAAATACTAAATAAGATTAAATACAGAATAAATATCACATATATTATATATAAATATTTTTTCCATCATAATTACCACTATGAGAGGTGGTAAAGGAAGAACGAACCACCATCGTTGTGTGAGGCAGTAGTTTACTATGCACATAAACAATATGTACATTATCCATTTTATAGAGGTGGGAGTAAGTGTAGGTATATCCCCATTCATAATAAATTATATTCGTATTTATGATACTTTTTTTATAATCATGTAATAATATGAATTTAGGTGGTGGAGAAAAAAATAAAAGAAAGGAGCTTGAGGAAGGGTGTCACCACTTAATCGTGTAACTCCTTTTGTTTTCCCCAATGGGATTAAATGGCATGATTATATAAAAATGTGGGATAAAATAAATAATTTATGGATATGGGGATGATATTTTTGCATATCAAGGCCTATCTGAAGTGCTTTGATAGGTGTAATTGAGTGGATGAGAGGAGGCCTTTTATAGTGAAGGAGTGGAACCCTTGTGAATCCTTGGAAGAAAAATGACACCTGCATTTTTTCAATGGAATTTAGATCACACAATAGACAAAGGTCAAAAAAATGGAGGATAGTGTTGAAATATGGCCACAGAATGGGGTTTGGACAAGTTTCTAGGTTGTTCGGTTCCTTAATATTAGGGTTTAGTCCCTTATTAAGATTAATTTTACCATAACTTTTTAAATAATTTTAATTTTATTCGCTAATATGTTACTATAAAAAACTATGTTGTAATTATTAAAAATTAGATATTATTCTTATTCTTATTATGGAATCAATTTTTTCAAATTCCAGTCACAAAAGTGGTAGATGTTAATTTAAAATTATTTCTTTTGATGGGATGACCCTACAGGTTTTTGAAGTAAAAATGATCAAAAGATATGCTATGTTTTCGTATCCATTTTCAAATGTGAAATTGGTTCCAATAACAAAAATTTGATTAATTGATAAAAATATTATATAATTAAACATTTAAACTAATTTAAAATATAATTTATCTTTATATATATAATATACTAAAAATATGTTTTGAATTAAAATTCTATATTTTTCAGTATTCATTGAAAAATGATGTTTCTCCTAAAAATCACAAAAATTTACTTTAAGCTAATTTCAAAATTATGAATTCAAAAATGAAATATATTTTACCACATTAAATTTTGAAATGTGTCTAAAATTAATTTTATTATTTTTCCATAGAAGGACCTAAAAAGAAATTCATTTGAGATTATAATATTTTAAAACATATGATGACTTTGCCAACAATTAAATTTTCAATGTAAATATGTTTTATTTATATATAACCATTATATAAAATATTTTAAAAGTCGTTATTACTATTCATATTACTATGTTTGTATTCTAGGTTACAATTATCTCAATTAAATATTTATAAAATGTTGATGTCTCGTAGAAACTCAGTGTGGTGTGTAATGTTTGAAAATTATGTGTAGTGTGTAGTGAAAGCCAAGTTGGTGTGGCGTCTATCACAACCCATGCCATTTCTATGTGAATCTATTGTTTGACTAAGTGATTTAATATGAAAAAATACTATATTAATTTTTTTTTGAAATACAAAATATCAAAAGATTAAATTATCTCGAAAAATATATTTCACAAAATATTAGGGTGTTATAAATTCCTCCCATGTAAGTGATTTTCCTTCTTTGTTCTAGTTGATATCCTTTGACCAATGAAAGATGTAAATGGTCAGTCACACCATGGGCCCCACTAGGATGGTATGTGACAAAGATTCATTTTGGGAATTAGTTCATAATATAACATAATGTATATAAAACATGTAACCCTTATTTTATTCTACATAATGATCTCATAACTTCAAATTCAACTCCAAAAATTTTATGGAATGCTACATGGAGTATATGAAATAAATGGGTTATCTAAAAATAACATTAACAGAATAAAATTGATAATGAATCATAACTTGAGAGTAAATTTTATAATATGATACCATATAAGAGAATGTACCTAAGTAATCAAATAGAGTCATAATATAAAGGAAAGGTTATCAGAAGTACATAGAAGAATAAGAAATTTGTTATAAAATCGAATCAAGGTAAAAAAAAATACAAGGATAAGAACTAAGAAACATGAAATGGTGGATAGAGGACCATAATAGATAATTTGCACTCATTAATCCCAAACATGATGTCCCATGAGACTATAAAATTATCCATTTAATTGGAGGGATATATAATACCAGTATCACCATCATATTCATACAATTCATATATTTTTTTCCGATACTAGGAAATAAAACATAATGAATAAACATAAGAGTTATCCGTGTAATAAAAATAGATATCATAATCCAGCCTCATATCATAATTTAAAAGGGCATGTATTACATAGTAAAAGGTAAAAGGAGATATATATATATATATAAAAGATACATATATATAATTTCTATGAAATAAAAAACATTATATATAATTACATAGAGAGTTATAGAGATATTGGTCATAACCTAAATGAAATGGTGGTTTAGAGATATGCATTCCCTCATCCCCGACTTGTAACACATTCAATATCTTCTTTTTAGTCGGAAAACCTCTTTATGATTTTAATTAATTCCTCCCTAGAGTGGATTAAAAATAAAATAGAGCACTCTCACATGCGATAAAGGGAATTGAAGAAGGTATTTTTGTTGGGGAATGGCTGAAAAATAGATTTTATGATGTGAATATTAGAGAGGATGGGATTCCCATTTATAGTGGTGGAGGAGAGGCACTCTGGTCAATAAAAAAACTATTCATTAATGGAAAGTCACTCTCATAGAATGTTCCTCATGAATTGAAAAATAATAGTGTGTACAGGTGATGTGGAAGATACACACACCAACTATTCATGAAAAGATATTTGGAACATTTTATTTTATTTATATCTTTAGTTAAACCAAACTTATAAATCAATTTTATATTTAACCGTGGTAAAATATTTTTACAGGTTTTACTATTCGATATGAAAAAATTAATAATACATTATAAAAAAGAATTATCATTTTTATTCAATATATGGAATCTATTTTATAAAAATTTATTCATACAAGTGGAAAATTTTAATTTAAAATTAAACCCACAAACATATCGATGAAATTATTTTTCAAGAAATTCATTTTTCTATCCTAAAGTGATATTATAAGTATAATATGACAAAAAATAAAATTAAATGAATTTAAATTGTTATATGTAGATATTAATTATATAAATATCAATAAAACCCTTCCAATTTTTGAGAAACATTATTCACATTTAATCATTTTCTAGAAAAATGTGTTTTGAAGCCCCAAAATAGATTGTAATAATATCTAGAGTAAAATTTATTTAATTGTAATAATTTATATGAAATAATAGAAAGGAATAAATGTGTTATATTTAAATAAAATTTAACAAATAATGGAACTTTTAAACTAGATAATTACTTAAAAAATATTAATTTTGCAAAAAAATATCAATTTTCAATATTCCTGAAAAAAAATATTTTCTGTAAAATCACAAAACATCGTCATTAGATAATAACGATTTGTGAATTTTAAAATAATAATTTTATGGAGTAAATTTTCCAAAATTTTAAGAAATTATTACTAATATTAACTAAATAGAACATAAAATATAAATTTTGACTAAAAAATTTTTTATTAATAAAACGACTTTATTAAAAAATTATGTGAATATTTACAATGATTTTTTCAATAAATTTATATTAATTAAAACCTTAATATATATTTATTAATTTATTTTATCCACCTCTTACAATCTAATTCAATGGTAGGGTTATAATGGCTGTGTTTTAATATTAATTATTCATTTATGATCATTATTTCTTATCACTCTTATTATCGAACATTGTTTTCCCTTTTAAAAACATGGTGTGTAACATTATTCCCCCATATTAAATTACCCACTAAATAAATTATTTTACAAATTAATATAAAAATAGGTATGAATAATTTGCCTTCATCACCTCTTATGGATGCCACGTATTTTCCTCAAACATGTTGGTTCACCACATCACATTGACTATGTGAGTTGTTTATATTAATTAAATTTTGTCCCTATTATGTAATATTATCACCAAATGATCCTCATATAAAAATTTGTTTTTAAAATGGTACCAAATTTGGATTCAATACATGTAAGTGGTCTAAACTTTAATTAATCAAGAGTGATACATGGAACACGTCAGGTACGTGAGATAAGTTATTTGGAAATGCTAATTCATAATCCCCTACTCTAATGGGGCCAAGGATCTCAGAAGTAATGATGTATCTTTGGGTAGTTTATCATTTCTTCCAAAACCTCATGACTTTGTTCCATGGTGAAATATTGAGGAACACATTATCTGTGACTAAAAACTATAGGTCTCTGCATTGATTTTCTACATAGATTCATTTCAAAAATTTCATAGATATCAAGTGAAAATGAATGATTTAATTCTTTTATTGAAACGCTTGTGCATGATCATGTCCCATCATTTCATTCTCCCTAAAATAACCCCATCAACTTTGAGTCCATCACTACTTCCCGTAAAAAGCCTTATAAGGTTCCATTTGAAATATTGATGGGAAAATGTGGTGATATGAGAATTATACCAATGGATGTTTCTCATAAAAACAACCATTGAAATCCATTGATCAAGAACTCAGAATATACAATAGATTTTATATGGTTCTCTTAGGCTGACCATCTTTCCGAAAGAGGTAAGGTGTTTCAAACTGATTTCTGGATCCAAAGCTTGCTAATAAGTTCTACAGAACCTATATAAAAACCTAATATCTTTATCATATATAATGTAGAGTGTAACTCCCTAAAATATTGATACTTTTCTAATTTATATCAAATCATGTTTTTCAAGAGATAAGGGTTCCTTCTTGGGAATGAACATTTTAAATACTCTAAGGAGATATACTATATAAAAACCCTTTTATTTATTACGTATTAATTCATAATTTATTACTTAAGATTAATCAAAATTCAACCCATATGGTTGGTAATTCTAGTGTCTTTGGAGATTATGTACATAAAATAACAACCTAAGCAGGAAATACATCATCTATATTGAATATATCCTTAACATTCTCATACTTAAAACTACATGGGATAATCTACGTGCATACATAGGATATGGGTTATCTATAAAGCCATATATGTAGATAAACATGTAATAACAATATGAATATAATATATGTTATAAAATAGGAATATTAAAGGGGTATAAAAGGGGTGAGAAACCTAAACATGAACAATGAGGCATGATATATTATTATAATCAAAAAAGAAAACAAGGTAAATGTTTCAAAAACATAAACCACTACATCATAAAAATAAGTTAAGTCTAACAAAAAATATATCATGATCAAAAAATTACAATAAAGAATTAGTCTTACTCCTGACACATAGATTATACAAAGTGGCTTCATTCATAATAACATTTTATTTATGGACCAAGAAGTTTTAAATCCTTACATGTAACTCCCAAAATATTGAATAAAAAGTGTATAAAGTTGAAAAAACTTGATATGAAATGTGTATGGTATTCACTACATAATTATTTTTTCATGGAAAATATCGCTGAAATTTTGGTTTCGTAACAGCATTACATGAAAATTCATAAAATATATTGATGAGACAAATAGGGTTCTCTCATCATTCTGATATAAAATTGGCAATAATATGTACATGTAAAGTCATATCCTAACATTATGAGTTGTAAATATAAGGAATATGATAATAATAAAACATTAATAAAGAAAAGAAGGTGAGGATCACTTATTTGAGTGTGTGACTCTAAATGCTTGGGAGGAGATTATAAAGAGCTTAGAGGTACATTGAGAAAACTATAGAGAAGGGAGGGAAGAGTAAGCACTTTCCCTAATAAAAATTTATGATTTGGAGTGGGAAATTGGGTGATTTTATATAAGAAATATGTTTTTTTTCTATTTCTCATACTTAGGTTTTGGACTCTATAAAATAAAATAACCAAAACCATAGAGATTACCATGGATGTTTCTATGTTTTCTTCAAAATGGGAGTTTGTTTCAATATTTTGTCAGGCCAAGGGATGAAATTAATAAAATAATACCATTTTTTGGTGTGTAAGTGAGTCATAATTTTAAATAAATGATTTTAAAACCATAAAATATATTAATGGGTTTTTGAGGATTCATAATGCTTAGTCATAATCACATTATACTATTAGGGAAAATTTTATTTAGTCATAGATACCATTTAGGAAATGATTTTTTAAACAATTAAATATATTAATAGTTTTGTAGGATTCATAATGAATTTTTAAAATTATTAAAATAAATATAAAATGAAACTATTTTAAAGAGAAAACAAATATTTTGTCATGTAATACATTTAAATTATTTATTACATCTCTTTTTGTTCAGTATCATGCCATAATAGACACCATATATCTATAGGGTATTTAATTTTTTACCAGAAAATCACATTGCATAAAACATTATTAAAAATAACTGTTGGATAATTGAGACGTTCTGATTCAAAAAATAATATTCATTTTATCAAAATAATTTTCTAAATATGTGCATATTCAATTTTAAATTAATAATCGACATTTATTGAGAAATACTGAATTTTTTAAAATTACTATTTTAGAACACATATAAAATTTATATATGGATTCATAAAAAAATATGATCATTTATATTTAATAAGAATTATATAATAAAAGTATTTTATTAAAATATTATTTATTTAAAAAATAAATTAATTCATCAAAATATAATCCTTTATTGAATTTGAATATAACCTAAAATTTCAATTTGGTTTTATTGTATCGAAATAAAAGTCGTTTATTGAGTATAAATAATGGGAATAAAATAAAATTATTATTCTATAAAAAATAATGTACATGCTCATTTTTGGAGGGGATTGATTCATATCCCTTTAATGCACTAGTAAATTTTTTAGGGTTATGGCATGAAATAGTGAGCCTTTTTTGGGGTGGTTCAGCGAACAAGGTTTGGGCCATGATCACAATGAACTTGAGCTTCCCCCATAGAATAATTTTATCATTATTAAGTTATTGGATCTTAGCTTGGAAATTTACAATGAAAAATCCCAGTGATTCTTATATCCCAAAAAGCACTAATAAATGGTATTTTTAGGGTATGATCCTATAAGTTTGATCATCAATTTCATTGTCCATGCCAATTGTATTTTTTGAAACTGTATATTTAAAATAATCATTTTCTCTCTATTAAATGGTTATAATACCATTGATAAGTATGACTAATAGTATATTAAATATGATGGGATATAAAAAAACAAATAAGTTCATGTGTTCTCTATATCCATATAACATTATAATACATTTAATTAAATCATAGGGGGGATATTATTTGATGTAGTTAGTGTCATCACAATCATGACTAGTTTAAAAAACCATCTTAAAAAATTTTATATCCCATCACTAAAACAGATGAATGTAACTATGTTTCATCAAATCCTCTACCTCCTACATCACCTCATCATATATTTGGTTTCCCTAGAGAACATTTACATAGTGAATTGACTTATTTCATAGAAATTATTCTCTACAATCCATGATTTTAACAAGCTACTATTCATAGTAATCTTCATTCTCCAATGGTACCTCCTCTATATTGCACACATGTGAGGGTTCTGGTATGTACTTATTTAAATAGTATATGTGGAATACATCATGTACTTGAGATAGGTTTTGTGGGAGTTCAAGTTTAAAGTCCACTTCTCTGATTCGATCGAGGACCTCAAAAGGGCCAAGATATCATTGAAAAATCATTAACCTATTATGAAATGTAATCACATTTTTGTATGGATATATGTTGAAGAATTAAATTTATTAGAAAACAAACTCTATGTCTCATTGATGATTTTCAACATAGATCTTCTGTAGACTTTGACCATCCTTGATGTTCTGCTGAATGGACTTAAAATTTCCCACCATTCCCTCAACCATTTCATAAACTATCATTTTTTGATTCCTAAAATCATCCCAACATGCATGTGTTCAACAACTTTACTAATAAAGGGATTAATTGGAAGAAATTTGGGTTTCCTGAGTGGAAGCTTTCTTTTTATGAGAACTCAACCATAAAAATATTTTAGTCATATCCTTCTTTGAGGTCAATTTAGCATTCACTCAATATATCCTCATGTGTATATATATTCATATTTGATTGGACTTCAATATGGGGGTGATACTTCATGATGATGTTCAAACATGGTATTTAGAGCATGTTTGAGACTCTTTCAGAACATTGATGTATATATAGGGGTCTTGATTTGGTCTTGTTGAATGTGTACATTCATGAAACCTCCCACTTCTATAATGTATATCCTTGCAAGTTGATCGAGTGATAATTCCTCTTGAATCACACTAGAGTCAACAGTATTTTTAAAATGATCCACCACATACCATATAACATTGTTTCCTCTTGATATCTTTGGAGGAGTAGTGACAAAGTATATGGTTATGATTTCCAATTTCAATGTAGTTATGGGTAATGGTTTCATCATTCCCTTATATTTTCCCCTTCCAATTTCACTTACTAACGTACATGATATTTTAATGTATATTCTGAATTCTCCTTCACCATATTATCCCAGAAATAGTTCTATCATAGATGTCAAAACATCACTATGCTTCCTAGATGGTAAGATAAAGTAGAAATATTTTCATTATCCAAAATATCTTTCTTTATATCATGATTTTATGGTACACATAGTCGTGTCCTAAATCATTTAACTCCATATTTATTAACATTTTACTCCAATGGTCTCTATTTTCTTAAAGTTTCTACTTTCTTCTGAATTCCCACATTATTATTTTTAGAGTACATTACCCTTTTTATAATGGATGGTTGATAAATAATTTTTTATATGATTTATTAAGTCCCTTCTTTTATGATTCCCTTGAAAATATTTTTTAAGTCTAGGAAAATCATATCCTTTTGAATTCATAACAATAATAAAATTATTGGATCCTTTATAATTTTAGTATCCACCACATTATTCTAATTCACATGATGGTAGTGAATTGATCATCCATAGTCCTTGACAGGATATAACTATATTTATTGGCACATATTTTGCTCTTTCATTGTGAATATAAAATCAGGGATTTTGTGATCTGTAAATATTTAACACTTCCCACCAAAGAGATAATGCTGCCATATTTCCATAGTGAATATCACTATATCCAACTCCAGATCATGTGTTGGGTAATTATATTAATGAATAATAAACTACCTTGAATTCTATGATATGACTTTATAATTCTGCATTAACACACAAGTCAATCCCTTCATTGAAGAATCAATGAATACCACAAAAATTTCCCCACTTCTGGGTAGTGCGAGTACATGTACACTGATAAGACTATTTTTCAACTCCATGAATATCACTTCATAATAATAATTCCAATAAATCACTACATCCATACAATTTATATTTGTTATAGGTTTTTAAAATCTTGATAAATATCTCACAAATCGAAGATAAAACAATATTAATCGATGAAAACTGTGGATATCTTTAACATATGTTGGCCTCATCCACCCTTAAATTTCTTATTTCATTTTAAGGTCAACAGATATCACATTTCTTATGAGGATATTCCCATGTAATGTGATATCCTTCAATAATTACTCTAATTTTTTTACTTACCATAAAGCTTCTCCTTTTAAATGGTCGTTGTTACTGTGATCTGATATTCCCCTTACTCATGTATGTTTTTTATGTATATAAGAATATCATTATTAAAGACTACCAAATTTTTTTAGAGTTAATATGTAGAGAATATATTCATAAATACAATGAATATTAATAGAAATTTATTTATTCCTAATTTATTTACTATGAACTCATTATGACCATACCATGTATAAAAAAAAATTTTAGGTATATATTCTTTCTTCACAATAACATGGTAATATCTCGACCACAAATCCACCTTGGAGAGGTATTGTTATCCACATAGATGATCGAACAAGCCAATAATATGTGGTAAAGTATAATTTTCTTTATCATGATCATGTCGAGCTCGTGATGACCAATGAAAAGGTGTATTGACCAATCCTTCTTCTTGATGAAGAGAACAAGTGCACTCCAATGTGAAGTAGTTGAGCTTATGAACCCTTTATCTTGATTCGATTATAGTTGTTTTTTTATCTCATCATGTTCTACAATGACCATTATATATAGATTCTAGTATAAGTGTGACACCCCATGTATAATAAAAATCAAAAATTAAACATCTATGTTAGGAAGAAGACCAAGCAATTCTTTAGTGAACACATCTGCGTATTCCCTCGATATGGGAATGTATTCAAGGATGAATATTTCCATAGACTCAATATTTTGAGGTATATATTCATGATCATAGGGAAATAATATCTATTCTCGATATTTTTTGATAAATAATATCTATCCACATACTTTAAATTATACCGAATTGAGGGTTGGTTCACAAAATAAAGAGTGGCATCCTTATCATGAAAATTTAATTTTGAACTATATAGGGAAATCCAATCTATTCATAGAATGGCTTAAATTTCAACCAAAGGAAGTATCACAAGGTTTTATAGTACTTTCACCCCATAAATTTTGACAACAGAGTAGTAATATATATGGAATTTAATAGTTTCCCCATTTTCTATTATCCTTGAAAGCTCTACTTCTATGCTTTTTGGGGGTGTTTGAATAGTTATACAAATATTTCAGGATATGAAGGAATGTGTAGAACCATAATAAAAAAATAGCATTCACTAATAATCAATAAATAACTATTGTACCTGTCACCACATCATTTTTTGGATCCACCTCAGGGGTTTTGATGGAAAATAGTCTCCCTAGATTCTATGTAGGTTGATGGTTGTCTCTATAAACTCTTGGCTTTCTGCATTGGTTTTCAAACTACCATGGATCCATACAGTTGATGAAAAGAACAATTAACTATGGTATGATTGAATAATTCACCTCTTATATTTTTTTAAGTGGGTTTTTCATGTCAGTAATCGCTAACTAGGTGCCCTTTCTTCTTGCACAAATAGCATTTCACTGTTCCCCTTAGGCAATTTCCAGGGTGGTTCCTTCCACACCATTTACAAGTAGAATGTTGAAATTTAATATCACCATTTTATTTCTTCATTAGACCACAGGAATTTAACTCCAATTTATTATGGTTATACCAAATATATCCTTGAGTTTCTCCAACCTCCATCTCTACATTTTAATAACATAAGATAATTTCCACATTGCTATCAAAGTCTCATATCGCTATGGATTTTTCATCAACAAAGTTGTATCACACCAAATAAGTGTTCAACATTGTATTTAGGGGTAATGACCAAGTATGTTTTGTATCATGCAACTATTATGAAGTTTTCCAAATACACCTAGATATATTTCTCTTATTATTTCTTGAGTGTAAGTACATCTCAATCTATTTTATTTCTGTGAGTGAGAGGAAATTTTTTATTGAAAAAAAATCTATAATTCCATTCACACTATCACTTCAATATATCCCTTTATCTTTTTATTTTTTATAAATGTCCACCACTAATATGATTCTTCATCAATATGATAAATTTCTAGTAGAACCTTATCTTATTGGGAACATTAATGTATAGAGAATATCTTCGAAATTTAGTTTACTCGTTGTTCAATGATTAACGGATCAATTGGTCCATTGAATGTTTGAGTCCTCGATAATATAAATTTCTCAATCGCAGCATGTTCTCTCATTTTTGGGTTTGGATGCTATTTATTCTTTAGGTTTCAATATGGAACATGAGTCATCTGGGAGAGTACCATGATAATTTTCATGAATCCCACTCCCATTGGGTTGGGAATCTCATTTGAGAAGTCATTAGATTTAACTTCACATTGGTTATTCACCCATTTCCTCCTATATCAAGACATTTTCTATAATAATAGGAAAATTACACATGTGTATTTTTAAAATACTAAAAACATAATTGGTGAATCCAATGATATTAATTGAATTACTTATAAATTACATGTATTTATGAACTTATTTATTTAAATGATTCAATATTTGTTATCCACGATCAATTTCCTAACATATATTCATATGGGAATATTTTTGTACCTTTATAATGGTTCATAATTACTATATGAATTTAACAAATCATATATCCCTGGAGTTTCAAACCAAGTGTGTAGACAAGCTTATTTTCATGAATCAGTTCCTAGCTAAGTCTTGCTCAATATGATTTTTTTTTGGTTTCAGGCCTATATATATATGTTCCAAATCCATGTCCCCTTTTAGTATCACGATACAGATGTATTTTTTTTGATAAACCACTTAATATATATATGTCAAAACATTTCATTTGATTCCAACTATAACAAAACAAATTATTTGATACCAATTATAACAACCCATCTCTTTATTAAATATTAATTCATAATTTATTATAAAATATTAAACATAATACAACACATAAAATTAACATTTATAGTATATTTTGGGATTAGGTATATTACATAATAACCTTAATTTTAAATACAACATCTCTATTGAAGACTTCTTTAACATGACCATACATAAAAATGCATGAAATAACTTCGAGACATGCATAAGAAAGGGGTGAGCTATAAATTCCGATAAGGGAATAAACATGGAATAATAAGGAGATGTTCGTACATTTTATAAATTAGTAATATAAATGGGTAATTAAATTTTTTTGAATCGTAATAATTAACAATGAGGAAAAATATAAAATGATAATCATAAACAAAACATTGGAAATATAAAAATAACATAAAAAATTGCATCATAAACATAGGTTAAGAATAAATATCAACATAAAATGTTAAAAAAATTCCCGTAAAAGAATTCAGTTTAACCCCTATCCCAACATGATATCTCATGAAACTAAACATTAACCAGTGCATTGGAGTGCTATATAATCCTGGTTGCACTGGTCACATTCATTTTTCTCTCTTATTCAAATGTTCCACACAGATCATACAATAAAGATTCATTCATTATAATATATTATTCCATGATCACGAGTTTGGAACACATAAATCGATTTACCATTTCAAATATTTGTAAGTTTATAATGGTGAAACCCCCTTATAAGAAATGGGTATGGTATTCACTATATAATTTTTTTGGCATGGAAAATCGTGATAAACTTTCCATAGTATAAGGATGTTAAATGAAAATTATTATATTGGGTTTAGGGGAGAGAAAGTGTTATCTAGTCATTTTTAAGTAAAATGGAAATTTTTATGTTTATTTAATGACATATCCCAATATTAGTAATTAGAAATAAAAGGAATTCTATAATAGAAAAACTGGAATTATGAAGATATGTTCATGATCCCCTACTTGAGTGTGTGACTCAAAATGATTGGGATGAGCTTCTTGAGAGATTGGGGTAACATTGGGAGGACACTAAAGAGGGGATGGAAGATTAAAGATATTCCAAAAGGAATTTTAGTTAATATAAATGGGATCATGGGTGGGTTCTGATAGGGAATAAGTGGGGATTTCATTAATATTTCTAGAACATAGGTTTTGTACACTATATAATAAAAAACAAAAAATATAAAACTTCCCTTTTTTTATTTCACATGTTTTATTCTAACATGGGAGTTTTTTCATTATTTTATATGTACTAGGTATTAAAATAATAAAATAATAACCTTGTAGATCTGGAAGTGAGTTATATACATAAAGAAATGTTTTTAAAACCTAAAAATATATTAATGGGTTAGGAGGATTCATAATTGATTTAAATAATTAATAAAATAATCATAATATAACATTATTTTAATTATAAAATAAATTTCGGTTGTGGAAACCACTTATATTATCTATTACATAAATTTTGGGTCGTTAAGATGTCATAATACACACTGTATATTTATACAGTATTTAGTTTTTTACCAGAGAATTCAACTATAATAGATTAAGGAAAATTCACCATCATCTAATTTTAAAATTCCTTATTGAAAAATAATATCAATTTTATTTAAATAATTTAAAAAATGTTTTAATTTTCAATTTTAAGATATAAATCGACATTTATTGAGAAATAATGGTTTTTTGACAAAAATCTTTTGAAAAGTTATAAGAATTATATTTGTATTAGAAATATATATGATACTTTATATTTAATAACTATTATTTAATAATAATATTTTAAAGAAATAATATTTATTAAAAATTCCATTAATTTCCAAAAATAACTTCCTTAATTTAATTCTAATATTATAAAAAATAAAAAATAAATTATTGTATCAAAATAAAAATCATTTATAAAGGTAAAAAATAATAGTATAGAAATATATTCATTATTCTATACAAAATATTATACATAATAATATTTCTAGTTTCTTGATATATATCCCTTTAATTCACCAGAAAACCCCATATTCTTAAGTTGTGTGATAGTGAGAGTTTCATGTTGTGGTTTGGCGAACGTGGTTTCGTTTATGATCTCAATGAGCTCTAACTTCTCCCATAAATTATTTATGTAAGGCCTCAGCCACAAGTATTAATTAATCATTATATAAGTCAACAATTGACTTTAATTTACTTTGAGGATCCTTTCAGGTTTATATATTTTTAGAATTAATCTATAACTAATACTTAGCAACGTAAATATTACAACTAGACACTTCTACTCGCTATAAATGTTTAAATAAAAAAATATTTAAAAAGAAACATGGTATCGTTTTATGTTTTAACAGTATAAATTTTTCATCACCCCATCCATGACTCTATTCTTCTTTGAGTCATGTGAAAAACATTTCAAAAAATGGGATAAGCATAAAAAATATCCGTAACGGATACACAGAAAAAGAAAACTATTATTCTTAAGAAAACATGAAAACTATGAATACATTATCACAAAGTAATACTTTTCACCTTTATGAACTAGTAAATATACTTCACTAAATATAAGCTCATTTATTAACAATTTTATATCCAAAATATTACAAAAAACCCCATAGAAACCATCATATAACACATAATGGTAACATTGGACATAAACATACTTCAATAGATTAACAATAAGGTCACAATCCACACATATCACAAAATGGAATATCAATACAAAGCACTTCCATAACAAATACATTGGTGGTTATAATGTAACCACCCTTTATTTAATTATCAATGACTCACCCATATTTTTTTTTCATGTAACCACCCATCTCTGGTTTATCATGTATCCACCCATCAAATGTCCAAGTACCATTATATAATCCTAAAACATAAAACAAAATAACAGAAAAATAACAATTACATATTCCAATCACAAAATATCATTTCATGATATTGAAAAAATTTAATCCTTTATAAAAACCATTTCCTATACTAAAATACATTAAAATAAAATAATCGATTTCACTTTTTTTAAACATTAAGTCTTATAGAGGAATTCAAATATAAAATTATGGTTACGACAGTGGGGGGTCATTATCACCACATACGTTAAAACCGTTCCATTTTGTCATTATTAAAATGAATCTTAAAAACGATATTCCCTTGGAAAGAAATTAAACAAAAAATTGTTTTATTATACATCATAAAAAAGTAATTAGTCTATATTATCAAAATATACCTCAATGAATGGGGATTGGGATGAAGTCCCTTACCTTGAGTCTGACTCATCACGTACAATCTTTATGTTTTAAAATATAAACATAGGTCAATTTATAATTTTTGAGAACATTGTAATTCTTATTATTCCTTTTATATTACATATTAACAAGTTATAAAAATTATATAATTATTTAATTTAATATCACTCATTTTGTCGATATTCGGTACTTGAGTCAAAAATGAACTTATTTTGATGTAAATTGCCTGTGTAGTCAAAAGTCTGTCATAACTATAATTTTATTATTCATTATTTAATTATCATATATATCTTGTATATATTTAATTATTATATCAATAATATTTTGAGATACGAAATAGAATGCACCATTCATGGAGACGGTTGGTTGTACGTACAAATGAATGAAACATTCATTTCTTTGTCATATTAATGAAATGAAAAAAATGATACCTAGGTATATTAAAATTACAATATAATAACTTTGTTATATATGATACATATGTTCATTAAAATTAACCTTTAAACATTCCATGTATTACATGAATGAGTCATATCACATTGAGGGGGCGGTAGTCCGCACTTCTTCAAATGAAATAATCTTATTTACACATTATATAAAGCATAAAGGTATGTTTTAAATAAAAAATGGATAATAACAGTGACAATATAAATGTAATATATATCATATATAAATAAAGTGTCATCATAATAGCCACCGTGAGTGTTGGTAGGAGAAAAATTGAACAATCATCGTTTCGTGAGGTAGTAGTTCGTCGTACATAGAAATAGTATATTTGTATCCATTGGTTGGGGGTGTGTGTAAGGGTAGTTTGAATCATTCTCATAATAGAATTAAATTATATTGGGGATACTATTTTTTCTATTTAATAATATAATAGGAAGATCATTGGGAGTTAAGAATGAAAATAAATTAAGCATCTTGAGATAAGACGCTACATCTAAATCAGGTGACTCTTTTCGATTTGAACCAAAATGCTTTCTGGAATTGCCTTCCGACCATGTTAATGCTTCTAAGAGTAAGGTAGTGATATTGGGAGCTTATTATAGGACAACTTTAAGAGACAAGGGGATTTATAGTTGGGTGTATACGGGTTGAAAGGGTGGGATTTTATAAGAGGGGGGAGCGTCACTTTAGGAAAGTCGTGAAATATTTTTTATTATAAATTTATATTCAAATTATAATTGTTAAAAAGTTATATATTTAAAGTATAAGTTGATTATGTGTCAAAATACTCTGAACCAATATTTTATAGACATCTTTAGGTTACAAAATTAACTTTATCATTTATCTTTAACCCATAGTTTAATAATTTAACTCTTACCACATCTTATTATATTTTAATAATATACGGTACTATAGTAACTACAAAATCCTAATCGAACACTAAGTTAAATATTAATGAAATTTTTATCATTATATAAGTATTTTGGTTGAATATTTTATTTGTATGACTATTATATCATTTAATAAAATAGTATTTTTCATAAAACTCATTTATGTCAATTTGAAAATATTTAGTAATTGATTTTTGTTAAAGCCATAACGACATGATTCTTTCGAAAAAAAAAGAATTTTAATCATACTTAACATTTCTATGTCATCCATAAACATTGTGTATGGCATAAAAATGTTCAAAATACATATATTTTAAAATTTATAATATCATTTATTTTAATCAATCATTAATATACAACTCACTGCCTCATCATTGTGTCATAAATAAATTTATTTTTTTAATGTCTACAAATTATAAATAAAATACCAGGTTGTTGTAAATTGTTTTATATTTATAATTATTATTTATAGTCATATATATCAATTAAATAACCCCATATTAAAATATTTTTAGTAAATATATATATGTTTGTGTTATATTTCTATTTACATTAAATTAATTTTTATAACATGTCATTTTCACACCCAAGTGGATACCAAATGCCAACTATTCTGCCTAAGGATGGTGTTGGTCTCAAATTATTCAGAAAATAAGATTAAGAAATTTTTTAGGTTAGTTTTGTATTATAAAAGTATTATTTTTATCCAAATTTACCTAAATTACCCTTTAACCGTGGTAAATAAATATAATTTCTGAAGATACTATTCATAATGTACAAAAATAAAGGGGACATTTATACATAATTTGGACCTTTTGTTTCCAAATATGGAATCTATTTTCCAAATTCAATACACTGAAATTTTAATAATTAATTATAAATTATTTCTCGTTGTCTAAACCAGAAAGTAGGTTTTTAAGAATTAAAATCTATCAAATGATTGACATGTGTTTTTTCCCAATTTAAAAGTGAAATCACTTCCAATGACCAGAATTGGAATAAAAAATTAAAATTTAATCCAATTACATTTTAAAAACAATTAAATGGAAAATCTAATTATATATATAATTTGATTAAAAGGTAGTTTTGAATTAAAATGTAGTATTATTCATTCAAATATGTATTTTATTAAAAAAATACCAAAATTTAAACCAAAGTTATTTTTAATGTCTCGTTTCTAAAGAAGAAGCATATTTTTTCAAATAGAACATATAAAAGTGATAAAAATAAAATTTCAAAATGGTTCCCCATCAAAGGGCGTTAAAAATACCTTTAAAAAATAGTAGATAATTTTATGCTTAAAAATCGATTAATTCTCATATTAAGCCTCTAAACATTTTTGAGTAAAAGTATAACCATTTAACAAACAAGTATAATCATATTTTAGTTAGTTCTATTCATTCCATCCAATAAAATGACTATTGGTTAACTACCCTTTAAAACAATAATATTAATATTGTATTATTTTTTGATATAACTCAATGTTACATGCAACATAAGATTTCCAAGACACCCGTGGTTGTGTTTCAAGTACGCCATCTAAAAAAGTGTCCCCTTTAAACTAAAATTAATATCATATTTATAAATATTAATAGATATGAAAAGTTATTATTCCATAAATACTTGAGATTTTACATCATTTACCCCTTTTGGAAATTGTGTCCACACAATTTTACTAACTTATCAAATAATTGGGGTAATTTATCCCTCATAGAATTTTCAGATTCCCCAGTTTCCTCTTCAATTATTTGGTTTTCCCTCAACACCATTACCTGATGAATCACCTTACTCTGCAACACTTAATCTTTGTGGTCAAGAATCTAAACTGAATTTTCCTCATAAAAAATATTCTCTTCTAAAATAACTATGTTTAGGCTCTAAACTTGAGATAGATTTGACATTTAATTTCATAACATTGAAACATGAAATACATTGTGTTCCTCAGATAAATATGAAGGTAAATAAACCCAGTATTCAATTGATCCAACTTTCTCTAGGATTTCATATGGTCCAATGAACCTAAGACTTATGATACCTTTATTTCCAAAATATAACACACTTTTCCATAGAGAAACATTAGGAAAGACATGATCACCTACCATAAAAGAAATATCCTTCCTCCAGTTATCTATAAAAATTGTCTGCCTGCTTTGAGTTGTCCTCGTGTGATTCTAAATCAACTGAACTTTTTTGGCCATCTCATCTCCAAATTCTGGTCCCATCAAATTACTTTCACATACTTTATCCACAAAAACTATAGTTTGACCCCAATTTCCATATAATACTTCATATGGTTCAATATCTATACTAGAATGAAAATTGTTATTATAGGAAAACTCCACCAAAGAACGATGTTGATCACAACTTCCCTGGTAACCCATAAACAAGCTCCTAATATATACTCTGATGTCTGAATTGTTCTTTATAACATCCCATCTGATTAAGGATAAAAAGTTCTACTAAAATTTAATTCAGTTCCCAATATCTTCTAAAGACCCTTTAAAAAGGTTGAAGTGATCTTGGGATCACGATCAGATACAATGGAGAGGTAAACTCCAAGTAACCTAATTATCTCTTTAATATACAATCTAGAGTGTTGATATAGAGATAGAGTATCTTGAATAGAAATAAAATGTGAATATTTAGTCAATAGATCAACAATAACCTTGATATTATTGTTTCCTTCATATGTCTTTGGTAATCCCACTACGAAAGCCGTGGACACATTTTCCCATTTTTTACTATGGCACTGGAAAAGGCTGAAGCATAACTTTTGGTAACAATAACTCTACTTTAACTCATTGAAAAATAATACATCTCAGGGTAAAGGTAGAAAAATATATTTTCATTCTATCCCACCAGTAATACTCTTGAAGATCTCTATACATCTTAGTACAGCTAGGATGAACTAAAAACTAGGAACTTGGAGCTTCATATAACAACTCTTTCTTAAAATGTGAATCACAAGTAACACATAATATCTTTCCAAACATAAAAATATAGTCATTATAAATTTTATATTCAGGTAACTTACCATTTTGAACCAATTCTACCTTTTTCTGCTACTAATTGTCTTCTCTCTATGCTTACGTAATTTTATCTGATAGAGATTCTTTCAGTACAACCTAAAATAAAATATAGTAATTCCATGCACTCATAACATCGAATCCAACATTCATCAAAAAAAATGAAATGATATTGTTCCAAAAATATTATAGTAAATGTAGCATTAACATTTCAACTCAAAGCATGATCCACTTTATTTTCAATTTCTATATGGTAATGAATCATGCCATCATAATCTTTGATTAACTCTATCCATTTCTTTTATCTCATGTTTAATTATTTTTGAGTTAATATATACTTAAAACTTTTGTGATAAGTATATATTTCAAGATTTACACTATACGAATGATTCCACTAAATTTTTAATGAAAAAAATAGCAACTAATTCCAAATAAGGTATTGGGTAATTTAACAAACGAGGTTTCAACTAGCGTGAAGCATACATAATTCTCTGATCAATCTATATTTAGACATAACCAAGTCCTTTCAAGGATGCATCCCTGTAGATAAAAAATTAACCATTCCAATATGTCAGGGCCAAAACTGGAGCATTTACCAGTCTTCTTTTCAATTCACGAAAAAAATCATCACATTCATTTATCCAAATGAACTTTACTTATTTACATGTTATCTTAGTTAGTGGGCTAGATAATTGAAAAACGTTTTCAGAAAACCTTCAGTAATAGCCCGATAATCCAAGGAAACTACAAATATATATGATATTGGTAGGTTATGGCCATGCTTCAAGAAAATTTGCTAGAGAGGGGTCAATAGTGATGCAATCTTTAAAAACAATATGAAAACAGAATAATATTTGATTCAACCAAAATTCACGCTATATAAATATTCCATATAGTTTCTTTTAATTTATGGTTTGAAAAAAATTTATTAAGTGAATGTAATATTCCTTTCATATTTTAGAATATAACAAAATGTCATCTATAAACACAACCACAAACTGATCCAAAAACTGATGAAATACTCCATTCATGAGATTTTGAAATACAGTAGTTGAAATATATAAATCCAAGGGTATAACTATAAACTCATAATTCTTATATCTTATTCGTAATTTTGTCTTCTAAATGTCATCCTCATTCACCTTAAGCTCATGCTAGTCGGACCTCAAATCAATCTTTGAAAAATACTGAGATCCTTGGAGTTGATAAGAAAATCATCGATATGTGGAAACAGATACATGTCCATAATATTGATGTTATTCAAGGATCTATAATCAATATATAGTCTCATAGAAGCATCTTTTTTTCAGAAATAAAACTAGAGACCTCCTTGGGGAAGTGCTAGGTTGAATGAAACCTTCATCATGTAATTCTTGCATCTGTTTCTTCAATTCCATAAGTTCAACAAAAGGTATTTGATTAGGGGGTTTATAAATAGGATGATTATGAGGCACTAAATCAATAGTAAATTTAGCTTCCTGATTGGAAACAATACTAGGCAGTTCATCAGGAAAAACATATGTGAATTCAATCACTATTTTAATGTCACTAATCAAAAATATTTCTTTACTTTTGACAACCTGAGCTAGATAAAATTCACTACAATCTTTAATCAATATTTCAGCTTCTGGTTATGCGATAAAAGTTATGAAATCATTGAAAAACACTTTCTTGTATTTATAATTTATTTTAGAATGATAAACTTAAAGCCAATCTATTCCCAAAATGATATAAAATTCCACTATTGGATGTTCAACAAAATTTTTAGGAAGGACCATCCCACAATTAATAATTAGAAGATTCATATAAATCTTGGGGGATTTAATACATCCTCCTAGAGTCTTTACCAAATGTTCCTTATCAAATTAATGATGTTATATTTACAATTTACTTACAACACTCTCGAAAAAGAAGGAATGTGATGATCCAAAGTCAAATATAGTATTGGAATATTTTGAAAAAACTTGTGACATACATTTCACCACTTCATTTGATAGTCCCACATCAACCGTAGTAGTAGAAAATGATTTTATTAATTCCCTTATCTTTTTAATATTGTTGGTTTCCACCCTGGGAAATTGACTTTGGAAACACATTGAAATAATTTCTTATCTCGTTATAACTAAAAAATTTTATCGCTGGTTTTTCATTACATCCATGATCATCTTACTTAATGTTATGAGAAATATGAAAAGTATTACCACATTGGAAACACTTATATGACTTTGATAGATATTTCATTAGATGATTTTTTCCACACTTCTCAAAAGTTGGAAATTTGGGTTTCTTACCTCCAGGATTGTTTGATGAATTTTTTTCTATTTCCTGTCAAATGTATCGCTTATTTTGTTTTTACTCATGGAATAAATGATCATTATAAAACTTCATTTCTACCTTCTCAGCACACCAGAAAAGTTATTCATATCTTTTTAACTCATAAGAAGCTAACACCCTTCATTATTTTGGCTTCAATATTGATTAAAACCCATTTTTATTACTAATAATATCTCGAAAAAATATTTTGATGTACCTTAAAAAATGGGTGAATTTTTTTTCATATGTAGCCACAAAATATTACTCTTTCTTTCTTAATTCAAAGAATTGATTTTCTATCCTAGGTCAAATAGACATAGGAACATATTTCTCCAGGAATATGTTCTTATATTCATCCCATTATATGGCATCAATCTCTTCACTTCCTCTGATATTTTTAATCATTGACCGCCACTGATCGGCTTCAAATTCAATATGATAAACAAAAGACTAACCTTTTTATAGGTTGAACACCCTATTCCATCAAAAATATTTTCCAATGCTTTAATCGACCCTTCAGCCTGCACAGGTTCATATGATCCTCTGAATGATGGAGGACACTGCCTAATAAAATGGTCCATGATCAACATATTCATCTGTGGTTGGTCTAGTGGATCTCGTGGATGGACACCCCCACCATTTATCACATAATTCAACTAATTCGTCACCAAAATAAATAGTTCAGTTCCAATTCTGACCATATTTTTTCCATTATGTTTGTTTTATGTGATATTTTTCCAATGCATTGGAGATTATATGAAAACCACTCTTCCATGATTTATCTTGAAACCTCCTTTCTTGGGTTTATCACATAACCAACCATCTTTGATTTATCATGTAACCACCCATAAAATGTTAAAGTACAATTTTATAATCATATCACTTAAAACAAACATAATGGAAAAATATCATTTCCACATTGAAATCACAAGAGGCCATTTCAAGATATGGAAAAATCAATCCTTTTATCAAAACCATTTCCAATTCAAAAATACATGAAAATGAAATATGCGATTTCATTTCATTTTTTTAGAATATTACGTCTTATAGTTGAATCCAAGTATCACGTAACGGTTACAACGGCGAAGGGTATATTTTCACTGAATACATTAAAAACATTTTTTTGTTATTTTTTTAAATGTTTTATAGAAAAAAGATTCAATTTCGATGAATTTAAAAGTAAAAGTGTTTTATTATACATCATGTAAAAGGAGGTCATGTATATTATCAAAATATTCCTCAATGAAGGTAGACTAAGATGAAGTCCCTTACTAGGAGTCAGGCTCATTACGTACAATCATTATTTTCCTGAATAATAAACTTATGTTATATTATAATTTCATGATAACCTTTTTCATGTTTTTATCCATTTTATATCCCTTATTACCATTTTGACATAATTATATGATTATTTATGTTCAAATCATTTGGTATGTCGATATTTGGTACTTGAGTCAAAAATGAACTTATTTTGATGTAAATTGTCCATGGAGTCAAAAGTACGTCATCTCAGAAATATTGTTATTCATGATTTAAGTATCATATATATTCATTATATATGTATTTATTATATCTATAATATTCAGAGATAATAAATTAATTCCACCGTTCATGGAGATGGTAGGTTGTACTTACGCATGAACACTACTTTCATTTCTTTTTCATATCAAAGGAATGAAAAATCAATTATACATATTTATATTGTAATTAAAAAAATAATATCTATGTTATATATGTTACATATTTTCATTAAGAACATTATTTATACATTTTTTGTGTGTAATGAACGAGTCATATTACTTTGAGGAGGTGGTATTCCACACTTCCTCAAATGAAATTACCGTATTTTCACATTATGGATAACCTAAAGGTATGTCATAAATAAAAATTACAGAACTATAGAGATATTATAAATACAATATATATCATATGAAAATATAGTTCCATCATAATGGACACTTTGAAATTTGGTAGGATAAAATCGAACAATCATAGTTTCGTGAGGCAGTAGTTTGTCATACATAGAAACAGAATGTTTGAATCCATTACAAGGAGGTGTGTGTAAGTATAGTTCAAATTCATATCATAACACAATTCAATAATATTTATGATACTTGTGATGTTATTTAATCCTAGAATAATAATATCCTAGGGTGTGAATATTGAAAATAATGTAAAGGAAGTTATGAAAAGACGCTACCTCTAAATTGGGTAACTCATTTTGATTTGAGCCAAAAGGCTTTCTTGAATTTCCTTCTTCCCAATGTATTGAATACATGATTAAAGTATGGTTGTTGAGAGATTATTTTAGAATATTATGGACAAAACAATGGTCTTTAGAGTTTTGTGTATGCGGGTAGAGGTGGTGGCCTTTTATAAGGGGGGAGGGGCACTTTGGAAAATTCTTGAAATATTATTTTATTATAAATTTATTTTCAAATTATAATAGTTAAAAAATAATATATTTAGAGGATAAGATGAGGATGAGTCTAAATCCTCTCACAAAATATTTTTTAGACTAGTTTATCTTATATAATAAACGTTATCATTTAGCTTTAACCCTTAGTTAAATAATATAACTCTGACCATGTCTTCGTGTATTTTCATAAAATATGGTTACTATAACTACTATAAAATGACAATAAATACAAAATTGGATAATTAATGAAATTTTTAACATTATATAAGTCATTTGGATGAATACTATATTTTTTATACTATTATATAATTTCATAAAATAGTATTTGTTTTAAAATCTCATTTTTGTCAATTTTTAAAAAATTTAGTAATTGATTTTTTTTAAAGTGTTAACAACATTATTCCATCAAACCAAAGAAATTAACACATACATCAAATGTAAATTTCATAAAAAACATTTTTTATGGAATAAAAATGTTTAAAATACATTTATTTTAAATTTATAATATCAATTATTTGAATCTTTCATTAATAACGTAATCAATGCATCATCATTGTGTCATAAATAAATTTATTTATTTAATGTATAAAAATTATAAATAAAATACCCTGATGTATGAAATTTTTTGAAACTGTTAATAATCATTTATAGTCAAAAACAACAATAATATATCCCCATATAAATTGTTTTTAGTAAAAATATTCATGTTTGTGTTATATTTATCTTTACTTTAAATTAATTATTATAAAATCTCTTTTTCACACACATGTGGCTCCCAAATTCCAAAAGTTCAGACTAAGAATCGTTTAGGTCGGCCATTACTAACCCAATTATATTAGGAAACATGTTTGGGTAGTTTTATTTTATTTTAATATTATTTTTACCCTTATTAACCTAATTTACCCTTTAACCGTATTAAATAAAAAAATTATAGACGTTTCTATTCATAATGTCCAAAAATAAAGGGGACCTATTTAAAAAAATTTGGCCTTATGATTCCAAATATGTAATAAATTTTTCTAAATTCAATTCAAATAATATATATTAATTAATTTAAAAGTAATTCTTATTTTCTAAACTGGAAAACATTTTTTTAAGAAGTAAAAACTATCAAAAGATTGACATGTGTTTATTTCCAATTTAAATGTGAAAATTCTTCTAATTAAAAAAATGGGATTAAATGATAAAAAATAATCCACTTAATATTTAAAACTAATTACAAGTACAATTTAACTATATAAAAAAATTAGATGAAAAACCAGTTTTGAATAAAAATGCAGTATTTTTTTCACTATTCATTAAAATATGGATTTTATCTAAAAAATACCAAACCTTCAAAGATAGTAAATTTTTATGTCACAATTATAAATAAGAGTTTTTATTGTCAAATAGAACATATAAAAGTAACAAAAATTATATTTAAAAATGATTCTCTATCTAAAGGTTGTAAAATGAGCTTGAAAAAATAATCGAGTATTTTATGCTTAAAATTGGATTCATTCTTATTTTAAGCCTAAAAAATATATTGTATAATTGTAAAAACAATTAAAAACATGTGTAATCATATTTTAGTTAGTTTTATTCATTTACACCAATGCAATAGATAGTCTTTAACTATCTTTTAAAAAAATATTATAATATTTGTTTGGTATAACACAATATTGTATGCAACATATGATTTTGGAAGAAGTTATTGCTGCATGTCGAGTACTCTATCAGATAAAGTGTCCCATTTAACTTAAAATTAATGTCTTATTCATAAATATTAAAAAATATGAAAATGCATTGTTCTTTAAATCCCTTGGAATTTACAATTTTAATCATGTTTAATTTGTTAGATCTCAGATTTGGATTAGTCAAGTAAAAATGAAAATTACTATGTCTCCCTTTTAAGCTCTGATAAATTTGGTTCGTAGTGTATGATCATATTGGTTGAGGCCATCGCTTCATTTTTCTATGTTAAATGGATTTGTTAAAAAAATTATACCAATATTATAATCAATGTACAATGCTTATATTGTAAATGGTAAATATAATTATCTATATTTTAAATATGATGTGTTCTAATAAAACCAAATAATTGAATGTTTTTTAAATAACCATATTACGTAATATTATATTTAATTAAATCATAAGGTAATTTTTTTATAATAGTTCAAGTAATTATTGATGACCTCTAAGATGAGATTATTACAATTGGATGTCATATAAAATCCAAAATTTAAATAAACTATTCTATTTTAGTAGTTCCATATTGGAATAGAAAATGGTTCATTCACACCCATCCAACATTGAGAATTTTTGTTAAAAGATTAAAATGGGTCCATAGACCGAAAAGTGTCAAGGAGGTCTTAAATAATGTGATTCTATGGAATTAGTGTGAACCAGGATAATACACTCAGTGGGGAGAGGTTCAATACTACTACAATTAATATGGGGGTTGGCAGGAGAAGCCCATGATTCTAGGAAAAGACTAGTGTCATCATGTAAAAGCCTCTTACAGTTGTGTAGAAGGTAAGTGAAAACCTATGGAGTGGTAGAGTTTCCTTGAATAGATCTGAGTAGAGTCTTAGAATCTATTTCTACATGTTGAAAAATGAATCCGAGGGAACAACATAACTCTAGCCTCATGAGTAGAGAAGACGCCTCCTCTATGACGCACTCACCCATACCGAACCACCAATAAAGGCCAAGACAACAGCCCCTATTGATTGTGAACCACACCCCCGCCACTCATGCACCCAATCATATAAGAGTCATTGAAGTTCAGTTTGAGGCATGATCTAGGATGGTTATATCAATCCTAATCACCATGATAAGACACCCTTGAGGATGGAAAGTGAATCCTGTTGTTATCCCTAAAGCTCTGATGGGAAGGGTCAAGTCCACCCCGCTTGAGCAATTGCAAAAGATCCATCACTATATACTTCACTCTGAACCTCAATGACATGCTGGAACTCGATTGTCCCTCATGTCTGTCCCTATTATGAGTATCCCATAAAATCCAACAGCCAGTGGCGTACACCATGGAAGGATCCATCTGCTCATGCATGCAGTCCACCGAGATGAATAACTAGGCCTGGAAGAAGGCGTCCCTGGAGAGGCCCTCTATGTCGCACCCTGTGAAGTCTCTAAAAAATCTCCAGATATAGGCTACCCATTCTCCATTAAAGAATAAATTATATGTCATCATCCCCTTAAATTTGTTGTAGTAGTCAAATTTAGAGGAAAAATAACTTCCTCTTCGACGTACCTCTTCATCTATGGGAATAGCATGATTACGAAGACTCAATATCAGAAAGTTAAACGTGGACAAGATATCAGTGCACTAAAAAAACCCTCCCCATGAATTGTGTCCTTTGTTGGTAATAAAAACTCTATGATATGCCTTCGCTGAAAAGTAGCTGGACTGGGAGCCCGTGCACACCAGTCGGTCCAATTCCTTTGTAATCCTAATACTGTAGAGAAGTCCCAGTTGAGATGGGGATAAGACAGATTTGGTGAAGGCAGATAAATAAGTGGGCTACAAGAAAGAAAAGTTATGAATAGGGAAATTCAGAAATCCAATGATACTCCCCATCCAGTTGGTCTTCCAGAATTTGATCAACCCATCACCAAAAATCCACAATGAATGCTACTTTAGAGTAAGGATGTGACAGCGAGTAACATTCAAAATCGTAGAGAATCGCCCACCTACAACATAAAACTGAGATCCATATATTTTAGTATAGAACTATTCCCATAGATACATCCCCTAAAAAATATCTCAACCCAAATTTCCATGCAATAAGACATGGAATCTGAAACACTCCTGAGGCTAGAAATCACGCTCCTCAAAACTGGGAGCCATCCTTTTCTTTGAGGCCCTATAGTATTTCACATCTACATGGGAGTCTCAATTAAATATAACTCTAATTCATTCAATATTATGAATAACCATGATGGGAGAAATATTAGCTGATAGGACATGCATGGGGATTAATTTTAGCACAATATTGACCAAGGAAATTCCTCCCCAAAGGAATGAAAGCGGTTTTTCAATTTAAGAATATGAGAAAAAAATTTATCCACAATACCGTCAAAATGAAGAATGTGAATCATACCCTATAAAATTGGAAATCTTAGATAATCCCTAGGGAAATGTCTCTGATATACCCCCAAGATATCTTTAATCCTCATTCCCCTTGAACCGGAGAACAGCCTTCAGATATAAACACCACTCTTACTGCGATTGATGTCATTCCCACTCCAATTACTATATCGATCAAGTATATAATTGAGAGCCTTGATGTTCATGCAACATCCATTGAGAAAGATAATGAGATGATCTACAAATAATATTGTGTAGATGCCTGGAGGGTTTGGTGTGTACCAGTAGGAACAAAAAATTCCATCAGAGGAAATTTTATTCTAGTATCTACTATAGGTATCTTAAACCCTAATAAATACACTAGGTGAGAGTTGATCCCGCTGTCGTAGCCCCTGAATCGATTTAAAGAAACCATATATTCTCCCCATAAAAGTAACTCAGAACCACGAAGACCCAATAAATCTGAAGAAGTGATCAATCTCCCTCTCATAGAAACCCATACACTACATAACTCTAATAGTGAAACTCCACTAAAACGAGTCATAGGCTTTGTCCATATCATGATTAATGGAAATGTTTGAGCCCATGACTTTCCTGTTGATATCACCAAACAATTTTTGATCCATGGAAATTGATTATTTAGTGGACCTACCTTGAATAAATCCTTTCTTCTCATCTGAGACCCACTTATGGAGGTATATTTCAAGCCTTCAGTTAATAATGGTTACAGGAACATTGTAGGGGAAATTGTACATGCGGATCGAACATGATTTCCTTAAAGATGTGGTGTCCTTGAGTTTTAGATTTAGAAAAATTGTGGTGTCACCTGACACTGATTGTATGATTCCCCCATATAAATAGTCCTGAATACATTCCAGTAGTCTATGGTTGATGAAGTCCTAGGAGAAGATATAGAATGATCCTGGAAATTCATCGGGGTTGTGGGAACTTTCAGAGTTAAGTGTCGAGACAAATTTCTACACCTCTTTATCATCATGAACCCTTTCAAAGGCTCCATTGATGTCATGGGGGACCACATGTGGGATGGATTCAAAGAGGTCTGAGTGACCTGTTGGGTAGCTAGCCTGCATGCGATGGTTAATAGCCGCAAGCAAGGAATGAAAATGAGTCACCGCCATACCTCCCACCACTTGTGGGTTATTAATGAATGAGCCTTCATTATGGAGGATGTTCAGAGCTTTGGACCACTTCCTCTTATAAATGAAATCATGAAAAAATAGAATTTTTATCACCTTCTTTAATCCATGTAACCCTTAATTTCTCTTTGGTACTTCTTTCCTGATCAAATACCAGGTCATCTAGCTGATTCTTCATACACACAAGGTTTCTAAAAACAACATCATCCCATTGAGATTCCAATCCATCTTCATAATTCTCAATATTGTATTTATGGGTATCAAATTCCAAGAAGCGAGAAGTATTTGAGTTTTCCCATAGATGTAAATCCTCTTTCATCCTTGAAAGGTAGTTTTGAAGGCCCAACTAAGAGTTTTCATGCATAATACTTTACCATGACGATCACGCCGTATTTATAAAATCAGGGTAACCCTCACAGCATCTAGAATAGAAAAATAGATCATGGCTTTTATCTATACCTACTAGGATAAAGATGAAAGGTGAGTGATCCACGAATGCTCAAAATATGTTCTCCACCTTAGTAGCAGTGAAGGATGAGATGAGTTTCAGATTAGAAAAGAAACGGTCGGGCTGACTCCACATTCGGCTACTTCCCTTTTGGTTATTGCACTGTGTATATTTATCTCTATATAATCTAATGTCAAAGAGCCCAGTTTTAGACAAAAATCCCTCAAAAGATAGTATGTCCCTTAACAGGTAAATACCTCCACCTTTTCTTTCGTGAGGCTCAAAGATGCAGTTTAAATCCCCACCAATGATCCATGCCTCATGGGTTGTGTTGTGGTCACAGAGATATTTCCAGAGAAATGTCATATCCTTCAGATAAAATTTGGCATAAACAACGGTCATTAAATAGGAAGAAACACCAAAACTGACATTCACAAAAATATAGTAGCTAGAAACCGCAACCCTCAACATGGACAAGGACTAGTTCTAGAAAAGAAAAATGTGTTGGTTACCTGGTTCCCAATTCACGTAGTGATAAAATCCTAACATACTTGAAAAATAAAAGAATCCTGAATGCTGCCTCTTTGGTTCAACAATTGCAACCAAGGAAACTTGCATAAATTTATGGTCAGATATGAGGATATTGATTTTTACCCAAGGACCCAATCCTCAGGAATTCCAGATTAAGCAAGAAATCATTGGGAACAAAGGCGGCAGGTTTTTACCCCGTTATTCAAGAGCACTCTGGATGGGTAGAAGAGGAAGAGAGTTCACATCTTCTCTGGTCTATGGTATGGACACTGTGGGAAGGAAGGGAAATAATCTCATGCTCGATATCTGAATTCACAAAGGATAGTAAAATAAAACTATTAGATAAGACCATCGCACTGGGAGTCGAGGGACAGAGTTCAAGAAATGGTTCCTTTACCTTTTTGTGATCTTGATACGGGTCACCCAAAGGAAGAAACACATGTACCAATGATACTAGAGGATCATGCAGAACATTCACCTCTTTAAGGTTGGGGAGAAGGTCCAGAGCATGGAGATAAAGAACTATGTCCATGTAGAAGTTGAGCTATCCCCAACCAGCAATCCCCACACTATCTGTCGAATCCGAGGGGGGAGGTAAAAGTTGTACTAAGCTTCCCACGGGGGAACCAGGTTGAGGGTCACAATCCAAAACCGAGGGGGAGGGAATTCATGGTGCTGCAGAGGTTAGCCTCCCCACCTTAGGGTCACCAGAGGATATGGGTGGCTATAGAAGAGGATTTGTTGGCTTGAACTGAATCTTTTGACAAACATGATCAGAGTGTACTTATATGTTACATGAGGTATAGAAACGAGCGAGAGAAATATAATCGATGGATTTCCACAAATCCATCACTTCACCCACCCTAAAAAAGATGCAGGATGGGGAATTATAGGATAAATTCATCTCGACGCAAATGTGTGCCACTCCCGCATCATGAAGTTGGAGAGTCTTTTTATCCGCACAAAGAAAATATCTAAGGGAATGTCCAATACCATGATGGAAGGAAAAATTTTGTAATGGAAGGGGAAGGACATTTAAGTTCACCCAGAATACTGCTTCAGGTGAATCGCTGCTGAAATGAGCCTCCATAGACCACTCAAAGATATTAAAATTCTATTTTCCGATCGACTGAGGGAATTGAGACCATGTTTTCTCAAAATAATCATTTGAGGCCAGCACGACGCAAAAATACATGTGATTTATAGATGAGACCCTTTTAGGAGCATCGAGTCCCCATGAAACCACGGAGCTTTGGAACATTTCTAGATGGGTTTTATCCACACCTAAACGGGCCACCAAGGTCCACCAGTGATGTTAAACAATAGAAATTAAGTACACTCAAGTGAAATCAACTATCGTGGGTCCCTCGACCATAGACACATGTATGATACTTATAGGAATTTTCGGAATTGGAAGAAGTTGGACTGAGTGGTAAGGCGCTGGGCGGTGTAGGATTTTATTTTAGGGGTGGTCCATCCTGGGCACCATGGGAGGGCTATGACACCATTAGATCTGAGGATCTGTGGGAAGGGACACTGCAAAAGGGTAGCCACACCACCATATCTGAGGATTCGGGGGTTGGGAGAAGAGTTAAGGAGTGCAAGGTCGTGGAAACAACCATGGGAGGAAGTGATGGCTCAACATCCGGCAATGGAGGAGATGCGATCTCTGGTGGAGAAATTTTTAAAAAAAAGGAGGTGTGTTCCACACATTATCTAAAGAATAATCCATCCTTAGTTTATCCACCCCTGACTTGTTACAATACCATGCATAAAGATAAAAATTCTATAATCTACCACTTCATGTTACACCATAATAAATTCTTCATATAATATATATTCATCGTTTCTCTTCTTAGAATAGATGATAACATTGATCTATTTGTATCTTCTAGAAGAATGATCTTTAGAAATGGTTTTTATGGGATACATATTACAGTTCAAAACCATATAACCTCATCTTCAGCAAAGTTAAAATTTAGAAAATTTTGTAATATTTTTTTTCTTAACCTCTTCATCTTCATAGTCCTCCTTGATCCTCTAATAAATGGTTTGTTGATAATTTATTTATGAATATTTAAAATAGTATCATTTTATTAATTCATATATAAATCCTTTTAATTTAAAATAATATTGTATCCTTCTCAATTCTTCTCATTGAAAAAATTTCTAATTTCTATCTACTTATTTTATTTTCCACTTTTTATTACTTTTTACTGACAGTGATTGGTTAAGTAGTCATAGTCTTTGATCATCACTAAACACATTCTCTAGAACATATTAATCCCCTTATATTTAAATATACCTTTTAGGCTCTATTAATTCATATATATTTCACACTTCTCCTCGTAGATATAATTTCACCATATATGCATTGCAAAGATAACTACCACAACATCTATATCATGAGTTGGATAGTTATTCTCATGAAAATTAAACTTCCACAAGGAATATGTTTTCCAATTGTCATTATATATTATTATACAACCCAAAAAATTTATTGTTTCATCACTATATACAAAAAAAATTCCTCCATTTGTGGGAATCTTGAGTTTTAGTATTGTGATTAGTCTCTTTTATAACACTACAATTTTATCATCACATTTTGGGTCAAGAAAATAATAACTCATTAGTTAGATAGCATGGTTTGCAGGTTTACCAATTAAGATAATTTCAACAAAAAATCACTATTAGTACCTATCTAGTCCAAATGATTTACAAATCTATGTTATAGATGTTATTCTAGATCAGTACACAATTTATTTTTTCATAGATGGGTCCACAAATATAACTTGACTTGTGATAATATTCCCCAATAATGACACATATTTCTTCTAGAACTCACACATTATATAATTGTCATATCGATTTAGGTTTCAAAAAGAATCTAGTATAGTAATACAATTCTCCTGATGGTACTCGTATATTTTTTAGTATATCATTATATCATCGATTAATAAAACCAATATTTTTCTAATTTATTGTATAATAACTATATTCATTTTTTCTATAAGTATTTTTTGAGAATTAGTGAGTTTGAATTTCATCAGTATGAAATCATAGTGTCTATACATTGATCAAAATAATTTTTTATCAATATCTTCATTCTACACCCTTAATTAGTGGTAATATAACCAAAGGTCCTCCTTATATAAATACTAGGATTTAGGTGTTTGATAAAAAAAATTAATTAACCATGGTAGGGGATGCATTTTATTTATCATTATTTAATTGAGCTTATAATAATAAATGAAAATGTGCATTGAACTATCCATCATTTTAATGAAGAGGACCATTTCACCTCACAATGAATCACATGGACGTACTAACCATGTATCTATATTATCCTATAGTTTCTTTTTCAAATTTAAAAGTGGAAGAATTTTTAATATATATTGAGTCATAGATATTGGTAATTATAGATGTATAATCTTGATTTAAAATTAATATTATCATCTAGTAGAATGTAAATGTGATTATTTGGGTAGTACATAGTATATTACCTCGCAATGGGAATGTCTTCATGCACAATCTATTCTATAGACTACCTAATTTGAACAAGATACCCTTTCTTAGAAGGAATAAATATCAATGCATCATATGTTGATAACAAAAAATATTTTTCCCCATATTTTATCTTGTATCAAATCGGAGGGTGATTCATCATTCATATGGTGATTTTCGTCCCTCGATATTTTGAATATTATCTATATAAAGAAATAAAATTCTTCCTTAAATTCAATCAAATTCTACAGAAGGACATATCAAATTATTTGTAGGGAACTTTGTCACAAATATATATAGGGTTTACTTATACACATGGTATACAATAATATACCCTTCCACCATCTTCACATATAAATCAACATCCATATTATGATGTTTATCTTTTATAGTTCAACTAAACATTAATGATATGAAAGAATGTATAGAACAAAAAATAAAATAGTGTTTTCACTATTCATTAATGAATTACTAGCATTCCATTCACCACATCATTATTCGAATCCTACTTATCAATTGTGGTGAAACATTCTCACCATTTCTCTATAATCATATTAGTTGATATCATTTTTTGTCATCAACAACCCTTTCCATATTTCATTTGTTTACATAGCGTCCTTATTCCTTTTAGTTGAAACATTGGACAAGTGGGTGAGGGTTTCTTCAGAGAATTTTTTTGTCCCATCACATTGATGTGTTTCTCCCATCAATATTTACTATCTAGGTTCCATTCCTTTCCATACATAAAGTACTAATTTTTTACCATTATTAAATTTATATTATTCTTATTGCATCACATTTGAAATGTATTTTATTGGAAATTACATCCTCAACTTGACTTTAATAATTTACCACATGAATTAAACTCTATTTTACTCTTCTTATCACATTTATAACCTTAATATTAAATGATCTATATTCATAAAATGGAAAAAATCATATAATTTTATCCTATATGATGAAGTCTTCAATTTCCAATGAATTTTTTGGACTTATATTTATCCCCCAAAAGATGTGTTTAACATTACTTTTATGAAACATATCAACTAAAGAGTTATATCATGAATGTATTGAGAAGTTATATTGGTATTCCCTAATTGATTAATCATCCTTTTTCATGAGGCCATTGAAATTCCTCACTATTTTATATTATAGAGTATGGGCAAAATATGGGATGAAAAACATTTTTTGGAATTCCTTTCACTCCATCCCATTGATCTATTTCACATGAATCATATTTTTGATCAATGACATCCTCTTATTGGATTCTCTCTCCATATAATAAAATGGTATCACACAATTATATTACACAAAGAACTGATGTATAGAGAATATCATTTTATTGGTGTTTACACATTATTCCATGATTAAAGTATTAGAATATTCATTGAAATTTGGATTTACATATCACATAAAGTTCTAAATTGAAATGATCTCTTGAATGGGGGGATTGAGAAAATCCTCATGATTCTTGTTTCTACTCAACAAATGAGTTTTTTAGAATTTATATTCATGATGTTCCCAACTCTTTCTCCCACCGTGTTAGGAATCACATTTGGGAATTCATCATAGTGCCCCTCACACTGGTAGTTGTTTATGTTCCTCCAATTTCAATCCATTTAATGTGGAAAATAGTGAACTAGGGATGAGTATTATTAAATTAGTAAACACTTACATTGGAAACCATGAAAATTAACGTGATGAATCATAAAGAACATATATTGGTTAACCTATGAATTACATGGTTTCAGTCTATAGTATTCATAATCTCATTCATAATATATAATCTAATGGAATTTTTTTCCCATTATTATGTTTTTTAGAGAGCCTATGAATTTATAAAATCATATACCTTTGGAGAGTCAAACCAGGTGTGTAGCAAGGACCATTTTCATACACTGAGTGCTAATCAAGTCAAGCATAATATACTATTTGCACTTTTACTAATCCTCAAAACATAATTGATAGATATATATCTATAGATAGTATACATAAATACATGTATTTCCTTGGAAACCACTCACTCCATACTTCACCAAAATTCATGGAAACTTTCATATACATAGGATTGTCATTAAATATATCCATAGGATTCTCACTATGTATTCTTTATCCTAGTGTTTTATGGTCAGATAATCCTTCACTCTTATACTTACTACAAGGACCTAATTATTTTTCATATAATATTTAATAGTTCCCAAAATAAATATCCATTAAAAAAACAATTATTGAAAAATTTTAGTGTCCCCAGAATACAAGTTTAATAATACATCAAATTTAACATAAAACATGACATCCTTATTTTATTCTCAATAATAAGCTCTTAAAATATAGTTGAGATCCTAAAACCACATTGTATAACATGGAGAAGAAATGAATAAAATGGGTGTCATATAAATTCATGTATGGGAATAAACATGGTAACAAATAAGATAATGTAACAAAAAAGGTATATCAACATATCATAAATGAGAGGGTAGATGAGTAATCAAAAAGTAGAATAATATAATAGAAATGGTATCATAAGGTCATAATAGTATTGGAAATGTGCAAGTGATAAAATCACAACAAAAATAAAATTTATTGATAATCAATGAGATAAAATGACATGGTAGATAGATTCTTATAATCAGTTAGGTTCGCTTTCCAATCCCATACATGACATCTCATGAGACTATAATGTGACTCAATTTATTGGTGGGATATGTAATTATGGGAAAACCAATCAAATCCAAATGTTATATATGTATATTTGTTCCATATGAGTAAATTAATGATGAGGCATAAAAATAAGTATTACCTATGGAAAAAAATGTGATGTATAATCATTCCTTAAATCGTGTTGCAAATTGTTTCTTAATGAATTTTTTATGAACTGAATATAATTTATGTATTAATCCATCAAAGGAAGGGAGAATGGCACAATTATATATATGGGAGACATATATAAAGAAATATGGAAATAATCAATATCATTAAAGATAAATAGATGTCCAGTCTTAGAGAGAATCGACATAGCCCAATGAAAGGTTTGGTTTAGTGAAATATCATACCCCGAGCCTGAATTTTCAAATGTTTTCCTTTTGATTATATTCTTCTAACCACTTCTTTAAGTTTATACCCTAATCCTTCTGATAACTACATTCTATTTAAATAAATTCTCCTAGCAGACGTGAATGGATGTAGCTCATCAATTTGGAGATGGATTCATTGAACCAATGGGATTTAAAATTGTTGATATGAGAGGTGTTTGGAAGCCCTTTTATGAGGGTGGAGGAGTGGTGTTTTCTAAAATACCAAACTCTATTCAGTAATTGTATATCACTCTAAATCCATGTACCTCCAAAAAATATATATTATAAATTGTAGAGGTTATATGGATAATTCAAACAGTCACCATTAAAATATTTATTTAATAAACATGTTATTCTATTTAAAGCATTAGTTTAACCCCCACCCACCCCCAAAAAAAGTTTTAACATTAACCATGGTAGAATATTATTACTATTTTTACAATTAATTATGACCAAAAAATTAATTTGAAATTGTGATATAATATTAATTATTCTAATTCAAAATATTTTATCCATTTTATCATATTAAATTCATATAAGTTATAGAATTTATAATCAAATTAAACTTACTGAAATGACAAAAAAACATTATTTTATGAAATGCACTTTTCAAGCACAACATGATCACATAACAGATATATGAAATTTAATTATAATTCAATGATTTAAAATTAATATGCATATATACTTGATCTATAAATTTCTTTTAAATTATTTATCATTACATTTTATATTAATTAGCTAAAATAGAAAATCATTATGACTTTAATACAATTTTCAAGAATTTTTTTAATCACAATATAAACATAAACTAAAATATAGAAAATATAAATTATTTAAATGTAATTAATTATATGAAATAAAAATAATTAATTATTATTTATCATTAATATTAAATTATAATTATAATTATAATTTTATCTAACTCAATATATTAAAAAAAATTAATAGTGTAAATAAAAATTGGAACTCTTTCATCATTGATTGAAAAATTAATATTTTCTCTAAAATAACAAAATTTCATTGTATGATATTATTTAAAATGATATTTCATAAATTAATTAATTTTTATTAATTAATTTTTCAAAATTTATAGATATTAGTTATAATATTTCTAACATTAAAAATAATAAATACTTTTGTGAAAATTTATTTTAAATATTAAAATGACTATTAAAAAATGAGGGAGTTAGTTTTGATATTTTGTTAATAAATTTATATAATATAAAATATTTATATATTTTTTATAAATTATTTTTTCATATTATATCATTATAATTTAATGATTGGGTTATAAAGATTGCATTTAAATAGACGTTTTGTGTTAGGGTTAGTGTTTCATGTCACATACATTATGAACTATTTTTTACATATCATAAACTAAGTTTCTTACATATCACATAGACTATGTGACTAGTGGGATTCACTGACCATCCTTTATACTTAGTGGGAACATCATATAATATCTTCATGTTTATAAAAGTATAACATCGCTAATTCCTTTCATAGACTCAACCTTATCTTACAAACGATGTGGAGAGTGTAACATTTTGCGTCAATAAAAAAACTCAAAGAATATCATGCATGAGATGTGATGTTCTCTTCATAATCTATGACCTATTCATTATCAATTTTATTGATTCAAAAGAATCACTGTCAATATAATGGAATTCAATGGAAGGAAAAAATTTATTGAAAAACATTTTTTGAAATTCCTTCAACTCCATCACTTTGATCTTCTCATTAGGATTCATAATTCTAATTAATTTCAATAATTTAAAATTTTATTTCTCCGTATAATAAATATTTAGTATAAACTAATATTATTCCAAGTATTTACGATTATAGAATTTCTTTTCAATTAATATAATCCATTTTTCAATGGTTGTTGGATAATAAGGTCCATTTATTTTCAAATTCATTTTTATGTAATGGTCTCAGTTGAAACATTCTCCTTCAATGGGAGAGGTGGAATTAACATATATTCATGTTTATATTCAAAATATGATAAAATAGATAATTTATTGTTTAAATTATATTAACTTTTAAACAAATCTAGTTGAGAATCTAATTTGGGTTGTCATTATGATTCCAATGACATTCGTTGTTGACTATCCTCCATTAATTTCCAGTAATTGACTAAAAAAATGGAATCAATAGTGATGAATTTTTTTAAACTATTAATCATATTAAATCTATGATTTGATAATTAATGTGATAACTAAAAATTATATACATTCCGTAACCTATGGATTTCAAGGATTCAATATAGGTTATCCATGGGCTATTTCCTATCCAAAAATTTAATGGCCATTTTTCCCTTCAAGATGGTTCATAAGGAGCTTGTGAATTTTCCAAATAAAATTCCAAAATTATTTAACACTAGATATAATATATGACTGATATTGTGATTCAAAAATTTATATTCAATTTAATTTCAAATTCATCCTTTTAATGGTTATTACCCCTAGGTATAACTGTACCAAATCCACGTCCATTTTTACTATCCAGAAATATATTTTCTTCAGGGAAACTATCTTCATAATAATCACCCTTAATTTATAAATATTTTTTTATTATAATACATATTATAAAATCATTAAAATTTAATTATAAAAGTAATCCCCAAAACATAATATATACTTATATAATACCATCTATGAAAACACATATCATTAATACAACATAAATTGTGATTTATTACATAAAAATACACATAATACAGTTCTAAAATATCCTGATGGATAATTTATTTGGGTAATTAGCTACAAAGAAAAATAACATGAAACATGGGTACAATTAAATTATTTAAAATCTCTAAAAGATGATCATATATTTAATTAAATATCTAATATTACATGATACAACCTAGGGATGTACATGACAAATTAGTGAGCTATAATTTTCAGTAAGGGAATAATAAATGAATAAAATGATGAATAAAATACATTTTAGTCAAGATAAATTTCAAGGTTACATAAATGTGGTGAGAATCATAGATAGGATAATTGAATCATCATATAAGATGACAACATCATGGCAGCAAAGGAAAGTGGTATGAATATAAAAAATGACATCATAAGGATAAGTGAGCGCTAGCCACTATGATATCCTAACTTAGTTTTTTTGGGATAGCCTCTCCTTCAACATAAATGGTATCTCATGTGATAAAAATATTACCTAATGGATTCTAATGATATATAATTCCCATCCCACCTGTCACATTCGTATCATGTATAAAATTTTTATTCCACATAGATTAGACTATAGAAGAACATATTTTTTCACTTTTAATCTCAAGATTAGTGATTGTTGGTAATGTAAATGGACATCCACAATCAAAGAAAGAAAGAACCATCTTGGATAATACTCATTACCGAAAATGGGTAATGGTAATATAAGGAAATATATTTAATATTTAAAAACCAAATGATTATTTTGGTATAATAACAATTAAAAGTAAAGATTTTGGTATGGGGTTAATGAGAATTGAATGTACTATGTCATTGAATTTAAATAATGATAATTGTAAGTGAATTTTCTAAAATGAATTATAAAATAAATGCACATTATTAAAATGTAATAAGATAGTGAATGTCGTTTAATAAAGAGGAGGACGGAAAAATCCATGTACCTTGAGAGGGTGCTTCTAAAAGTTTGGAATGATTTTATAAAGAAAATGGAAAAAAATTAGGAGAGATCCATTAAGGTAAAGGGAAATAAAATTCATGATAAATTGGTTTTTAGGAGTGAGTATTGGGTGGTTGGTCGAGTATCTATATAAAATTAGAGGGGAATTCATTATTAATTTCTAGACATTGGATTTGGACTATATATAAAAAATAATAAAAACCACAAACATTCCCATTTTTCCCCTGCTTTCATCCAAAGAGTATTAATTTTGTTTAAAATAAAATATGAATAAAAAATAATAAAAAAATGCGGCAATTTTTTGTTTGTAATAATATCATGTTAAAAATTGAATTGATTATAAATGTAGAAAATATAATATAGGTTTTGGAGAATTCCATAAAGGATCATAAAAATAATTAAACAATTTAGAAAAATATATTTAAATGGTTAAGTATATATTTTGTGTAGGATCTTTTTATATCATTTATTACATAATTTTTTAGAAATTATGATCTCATGGTACATGTAATATATTTGTAAAATATTAAATTTTAAATCATAAATCTAACTATCATAAAAAATTATGAAAATTTTACCATTGGTTATTTTCAACATTATAATTTCAAATATAAAATTTTATTTATTAAAGTAAATCCTTAAATATGATATGTGAAACTATTATATAAATTTTTTATTTACAATAATATACAAGTTATTACGTCACAAATAAGTTCCTGACATTTATAAAATTTATATTTGACATCATTAAAATATATTGTCAATAATATTAAAATAAATATAATTTAATATGAATATTTCATTAAAATAATATTTATCTTAATATTCATGAATTTTTAAAAAGATTTTTTTTAACTGAAATTATATATTTCCTAAATAACTATTATAGGGGCTTGATTTCAAAATATAATTTTTATCAAACGATTTAAGCAATAATATTTACATAGTTATTAAGAATTAAGAATTATATTATTTAAATTAAAACATAAAAATTCATAATACTATGGTCTATATATAACCCCATTTTACACATGTGTACAACTATTGCGTAAGGTTAGAATTTTTGGTACTCACATTTTGTGGTTTAGAAAACATGGTTTCATACATGATCTCAGTAATCTTTAACATCTCTAATAAATGGTTTATTTCATCTTTTAATTATTTAATATCATCTTAGTCTTGGTCAATGATAAAGCCCAGTGATACTATCCCCCTTGAAGATTTTATAATTAGGATTCACAAGGTTCAGTCCAACTGGTCGAGGCCATTACTTCTTTCATCATTGTCAACTAGACATTATCAAAATATTTAATATATACTGATATTATTTTTCATTGTGTAGTGGATTTATTGTGAGCTATTAGTTTTCTTATCAATATTTTAAATATGTCTATATATATTTTATAATTGTTTCAAATAAAAAAACCAAATATCATAATATTGAAATTATTAATTAAAAAATATAATTTAATTTATAAACTTTCATGTCACTACATGAAGAGAATGTGAGAATGTAAATTGATGGATTATTAAGACATTTTTATAGTTGGTTAATGGTCCAAAAAAATGTACAACAAAAAAATGAAAAAAAAAACAAACCCCATGAATTTTTTGTTATTATTTCCACTATATTCTTTAAATAATTGGATCTGATGAAATTATCTTTTGGAGAATGTCTAATGATGGCTTTTTGATGAGTTTATGTCGCTAGATTGGATTTCAATAGTTTTTTATGATGAAAACCCTATATTAAAATGGTACATATTAGTTTTATAAAATTAATAATGATGATATTTTGAAATAAATTTGGATAAAATATGTTGTAAAATGATTTTGGAGAAAGTTATTTGATTAAGTATTTTGTTTTAAATAATGATAAATATTTTAGAATGGGGGGTCAAAGGTGAACTTTTCAATTCATACAATAAGTTGTGGTTTTGTAAAGCGATGGTTCTAATTTGATGTCATGGTTATCAATAATTTTGATTTAGTTTGAAATTTATATATATTTAATTATTATTATATTTTACTATATTATTTTGATAACAAATCCCAAAAAAGATACAACGGATCATAAGTAAAATTGTATCATGGAGTGTTATTAATCCTATTATCTATTCGTACTTAAATGTGGATTTACTAATTATCATCCCTTCCCATAGGTCAAGATGACTGGTTGAACTGACCCCTCCATAATTCATGATTGTCTTATGTTGTCATCAGGATCTTCAAGAGGCTATATATGGCTAGACCTGAATGAACCAATATTCAATTAACTAAGATATCTAGAAGACTCATGGGTGATAATTATTTTATTTGTTCAAAGGTCCGTGTATGGAAAGGTTGATCACCATCACCCCACCTCATCTGCAAATAAATATGTCTTCAAAAATCAGTAACTCCAATTTCTTTAAGTGGAATCATCCTATGAGTATGAATTTGTAGAGTTTGATGATGCTTATAAACCTTAATTTAGGAAATCAGTCTGTGAACGAGTTTGTCATCCATATTAACATTTTGACTATTTTTTCATCACGTTAATTTATAAAAACACCTCAAATGGACATATTTGTGTGAGAGGACACTTTATTGAACTCAATTCTAGGATACATAAATTTGATACAGTTTCACATGAGAATTTTTCTTTAGGGCCATGAGGGTTGAGTTGATTTTAATGGGCTCGCCATGTAGGGGTGGTGGAATTTTTATTTTAGAATAGGCAGAGAATAAATATTAATTTAAAATAATATATAGGACGGAACAATGTTGGAAAATGAGAATTTATTTGGAGATGCTTGTTACTAAACCACTATTCTTCTAGGGAAGAAGCATTGTCCAATATATTATCTGTGTGGTTAGTTTCATCAATTGTAGTATTATTTATTGAGATCCTCAGAGACATATCATATAATAGGTTGGTTATTCCATGTTCAAATGTTTTATATGTCTTGGGACTGGTAGGATTAATGATCTTTTTCTTACATTATTCCTTATTGGGGGATGCAACTAATCATCTTTGAGAAACCTCCTCTTTTTTATTCCACGTCACATAAATCATTTCAGTTTTCATTATTTTTTTATGTTCATCAGATCCTCATTTCCATGTTTATTCCTAGATAGGATTTTAATTTTTCTTATGAAAATATGGATATATTTTTATGTTTGGTGATTGTTTTGGGTTCCCTTGGATAGTTACCTTGATTTTACCAATCTGGATAAGAGAAATCTTTATATGGTGTGGACACTAACTGAAGATTTTTTTATTTTTTCCTCTATTATTAGTTATTCCATTAGAAAAATGATTCATGTAGAAATTTGAAATTTTAATAGGTTCATAAATATTTAGATGTTTTATATTAAAAATGATTCTTTGGGATTCGTGTTTGAGTAATAATTCTCAGTGTTCTTATAGGGTTAAGAATTCCATTCCTTGTGAATCAATGATTTTATAGGGTTAGAATATGTTTATTTGGAGTATTGTTACACCCCAACCTCCACATTCTTAAAAATTTTATTTTCATAATTTATCTTCATCAAGGTATATATTTTATGGTCAAAATTCCATGAAAATATAGATTTTTTTAGTTTCACTACTAGGCACACAATTTTCACATGGTTAGTACTAACCATGTGAAAAAAATGATAGAAAATGAATTCTCTCTCCATTTATATATTCATTATTCTTAGAGAGTATTCATAACCATTATTATAATAAATTTATTTGTACATTATCTTTTGTAAAGGGCACACCATTACAAAAAATGTGTGGAAAAATTTATACATAAACATATATTCAAATTTTGTAAATTCCAATTTCACACCTCTCATTTGTTAACGCCCCCACCCCAACCATTAGCTCTCCTACCTATCACATGATCTATCATAGGTGTAACATCCCAGAATATTAAGCTTTTAATATATGTTTATTTGATATTCTATTTGATAAATAATATAAAATAGAGTATAATTTAACATTTACATAAATGTTTTCTTAAAAAATTGTTTTGTTTATAAATTTAGATTAAATATATAATGGAACTTAATTAATATAGAATTTTATTTAATGGTAATCATAACCTTATAAAAAATAAGTGAAACAATGTTACTAGGATTCATAAAATGTAAACATTTTTTAACATGAATTAAAATAAATAATTATAACCTGTATAAATATATATCCATATAGAAATAATATAAATTATGAAAATAGTTGAATGAAATATACATTATGAAGAGAAATATATTAATATATAGTAAATATAGATAGTGATAAAAATAAAATTCTATAATGATTCATGAAACATTATTTTAATAGTGTACATTACAAATGGATACTAAAAACCATATATGAAATATTAATAAAGACACACAAATTTGTATAAAAAAAGTGTTACAAAAATTAATAATTGAATTACAATATTTATGGTGACTAGTAGGTGATATATATATATATAATCATACTAAAAATAATTAATTAGTTAAATAATTATTTATGAGAAGAAAATTATAAACATACACATGTGCTATATATATATATATGTATAAACATAAATCAATTATTTATGAATACGTATAAATGAACTATTAAAAAATGGTAGAATTATATATTAATGTTACCTATATATGTGTCTAAACTAAGTAGAATATATATAAATACATTTCAATTTATTAATATATATCTATATGGAATAAAAATAACCTGAAAAAGATAATACGATAAAAAAATAAAATGAAAATCTAAAAAAATAAAAGGAAGAAAATAATGAATTTTTTCCTTCTCTCCTCGGGTCGTCACTCGGCCAGACGACATCAGCGACCCCACCTCCATCGAACAATAGGGTCCTCTGATCTCCCTTGCCACATCATCTCCATCTGATGTCACTACTTCCCTTAGCATCTCAAGCACATTGTCCAGTACAACCCTCACTATAGACACCTACACCAACAAGCTATGGTGAACACAACAAACACTGCTATATCCCCTCTCAAACTACCCTCTAGGTCACTGAATGGACAGTATCTACACCTATTATTCTATTAACTCCCAAAAATGGGATATGATTAAATTATATATAAACAATTTTATATATATATGGGACTTATAGGTAGATACTCCACCCTCATTCCAGTTAGAAAACCTAAGGGATCTTCCCTATTTTTCCCTCTATCCCCCACTAATCAAACACATCATTGATACATGAACCGACTACCTTCACCCGATCCAAGAAGAGAAATGATCTGCTTTCGGTTTTTTATGTATGTAATGGGAATAATTTTATTATATACATAATGATATATATATATATATGTATATAATATTTCATATTTCAAGCACTAACATGGCCAACGAGCCCATACCCGAGTGGTAAGGGCTCCTGCTTGGCATCAAAGAGACCCCGATTCAAAACCGGGTGGAGGAAAATTTATGGGGTACTGTTGTAGATACTGTACTAGTTACTGTAGCAGTTACTGTTTAGTACTATAGCAGCCGGAATTATTCACCCGATTTGAGCCTTCGGGCCACTGGTTTGGGCCTACGGGTCTCCAGGGCCTTCGGGTCATCAAAGGCCTTCGGGCCACATGGCCTTCGGGTCACATAGACCATCGAGTTGCCTAGTTCCCACAGAATAGGCCCCAAAAGAGGATTAGAGCAGTAGGAGTAGCATCCACCAGATGCAGAGCTAACCGGATTGGAAGAATGAGAGGGTATGGCAGCCGCCATTAGGACCAGGCACCGTACACCTTTGTACGGGGCAATGCTAGCCGATCAGCAATTCAAGGTGGGGAGCTAAGACGATCAATGATGCAAGACGCTGGGGAGGGGCAGTTCTAGTGGGATGGACATACGGGTCATGTATGGGCATGGTATGCCTTTGGGCCTTCGGGTGATGTATTGCGGGACATGTCGGGCCTTGTGCCTTGGGCCTACAGGTCATGTACCGGTTCCCCTTCATCCCTTAAAAGGGGGATTATCTATAATAAAATAAAATAAAAGAAGGCCTTTGGTCCATTCTGAGGAAGCACTAAAATGTGTATATATTTAATATTTTCATTTTATTTAAGAATGATTCTGCATGCATAAAATTTAGGTTACATTTTATTTTGTTAAATAAAGAAAGTGTGTTTTCCAATTAATGTATAAGGATAAAATTTTATTTGTGAATAAAGGTATAAAAAAGAAAATGTAATATAATAATAATCATAAAATATACACATTTATACATGTATTTATTACAACATAATAATATTTGTTTTCTTTTTATAGAAGATGCTATTTTTTACTATTATTTATGTAAGTATGTATTATGTTTTTATTTCAATCATTGAATTTTTTTTCTAAGAATATAAGTAAATTTATAAATATATATATATATACATTTATAATATTGTTTATAATTTCATGTTTTCAAACATAGAGACACACATATATATATATAATGCATGTATATGATTTTCAATTTCACTATGTTCATGTTTTAAAATATTAATATTTGATTTATATTTATATATATTTTTATATATTCTTGTAATTGCATTTTAATCAAAAATATATATATATATATAAGTTCTTATGAGAATATAAATCATGTGATATAATTATTTTTCATTGTTATGATTAAGAAATTACGGTGCACTTGTGATACTTTATTCTCAAAACCTTCCTTGTTTACATTAATTATATACATATATCTGTTTGTGTGTGTGTGGATTACTTGTAATCATTTCATGTTTAATAATTAATAACTAATTAATCTCAGAGCATGATATCATCCAACTTAATATTTTTAAATTATGCAATGACGAATTTTTTATTTTGATAAAATTAATTTTTTATTTTTTATATGTGTCATAAAGTTTTTATTTTAAAATTATATGTTAAGAGCATATTTACCTTTACTTATAACCATTATTGAGAGTAATATTATATATAAAAATATTTGTGAAATGTATTATTATGTGAAAATAGTAATGTTAAAATTACTATTTCGCACACCATTATTTTAAATTCATACATTTTATGTGGTCATGATAATTCTAATAAAGATAAGTTAAATGTGTATTATTTCATGTGCCTTCAATTTCACAATAGATATCATTTTATGTTAAATGTTTGTATATTATTTAATATTTGAAAACCTAAAATTTTGATTTAAGTAAAAGATTAATTAATTCTTTTTTCTATGGATGAGTTTGGAAAGATGAGGTCTTAATGAAATGTAATTTATCAAAAAATTTATTTACATGGATATTAATTATTTTATTGAAAGACCATGAAACAAAAAATGGAATGGGATTTGGTAGTGAGAAATCTAACAATTTATTTAACTATGATAATAAAAAATTATATATTTACAAGAGTTCATATGTATTCAAATCAATTTTAGGTTCTTAAATCAAGAACCCCAGTGGAAAACGTATATATGTAAACTAAGTTAAAAAAAATATAAAAAAAATTGGCACACAGACATTGTAAAAAAAGGGGTATGGTGAGTGAACTCATTTATAATCAAGTGGGTAGGCCAAATACATCCTAAAAAGTTTAAGTGACCCCATTTTTTGTTTTCAAGAGCTTGATAACATAATTTGAAAAATAAGAGGTTTATTTTAAAAAATCTTCAAGCCTAAGTATTTTCAAAAGGTACTATAATTTTTTAAAAAGCATAACTGTTTTCACATATTTTTATTCATATCTAAAAGTGTATGAATTTTCATATTTGTATTTATATGTTTTAAAAGGTGCAATTATTTTCAAAGGTATTTTTAAAATCATGTTTTCCGATAGATATCAAAAGAGTTTTAAAAAATCTATTATATTTTTTTAATTTTTTTCAAAATTATGTTTTAAATAATAAAAATATTTCAAAAGTTATTTCAAAATTTTGTTGCAAGGATAATTTTTAAAAATTTTAATCAGTGGTATTTTTAAAATCTACTTTTGAATTTAACTATATAATGTGTTTTAAAAATATATCTTTAAAATTATTCTCAAAATTATTTTTCAAATGGTATAAGTATTTTCAAAATGGTTTTTCTCTAAATTTTCAAAAAACCCTTATTGGGAAATTTTCTCACCCGATGTTTTTGTAAAATTTCTACAGGCTCATATAGAGCTTCTATGGAGTTTATCATGATAAAGACCTTAAAAAATAAATGTTTTGTCACCACTTTTTATTGACTATTTTATATTTATTGAAATTTAACATTGGTCCTTTTACTCCAATTCCTAAACTCGAAAAGATCCAAAGTTGTAAATGTATGTATATTTTTCAGTTACTTTTAAATAAGAAAATATATTATTTTTATGTTCTAGATCCTGAAGCCTGGGTATGAGGCTCTATAGTTGGTGTCAAAGGAAGAGTTTAGATAACTTTGGAGAATATTTTGTTATGTTAAAAAATTTTAGTTTCTATATATACTATTTTACTAAAACAATTGTTTTATTACAAATTATATTGAGGAAAATTAAATGAGTCAAAAATCAAATTTTGAATCCTAGGATGTGGAATAACCTTTAATTATATATAATTCTTATAACTCTAGTCCTCTAAATTCTAAAAATATAAATTTATATTTTTTTATTAAATATGACAATTGAATGATGAGGTTGAAATTCAGTTTAAGGGGGTAGAATGTAACATCCAAGAAATTAAACATTTAATATGTGTTTTTTAATGATTATTGGATAATTAAAACAAAATAATATATAATTTAACAGGAAAATAAATGTTTTCCTTAAATTCTTTTTTCTGATTATAAATTTAAATAAAATATGTAATACAATTTAGGAAATATAGAATATTAATTAATGATAAATATAACCTTATTAAAATTAAGTGAATCTGAAGTAATTGGATTCAAAAAATATAAAAATTATGGAATATGAATTAAAAGAAATACTTATAAACTGTATAAATACATATTTTCTGAAAAATGATATAAATTACATAAATAGTTGAATAAAATAAACATTATGAAGGATAAGATGTTAATATTGAGTAAATATATATATTAAAAAAATAAATTCTTTAGTGATACATGAAATATTATTTTAATTGTATAAATTTATAATGGACAATAATAACCAGATATTATATGTTAATATAGACACACACATTTATATTAAATATTTATTGTACAAAAATTGATAACTGAATTACAGTTTTGATGGTGACAAGTATATGATATATATATATATTATAATACCAAAAATAATTAATTAATTTGATAATAATTTATGATGAATAAATTATAAACAAACACTTGTGTTATATATATATATATACATATATATATATTTATGAACTCACATCATGTATATATAAATATTTGTAAAGGAACCATTAAAAAATTGTAAGAATTATATATTAATGTTATATATATACATATGTATATATATCTAAAGTAGAATATGTATATATACATATCGATGTATATATATTAATCTATAGAGAAAAACAAGAAAATAGAAAAATATGAAATGAAAAAAAAATCACAAAAAAATTGAAAGATAGAAAAAAAAAACTTTTCATTTTCTCTCCTCGGGTGGTCGCTCGAACTGCCGACATTGGAAACCCAACCTCCATCAACCACTAGGGTCTTTTGATCTCCATAATCACTTTATCTCCATCTAATGTTGCCACTTCCCTCTACTTCTCGAGCACCCAGGAAAACAGAACCCTAACTATACACACACCATCACCTGAAAGATATTGTGAAGACGACAAATACCACCATACCCCATGTCAAACTGCCTTCTAGGTCATGGTATAAAAACTATCAACACCTATTTTTTTATTAACTCCCAAAAGTGGGATCTGATTCAATGATATTTGATAAATTATATATATATAACATACATGCAGAAACTACTCCCTCATTCTAGGAATAAAATATGGGGCCTTTGCCATATTTTTTCCTCTTTCCCCCATTGATCATACACATCATGCATACATGAACCCATGACCTTCACCAGATCAGGGTAGACCAAGGATCTTCTTTTAGTTATTTTTCAAGGTAAGGGGAATACTATTATATTATATATATGGATATATATATATGTAATATTTTAAAACTTTCAGAACTAAAATTTATATAGATATGATATTTTCCATTAATTTATATTTTATTATGCATTTGTTAAATTTAAGTTTCATTCTATTTCTTTAAGTCATGAAATTGAATTTTCAAATTGATTTGTAAGGGGAACATTTATCTTTGTATCTGTGTATATACATGTATAATTAATATATTCATTTTCATAAAATATATGCATTCATACATGTATTAATTTCAACTTCCAAATATTAGTTATCAATTTATAAAATAAGGTATTCAATTCAATATAATTTCTACGAGTGACTATTTTGTTTTTATTTCTAGCTTCACATTTGTGTCAAGTATATAAGTTTGCTTATATATATATATATATATAATATCGTCTATAATTTCATAATTTCAAACATAAATATATATATATATATATATATATATTATGCATGTATATGACCTTTAATTTCATCATGTTCATGTTTTAAAATTCTAATATGTATATTATATATATAAATCTAAACTTTCATGTCATTGAAGTTTTATCAAACAAATACATATATGTACTTATGAGAATATAAATCATATGATATAATTATTTTTCAATCTTTTGTTAAAATAATTTGGTATGCATGTGATACTTTATTCTCAAAACCTTCTATTTTAATATTCATTAAAAATAAGTGTTTGTAGATACCAATATATTACTTGCCATCATTGCATTTTTCGAACAGAATATACTATTCATTTCAAAGCATGAGATCATCCAGCATTATATTTTTAAATTAATAAATGTACAATTGTTTATTTTTATAATATTTCTTTTATATTTTTCATATTTCTTATATAATTTTTCTTTTAAAGTTATAAGTTAAGGGTTTAGTTACTTTTACATGTAATTGGTCAATAGAGTAAATTTTTATATAAACTTATATTATTAATGTAAATATTCCATTTACTTATAATGATAAGTATTTAACTGGGGAGTCCACTAAAATAATAATATATAATTTGTATTCAGGCACCATTTGTAGTCCTAGTGTGGAGCCCCATACCAGCGCAACTAGATCCGGTATATAAAAATGATATATATATATTAATATTAATTGAAAAATATATAGACATTTACAACTAACGATCTTTATCATTCCAGGCATTAGATGAAAAGGACAAGTATATAATTTCATTTACATTGTTGATGTATTATATGGGTTAATTGGGATGTTTCAATGGATATTTATTAAAAAAAGTGTTCTTAATTATTTTGTAAATTTTTCTTTTAAAAGGGTTTTTTGGTGAAAAGAAAAATATTTTACCTTAAAATATTACTTGGTATTAGAAGGAAGATATCTGAAATACATAAGGGATTATATTTGAAATATTTTGGAATAATAAATTTTGAATAAATTTAATATCAAAATTAATTCCAATTAGGCTTTAAAATAAGAAAAACATTGACCCGTTAGGGGAATCCAATGGGCTTGTTTGTGATCACACCGTACTTACACCAAAATATTCCAATATATCGAATGGGTTCTTGTAGGTCCAAGTTAATGTTTTTAGGAAGATCTTACTTACATTCTTCTCATTTTGGTATTGTCATAGTGTATTTTAGGGTTTGGTTGGATGGTGAATAAAGAAGTACATAGATATTTATTGTTTTTATTTGGGTTTTATTTTTGTATTTTAAACTCGGTGTATCATCAATGTGATGATGGGATCTAAACATATAGAATTTTTTCAATAATAATTAAGAAGTCCATCCTTATGAATTCACACCATTTTAATGTCATCATAGCTATATGAATATATGTTCTAGAACAACAAATAATACAACATAAGCTCCATGTAAAATAAAACATAGACACACAACTAAAAATGAAATAAAAAATGGAATAACACTAAATAATTACCTGGTTTTAGGAATTTTTTTTACATCAATAATAGTATATTGTAATGACATTTATAAATGAATAAATAAATATTAAAAAAACTCTCAATCTAATTCTCCAGTAATACTAAAGTATTATTACGTTGATTTTTAGATATATATCTTTGACATACTGCCTAATCTCTCAATAGTTAGCCCTGCTAAAATATAATTATGTCTTCTCCTAGTTGTCTAGTTCACCCATCCAAATAGATTTACAGATTTCTTCTCATTAACCAAGAAATGATTTTATCAATTGTAACACGATTTTTTTGACAACTAAAAACTATTAAACATGTAAACTATGCATATAGGATAACAATAATTTAGATAGTTCTAATATATAATTGTAATAACCCACTTCATCCAGAAACATCTGACAAAAAACATTGATCAACAGTAGTTATCTGAAATATTATTTCAAAAAAGATAATTTTAGAAATTATAATTTTGGAAAGTTGATACATGATTATTGAATATGAATCACCAAACCATAATAGTAAATATATTTTTACTCCACAGTCTTTTGGTACATGTACTATTTTTTTAATCTGGTAAGTTATATTTTTTTTCTTCTTTTAGTTCATTATTATTTTTATATACTCATTCTTTTTTTGGATGGATCTCAAAATTATCAACTTCAAATAATAGATTCTCAATTTAATCATCAACATATTTAATAATTTATCGATTTGAAATCATTTCCAATGAGTATAAATTGAATCTCTATCACTTTATAGAAGACTATGTGGAAGGGGAACGCCCCTCAAGCCTTTCTAAGAGACTGATTTGGTCCATAGATCAAGAATGGTTTGAATTTGTTTGTGACATAGTATGAATATTGATATAATTATTGTTTAAAATGTGTAAAGGCGTTTTTTACACCAAGTTAAACCACATAGACATAGAGTATAATACCTATTTCAGAATTTCTATTAAAAATTTAGAACCACACTTCTTTTAAATGGAATTTTCTATCACTTTTAATAAAATGATAAATTTATAAGTGATGAAAAAAGGTAAGAAAGTTTTTTGAAATCATAGAAGTTGTAGAAAAAAACCATACCTATAAACTAAGAAATAATTAATGTGGATAAATCCATTTATGATTTTAATTTATTATTAATATAGGGGAGGATAAAGAATAAGATCAATTATTGAATTCCATTTTATTTTAATAATTTTAATTTTCTGAAAATGAAAAAATCGGGATATTGATGTTCTATACTATTTTTTTGATATTTTTATTTTTAGAATATATTCCAATACATTGATCAAATGTTGTTATGTTTATTAGGTGATAGAAGACAAAATAAAATAGTTAAGATATCTAAAAATTGAGTTTTCATCCATATAACATGGAAAATAGGATATATATTATGATAATGATTGATAAAGAATACATATATTAGCAATAAACCCTTTAATAATTTGTTTATTAAGTTGGGTTTTATGGATATATGAGAACTTATAATGGAAATTTCAATAATACATTTTAATAATAATTAAATTTTTATGGAATAATTGAATAAATTTTAGGAGTTTAGATTTAATGAGAGTTTGAGACTAAAAATTTAAGAGAAGATATATTTGGATAATATAACATAATTTTTTCTACATATAGAAATGTGTATCATTTAGATGATGGTCTATAGGTGATAAAAATTCACATGGAATTTGTGAGAAAGTGGTAATATGTTGAAATACACAAACTGATTTTATTTGATTCAATATATATTGAAAAAATATTTTTTATAATTAATGTGAAAGTGTATGAAACTATTTCAAGATATTTGGATTTTATTTTCTAATAATTAAGTACACATAAAATTAGAGACACTGGAAAACCATGAATTTTTATTCAATATTTACATAATGTATACATTACATCTAAAACATAATCACACAAACCTGATAATGGAAGGTTTAGATTTATTGAGAAATATATTTATAAGAAAACTATTTCAAATTCCTTTTGATTAATTTTGAATAAATGTTTCACATTTGAATATCATAAATACTTCTCATAAATTATACGCATCTTCAAAACAAGGGAATATAGAAAAATAACCGTGGGGTTAGATGAAATTAAAATTAATGGAAAACATATGTGTTAATAATGAATATCATAAGTGAAAAAATTGTGATATTATAGTCATAATGCTGATAAATAGGATAAATAAATCCAAAAAAAATAATAGATCCTAAATCGTGGAATATTACAAAGAATAAAATAATATGTGAGTTAGTAAAATTGAACAAAATTATTAAACAAATATGATCCATGAGTACATAAAACATCCATGGTTATAGGTATAAAATTGTGAAAAATTATTCATCATTGGCGCAAAAAATATTATAAGGAACATTACACTCATCAGACACACAATTACGTCCATTACTTATGAGTAACTAAAAAGTAGACGTGAATAATTATTCTATGAGATAGAAACATAAATCCAATGCATTAGATAAAGATATATAACCATAATAATCATATTTTATACTTAAGAGTGAAATATGAAATCAATAACTTATCTCATTCTAATAGACCCCTGGAAATAAAATAGGTTTCTTGAAATATTTTGAATGAAAATCATGCACATTTATCTCATAAAGAACTCATGAAAATAAAATGTGGTTCTATCACTACACCATAATGAACCCATAAAAAATATATTTTTTTCTTAAGGAATCATATAAGGAAATCATTATAATTTATAACATTAATCATATTAGTACACACTAAGATAAAATAAATGAGTATCCAATAAAAATAATATATAATTATAGAAAAATAAAATTAAAAATTGTAATAATTAATATTTTATTTACAAAAAACATTGATAATTGGTTTATAGTTTTTAAAAAAAATTAAAAATTAATAGTTGTATGATAACTATGTTAACATCCTTCAATAAAATAATTCCAAATAAATGGAATTAATAAAGGAAATGCATTAGAAGAAAGGTGTGTATCATACATAGTGGATTATTAGCGTGGAAAATTCAATGATTGATCATTTTTATAATAGATAAGGTCATTAAATAGGTCATACATTGATTGAATTTTGATGGTCACTTTATAATAATATCTCCAATAATGATTATTTTATGAAAAATGTTGTGGATTTATATGAAAACCATTTAAATGAGTGATAGAAAAAATTATGCTGAAAGAAATGAATCATCTGTGATATTATTAAAATAATTATATATATTTTTTTTTATATAATATATAGTAATAATTTTATCAATAACACCATTAATGATTAAAATTAATGTTTCAAAAAAATGGAAACGAATTTGGATAAGGTGTTCACCTAAAAAATGTTAAAAATGGATTCTTTTTACCCATTAACGAAAATATCCCATACAAAAAATTTAAATATTTCATTACAGATTTATGAAGAGAATTATGTTATTGATAATGGCCTTAATCAGTGTTTGAGGTATAGAAATGGAAATTTTCAAAGGCATCTAATGAATCGAGGCAAGGAAAAAGGGAGTTTCCATGCCAACAAATAAAAGAAAGTTTCAGTTTCCCATTAAAGAATCACATCAAGTAAAATATATACATATTGTATATAAAATACCTCATTAACATATAAAACACCGTTAATATAGAAATTAAATAATAATACATTTTATGAATAACAAAAATTCAATAAATAGATTATCAATCAACAATAATAATTATTTGAATATATGATTATCGAAGATACCCTTACGGTTTGTGCAATATATTAATAAAAATCACATCATGATGGTATCATTTGAATAAAAACAATAAATAAATTAAATTATATTGTTCTAAAGACCCCCTATATATTGAAAAATTTATTTTTTAGTCAGTGTTTCTAACGATTTCATCAGAATACATCTTCCATTATTCATTTGGATGATTATGTAGGATCGAAATAATGATGTAGATGATCAATATGCATGAGGGGGTGAATTGTAAAATTTAAAAATTTCCTTAGACAAGGAAAGATCTAAGTTTAACAAAGTTAAACTAGACTAATTCACAACACCTATAACACCAATTGGAGAATTGGAATAAGCTATGAAGTTACAAACATCTAGTTCTATGCACTTTCTTGAATCTGTAAAGTGATTCCGAAAATAGTTTCCGGAAATATGGATACGGAAATTAAAACTTAACCAAAGTTTACAGTATGAGATTCTACCTTAAAGCGTATAGAATCTAAATGAATCAAAGTATAAGTGTAAGTAAATATAAGAAGATTATACTTTCCTTACAATATGAAATGCAGTGGAAAACAAGTAGTAAAACTACTAGTTATAAGATATAAGTCTTTTAACCCAAAGAGAAGGGTATCCAACAACCTTGGATAAAGGTCCCTGGATTTATACTTTCAAGAAAGTCTATCTTACCCACACTAGGTTAAACCCTCAATACAAAGATCAGTGTCTCTTTCTTTCTATCCCCACAAGCCCTCAACTTCAATGTAGTTGGAACCTTTTTCTTCCCTCAGTAAGGATGCCCTCAAACTTCAAGGTAGTCGGAACCTCTGTCTTCCTATCCCCGGAAGCCCTCGAATGTAATCACCAACATTCAGAGTCACACAAAGCAATCTGAAAGATCAGTTCAGTACGCACAAAGCATGAAAAGATTCTCTTTCTAGAAATCACCATAACAGTATATGGTCTCTAGAGTGATCAACTTGTTTTTCAGTAGTATCGAGCTCTTTTAAATGAGCTCTTGTTTATAGGCTCAGTTGGAATGATCGTCTCCCTCATCCAACGGTCATATTTTCCTTGAATATCAGAGGGACTTGTACATGTGTCACTAAAACAACGGTTAATTAGAAATAGAATGGACAACATAGTTTTATAACAAAACATGTGTAACTGAAATCACGACATCGTTTTTCAATGAAACAAGTGTAAGAATAAGAAAAACTAGAATTCGGAATGTAGGTAAATAAAAGTTCTGAGTTTAACCAAAATGGAATTCGGAGTCTATATTAAAAAATGATCGGATTCTGTTTTATAGGAATTCGAACCTGATGTCTGTAATAGTCTGGTGTCTGAATTTCTATAGAAATTCTGAGTTTGGTTTCACCAGAGTTCAGAATCTGAACTTGCAGAGTTCGAAGTCGAACTAGTAAATGTTTGGAGTCGATCTTCATAAGAGTACGGGGTCGAACTCATGAAAGTTCAGAGTTGAACTTCATAAGAGTTCAGAGTCTAACTCATGAATGTTTGGAGTCGAACTTCATAAGAGTTCGGAGTCGAACTCATGAATGTTCGGAGTCAACTTCATAAGATTTCGGAGTCTAAATCATGAAAGTTCAGAGTCAAACATCATAAGAGTTCGGAGTCAAACTCATGAATGTTCGTATCCAGAATTTGGAGTAGAACTTCATTATAGTTCACATCCAGAATTAGGAGTGTAAGTTTATTATAGTTAACATCTAGAATTCAGAGTGGAACTTTATTATAGTTCTCATCCAGAATTCAGATCCTAAAAACAGAATACTCCAATTCTTGACATTATATGATTCTGGGGTTTTGGGAATGAATCCAGTTTTTTTACTTAAGAAAAAATATAGATATGTATAAGAAAATATTGTTTAGGGAAAATTTCCTTAAAGAAGAAAATTTTCCTTATGGAGGTAAAATATATATTTTCTTAAGTATAAGGTGTTTGTGATTTTCAAAACAATAAAAAATGGAAAAGTCATAAGGAAAACCTTATTGACTCAACAATATCCCCCTTTTTGGAAAGCACAAACATCCATACAAAAAAGAATATAAGGACTTTGAAAAATTTCATTAGACTTTGAAATTAAAACATATATCCATTGTTTATGGATGAAATTGAATACAACTAACTCCCCCTTAAGCATTGAAACTGTAAGGATTGTATTCTGAATTTCCGGAGTGGAGTTTTCATTATCATGGAAATGAAAAACATTGTAGTGAGAAACTCCCCCTTACTTTAAGGATATCTTCACTTAGAAATTTTTCTTCTTCATTTTAAATTTTTCTTTCTCCTATTTTTAGGGTATCTTTTTCCTTGTCCCCCTTAAGAGTAGTTTTTTTTCCTTCTCCCCCGTTGTGATTTTCAAAAAGAATTGAAGGAAATGGAAAAAAATACATGAAACATTAGTACATAACAAGATACAACCAAGAAAATTTTTATTAGAGTTGAGAAAATTTTACAAGGAAATACAAATTCAACAAAAGATCAGAGTGAGTTCATTTGTCTTCCTAATCTTCTGGGATCAGCTTCTTCAATAAGGTTTTGAGCCTCATCTAGTCTCTTTGGTCTTCTTCAACTTTCCTCTCCAAGGATTTTATCTTTTCTTCTTGGTCTTTCGAAGCTTTTTCCTGAACCTTCATGTTCTCTTCCTGCATCTTTATTAGCTCTTCTTGCTTTACACGTATTTTCTCAAGCTCAATCCGAAGATCTCCATCCCTTATAAAATTTTGAGAAAGAGAATTAGTCTTATCATTCAGTTCCATCACTTGTTGACTCCGAGAACACTCCTCAATAATCAGCTCATCTTTAAGATTCTTAATCTTTTTATCCTCGGTGTCAAAAGCATCTTTCACCTCATTCTGAAAATTATCATTGTCAGCCATGTCTTCTTCAACATTCTTAGACCAAAAAGTTATTTTTCTACAAGACCTTCTATGCACATCATAATTGATAAGAAAACTTTTTTGGTCAGACTCAATCTTTATACACTTATACGTGACCATGGATAAGGAATCCGATTTCTGATTCATACTCTGTTGCAGCATCTGGCACCTCGAATCTATAGTTGGATAAATAGGAATGGTGTGTGCCATCTTCTTCAGAGATTAAACCAAAAAATCATGCCCATGAGCCGATGAATCTGAATCAGATAAATCTCATGGAGATTTTTCTTCTTTAATTTTCACCAATTTCCTCTTAGAAGAACCACCAACCTCCTCCTTCCTGAAAATTTTCTTTTGTTGGTCTATCCATCAGAACTTGCATCCCCTTGTCAGGTTTCGGAATTGGTTCCTCATTAAGATATTCTTCCTCAGATTTAAAAACATGAATAATCTTATTTTCATCTCATTTCTCCTTTTCTACTCCTTCCTCTTGAAAATCATTCTCATAGGATTCTTCCTCTTCATACAAAACATTTTCTTCTTCTTGTTGTTTCTTATCATTATCCTTACTATCTCCCTCAACTCTCTTTCCTGGAGTAACTAATTTTTCAGATTCTACCTTATCTTGATAATCCTCTACTTGCTTGATCAAGGCATCCAAATCTTCACTTCCCTCTTCTCCTTCTTCATATTCTTCAACCTCTTCCTCAAATTATTCCCCAACTACTTGTTTTTCTACTTCATCAACAACATATTCACCCTTATACTTTTATAGAGTGATATAGTTCATAGTTGGAGTTTTTGGTAAATAAAGTTCTATAAGGAAAGTTTCCGGAACCAGAATTTGCTCAGAGGCTATTTCAATATCTCTCAAAAGAGATTGCACCAGTTCAGCTTCAGACAAATTTGTTTTTATCTTCTTTTCTTTTGACTGCTTTTCTAACTAATCCACAACTTTCTCTTTTAAGGCCTTAGCCTCTACAGGGTCCAATTCAAACTGTGGATCCTCGTCTTTCCTCTTCTCCTTGTCTTCCCTCCACATCACTACAACTTCATCAGGAAAAGCTTTTTGTTTCTTCGGTTTGGGGGGAGCAAACTGAGTTTCCTTAAACTTGGTATTTTCTTCATCAGCAACCAGTTCTTTAAGATTTCTCTTCTTCCTTTCCTTTTTGGATGGTTCCAGAATCTGTGTATCTTTCTGAGCTTCATCAACCTCTTCCATAGATAGAGGGTAGAATTCTACGGATTCACTAAAAAACCCCATCTTCATCCTCTTAAATGTATCATCACTTACCAGCATAAGCTTAAAATTCCAGACATTTTATTTGCATGCAACCTTGAAGGATTCTAAGCACTGAACTATCCGCTTAGATAGTAAGGTAGGGTACATAATTATTTGAGCACTCAAGTTCCCTTCTTTTATGTTCTTGATCATAATCAAGACATGCCTCATCAAATTTATTATTCTTATATTTACCAGGAAATCTAAGACATAGATATCACTTTTATTCAGATTATCCTTGTTGCCTCTTCTTGGTATGAGAAAAACTTGTACCCAGAGATGTAGAATCTTATTGTTAGGAGTGAGATGAGAAATCTTAGCAATCTTAGCATCCTTATGTCCAAGAAATTTTAAAGCCTTCACCTTGTTGAAACTTCCTTGCTCATATGGAAGCTTATGTGAGAAAAACTCAGCTTCCCCTTCATAGGATAAACCAGCCAAGCTCGCGGCCTTGGTGTAAGATAACTTGTAAGTCTTCCTATAAGATTTGAATGAAAACTAGTCTCTTCCATCTTCCATCTAGAAGGAAACATACTCATAGAACTTGATCATCAAATCGGTGTAAACTAGATCATGTTTCTTTGACTTGTACAAGCATACATCTTTCCAACTATTCAAACTGATATTCTTGATTATAATAGAATCAAGCTTGTAAAAATTCAGATCCACCAACCTTTCCCTGGAGACTAACCATTTTGGTATTGGCTTTGTAGTTGACATATCTTGAGATTTTTCTTCAACAGACATTCGGAACAGAGAGATCTAAAAGATTCAGAACGACTTTACAATGATCGGAACCGTCCTTAAGAAGAGATGCAGGGGTTTGAGACGCGAGAGCTTGAAAAACCGATGGGGGGTGACTTTGAGGATCCCCTTTATATAGGCGATGGAGATTACCTTTGGTCTTCCAAAAACCATCTAACGGTTGAAGAAACATTTGATCTAATCTGACGATTGAGAACATTCCCGCAATGAAAACTTGACTCTGATCTTTTGAGGTTTTTAAGAAAAACTTTCAGATTTAAGGAAAACTAGAATCCTAATAATTTTAAAACACATAGGAAAATACCAGCAATTAAAATATGATTACAAATATTTAAGTAATGAAATCATACCTTTCGGATTGGGTAGAATGATTGTTTGTAATTTGTAATATTCTTCTTCAAAAATATTACGAAAAATTTTCATTACGAAAATTCTCATTATGGAAAATTCATTACGAGAATATCATTATGAAAGTTCAAGTAAGAAAATCTCATTAAGAAAGTTCCAGTACAAAAATATCTGTACGAAATTTCCAGTACAAAAATCTAAGTATGAATGTTTCAGTATGAAAATCTCATTATGAAAGTTGCAGTACAAAAATCTCATTATGAAAGTTCCAGTACAAAAATCTCAGTTCGAAAGTTCCAGTAAAACAATCTCAGTACAAAAGTTCCAGTACGAAAATCTCATTACAAAAGTTACAGTAATTTCATTTTGTTAGATTCCATTCAAAAATTTACATTTTAAGAATTTCCATTCTGAGAATTTCCAATCCAGGAATTTCCAAAAACCTGTTATGAAAAAATTTAGTTACAGAAGAAGAAAAAAATTGTCAATGAAAATTTTTGTTAAACTAGCACACAAATGTACTCCCCCTATGAAAATGAGTTTATTAATGTAAGGATAATTGTTCAACAAGAAGTTAAAGAAAAAGTATTACCTCACTGTTATCATTCCTAACTTTTGTTTAATGTATTCAAATATATCGGAGGGTAAAGATTTTGTGAAAATGTCAGCAAGTTGATCTTGCATTCCGATAAACAGAATAATGATATCTCCTTTGAGTGTGTGATCCCTAAGAAAGTGATTCATAATACTTAGTGCTTTTCACATGAGTGATGTGAAGGGTTTTTACTAATGGAAATGGAACTTGTGTTATCACCCAAAATTTGAGTCTTAGTAAAACTCAAGCCATAATCTGTGAGTATGTGTTTCATCCACAACACTTGAGCACAAAAACTTCCAACTGCTACATATTTAGCTTCAGCAGTGGAGAGATCTACTGAGTTTTGTTTCTTGCATGACCAAGAAACTAATGAATCTCCTAAGAAATTACAAGTTTCAGATTTACTCTTTCTATCCATTCTACATCCTCCAAAGTTAGCATCCGAAAATCTTTTTAAAACAAAATCATTTGCAGAAGTATAAAATAATCCTAGATCCATGGTTCCCTATAAGTAGCGAAATTTTTTTACCGCCTTTAAGTGAGATTACATAGGATTGGATTGATATCTCGCACATAAGCATAATGAAAACATCAAGTCTGGTTGACTAGTTTTCAAGTATAGTATACTTCCTATCATACCTCTAAAAGATGTTTGATCTACTGGTTTCCCAGCTTCATCAAGATCTAAAGAGTTTGAGGTACTGATGGGAGTATTAATACTCTTATTGTTGTTATATCCATTCTTTCTAAGAAGATATTTAATATACTTATGTTGAGATATATAGGTTCCTTCTAGTTTTTGAGAAATTTTAAAAACATGGAAAAAATTTAACTCACCCATCATACTCATTTCAAACTCAGATTTCATTAGACTTGCAAAAGAGTTAGTTAAATATTGCTGAGATGAACCAAATATAATGTCATCAACATAAATTTGAACTATCAAAACATTTTTCTTATCCATTTTTATAAGAAGGGTTGGATCTTCATTTCCCTTAACATATTTATTTTGAATCCGAAATCTTATTAGTCTATCATACCAGGCTCGTGGGGCCTGTTTAAGGCCATACAAAGCTTTAGTAAGTCTGAAAATGTGATTAGTATGCTTTGTATCTTCAAAGACAGGAGGTTGTTCAACAAAAACTTCTTCATGAACATAACCGTTAATAAAAGCACATTTTACATCCATTTGAAAACGATTAAAATTGAAGAATGCTGTAAAGGCAGGTATGATACGAATAGATTCAAGTCTAGCTACTGGAGCATAGGTTTCTTCATAGTCTATTCCCTCTTGTTGATTATAGCCTTTAACAACTAGTCTAGATTTATTTCATAAAATGAATCTATTTTCATTACACTTGTTTCTGAAGACCCGCTTTACTCCAATAATAGAAGTTTCCTTAGTTCTTTCAACCAAGGTCTAGACTTTATTTCGTTCAAATTCATTTAGATCATCATGCATAGTTTTAATCCAATCATCGTCACCTAAATCTTCATCAGTGATTTTTGGTTCTAATTGGGAAAGGAATGCTAGATGTTCTACTTCATTTCTCAAGGAACTTCTTGTCCTTACAGGTTGATTTACACCACCAATGATAATATCACTGGGATGATTCTTAAGAAACACCTGGTTTGGGTTTTGTAAAACATGTTCATCAACATAGGGTATAAAGTCTTCTGGGGTAAATGTTTTAGAAGTATCTTCTTGAAAATTTTCCTTATCAGAAGGATACTCTTATAAAGGTTGATAATCAGTTTTTGAAAACACATTTGAGGATGTAGGTTGGGATGGTTTAAAAACAAAAGGATCAGATTCATCAATTTTTACACGCACTGTTTACTCCACAGTACAAGTGTTTTTATTGAAAACTCCTTAAGCCTTAGAAGTTGTGGAGTAGCCTAAGAAAATTCATTCATCAGATTTTGGTGCTAATTTGTGTAGATTATCTTTAGTATTCACGATGAATACCTTGCAACCGAAAACCTTGAATTAAGAAAGTCTAGGTTTTCTACCATTCTATAACTCATAAGGAGTTTTATTTAGAAAAGGTCTAATCAAAACTCGATTTATAGTATAACAAGCAGTACTTACAGCTTCAGCCCAAAAATGTCTAGCTATAGAATATTCACTCAACATGGCTCTAGTTATCTCTTGTAGAATTCTATTACTTTTTTCAACTATACCATTTTGTTGAAGAGTTCTATATGATGACCCAGACTCTCTTGGTCATTCCCTTTGCCAAAATCTGGGTCGCGTCTCAGTGAGACTGATCGGAGAGACTGATCGGTGAGACCGATCGGCGAGACCGATCGGTGGGACAGATCCGTGAGACCAATCACTGGGACCAATCGGTGAGACCGATCGGCATCAGTAGTGCTCTTTTGCGCAAATAGGGTTTTAAACCCTATTCTGACCAGTTTAAGCGTGTTTTTAAGACCCGTAACACGCATAAGAGATTTAATTAAATACTTAATCAATTAATGTGTCGGCTTAAACCACCCGACCCCCTTTTTGTGACGAGTGGAGCCGCGTGCTCATCCCACGACCCCCGCGCCTTACGCAGTTTCGCGTTTTCACCTCAACCGTCCCCGGCTCTTATAAACTAAGGGTTAGCCGTGGTTTCTCTTTTCCTCGATCGTGGCTTTTCACAAACAGCTTCTGGTGCATCGGGCGCATCGTTATCCATAAAGTTCTGTGGCCCTGGCCTAAATGCTGATTATCTATCAACAAGTAGGGAATTTCTCCTTCATCTCTCTCTTTTGTGCATCATACGGGGTGGGCGTGCTTTTGATTCTGTAGAATTGGGTAAACCAGACCTAATTAAAGATAATGGACGAATTCTATAAAGAAAGAGGGTGGGGGCTGTGTTTTTTGATGTTGTTTTATATTTTTATGTTGTTTCTTCTATGACCATCTTGCTGAGTTGTGCTGGCTTATGCCTCCTGAAAATCGGGGCCGTTGGTGGTCGTTTTTTGTGCACTGATGAACCCTGCTGATGTTTTAAATGGCTTGTTTGTGGTTGTAAACTCCTGCTGTGAAAAGTGAATCAGTCAATCATGTATATCTGGATGAATAATTGAAAGCACCAAGATCAACCCTTCTGTGATAACTCCCGGTTAGAACACACGGAAATTTGAATCATGGAGTGTGTTAAGTCGTTTAAATCTGAAAATACCTGCAAGGCCCTGCTTGTGTTGATGGTGGTAGTTGGTTTTTTTCCTTTCGGGCCGATTGCTGGAGATGTGGGAGGGGATGGGATCCCCTGTTCGTTTATACTCTCGGTGGTTGTGTGAATTTTGGGGATGGAATCTCCTGTTGGTATGGATTTGGTGGTTGTGAGTTTTAAATCCGGGTGGTTACTTGATTATATCACGAATTGGGGTGGAATCCTCTGTTGTTGAGAACCAGGTGTGGGCGTTTTTGTTGATGTTTGACTGTTTACTTTTCTTGGACTTATGCATATGCCTACTAGTTGCCCAGTACTGCTTAAACATAAACATTATTACTAAATGTGAAATAAGAAATGGGACGCATGGGTTTTTAGCGTGAGTCGTGACTCGGACTTGAGTGTTGTTGTGATCTGTAGGCTGTCTGAAGAAAAACCTAGCTTCGGTGAGTGCTTGTTACCTATATATATATAATCGTAGCTTTGTGTTTCTTATTCGTGACCCACCCAAGTTGAGCACTTAGTGCCGAACAGCCCCATTTCATGGGGGAGGGTGTTTCTCCCAACACTATTCATAGTGGCTTGTTATTAGCTCCTTTTCTGCTCCCTTTCCCGGATAACCCAAGTATCTTCAGGCAGATTGTGATAGCCTTAGGTCCATTATTATCCCAAGAACCTTCGGGCGGGGTAGTGTGGTGGTTGGCCAGGTGTGTGTGGCAGGTGGTTTCCCAAGTGTCTTCGGGATGAGGCCCAGGTGTCTTCGGGCGTGGTAGTGGAACCTTTAGCCTAGGTGTCTTCGGGCGTGGTGGTGGTTGTTCTGGCCTAGGTGTTTGCAGGCTTGGTTACATGTGAAAGTTGTGTCCCAGGTGTGTGCGGGCAGGATTTAGTAGTGGGACTGTGTGCGGCTGAGGCCCAGGTGTGTGTAGGCAGGATTTCGGCAGTGGTACTGCGTGTAGTTGTGGCCCAAGTGTGTGCGGGCGGGTGTGGCAGTGGGACTGCGGTGAGAATGGAGGGATTGGTCTGATTGCTTATGATGTCTCAATAACCAGTGGGAAAGAGGCGCGGGGTACCCAAACATCGATGTGCTCTTATTATATATATTACATGACTTGTGTTATTTGGGGAGTGTGCCTTGGTGAGGCCTGGGGTGGATAGTTTGCCTTGTTAGGTGTTTGGTTTACTTTTTTTTCTCACGGGACGTTAGTACGTCCCCCCACTTGTGCACGAGACTCTTTGGTTTTCCCTACTGAGTATACTTGTATGCTCACCCTACCTATATAAAACTGCTTTCAGGTTTCCAGGAGGACTTCGAGGATCGCGCAGGACCTTTCTAGCTCGGACCTTTGGAGCAGTTGCTGTTATTGTTTTTCCTTTCCTCTTTGGTAAATACCTTGTAGTCACCTTTTGTACTTGTGGCTTTACTTTTGGTACATGCATTTGGGAATGGATTACTTTTATTTTTTTTCCTTGGTGTTTTTGGGTTTTTTTTCTTCTTATCTCTCGATCCTATAAAACAAAAAGGGTAATTCCTTCCATTTGTGAGAAATTTCTATACCCTTGGTGCTAGTCGCCACTCTGGGACCTATTGAAGGTGGGTTTCGGGGGTCATTATCTCTCTTTCAACTTAAAGAAGGAAGGGCTTGTAAATCTGCCGACCCTTCCCTCCTTTTGGTGAAGGCGGGTCATGACAGAATGGTATCACAGGAGATGGTTGAGAGATAGGATGGAGTCTGGAGTTAGTCACAATGAGGATTGCATGGGATGGGAAGGAAATAGAGTTGGTTGACCTTGGAGCATGAATTAGGCCAGGGAATACCGACTAGGACACGAGATTTTAGGGGCCCCCGTGATCCGATGCAAGGACTCTGGACCTACCGAATGACCAAGTGAGGCCACACTGATTGCAGGGTAGAGACCCTAGGAAAGGTACATGCATCATAATGACATGTGTTCTTGTGTTTCTAGGATGTCTTGGGAATTAATAATAAATTAAATCTTCAGAAGTTTTAAGAGCGATATTCTGCACTACTTGGCTTAGGTATTACTTGTTTACCTTGCAGCTATGGCACCTGGAAGGCGACCACGTGTGGTACAGGTGATAGAGGCCCCGGAGAATACTTTGTCCAATCGGTAGAGAGCTGATCAGGAGGAAGAGGAAGACCAGTGGCAGAAGACTCTTCGAGCCTTCCAGCGACAGGCCCTCGAGAAGTATGAGGGCAACACCTCTGATATAAAGACGGAAGGCTGGCTAGAGGAGCTTGTTATAGCCTTCGGCCTGATTCGGGCCGCGACCGAGTACTGGGTTCCTCTGGCTGTTAGCCAGATGCGGGGAGCGGCACGTCAGTGGTGGATGCTTTACCTGGGGGAGAGGAGAGAGTCTGAGGTGGCTTGGTGGATTTCGAGAAGGAGTTCTAGGCAGAATTCCTCTCCTCGACGATGAAGGCAGAAAAGAGGCAGGAACTACTCTCCCTCCAGCAGGGGAGTATGTCCGTGAGGGAGCTAGGGATCAAGTTCAAGGACCTCCTACATTTTTCTCCGGACCTCTTTCCCAATGAGGAGTCTTGGGAAAGACGTTTAGAGGAGGCACTCCGACCCTCCCTCCAGTATGTTGTTACCCCCTTTACCATGCCGACGTACTTGGAGGTCCAGAAGAAGGCCGAAGTGGTGGAGTGGATGCATTCTCTAGGGGGAGTGTCGCGAGAGGGGATCCAGCTGGGACCACCAAAGGGGAAGGCCATCAGCACCAGGCCTTCAGTGTCAGGACCCTCTAGGTTCCGACCCACAGGGAGCAGACAGCAGTAGTTTCAGTTTCGATCCCCTGGCCCTCGCCCTTTTCCTACGGGCCCAGGACCGTGGTGCTTCATCTCTGGGAGCCCTGGGCATCTCCGGAGTCAGTGCCCCGACTGGGTGCATTACAGCAGTGGCAGTCTTCCCCAGCACCTGCCGCAGCAGCAGCTTCCAGCTAGACCTTTCCAGCAGCAGCAGCAGGGACAGCGTGCTCCCGCTCCTTCGAGGGCAGATGTATGAGGAGGCCGACGTCAGGGCGCTCCACAGGGACCTCGACCAGGGCGTGGTCAGCGAGGTGGCTGATAGTCGAGGGGTAGGGTATCTAGGCATGGAGAGTTGCACGCTGCAGAGGCAGCAGTTCCAGCAGGGCAGAGGTTGTTTGAGGTACAATCAGTCTGTTTAGCACTCTTGCTTATGACTTGTTTGATACCGGAGCTTCGCACTCCTTTGTTGCACCTAGTCTAGCCCATGCCTTGGGTCTAGATGCTGAGAGACTTCCAATTCCCCTGGTGTTGAGCACACCAGTTGGGGGTCAGACCGACTTGTTGTTCATTTTTCGGGGATGTAGACTGATGTTAGGGCCACATCAGTCGGTTAGGGATCTTCTTCTGCTACAGATTCAGCTATACGATGTCATCCTAGGCATCGACTGTCTATTTTCTGTGTGCGCCGTCATCTACTGTTTTCGAAGAAGGGTGGTGTTCTCAGACTTGGACAGTTGGCGTGTTACCTTCACCGGTGAGCGGAGCAGTACGAAGGGAAACAGGAGAGAGGAACCTCTCCTCTCCTTGTTGACTGAGCTGACAATGGAATCAGTAGATGATGAAATGGTGGAAGTGCCAGAGATCGTCCGTGAGTGTATGGACATCTTTCCTGAGGAGGTGATGACTCTACCCCCTCGACATGATATCGAGTTTGGGATAGACCTGCAGCCCGGCGCTCGTCCAATCACGATGGCTCCAAACCAGATGGCACCTTCGGAGCTACGATAGTTACGGATACAGATTGACGATCTGATGAAGAGGGGTTATGTTCGTCCGAGTGCGTCACCGTGGGGTGCTCCAGTATTGTTTGCAAAGAAGGCATATGGTGGTCTTAGGTTGTGCATAAACTGCAGGAGGTTGAATCAGGTGACGATAAAGAATCGCTACCCTCTCCCAAGGATAGATGATCTTTTTGACCAGCTGAAAGGGGCAGGATGGTTCTCGAAGATTGACCTGCGGTCTAGGTACCACCAGCTGAGGGTGAAAGAGAGTGACATCCCGAAGACAGCGTTCAGGTGCAGGTATGGACACTTCGAGTTCGTAGTCATGCCCTTCGGTGTTACGAACGCCCGGGCTGTGTTCATGGGGCTTATGAACTCCATCTTCTGGGAGTACCTGGATCGGTTCATGGTTGTGTTCATCGACGACATCCTGGTCTACTCTAGATCAGAGGATGACCATGAATACCACCTGAGGACAGTTTTTGAGGTCCTCCGACAGCACCAGCTCTAAGGGAAGTTGTCAAAATTCAAGTTCTAGACACGAGAAGTGCACTTCCTCTGTCACGTAGTGTCTGAGCAGGGGGTAGCAGTCGACCCATCAAAGGTTGAGGCAGTTTTTTCTTGGGCAGCACCCAAGAATGTGGTAGAATCCGAAGTTTCCTCGGGCTGGCGGGTTACTACCAGAGATTCGTGCCCAACTTCGCCTGGGTAGCAGCCCCTTTGACGGCTCTGACCAAGACGGACCAGGCCTTCGTATGGAGTGAGCAGTTCCAGTCAGCTTTCATCTATCTGAAGGAGAAGTTGGTCAGTGCCCCAGTGCTGAGATTACCAAAAGAAGGCATGGCCCATGAGGTATTTTGTGATGCTTCGGGATAGGTCCTGGGATGCGTGTTGATGCAGCGACAAGGGGTGATCTCTTATGGGTCCAGGAAGCTGCGTTCCCATGAGCGTAATTACGCCACCCACGACCTAGAGCATGCAGCGTTCATTTTTGAACTAATTTTATGGCAGCACTACCTCATCGGGGAATGCTTTGTGGTCTTCACAGATCACAAAATCTTGAGGTATATCTTCTCCCAGGGGGACATAAACTTGCGACAGCGGAGATGGGTGGAGTTCCTCCAGGATTACGACTTCGAGATCTCTTATACTGAGGGAAATGGAAATGTGGTGGCCGATTCCTTGAGTAGGAGGACACAGAAGGATGTGGTCAGAGAGTCGGCGGACGCCTGGAAGGCAATGGAAGAGTTGGCTGCCTTACACCTGGATGCAAACATGGATAGCGGCCGAGGCTACCTATATCAGATGACAGTGCAGTCATCCCTGTTTCAGCAGGTGGAGGAGACTCAGTGGGGAGACTTAGAGTGTGAAGTGGTGCATGACCAAGTTGACCAGGGTAATGCTCCGGAAGTATGGATAGAGGATGGTCAGAACCGGATGCTTTTCCAGGAAAGTTTGTTTGTCCCAGAGGCGATGCGCGACAAGGTTCGTAGTGAGTTCCAAAACTCACCCCTGGCGGTACACCCAGGAGTTTCCAAGATGCACCAGGGTTTGAAGAGGCGGTTTTGGTGGCCCGGAGTTAAGTGAGCGGTGGCAGAGTTTGTGGCCAAGTGACTAGTGTGTCAGCAATTGAAGGTTGAACACTGAGTTCCAGGTGTCCTACTATATCCCCAAGATGTACCCGAGTGGAAGTGGGATGACATCTCAATGGATTTCATCACGAGACTACCCAAGGCCCAAGGAGGGTACAACGCCATCTGGGTGGTAGTGGACAGGTTGACGAAATCGGTCCACTTTTTGGCGATCAGGGAGTCGAGTGTTGTGGATGCTTTGGCACGAAAGTACGTGGACGAGGTGGTGTGGTTTCATGGAGTTCCGAGGACTATAGTCTTGGATAGGGATGCACGGTGTACCTAGCGAGTATAGAGAGGATTGAAACATGCGTTTGGAACCCAGTTACGCCTTAGCACTGCTTTGCATCCCCAGACAGATGGACAAACAGAGCGCACCATCCAGACCTTGGAGGATATGCTGCGAACATGTGTTCTGGACTCAGGAGGAGCATGGGTGCAATATTTGCCTCTAGTAGAGTTTTCCTACAACGATAGCTACCACTCTACCATTGGCATGGCCCCGTTTGAAGCTTTGTATGGGAGGCCATGTCGTTCACCTGTGTGTTGGACCAAAGTAGGAGAGGCAGGCATCCTTGGTCCGAAGGTGGTGCAGAACACGACAGAGAAGGTTCAGCTCATATGGGAAAGGATGAAGGTGGCCCAGGACCAACAGAAGTCATATACTGATACCAAGAGGAGGCCCTTGGAGTTTGAGGTTGGGGACCACATGTTCTTAAAGGTCTCCCATCGGTGTGGGTAGCAGAGGTTCGGAAAAGGGAGTAAGCTTTCTCCCAGATTCATCGGACCCTTCCAAGTGTTGCGGAGGGTCGGAGAAGTGGCTTACCAGCTAGCGTTTCCACCGCCGCTACTAAGGATACATGATGTCTTTCATGTGTCCCAGCTCCGTCGGTATCGGAACTACGATTCATACGTCCTTGATTGGGGTGAGCCGGACATCGAGGACGACGTGACCTTTATGGAGAGACTAGTGGCAATCTAGGATCACAAGGAAAAGGTGCTTCGCGGGCAAACCATTACCTTGGTTCGCATGTTGTGGAGACATGGTGGTCTTGAGGAGAGTACGTGTGAGAGGGAATCACAGATGCGTACCCAGTACCCAGAGTTGTTTTAAGTTTTGTTACTTGTTGTACCTTCTGTGATAGAACGTTTTGTCTTTTGGCTATGAAATGTACTGGTTTTCTTCCTCTGCTTGTGTGTGAAAAGCCCCGGCTATGGGGAAGGAGAGAACCAGACCCCTAATCAAGACGCATTAAGGTGGATGCGATTAATCCTTTGCGGTCGAGTCAGTGCCGCCCAAAGCGGATAATTTCTTGACATGGGGGAGGAGATTCCCCAACCCACATGCCCGGGCAGTTTGGCATGGTATGTTGCTTGGTTCGTGACAGGAAGGTGTTCTTAGTTAATGATGAGGTTCACTCTTGAGAGGTATCTTTTGGGGTGGTTGTTCGGACCCGCCCTTTCCTTCTGGGTTGTTTAAATTCTTGGGGGAGAGAATAGTTTGAGAGGTATCTGATGTGATGACCCAGACTCTCTTGGTACTTCCCTTTGCCAAAATCTGGGTCGCGTCTCGGTGAGACCGATCGGCGAGACCGATCGGTGAGACCAATCGGTGTCAGTAGTGATCCTTTGCGCAAAGAGGGTTTTAAACCCTATTCTGACTCGTTTAAGCATGTTTTTAAGACCCGTAACGCGCATAAGAGCTTTAATTGAATACTTAATCAATTAATGAGTCGGCTTAAACCACCCTACCCCCTTTTTGTGACGAGTGGAGCTGCGTGGTCAACCCACGACCCCCGCGCCTTACGCAGTTTCGCATTTTCACCTCAACCATCCCCTGCTCTTATAAACTAAGGTTTAGTCGTGGTTTCTCTTTTCCTCGATCGTGGCTTTTCAAAAACAGCTTCTGGTGCATCGGGTGCATCTTTATCCATAAAGTTTCGCGCCCCCAGCCTAAATGCTGATTATCTAACAACAAGTAGGGAATTTCTCCTTCGTCTCTCTCTTTTGTGTATCATGCGGGGTGGGCGTGCTTTTGATTCTGTAGAATTGGGTAAACCAGACCTGATTAAAGATAATGAACGAATTCTATAAAGAAAGAGGGGGGGCTGTGTTTGTTGATGTTGTCTTATATTTTGATGTTGTTTCTTCTATGACCATCTTGTTGAGTTGTGATGGCTTATGCCTCCTGAAAATCGAGGCTGTTGGTGGTCATTGTTTGTTCACTGATGAACCCTGCTGATATTTTAAATGGCTTGTTTGTTGTTGTAAACTCATGCTGTGAAAAGTGAATCGGTTAATCACGTATATCCGGTTGAATAATTGAAAGCACTAGGATCAACCCTTCTGTGATAACTCCTGGTTAGAACACATAGAAATTTGAATCATGGAGTTTGTTATGTCATTTAAATCTGAAAATACCTGCAAGGCCCTGCTTGTGTTGATGGTGGTAGTTGGTTGTTTTCCTTTCGGGCTGATTGCTGGAGATGTGGGAGGGGATGGGATCCCCTGTTCTTTTATACTCTCGGTGGTTGTGTGAATTTGGGGGATGATATCTCCTCTTGGTATGGATTCGGTGGTTGTGAGTTTTAAATCCGGGTGGTTACTTGTTTATATCACGAATTGGGGTGGAATCCCCTGTTGTTGAGAACCTAGTGTGGGCGTTTTGGTTGATGTTTGACTGTTTACTTTACTGGACTTATGCCTATGCCTACTAGTTGCCCAGTAGTACTTAAACATAAACATTATTACTGAATGTAAAATAAGAAAGGGGACACATGGGTTGTTAGCGTGAGTCGTGACTCGGACTTGAGTGTTGTTGTGATCTGTAGGCTGTCTGAAGAAAATCCTAGCTTAGGTGAGTGCTTGTTACCTATATATATATAATTGTATCTTTGTGTTTCTTATTCGCACCCCACCCAAGTTGACCACTTAGTTCCGAACACCCGCATTTCATGGGGGAGGGTGTTTTTTCCAACACTATTCATAGTGGCTGGTTATTAGCTCCTTTTCTGCTCCCTTTCCCAGATAGCCCAAGTATCTTCTGGCAGGCTATGATAGCATGAGGTCCATTATTAGCCCAAGAACCTTCAGGAGGGGTAGTGTGGTGGTTGGACATGTGTTTGCGGCAGGTGGTTTCCCAAGTGTCTTCGGGATGAGGCCCAGGTGTCTTCGGGTGTGGCAGTGGATCCTTTAGCCCAGGTGTCTTCGGGCGTGGTGGTGGTTGTTCTGGACTAGGTGTTTGTAGGCATGGGTACATGTGACATTTGTGGCCCAGGTGTGTGTGCGCGGGATTCAGCAGTGGGACTGCTTGCGGTTGAGGCCCAGGTGTGTGCGGGTGGGATTTCGGCAGTGGGACTGCGTGTTGTTATGGCCCAGGTGTGTGCGGGCGGGTGTGGCAGTGGGACTGCGGTGAGAATGGCGGGATTGGTCTGATGCATAGGATGTCTCAATAACCAGTGGGAAAGTGGCGTGGGGTACCCAAACATCGATGTGCTCTTATTATATATATTACTTGACTTGCGTTATTTGGGGTTTATGCCTTGGTGAGGCCTGGGTTGGATAGTTTTCCTTGTAAGGTGTTTGGTTTAATTTTTTTCTCACGGGAATTTAGTACGTCCCCCCACTTACGCATGAGAGTCTTTGGTTTTCCCTACTGAGTGTACTTGTATGCTCACCCTACATATATAAAACTGCTTTCAGGTTTCCACGAGGACTTCGGGGATCGCGCAGGACCTTACTAGCTCGGACCTTTGGAGCAGTTGCAGTTGTTGTTTTTCCTTTACTCTTTGGTACATACCTTGTAGTCACCTTTTGTACTTGTGGCTTTACTTTTGGAACATGCATGTGGGAATAGTTTACTTTTCTTTCTACCTTGGTGTTGTTGGGTTCTTTTTCTTCTAATCTCTCGATCCTATAAAACAAAAAGGGTAATGCCTTCCATTTGTGAGAAATTTCTATACCCTTGGTGCTAGTCGCCACTCTGGGACATATTGAAGGCGGGTTTCGGGGGTCATTATCTCTCCTTCAACTTAAAGAAGGAAGGGCCTGGAAATCTGCTGACCCTTCCCTCCTTTTGGTCAAGGTGGGTCGTGACATTCTATGTGATGAAAAATTGTGAGTAATACCTTTTCTACTACAAAAAGTTTCAAATTCAGAATTTTGAAATTCTCTTCCATGATCACTATGAATAGTTTTCGGTGGAAGGTTTTTCTCATTTTTAACTTGGGCTCTAAAAATTTTTAAATAAGAAAAAACTTCAGACTTCTTTTCTAGAAAATAGACCCATGTAAATCTAGTGTAATCATCAACTAGAACAAACACATAGTATTTGCCTCCAATGCTTCCAGTTTGTGTTGGACCAAAAAGATCCATGTGCACCAACTGTAATGCATCAGTTTTTGAGACTTCATCGATTGATTTAAAACTAGATTTAGGTTTCTTTACATATTGACAAGGATCACAAACTTTAGAAGAATCGAATCTAAGCTCTCGTAGATCCTTAACAATTTTCTTCTTAGGGAGTTTACATAAGTTCCTAGGATTACAATGACCTAATATTCTATTCCATAAAAAAGAATGATCTTCCATTGCACTTAGTCAAGGTAAATCATGGATCCTAAGGTCTTCTAGGTTTAGTTTGTAAACATTCTCTTTCCTATTGGCTGAGAGAACAAACACTTCCTTGGAAATGTGTACTAAGCACTTATCATTCCTAAAATTCACGAGGTAACCTTCATAACATAATTCACTTATGCTAATGAGGTTGTGCTTAAGACCCTTAACAAACAAAACGTTTGAAATTAAAGTTCATCTGAGAAGAACAATATTACTTATACCAACAATTTCTCCCTGAGCATTATCTCTGGAAGTTACTTTTCCTCCTTTCATCTTGATAATCTTTTCAAAATAGATTTTGTGACCAGTCATGTGTCGGGAACATCTACTGTCCATGTACCAATTATTTTTGTTGGTACTTTATTTTCCTGAAAAAAGAAAATAATTATACTTTCAGAATCCAAACTTGTTTGGATCCGAGATTTTCATATAACAAAACATTAGTAACCCACATCTTCTTAGAGAAATATGCCTTATTAAAACCTAAAGATTTAGTTTTGTTTAAAGATAAATTCTTTTCCCAGTGACCACCACATTGACACTAAGTACCAAATGGGGCACTTTGAGGAACAAAATAATTGTTATTAAAAGTTAGTTTTTCATGGGTATAACCAAATCCGGATTTTTTCTTAAAGGTCATATTTTAGAATACATCTTATAAAAATTTTCTTTACCATGAGTAAAGATTGAAAAACACTTCTTTAAGGAAAACATTTAAGACTTGAGTTTTATAACCAAGATTTTAACTTCAAAATTTTTAGATTTAGAACTAGATATAGGCTCGAAAACACTTTTCTTAAAAATTACGTTTTCTAGCTCTTTAGAAAGTTTATTATTCTCATAACATACTTCCTCACGATTTTTTGAAATACTTTCAAAATCATAATTTTTCTTATCAAGATCTTTAGAAAGATCAGATATTTCCTTAGTTAGAATAGTATTCCTATAGTTTTCCATGTCAAGTTTTTTATTGAGTATAGAATTCTCCATCTCAAGAAGTTCACCAAACCTAGAAACTTTTTCATAGGTTGGTAAATTATTTTCTTCATCAGAAGAGGATTCAACATCTAAAGAGTTATAATAATTACTATCATTAGAATTTTAAGAACCATTGCTCAATGATTCATCATTTTGTACCTTAGCCATGAAGCAATTATTGTTAATAGGTAATCTGGCTATAAAACCAAGATTCTTTTGTTCGTATGATGCATAATCAGAAGATTAATCAGAAGAGTCACCACCACAGGCACTCCAGGTGTCATTAGATTTTAGAACTTTCTTAGATTTGGCTTTATAATACTTCTTTCTGTTCTTTTCATAATGCCTTTTCTTTTCTTTATTTCTTTTTTAGCAGAGGGAAATCTGGTCTAATATGTCCATCTATCTTGCATTCATAACAAGTAACTTCTCCATCTTTCCTTTCCTTTTTATTATACTTGGATTTAAAATTTCTCTAACCAGCTATCTTGTTCATCCTTCGAGAAATATTTTCTAACTCATTCTCTGAGACTTCACTATCACTAGATTATGATCGAATAACCATCTTCTTAGACTTAGACCTAGTTACTCTCTCAGGAGTCTTAGCTTTCATATGATTTGATGTTATTGTAAAAGTAACATTACCATTAACATTCTTATTTTTAACGTTTTCATCATCTGTCTTCATTCTTGTTTCATGTTGAAGAATACTTCCAAATAGCTCATCTAAAGAATTTGGAGTTTCCTTCCTATTCTCATCAATAGTTGTTCTCTTTGATTCCCAATCATTGGGCATAATATCAATTATCTTATCCACCAGAGCTTCATCATATAGACCATTATCTCTCATAGATTGTAATCTGTTTACGATAGTCAAAAACCTTTATTGAACATTACAAATGGGTTCTCCATAAGGAAAATTGAAACCATGATATTCTGCTCTCAACATAGCTCTTCTAGTCTCAATCACTTTAGATGTACCAAAATGAGTAACATCAAGTTTCTTCTATATGAAAATAGCTTTTTCACAAGATGATATTTGGCTATATATGTTCCTAGTCATTGAACACAGTAGAGTATTGCATACCTTGTAGTTTAATTGTTAATCAGGCTTCTCTTGGTTTGTGAAAGAACTTACTTCGTTGTCATGAATTTTATAACCTCCAATAAGCATAACGAAATTATCCACTACAGTATTGATAACGAAATTCTTCATTTGATCTCTCCAATACTCATAGTCATTACCATCAATGATTGGTGGTCTTGTAGGATTTAGATTTTCTATGTATCCAACATTTAAACCTGTCGTCTCTAAGAAAAACTTTGGCAACCAAACTTGTTAGTAGTAAAAGTTCGTAATCACAAAGTTCAGAGTGAACAAGTTTGGAATGAACAAGTTCGGAATGAAAAAGTTCGGAAAAATCTATCTTTATAAGTAAGGATGAAGATAAATGAAAAAGTGATCAAGAAAAACATATATATGAGTATAAGTTTTTCAGAGACCTGTTTTGATACCAATTGTAGGATCGAAATAATGATGTAGATGCTCAATATACAATAGGGGGTGAATTGTACACTTTGAAAATTTCCTTAGACAAAGAAAGATCTAAGTTTAACAAAGTTAAACTAAACAAATTCACAACACATATAACATAAATTGGAGGATTGGAACAAGGTATGAAGTTACAAACTTCTAATTATATTCACTTGCTTGAATCTAGAAAGTAATTCTGAAAACAGGTTCCAGAAATATGGATCCGGAAATATAAACTTAACCAAAGTTTACAATATGAGATTCTACCTTAAACCGTATATAATCTAAATGAATCAGAGTATAAGTGTAAGTAAATATAAGAAGATTATACTTTCCTTAAAATATGAAATGCAGCGGAAAAAAAGTAGTAAAACTACAAATTTCAAGATATAAGTCTTTTAACCCAAATAGAATGGTATCCAACAACCTTGGATAAAGGTCCCTTGATTTATACTTTAAACAAGTCTGTCTTACCCAAAACAGGGTAAGCCCTCGATACGAAGATCAGTGTCTCTGTCTTGCTATCCCAGCAAGCCCTCAACTTCAAGGCATTTGGAACCTCTGTCTTCCCTCAGTAAAGAATCCCTCAAACTTCAAGGTAGTTGGCACCTATGTCTTCCTATCCCCGAAAGGCCTCGAATTTAATCACCAACATTTGGAGTCACAAGAAGCAATATGAACGAGCAGTTCAATATGCACAAATAAAGAAAAGCTTCTCTCTCTAGAAATCATCTTAACATTGAGTGGTCTCTAGAGTGATCAACTTGTTTTTCAATTGTATTGAGCTCTTTCAAATGAGCTCCTATTTATAGGCTCGGTTGGAATGATTGGCTTCCTCCTCCAATGGTCATATTTTCCTTGAATATTGGAGGGACCTATACACGTGTCACTAAACCAACGGTTAATTAGAAAAAGAATGGACAACATCGTTTTATAACAAAACATGTGTAACTGAAAGCACGAAATCGTTTTACAATGAAACAAGTGTAAGCATAAGAAAAAATAGAAATAGGAATATAAGTAAATAAATGTTCAGAGTCTAACAAAAATGGAATTAGGAGTCTATGTTAAAAAATGTTCGGATTCTGTTTTATAGGAATTCGGAACCTGAAGTCGGTAGAAGTCCGGAGTCTTAATTTCTAAGGAAATTCGGAGTCTGGTTTCACCAGAGTTCAGAATATAAACTTTCAGAGTTCGATATCGAACTAGTAAAATTTTGGAGTCGAACTTCATAAGAGTTCGGAGTCGAACTCATGAAAGTTCAGAGTCGAACTTCATAAGAGTTCCGAGTCGAACTCATGAATGTTCGGAGTCGAACTTCATAAGAGTTCGGAGTCAAACTCATGAATGTTCGGAGTCGAACTTCATAAGAGTTCGGAGTTGAACTCATGAATGTTTGGAGTCGAACTTCATAAGAGTTCGGAGTCGAACTCATGAATGTTTGTATCCAGAATTCAAATTGGAACGTCATTATAGTTCACATCCAGAATTTGGAGTGGAACTTTATTAAATTTCATAGCCAGAATTCCGAGTGTAACATTATTACAGTTCACATCCAGAATTCGGATCCTAAATACAGAATACTCCAATTCTTGACATTATATTATTCTGAGGTTTTGGATATGAATCTGGTTTTTGTACTTCAGAAAAAATATTGATATGTATAAGAAAATCCAGGTTATGTTAAATTTATTTAAAGAAGAAAATTTTCCTTATGGTGGTAAAATATATATTTTCATAAGTATAAGGGGTTTTTGATTTTCAAAACAAGAAGGAATGGAAAAGTCATAAGGAAAACCTTATTGACTCAACAGATTATGTTGGCTCACAATTTTTTACCTACATTCATGCATACCAATGGTGTGTGAAATTAATCACATTCAAACAATATTTCTATAAATTGATCAAAATAGGGTGATGATATTTTAGTATATCCTTATATGGATTCCTCATTGGAACTTCTCGCATAGTCTGGGTATCCATCTTAGAGTTAATTTTATTCATGGAACTCAATCCTTGTTCTATATATTTTTGGATTAGGTTTAATTACACAAGGTTTATATGGACATCTCAGTGGGTCTTAATATGGAAGAAACCTTCTATTAGAGGATTAGTATAGTTGGGAATCGCTATCATTTATGGATGATGGAACATTGGTCACCTTTATTCTTCCACATAGGTGGTAATCTCATAGAGGAGTCCTTGTCATGAAACCCAAGACATCCCATATTGACCATGAGGTATCTGATTCCCAAGGCATATCTATAATGGATATTATCATAAGAATTCCAGAATTAGTGTGGTATAGCAGTATGATATGGGTCGTGATTTTTGTGTCTTTATTAGATGGATTGGATTGATCAAGATACCCCATTGAGGTGGATCAACATGGTATATCCTTATAAGGGAACACCTGAAAGTTTACTTCATGGATGAATGAAGACATCGTAGGAGGGTGTCTCTGGGAGGTGCTCCTCTAGTAGGAGACACAATGTTTTACCATTGTTTGGGATTGAACCTCATGGAGGCATCTTTGATACCATATTTAGAAAACATCTATCAGAACACAAGATGTTTTTGACAGTTTGGGGCATACACATTAATGATTCCTTGATGGGTGGCATTATCTTTTCGAGATTTGGAAGCCCGAATAATATCAATAAATACATGGATGATGAGTATAATGTCGATCAAGTTTTTGGGGGATTTTTACATAAACCTCAAGTAGGATTCCTTTGTTTCCTATATAGTTTGGAATTAAATTCCACATAATATTGGATACGGGTGTTATGGTATATTCACATAAGAGGCCCATTGGATTGAAGGTTAATGATTACTCTGTGATGGATTACCTATGAAGACAGTGGAGAATTTCTTGATTTACACTGACCACTAAGCCTACATGAGTTATTATTGGGGTGAAGAATAGTATGAATCAGAGGATCTGATTCTCGTATGGTGGTAGAAGAATCTACGAGAGACGGTGTGAGGCTTTAACATAGATGTTACTTGGGGAGATTCTCATTCAGTGTGAAAAGGATCTCATCCCATGTGAGGAGGATCTAATTCCACATGACGGGGATCACATTTCATGTGAGTGGGGCTTACTCATGGATGTGACCCATGTAAAAATATATACAAAGATCAATGGGATAGGGATAGGGTGTTGAGTATGATCTTCCCTTCTTACCCTTATTCTTCTAGTGGATTGTGTCAATGATACAAGAGTTGGAATGGTTCATGTTACCCATCCCCTCTAGGATCCTCATATCCAAGGCTGGAAAACAGGATTATGATTACTACATCTTGCATGAATGGATATGGTCTTGGTCCATTAATGATCCCCATGGAGGATTTAATTTCTTTTGATGAGGATCTCATTCCATGAGACGAATATCTCATTCCATTTCACTAATACACAGGGCATCCTTTACCTATTTCAGAGGGTAGGGATATAGTTGGGTAATGGAACCAAAAATGCTAGGATCGAATGATGGGGATAAGTGGTTAATCATGAAGTCCACATTAGCATCCCTATGCTAATATGAAATTTGGATTAGAGAACCAATTATGTGAAGAAAAAGGTTAAAGGGAGTCTCATTCCACACTTGGGATAGTGTGGGCAATAGGAATTGGGTATTCATGTCACATATGTATTTGGTGTGTAGCTAGACCAATCTTGGATGGTTGTGGAGGATTTGGGAACTCAACCATTCTGAAAATGTGTTAGTAGAATGGATGCAACTTGGAGATTCCCATGATAAGGGATTCAAGAAAATGAGGGCATCATAAAGATGAACTTTGTGAAGATATGATGCTTCACAGATGATAGAGGATTAGTAAATCTTCATGATTCACCCTCAAGATGAAATCTAGGCTAATGAAATGAGTTATTTATGAATGATTAATGATCTATGAAGCCTCTAGTACCCCGGAGTTCATTCTTTCTTTACAAATTGAATAGTGAATCATGAATGGAATCACAATTGGTGGTGTAAGTACTTAGGAATAATAAAACGGTGGTTTTATGATCTTCTGGTACTTTGGGGTTCCATTGTTGGTCTAGATCCCTTTTTCGTACATTCTACACAATTTGGGAGAAATATGTAAGTATAATGGTCACATAGCTATGCCATTAAGGTAAAATAAGATGGGTGTTTATAGGAAAAGGTACCTTGTTATCCTATTAAGAACACCATAATGAAAATATGGACTCTGTGAATGTCCACAACTATATTAGACTCACAATGTCATCATTCAAAATTCAACAATATTGTGGTGGTCTATCAGATTGGTGGAGAGTTCCATCACGGCCATGCTTGTATCATAGTGTGGAGGAATGTTCATGAACATGATTCGTGAAGAAGACCATTTAGATTCATTTTTGGGTCCTTTTGACTAAGGATTTACATTCAAATGGTTTTTTCCTTCTCAACTAATCGTGTGTCATGTATTTTAGAGCCAGAAAATCCCCCCTATGGAATAGGAGCCGAGTAGAAAATTATGGTCAGATTCTTAATGAGAATTATTGAAAAGAGGGACAATATGATTTTTTTCATGAAGACCACTCATCGTGTGAGACAACGATACATGAACTGGGATTGCATGGGAATAGAGGATAACATGGATACCGAGTCAGTTGTGAGCTTATAAATAGTTCCCAGAGGAACACAACCTATAAAAAATTTCACATGAAGAAAATCCAATGCTCTAATTTCCTAAATATCATTACCCCTACGTTTATTTCTCCATAGAACATTTATAATAGAACCAAACCTTCTAGATCCTAGCTCTGTGAATGCTCCTCAGTGAATTGAGTAGTGAAATCTATTTCTATACATATAACCTTCGTGAATAACCTTCGCGAGATAGAATTGGAAAATTTTCTAAGTCTCAAACTTTTTGACCTCTCAAGAAGATTCCTAATAATTCCTTTTCGATTCCAAATAAATGGTAGAAATAGATAAAAACATTATTATTGGAGAGTATGCTTGAAGAAACTTTGAGAGAGAATATTCTCTTGGGTTTCTTTAGGAATCTTAGGAGTAACCTCTAGGTAAGAGGACTCCATTGTATGGATTTGTCCTGTGGGATGCTGTCTTCATCCCACTGAAAAGGAGAGAACAATCAGCTTATTTGTTATGGGGTGTACTAGGACAATACGATTGATATAGGGATGTTGCAGGCCAGATCATGAGGGATCACACATCCATTATAGCCAACTACCTCAACAACCACAATAACAATATCAATGGGGAGAAAATTTAGGATTAGGCATCAACAAAAAATATTATAAAATAATCATGGTGGGATTAGGAAAATAAAAAAAAGGATGCTTTCATGACTGGGATATTTGCTATTTTAGTAACTTCACCGACGATTGGGCCTAGGAATACTAGTAATGTGCATCACAAAACTTGTTTAGGGAAGAGATTAGATGGCTAGGCCACCATGAAAAAACATGGTCTTATTAATTTCATATATATATACCACAAGAGATATTGTTGTAAATTTTGAGATGATGGTTACCAGAGACAAAATCATTTCATTTTCATCACAAGGAGGTCAGAATCAGTCTCTGGGACCTTCATTATATCTATGTGATCTATATCTTGGGGTATTTTACGATGAATTTCTCCCAAAAATGAATTATGGGATGACCGGGAGAAGATATTGATTTTGGAAAAGGAGCTACTGTATCTGGTGTTAGGCATTACTATAGACAATTTGTGGATGTGGGACATCCACATCAAGCAATGGTTTATTTATTTTCTAAATTTCCAAATGAAGTGGCCAAACAAGGTGTGGATCTAGCTACGAAATTACTAAAAATCCCCACACACCTATATAAGTGGATTCCAGCGAGGCATGGCGGGCTCATACATAAAGATATTGGAAGAGAGGAAATAATAGTTATGGTGGTAAAACCTCGAAACCGAGTCTCAACCCATAGTCAGGTTGGATGGATTCATCCCTTCACTCATCCATGTGTGGATGCTTCTATTGAGGGATGTATGCATGGAGGTGTGACCAAAAACATTTATAATGCTGTTGATGATGGAAATAGGGTACTACATCAATGGTAGAATCCTAGTGTATATAAAACTATATAACGTACTTTGTCACATTAGTAAGGAAAAGATGATGTTGTGTGTATGTGGACCAGCCCAAAATCTATATAGCTATGTAGTTACAAAAAAGGGAGGCTATGATTATCTAAATCATATTTCCACTTATGATAAAAACATTCATTTATTGATTCGGAATATTTCAGGAGTTTTTAAATCCAACTTGGACTTGATGGGCATGTTGAACAATGTAGGTCTATCAAATTATTTTAACTTTTAGTTGTTTCCCCTATCAGTGAGGGTAGTAAATGATTACGGCTTAGGGATAGAGGAATAGTGAATGTATCTTCTTGACCTTCGAGGAAGATTGATATTGGAAATTTATGACTTTGATCCCACTCTGTGATCCATACAACATGTACTAATTTCCTAGGCAATTTAGGTGCCTAGAGAGGTTAAATCCAAAGGTATAAATAAAGTATTTCCTGAGTGGCACCATTATGTTATGAGGAATCTCGAGATAATCTTCACATGTGAATATGGAAATATGATTAATGACACTACTGGAATATAGACTTTTCCCAACACTTGTATACCAATGGTTCTGGAGAACCGTTGGTATAAGTGTTTTTTACCAACTGTTTTTACAAACCGTTGGTAAATCTTGGTTTCGTGGACCTTTACCAATGGCTTTCTAAGAAATGTTGGTAAAGGCCATTTTTTCCCAATGGTTTTTACAAACTATTGGGAAATATCTCCTCAAATATCCAGATTACCAGTAGCCCCCCCCCCCCCGCAGCATAACAGAAATCAATTCCCCCAATTTCCAGAAGCCTCAGCGCGTAGGTGAACCCTAACCCACCCAGAGTTCTTCCATCCGATCGGCTACAACTCCCCCATCCAGGTTAGACTCTTTAAAAATCTTCCCAAATACAAACATATAATCCCTCTTCCTCCGATTTCTATATTTATTTCCATATATAGAAATATCACGTCATTTTTCCTATTTTAGGGATTTTGGAAAATTTTATGATTCACACAATTTGATATTGAAACAATAACTAATACATGATTTGTAGATGTCTGTGACTAGGGTTGAATTTGGTTTCATATATCATTTCTTACTAAACATATGACATATGACCACTAATATGGTGATTCCACCTAAGAATGGTAGAATTTTCCAAGGATCATGGGGATTCCTCTTCTTTTGTTTTATAGAGTTTGTAGTGTTGGTTTTTGATGTATATTATTTTCTTATGGATTTATAGTGATTATGTATTGGGTTACATTGGTCATGAGTTTTGGGTGATTTAATCATATGTTCTTCTTAGAGATCATTGTATTCATAAAGTGTGCCTCATTTTTTTGTAGGTGGTGTCGACTCACTGAGTAACTATTTGGTTATGTTTTTATGATTCCAACGTTTTATTTTTTTAATAATGAAACCAATTTATATTTTTATGATATAAATGAGTAGTTTTTAAATATATTTTTATAAAATAGGTAAAAAAAATTCTAAGTGGTTTATTTGGAACTATACAAAGACAGATCCCATTTTTATTGTATTCTAAAATCTCATTAAACATATTTATACTTAGTGAATCATTTATAAGTTTGTATCCATGTTTGAGCATCACCAATAATATCTCATAGCTTAATACCATTTTTATATTTTGTACATCTCATTAGATTTTGTAAGGAGTTCACTTCTTCCTTCATTAATTTTTTCCAAGGATTCTTAGAAATATAATAGCCCACTTTAATGTTTTTTCCTTGCTTAAATAATGTAATGTATTCATAGAATAGTCAATTAATTTTTACATTATAGTAAACCATGTTGATAAAATTCATGATTATATGATCTCATAGGGTGGGCGTGGTAAATATGGATATAATTTTAAACATATGTATTGAATTTTGTTTTTATATTCTAGGGTTGGAAATTCCTGCAGTTGGGTTTTTTTAAGCGATATATATCAACGTTTTAAACCCCTGATATATATGCATAATGGTTGTTTAGTAGTGGTTTAAAACACAAATATTTAAGGTCAATATTTTTTTACCATTTTTGGTTTCAGCAGTTGTTTCCATTAAAAAAATTGTGGGGATATAATGGTGGTTCAAACCACTACTATATCATTTCCATTTTTGGCAGGTGAAACTGTCAATAAAACCAAAAATGCCACTAAAAAACATTCTGTGACGATTACTCAAAGCATTCGCAAAATTTATAGAACTAACATGATTTGGATTATGATTCCAATTTTATAGTGATTTTTGGAAACCGTCGTAGAACCATATAGAATAGATTTAAACTACCGCAAACTCAAAAAGAAAACGTAGATGTTATCAGTCAGTTTTTCTGTATTGTCCAATGCATGATTTGGAACAAGTTATATTACCCACCTGGACAACTCCACCCACCCCCTAGACACTCCCTCCCCCCATGTACTACCCCCACCCCTAGGGACATCCCACCCACCCCCTGGACACCCTATACCCCCTAGGATAGCCCCGCACCCCCTAGACACCCGACCACCCCTTGGACACCTTGTACCCCGATGGACAACCCCACCCCCTAGAAATCCCTCCCACCCCCAGGACACCCCAACCCCCCTGGATGGCCCCGCCAACCCTCTTGAATAGCCCCGCCCACACCACTGGTCAGCTCGTGCCTCCCTGGACAACCCCCACCCTTGTTGACAGCCCACCCACCCCACCCTCGGACACCCCGCCAACCACCCCCCGGACACCCCCATCCCCCCGGACTCCCCCAACCACTAGAACCCCCCCCCCACCCCTTTGACCACCCCCGACTGGACAATGTCGCCACCCCCCGTGGACAGCCCGACCACCCCCCGTGGATAGCCCACCAACCCCCCTGGATAGCCCGCCCACGCCCTGGACACCCTAGACCCCTAGGAAAACCCCGTAACCCCCATGGAAATCCCACCCACCCCCCTTGGACACCTCGAACCCCCCCCCCCCCCAATAGCCCCACCCACCCCCTGGACACCCCGCTCACCTCCTTGGACAGCCCCTCCCACCACACTAGACTCCCCATACCCCCCTTGGACAGCCTGAACACCCCCCATGGACAGCCCTCCCACCTGGATGCCCCGACCCCCCTAGACAGCCCCCACCCCGTGGACACCTCGCACTCTTACCACCGATGAAACCATATGTATTGGCATCATGGGTGAAACATGTTTTTTATGTCAAAGATCATCGTCATCCTAAATTAGGTTTAATTATTGAAGTAAATCTCTCACATGTTTTTGGTGATGGTGATGATGAAGTTGACACTATACCTACTGAAATTGGAAGCAATATGTTTATTACTTATGATGACTCCAATAGCTCAATTATCAGAGTTGATTGGGAACCCAAAGTTGTGGTGGGAAATATATAGAATCATATAGTTGTCTTCTAACCTACATGTTTCACCTACACCATTCAGAGTGTGTATCCTAGTAATTACCTTCAAACCACCATAAATCTTCTATTTATTTATGTTTATTTTTCAAAATGGTTTTTATATATTTTGTTTTTTGGGTTACACATTACTTATCTGTTTCTAATTACTTCCATATTTGTTTTCATTACTGGAAATGACACCCATTGAAGAGAGGCGGTGGGAAAAGATGACAGAAAATAATTGTCGCATGACACAGATGGGCATTCATCCACTCATCCCTCTTGTGAGTATTTTATTTCAAATATATTTATTTCAATAAATTATAATATCATGTGTTTACTTTTGTGTTAAACTTTTTTCAGGATCTACACCCTAGATGAGAAATATCCAACGATGAAACTGATATTGATCCCAGTATAGAGGCTGGTGGTAGGAGGGGGGTGGTGTCAGAGTTAGACGACCATCTGGTGGTCCCTGTACTGAGGCCAGTGGTACGAGGGCTTGTGGTGATAGAGTTAGACGATCCACTGGTCGTACCCGATTGGATTATTCCTCTACCACAGACATATCTTCTACACTCCATTTTGATCCTGGTGTGTCTTTAGGGACACATTGGATATTTAGGCCTCTAAGGTTTACACTACCAGTTGGCTAGACGTCTGTTCCATCAACTTTTGCTTCTGGTTCATTATCACTGGGCTATTATATTCCACCTTCTTCGACTTATGCTCCAACACCGTATGTGGTTGAAGAGCGTACACTGAAGGACACTCCACCTATACAGGATATTGCTTCAGCTTCTGTACATCCATTGATGCCCATTGATCCGACAACCACATGTATAATTAAATAACTCTAACAAATTTTTATACCAAAATTTATTTTTATTATAACATATATTGATAATTTTTTTCATTAATAACAGATTCATCCAGTGATAAGAGGTGGGGGAGGGGGCTTACTCGCTTGCGTGGGGTATAGAACTTCTAGACACAATTGATGGTTCAATACAATGATGATGGACAGATGATTGATAAATCTGGGTAGGAATATCGGGGTTTTTTAGCGATGCTAGCCAAACACTCTAACATCATTCCAGTTAGCCCTCTCTCTTGTAGACATCTTCCACACAAAGTCAAGGATAATGCATGGGCACAAATATCGGAATAAAATATATTGGATTTAATGTAGTGTTTTTTTGTATTTATATTAATTAATCTATTGGGTGTCAGCTTTGGTATAAATTCTCTGATGGCGAAGGTGCATGACCGACGCGTTTAAAGAATCTAGGAGAGCTTTGGAGAGCTTATAAGAATGAGCTATATTTTGGCTGGTGTGATAGAGTGGGCATGGAGTTGGAGAAATTACCTATTGTGGATGACTACTCGATAGAGAAATATCGCCAAATGATTACCCATTGGGCGACTGCCAAATTTAAGGTATTAATACCATTTGAGGTATTTAAATGATATTTTTCATATTTTGCATTAATATTATCTAATTTATTATTAAAAATTATTTAGGAATATTCTGGAAAAAAAACATTGATTCAAAGCAATAACTCTACACTTTGGGGCGCACGACTATGTCAAATCATGGGAGGCAGCTAGTACGATATAGTTGTTTATAATTTTTTCTTAGGACTTTCCCTTTTTATTGTTTCATACATAAATTATGTGATTTATTGAATATTGAATATATGATTATAATTGAACTTTATATTGTTTAATGTCATTACAAAAGCACAAATTGAATATTGAAGGACGTATCCCTCGAGAAAAATTGTTTTTCTCCAGGAGAAGGAAAAAAGATGGAACTGTGGTTAATGAACTGATACAAGAAAAGATTGTAAGTTTTAATTTGTTTATTTAAATGTTTAATATCTATTTTGAAATTTAATAATATATTAATATTTTTAACAGGCTGATTCAGCGGCCCTTAATGCCAAGCAGCCTGAAAATTCTGGTCCACGCGATCATTTATATCAGGTTTTGGGAGAGAAGAACTCTGGTCGAGTACGATGCCGACCTGGTATGAATATAGTCTCGGTGATGTATTGGTCCTCTCCAGGTATCCATTATAGTACTACCGAGTTGGAATAGGTCATGGAGCATGCAATACAGTCTGATAAAAGGGTCACATAGTTGGAAGTACAAGTTCAAACAAGGGACAAAGAATTTATGAAACTGATGAAAGATTTATCTTCATCACTTCCACCAGAGGACATCACCGCTTGTCAGACATTTATGCTGTTGATGGGTGCATTATCCAATGTACCAGGAGGTAGTTCTAGTGGTGGTAGAGATGATGATGTTCCTGTTGATCACAAGGATGCTGAAGAGGATGAGGGCGAGGATGAGGATGAAGACGAGGGCGAGGATGGGGCCAAGGGAGAGGATGTGGCCGAGGGCGAGGGCGAGGATGTGGCCGAGGGTGAGAATGGGGCCAATGATGCGCATGGGGATGATGATGAGGATGACGAAAAGGACAGAGATGGTGGTGAGGATGAGACCGATGATGACAGTGGGGATGGTGATGGTGATCAGGGGCAGATTGATCCATTACATTTTTGAATTCTGTATAACTCTTTATTTTTGAACCTGGTTTTTCACTCTGGTATAGATATTATTGAATTCAGTATAACTCTTTATTTTGTACCAAATATGGACTCCTAATGATGTTATAATGGTTTAGAGTTGAGTGATTCTATTTGAGATTTTATGGGTTATTGTGAGGTGTTTCTTTCCCTTTAATTGATTAGTTCATAAAACATAATTCTACATAATTATATTTAATTTCATATCTTGAATAAGGTTTGTTTAATATAATTGTTTCATTTGATATATAAAGTCATGTTTTTATAATAAAACCCCTCCAATGGAGGTGCGCTGTCTACGAAAAATCACAGTGATAGTTTAGGGTGTGATTATTTGACTCTCAATCAACAGTTTCAACTACCTAGTACCACTTTTAAAAACAATGAATATAAAATATATATCTTTATCACACCACAATCCCGAATCAAGAGTTTGTTTTTTATAACATAAGATAATTTTATATAATGTGATGGACAAATACATAGGATTTATTTGGAATCCTGGTAGGAAGATGCTGCCCCACAGATGTTGCTGGACCCCGAACAGCCCCCGGACAGCCCCCCAGACAACCCCATGGACAGCCACCCAGACAGCCCCTCCACCATCTTCTCTGCACCCCAGAGATCCCCATGGACATCCCCCCAAATAGCCTCCCCATCCCTCCTCCCTGGACCCCAAATCCCAATCTTATCTCTCATGAAATGGATACGCTTTTAATTAAAAACAACTGCTATATGGAAAACCGACCAAATGCATTCGTATTGTGTTGATACTTTAGTAAAATGATCCATGGGTCATTTGTGACATATATGATTCAACCCCGCCTCAATACGAGGTGCGGTGTGGCTGACAACACTCAAAGTACCTCACATTTCTTTGAAATGGACAACATTTTAAGTGAAAACAACAACTAGCATACATCAAACTGACCAAAAGCATTCGAATTCTACTAAAACATTAGTAAAAGGATCCATGGGTCATATGTGACATGTACGATTCAACGCTGCAACAATATGAGGGCCGGTGTGGCCTACACCACTCAAAGTGTTTCTCTTTTGATTGAAATGGACAAGATTTTATCTGAAAACAACAACTGGCATACTTAAAACCGACCAAACACATTTGGATTGTGTTGATAATTTAGGAAAACGATAAATTGGCCATTTGTGATGTGTATGAGTCAACCCCGCCTTAATCTGAGGCATGGTGTGGATAGCACCACTCAAATTTTCCTTGTGTTGTTTCAAAAGAATATCATTTTAAGTGAATACAACAACTGACAATATGGAAAACTGACCAAAGGCATTCGAATTCTATTGGAAATTTAGGAAAATTATCCATGGGTCATATGTGACATGTACGAGTCAACCCTGCCTCAATCCGTGGCATGGTGTGGCCGGTATCACTTGAAGTGTCTCACTTTTATTTGAAATGGACATGATTTTATGTGAAAACATCAACTGACATACGAAAAACATACCAAACACATTCAGATTCATTTGAAACATTAGGAAAACTATTCATGGGTCATATGTGACATGTATGAGTCAACCTCGCCTCAATATGAGGGACGGTGTGGCCGGAACCACTCTAAATGTCTCACTTTAATTAGAAATGGCTCAGTTTTGACATGTACGAGTCAACCACACCTCAATTTGAGGCGTGTTGTGGCGGAAACCACTCAAAGTGTCTCACTTTTCTTTGAAATGAACAACATTTTAAGTGAAAACAACAACTAGCATACCGAAAACTGACCAAACTCATTCGGATTCAATTGATAATTTAGGACAAGGAACCATGGGTCATTTTTGATGTTTATGAGTCAACCCTGCTTCAATATGAGGCACGGTGTGGTCGGTACCACTCAAAGTGCCTTTATTTTGTTTAAAATGGATATGATTTTTAGTAAAAACAACTGGCATACGGAAAACAGACCAAACACATTTGGATTTTGTTGAAACTTTTAGAAAACGATCCATGGGTCATTTTTGACGTGTACGAGTCAACCCCGCCTCAATCCGTGGCACGGAGTGGCTGACACCACTCAAAGTGTCTCTCTTTTGTTTCAACGGGACATCATTTTAAGTGAATACAACAACTGACATACAGAAAACTGACCAAAGGCATTATTATTCTATTGAAGCTTTAGGAAAAGATCCTCAGATCATATGTGGTGTGTATTAGTCAACCACATCTCAATTCGAGGGCCGGTGTGTCCAGCACCACTCAAAGTGTTTCCCTTTTGTTTGAAATGGACATGATTTTAAGGGAAAACAACAACTGGCATACTTAAAACCAAACAAACGCATTCGTATTGCTTTGATATTTTAGGAAAATGATCCATGGGTCATTTTTGATGTGTATGAGTCAAACCCGCCTCAATCTGAGGCACTGTGTGGCCAGCACCACTCAAAGTGTGTCTCTTTTGTTTCAAAAGGACATCATTTTAAGTGAATACAACAACTGACAATACGGAAAACCGACCAAAGGCATTTGAATTCTATTGAAACATTATAAAAAGATCCATGTCTCATATGTTATGTGAATTAGTAAATCCCCCATCAATCCATGGTACGGTGTGGCCGATATCACTCGAAGCGTCTCACTTTTATTTGAAATGGACAAGATTTTAAGTGAAAACAACAACAGGCATACTTAAAACTGACCAAACACATTAGGATTGTGTTGATATTTTATGAAAACAATCCATGGGTCATTTGTGACATGTACGAGTCAACCCCTCCTCAATCCGAGGTGCGGTGTGGCCGAAACCACTCAAAATGTCTCTCTTTTGTTTAAAATGGACATCGTTTTAAGTGAAAACAACAACTGACATACGGAAAACTGACCAAATGCATTCAGATTCTATTGAAACTATAGTAAAACGATCCATGGGTAATTTTAGATGTGTAAAATTAAACCACACCTCAATCCGAGGTGTGGTGTGACCATCACCACTCAAAGTGTCTCACTTTTCCTTGAAATGGAAAACATTTTAAGTGTATACAACAACTGAAAATATGTAAAAACAACCAAAGGCATTCTAAATAGGTTGAAACTTTAAGAAAAAGATTCATGGGTCATATGTGACATGTACGAGTGAACCCCACCTCAATATAAGGCACGATGTGTCCGGTATCACTCGAAGTGTCTCACTTTTATTTGAAATGGACAGGATTTAATGTGAAAACAACAACTGGCATACGTAAAACTGACCAAACACATTTGGATTGTGTTGATATTTTAGTACAACAATCCATGGGTCATTTTCGATGTGTAAGAGTCAACCTAGACTCAATTTGTGTCGTGGTGTGGCCAACACTACTCAAAGTTTCTTTCTTTTGTTTAAAATGGATAGGCTTTTAAGTAAAAACTACTGACATATGGAAAACTAACCAAACACATTCTGATAGTGTTGATACTTTAGGAAAATGATCCATGGGTAATTTTTGATGAATACAAGTCAACCCCGCCTCAATCCGAGGCACGGTGTGGCCGGAACCACTCAAAGTGTCTCTCTTTTTATTCAAAAGGACAACATTTTAAGGGAATACAACAACTGACATACAGAAAACAGTCCAAAGGAATTCAGATTCTGTTTAAACATTAGAAAAAAGATCCATTGGTCATATGTGACGTTTATGATTCAACCCTACCTCAATATGATGGCCGGTGTGGCTGGCACCACTCAAAGTGTTTCTCTTTTGTTTGAAATGGACAAGATTTTAAGTGAAAACAACAACTAGCATACTTAAAACCGAACAAACACATTCCGATTGTGTTAATATTTTAGGAAAATGAGCCATGAGTCATTTCTGACATGTACGAGTCAACCTCGCCTCAATAAGAGAGGCGGTGTGGCCGAAACCACTCAAAGTTTCTCACTTTTCTTTGAAATGGACAGAAATTTAAGTGAAAACAATAATTGGGATATAGAAAACCTACCAAACACATTCTGATTCTATTTATATTTAATAAAAAGATTCATGGGTCATATGTGATGTGTATGAGTCAACCTCACCTCAATTCTAGGTGTGGTGTGGCCGACACCACTCAAAGTGTCTCACTTTTCTTTGAAATGGACACCATTTTAAGTGAAAACAACAACATGCATACTGTAAACTAACAAAACTCCTTCAGATTCTATTGATACCTTACGAAAAGAATCCATGGGTCATATGTGACGTGTATGAGTCAACTACGCGACAATCCTAGGCACGGTGTGACCAGTATCACTCGAAGTGTCTCACTTTTATTTGAAATGAACAGGATTTTATGTGAGAACAACAACTGGCATACGGAAAACCAACCAAACGCATTTCTATTCTGTTGAAACTTTAGGAAAATGATCCATGGGTCATATGTGACTTGTATGAGTCAACCCCGCCTCAATATGAGGGCCAGTGTGGCCAGCACCACACAAAATGTCTCACTTTTATTTGAAATGGACAGAATTTTAAGTGAAAACAACAACTGGTACATGGGAAAACGATCAAATTCACTTAGATTGTGTTTATACTACAAAACAACGATCCATGGGTCATTTTTGACATTTAAGAGTCAACCCCACCTCAATCCGAGGCTTGGTGTGGCCGGCACCACTCAAAGTGGCACACTTTTCTTTGAAATGAACATCATTTTAAGTGAAAAGAACAAATGGCATACGGAAAATGGACCAAACTCATTCGGATTCCATTGATACTTTAGGAAAAGGATCCAAGGGTCATTTGTGATGTTTACGAGTCAACTTCTCTTCAATCCGAGGCACAGTGTGGCCGGTACCACTGAAAGTGTCTTTATTTTGTTTAAAATGGATACGCTTTTAAGAAATAAAAATCGGCATATGGAAAACCAACGAAACTCATTTGGATTGTGTTTATACTTTAGGAAAATGATCCATGGGTCATTTTTGACATGAATGAGTCAACCCCTCCTCAATCCGAGGCACGGTGTGGCCGGCACAACTCAAAGTGTCTCTCTTATGTTTCAAAAGGACATTAGTTTAAGTGAATACAACAACTAATATACGGAAAACTGACCAATGGAATTCTAATTCTGTTGAGACTTTAGGAAAAATATTCATGGGTCATATGTGATGTATATAAGTAATCCACACCTCAATCCGAGGGCCATTTTGGTCGGTACCCTCAAAGTTTTTCCCTTTTGTTTAAAATGGACAAGATTTTAAGTGAAAACAACAACTGACATACTTAAAACCAACCAAATGCATTCGGATTGTGTTTATATTTAAGGAAAACAATCCATGGGTCACTTGTGACATGTATGAGTAAAACCCACTTCAATATGAGTTGTGGTGTGGCCAAAACCACTCAAAGTGTCTCTCTTTTGTTTCAAAAGTACCTCATTTAAAGTGAATACAACAACTGACAATACGGAAAACTGACCAAAGGCATTTGAATTCTGTTGAAACATTAGGAAAAATATACATGGGTAATATGTTATGTGTAAAAGTTAATCCCGCCTCAAACCAAGGTACGGTGTGGCCGATATCACTCTATGTGTCTCAGTTTTATTTGAAATGGACATGATTTTAAGTGAAAACAACAACTGGCATACTTAAAACCTACCAAACTCATTCATATTGTGTTGATATTTTAGGAAAAAGATCCATGGGTCATTTATTACGTGTACGAGTCAACCCCGCCTCAATCTGTGGCACGTTGTGGTCGGCACCACTCAAAATTTCTCCCTTTTGTTTAAAATGGACATCATTTTATGCGAAAACAACAACTGACATACAGAAAACTGACCAAATGCATTCATATTTTATTGAACCTTTAGGAAAACGATCCATGGGTCATTTTTGATGTGTAAAAGTCATCCACTCCTCAATCCGAGGTGAGGTGTGGCCAGCACCACTCCAACTGTCTCACATTTCTTTGAAATGGACAACATTTTAAGTGAAAACAACAACTGACATACAGAAAACAGAGTAAACGCATTTGGATTCTATTGATACTTTAGAAAAAGGATACATGGATCATTTTTTATGTGTACGAGTCCACCCTACCTCAATCCGAAGCACGGTGTGGCCGGTACTGCTCAAAGTGTCTTTCTTTTGTTTAAAATGGATACACTTTTAAGTAAAAACAACCGGCATATGGAAAACCAAGAAATCACATTCGTATTGTGCTGATACTTTAGGTAAATGATCCATTGTTCATTTTTAATGTGTACGAGTCCACCTTGACTCAACCCGAGGTGCGGTGTTGTCGTCACCACTCAAATTGTCTCTCTTTTGTTTCAAAAAGACATCATTTTAAGTGAATACAACAACAAAAATTTACACTCATCAACGATAGTTGAAAACTCTTTTTCATGAGTTGGGTAGTTTCACTCTTGGTTTAATATGTGATGAGACTCCAAAGAAAATAATTTTCACCATATATTATAAAAAATTCAAGTTCAATGCAAAATGCATCACAAATCCTTACATACCCAAATCTAGGGTCAGAAAAAAAAAATTGGATTTGAGCAAATTTCAAACTCTTATTCAACTCTAATAAGTATTTCTCAGACTGTTGTGCCTATTAGAATTTGATGGGGATGTGGGGGGTTCTGCTGGTTGGGGGGGTTGTGCAGGGGTGAGGTGAATAACTACTGGAAGAGTGGTTGTCATTTGAAGATAGAAAGGGGTGTAAATAATTTTTGAGTTATTGAAACTATTATTAACTCTACTGAATGATTATTGTCATATGAATATTGAAATAGCGAATTGTAGTACATGAGATGGTTGGAAGAGTTTGATGGTTCTATGTGTTTTTTTGTGATATTTTAGGTAATTTTTATGCTGTTTTAAGTCTGTATATGGTTTTTGTGATATTTTTTATGCAGGTGTATAATGGAGGGGCTACTGGGGGGCTTCTGTGAAACATTTCTGGAAAAACACATTACCAACAGTTTTAAAATGTTGGTATAATTGTTCTGGAAAATCACAATACCAATGATTTAAAACTGTTGGAATAATAGTTTTAGAAATAGAAATTTAAAAACTATACCAATGGTATAGAACCGTTGGTATAATTTTTAGTATACAATATATACCAGCGGTTTCTAGAAACCGTTGGTAAAAACATTTACACTGCCAATATTTCCAATGGTTTGTAAAACCATTAGCAATACTCCAATTACACGTCCTTTCCCAATGGTTATACATAAATTGTTGGTAATGGGCTACTGCCACACCTTAATTTACAACGGTTTTCCTAACCATTGGTATACTATATACCAATAGTTTGGCAGCCTTTACCAATGGTTTCAAACCTTTGGTAAAGGCTTAATTTCCAGTACTGTGAGTTTCATCCATCCACTACCATGTACGGGTTGAGCCATTAGAATGAAGAGCTCAGAAAATGCCTACCCAGTGGTGATGGTGAGGTAGTGGACCATCCAAGAAGATTACGGGACTCTCCCTCCACCATATGGCTGAGGTGTAGTGTCATATGCATAAGATCATACTAGTAGAGATGGATCTGTGGGTAAAGATGGACCGGTGGGTGGGGTAGCATGAAGACAATAGATTAGGATCTTCCACTGGCCCGAGGAAAAGAATAAGGAGCACAAAAACCATGTCCAAAGATCCTAGTCAGGTCGACTCGATAGAAAGGGGATACAATGATATGGTTCTACATGATGTATTTCCAGGATCATGTGAAACTATTGCATTTTTTTGACATTTTTATTGATGTCGTATACCTAGAGGCTTGGAACAACTAGGATGTCAACCAGTTTTTCCACAATAATTATAGGCTATGGGACCACCTTAGTAGGAATGGGATGTATCCCATTGGGATTGGCCATTCCAAGGTCAGATTATTATGGCCTCATTAATAGGGGAATGATACAAGGAAGATTTGGAGGACTAGGTGAATTCTTAAGGAATCGCGTGTCTGGTGACATGCTAGTTGAAGGTACTCCTTGAAAACAAAAGTCTTCCCAAACAATCAATAGTTGATCTGGAAGCATGTTTTCCCCTTCCCATGTATTTAGAATGAACTATAGTAGAAGATTTTAATGATGGGGGCCCCTTAAGGATGGTGAGATCACAACATCCATGGAGGAATTTTCCAAACAAATAGTGGTAGTATTTAACTCATTTATCCATGACTCACCTACCCAAATGATTTATCTAGATTTTACAACTGAAATATGTTATGTATATGAGGATCTTGCATAAGGTACCCCTATCACCGGGGACATCGGTATATCAACAAGTGTTGTGGGGAACGCTCCAGGGAATGCACCTGGGGAAGATGTGATTTTAGGGACAACCCTATATATGTTGGTTAGAAAAGACACTATGAAATCCTAGAATGTTTTTTTTCATTTATGGGGTTTCATGCCCTAGTATTATGACCGAAAAGACCAAAGAGTTTGATATGTTGTTGTTCAGATTTTGTAAGCCCACCATCTATATAGATTCATTCTCATATTTTACTGATTATATTGGATAAAAATCACCTTTTCTAAATGTTTATAAGGGTAGTGTGTGCATTGATATCTGAAATAAATGAAAAATCCATGATCTCTATTCTGATAGGGGTGAAAGTCCATGTAGAGCGGATTGTTCAGGCTGAAAAGTCCATGAACTCCGGTGAATAGTCTATTGCACCTACAAGTGACACCACTTCTGTGGTGGGGATTGAGGCTGAAAGGGAAAATGTAGATGAGGTCAGATAATGTAAGGATGACCAACCTCCTGATATAGATCCCTGTACATCTGACAAGATTCTAAAAGAGGATAGATCTTCTAAACTCCTTACCACTTTCATGAAGTATGAGCTCGTAGATCATAATGATATGGATGACTCCGATCCAGATGTAGATGTGTAAAATCTCAAAATTTGGTGCTTGGAGTGGAACTTCATCATATGATTTATTGACCAAAATCCAAAATCACAATAGGTCATCTAGATGGGGTCCCTTCTGTTGGGAATGACGGGAAAGTGACAAATGCACAAACAATTGAAAAGAGAACGCACAGCAGAAATAAAATCCCCCCAAAATAAAACAGATGCACAACGGCCCGAAATTAATTGTGCAAAAAATAAAGTTGACACTAGAAATTTTTTACGTGGAAACCCCGAAAGGGAAAAACCACGGGACCTAGTCCAAAAAAAGGATCCACTAAAATAAATAATTACACGGTAGAGACTCCCCAAAAATTGAAGGGATATAAAAATTAATACTAAAGAACAAAATTGTGGATCAAAAGATGGAGAGAAATAAAGATTATCGTCAAAGAAAGGCAATCACCAAATGGGATTTGCTCTTGTTGTTATTGTTGTCGGTGATGTTGAAATACCTTGCCTCTGCCTTCTCATAGAGGAAAAATAATCAGCATCCAATAATGTTTCCATATTAAAAGAGTGTCACAGTGTGAATTAATTTACGTGGTCTTAGCCCGCATTAAAAAAACACCACATTAAAATAGAAACTGCATGGGAGATATTTGAAAAGGCGTTATGTGGTGTGCCAACCAGGAAGGCAGCCAACAAACTCCCCCTCTGACTCAAGTGGGGATCACCGCCCACCCTGAAATCTATCGGGAAGTCTCAAATTTTCCCCTGGGTAAACTCTTGGTCAACAAGTCTGACACATTGTCATCAGTGTGGATCTTCTCAAGCTATAACTATCTCGAATCAAGGATGCATAAAATCCAATGATATCAAACATAGATATGTTTCAACTAGCCATGTAATGTAGAATTATTTCCCAAAAAAATAGCACTCTGACTATCACAAAATAAAACATACCTGTCCTAATTTAAATTGAGCTCTAGAATAAACGTTTTCATCCAAAACAATTCTTTGCACACCTTAGTAGCTGTAATAAACACTGACTTTGTGGTTGATAAAGCAACACATCTCTGCAATATAGACTGCCGAGATACATCTCCCCCTGCAAATGTGATCAAATAGCCTGATGTAGACATCCTCGAGTCGATATATCTATCCATATCTGAATCTGTAAAGACACAAATAATAGGTTCCCCTTTTCCAAAACACAATCTCAGATCAGAAGTACCACGAAGATAACAAAAAATGTACTTCACTTCTCTCCAATGATCTCTTCCTATATTTGATAGAAAACGACTAACCACACTAACTTCATGAGCTATATCATGTCTAGTAAATACCATTGCATACATCAAAAAGCCAATTACAGATGAATAAGGTATGTGATTCATCTCCTCTTTCTCTTCATCAGTAGAAGGTGACTGACTGGTGCTAAGAATAAAATGTAAAGCAAGAGGAGTTCTAGCAACTCTCGCTCTATCCATAGAAAATCTCTGAAGAACCTTCTCAGTGTATCTCTCCTGAGATAACCAAAATTTATTGGCCTTCTTGTCACTAGATATCATCATTCCAAGAATCTATCGTGATGGCCCCAAGTCTTTCATCGCAGAAGACTGACAAAGATCCTTCATCAATCCATCAATTCTATAAGTATCATGGCCAACAATGAGCATATCATCAACAAAAACAACAGTATAATAAAATAATCATCAGTAAATCTCTGAAAAAAAACACAATGATCAGAAGATGTCTTCCTAAAATCCTAATGAGAAATGACAGATTCAAACATCTTATACCACTGCCTCGGAGCATGCTTTAAACCATACAAACTCTTCTTCAACTTGCAGACATGATTTTCTTTACCTGTTTCAACAAAAACCTCTGGTTTCTCCATATAAATCTCTTCTTCTAAATCTCTATGGAGGAAAGCTATCATTACATCCATCTACTCAATCTGTAGATCCAAACAAATAGCCAAACCAAGAACAACCTAAATGGAAGTCATTTTGAAAACAGGTGATAAAATCTCATCAAAATCAATACCTTTCTTCTGATGGAAGCCTTTAACAACTAACCTTGGCTTGTATCATGGAAGGGAACTGGATTTTTCATTTTTAATTTGATAAATCCATTGATTTTATAGAGATATCTTCCCTATCAGTATCTTCACCAGCTCAAATGTGTGGTTGTCATGCAATGATGTCATCTCATCATCCATTGCCGCAACCAATCTGTCCTTCTGTTCACTCTTAATTGCCTCATCAAATGATTCTAGTTCTCCGCCTTCATAAAAGAGCACATACCTATTAGGTGAATATCGAGTAGAACCAGATCAATGTCGATATGACCTCTGGAGTGGAATTGTGGGTTCATTAAAAAACCCTGGAACCAGATCATTAGAAACAAAAGGTGCATCAGAAACATCAACTCCAACATGTTCACCTTAAGCATCATTATGTACATCAATATGATCATCAGAATCAACAATATGAGGTAAATGTTAATTAGAACCTGGCTCAAGACTGAAAAAACTAAATGTCACAGCACCATTAGGAGCAGAACCGGTTTGAGTAACACCTAAATTCTCTCATGAATCGGGTAAAGTGTTAAGTAGAAAAAAATCTAACACCTCATCTTCATAATTGATACTCATGCCATAAAACTGATAAAAAAATCATTAATATTAACATAAATAATAATAAATAGACATAACTTCTTTGTACATTAAGTTCATCATTTTCTTTAGAAGAAAGAGTTTGTTGTTTCCCATCTTTGAAGCATAGGTCATCTCAGGATCCTTCCACAAAGTTCTAGCATTATAGATGCTGACAATGTGGTTCATCACATTTTCTTTGACCCATAGGTGAATGAATCCACAAACCATTTCATTCCCAAACACACATTCTTCGTATGACATCCTCTCAGGATTATGGGTACTAAACACTGGAACATGCATTCTCTTGAAAAAAACAAGATCCTTCATTTTAAGTCGCCACATATGGTAGTTGGTACCATTCAGAAAATTAATCCTACTGTAATTGGACTCCATAATAAATATGAAACAAATAACCAAACCCTCTGATACTAGATGTTGTGAATGATGGGAAAGTGACGAACGCATAGAAAATTGAAAAGAAAATGCACCGCAGAAATAAAATCTTGCCCGCCCAAATAAAACGGATGCGCATCGACCCCAAATTAAATGTGCAGAAAATAAAGTTGACATTGGAAATTTTATATATAGAAAACCCGAAAGGGAAAAACCACGGGACCTAATCTAGAAAAATGGATCCACTAAATTCAAGAGGTACATGGTGGAGACTCCACAAAAATATAAGGGATCTCAAAAGTAATAATCAAGAATAAAATTGTGGATAAAAATATGGAGAGTAGTAAAAATGATCATCAAAGATAGGAGATCACTAAATGTTATTTTCTCTCATTGTTGTTGCTGCTGGTGATTTTTATTTACCTTTCCTTTACCTTCTTATATAGGAAAAATAATAAGCATAAAATAATGTGTCCACGTCAAAAGAGTGTCATCGCGTCAGTTAATTCACGCGGTCTTAGCCTACATTAAAAAACACCACATTAAAAGAGAAACTGAGTGGGAACCATTTGAGGAGGCAATACAGGGTGCACCAACCAGGAAGGGGCCCAACACCTTCACTATGGGCTATATAGATTGTGTGCTGAAGGTGTGGATTCTTGAGGACTTCATGTGTTGATCTGCAACTTTCTTGTCGAGAAAATTCATGAAGGAAGCTATCATTTGGATATCGCCTGGAGTCTGAAGTGGTCAAACAGAATCTTGAACCTTTGGGAGGTCAACCAGGATATTCATTGATTAAAAGAGAAAATGAATGAGGGTTTGACCATCATGGACTCTCTATAAAGGCTCATCATCAAACTGAAGACTCAACTAGAGGTGGCAAGGAGCAGATAATAAAGAAGGCCCGTCAGGTGGATAATCTCTAATATGAGTGGGTTCAGGAATAGATCAGGGCCAATGAGATTCTATTGGTGCCTATGAGGAAGTAATAGATCCCATGTTACAGCAGAATCCCTTGAAGGCCACAGGCCATGTCCAGCAGGGCTACACCACTTGACAGATGAATTATATCTTTAAGGGTGTTTTCTTCAAGGAATACGAGAGTCTCTAACATGTGGATATCCCATTCTACTGCAACTATTTTCTTACTCATTTCTGTTACTTTTTATATGTTTATAGACACATTCTTTTTATCACTTAAACTATATCAATTTAATCATTCTTTTGAATAAACCAATGACCAATTTCTATACTCATGTGGGTTATTACCGATGCGAGGAACTAGGAATAAACAATTATTTTTTCACTTAATTTGAGAGTGTCAGATAATCAACAACCACTCTGGGTATGGTTTTTTTGATAGGCCACTAATAGCATCTAAGATGAGATATGTTTTAGATGGAGGTAAGAAATATTATATAATCTGACATACTTTTTCTAATGTGATAGGGTGCACGTAGGGGATAACACTAGGGGTAATGAATTCTTTACAAACAAAGGGGAATGAAAAGTGTCAATGACAATGAACAACATTCAAAATACAAGAATATTGGCATAGAAATGAATTATAACTGATGACTATGTTCATAACATATCATCCATACTATTGGACTTGAATGAGTGAAAACACGTGAGGGTTGTCCACAAAACAAATTCGAAACATGGAACTTATCTTACAATGTCATCCAATGTCTTCTGGGACTTTGTCTAATAGTGGTAGGTGAGCCAAATTGGATATAGAACAAACTCTTAGGGGGTCCCTTCAGATGTGGAAGTGGAAGAGGATTCAAATATGGGGTATGAAATGTCTAAAAATATAGCGATTGACTGTGTGAATGTGTTTCAACACTATTGTAATTCCACCACAGTTTTATAGTGTAAATTGGTATACATGCATTAATCTGAAAAATTATGAAACCCATTTTCTTAGAGAGCGTATTTTTGGATACTGAGCGATATCTAAAAATGTTAATGATGTGGAAGATGACCATGAATTAAAGATAGGGCCTCTTAGGCATGTGGCTCATATAGCTTGTAGTTTTACATTATTTAATGGGGAGGATAGATATGCAATTTTTCATCATAATGTAAGGAAGTTGTATTGTACAGTTTAATGTCATGTGACCCAGAAGTGTCTCAAAATTTACATACATACATCCTAGACCTTGTAAATTAGTTTAATGTCATGTTTTGTGGACTTATATTCTACTCATAGTTTAAGGTCAAAGTGTTTGGACAATGGGTATGACATACCAAATAGACATGTGCACTGTGACAGATTGAAAAACCTAAGGTGAATGAAAACGAAGGAGGACTTCTCCATACTACACAATCCTAGGAGAATAAACTATATATAGTTTAATGTTGTGATTCATGGATATGGGATTCTGTATTAAAGTATTAAATATTATCTAATAGGTCTACTTTGTGGGACTTAACCATATCGGTACACACCTTGCTGAAACCCTTAAGCCCAAGTTATTTAAAAAATTATCAGTGTGGGAATCGAGGATTGGTATAGGGTTTCCCAAACATGTTTATGTGCACACTATGAGTGACACCAAGGGTATTGGAATTTCACTATGATACATGGGGTATAATGATGATGTAAGTTGAAGCTTCGATAAACTATATCAGAGGGCCACAATGGGTTGTGATCAACAGTTGATTTTATTTAAAACAGAGGAATATCAACCACATCAGTCAATAATGAGAAATAATGATTGATCGAATATTGACCATGTTCTAGAACAAATGATATGAATTTTTTACCAGAGATCCATTATGGCAATGGACCTGGATGGGAGGTGATCCAAAAAATGGCATGATATTTTCACTATTAGGGGGTCTATCTGGATTTTAGTGATGATGGAACCCAAAATTGAGAGAGAATTGAATATTGGATTGGAGTATATTGGGATGATAAATCCAAACATTTATAGTGAAAATAATTTATGGCATGAATCATGGACCATGGTAAACAATTTATTATTGAGTTTCATGGACTATGGAAAATAGTTTAAGGTCATGTTTCTTATACATCCCAAGGTTGATTGTAAATCACAAGGGAAATATATATTCTTAGGGTATATATATAGAACTTAATGAGAAAAACCATGCATGAATGAGGATAAAGAACCTCATGTGTAACATATATACATTAAAAAAACTGCATATAATTTATGATCATAATATTTGGATCATTATAGGGGCCAAAGGGATGAAGGGTAAATGGATTTTTGGATGGTCCCTAAGAAACAAATTTTGTGCATCACTACATATGTTGTAATGATGGGAATCAAGCCACTCATTTATATAGAACATAGTGTGGTAGAAAACAGACACTGTTAGGGTTAATACCCTATGACGAGGAAAATTGAGGAATCTAGTGGTTATCGTGAGACATCCCACGTTCAGAACAAGAGGATACCATTTGTTAATCCTTTATTACTTATTATCTAAGGCATTATTAATTTATATAGATAAATATTTTATATTAACATCATGAATTGGGTACATTACAATTTGAGTTTAAAGTTGTACAAGTCAGAAAATAAGGGCTGCAAATAGTTTAATGTCACGATGCTTGGACATGGTGCCAACATTTTAAGGCAGTGTTTCTCTAACCATGTAGTGATGGTATTTAACCAAGAGTATTTCTTGTAGCATAGTGTTATGTGAAACCCAGCGTGAATGAGGGCCAACGAGGCCTAACTCCACAAAAAAAAAATCTAGAGAGGTCAAGCATATAGTTTATGTTTTTAGTGAATTGACTGAATCCAAGGAGAAAGGGATGATGTTTTAAGAAATCATTTCTATGCCCAATGTAAAAATTTCTAGACATAAATACATATCCCATAAGTATGGGAATTCATATATACATATTTATAGATATGGGTGAAACCAATTCACTTTCATACGGTCTAGAACATAGAGAAAGGGGGGCTCTAAGATGTTCTATTATCATGAGATTTAAAACTCAGTATGAATGAGTCAAGGAGGTCATACAACATGAAAAAAAAACTTAAACCAATTTCCCATTGTTTAAAGTCAAAAGGTCTAGTCTATTGGGGGAATTATTTTAAATTCATGATGGATGGACTGGGAAAGGGAAAATTTATAGGGTATCTCTATGGAATGGGAGGGGCATAGCCTCACATAGATAACACTAAAAAGTTTTTGTAACACTTACATAACATGAAATAAAATTTTTAAAATTTAATGTAATTTTCATAGACTATATTCAAGGCCTATAATCCAATGGTATTGTAATTTTGTGTTTATTCCTAATGATGAAATATTTGGGTGTCCCTACATATCCCATTTGGATATGAAATAATCCATACATAGATCTAGATATGTAGCAAGGTATTAGACCAACACTGGAGGATTAAATTATCTATATCAGGGAAAATGTAGATTCTCATGGTCATAATGATGCATACAAGAATTTTTAATGGTATGGTTGCAGTTTAACTTTACTTGTTGAGGAAATAGGATATTAGTTTATGGTTATTGAGATTAGAACATGAGGGGTGGTATGACAAATGAGTATGTGTAGAGTGGTATTTTGAAAACCCTAATGTTAATAAATACCAAGGATCTCCAACAACAGAAAATACATCCCTAAGGAGAACTTCATACAGTTTAATGTCCAAATTATTAGACAATATGCTCCCAGTTTGAGGTAGTGGCATTTGGACCCAGGGATAGAGTCTCCCCAAAATAGGTATATATGGAGTAAAGGACAAACAAACCCAATGTGACTGGATCCATGTAACATCCCAAGTAAGTAATGAATAATATAAATTTTTATATATTTCTATTAATGAATTAGATAGTGTTTTAGAGGCTTAAAATGAGAATAAATCCAATCGTAAGCATGGAATACACTAATATTTTTAAAAGATTTTTTTACTGCCTTTTAATGAAAACCCAATTTTAAATCAAACTTTTGACAATTTTATATGCTCTATTTATCAAAATAAACTTATTCTTTATGATTGGGATATTGAAATTTACTTTGGGTAAATTTTTTGTATTTTTCCGATAAAGTTCATTTTTTTAATGAATAATGAAAAATGTTGTATTTTGATTCAAAACCTCTTTTTAATCTAATTTATTTATATGATTATATTATCTTTTGAATTGGTTTTAAATTTCAATTAGAATATATTTTTACCATTTAATTCAATAGTGGTCGTTGGAATTAATTTCACTTTGAAACTGGACTTAAAGTAGTGTCAATCTTTTGAAACTTATTGTTTCATAAAAACACGCTATGTGTCATGACAACGGGAATTGATTATTAAATTAATTAATGTAACTTATATTATTTGAATTTTTTAAAATATACATCATTTTTTAATTCGTAATATAAAATATAGCTTAGGGTGATGTTTTGGTATTTTTCTGAAAAACTTCAATTTTTTGATGAATAGTGAAACCACAAAGTGGTACTTAAAAAACTGATTTTTGGTTTAAATGAAATTTTATCACCTCTGTGTTTTTAATTTAAAAAATCCGAAATACATGGTTGTCATTAAGATGTAAAATGTGGTTCAATAAGATTAAAATAATTTTTTGGTGAATAGTAACTTTAAAGTTTTTAATCGCGATTATAGGCAATTAGTGTAATTTAAGGTAAGAATAATTTTTTAATAATATGAAATGAACTTGACACATGTCCTACCCTTATTGGATATGTCAAGGCCGACCATGAAAACCCATGTGATGATTTTTTGGGACCCCATGGAGCCACTTGGGTAAGATAATGACATTAATGCCTTTTATTTAAAGTAAAAGTAAAAATGACACAAACATGAGTTGTTTTCCTAAAACTACTTTTAAATGGGGTTATACAAGTCATCTTTTTGACTATAAATATTCATTGTAAATCTAAAAAGATTTACTACATCATGATATTTTTTTTTTAATTTTCAGACATTAAATAAACTGAATTATTTATGACATCATGATGATGCAACGATTACCTCATTAATAAAATATTTAAATAAAATAAAAATATAATGTTAAAACTATAACTTAAACTTGTCAAAGACATATTGGATGAGTATATTTCCTACCCTTATCATTTTATCCTAGAAATACATCAATGTGGGACCTTTAAAATCCGAAACTCATTTGAAAATAAAGTAACATTTTATACCTTTCCAAGAGTGCCCTTCCTCTCCTCTTATAAAAGGCCCCCACCTCTACCACCTTACCCACACTTCCAAAGACTATGGCTCGGACAACCCCTGCCCATTTTGCATCTCCAAATCCCTCTATAGCTCTTAGAAGCCTCACATTGGGCAGAAGTCTTCCCAAGGAAGCCATTGAGCTCAAATCAAAAAGAGTTACCCAATTTAAAGGTAGTGTCTTCTCTTGTGTTCTTCTGTTTTATTTTGCTTCTCCAACCCCCTAAACTCTTTTTATTCATTTCTTTTGTAACAACACCAGTATCATATATATACTATGATGTTTTTATAATAATTATTAGAGCTACACATACACACACCTACATCTAATGGTTAAAGAACAAACTGTTTCTGTGGATGGCGAATTTCTGCCTCACGAAACGATGATTGTTCAATATTATTTTAACACCTTCAAAGGTGGCCATTAAGATGACACTATATTTATATATTATATATAATATGTTTATGTTTTACTTAAGCTTCTGTATTTTTCATTTATGGCATACCTTTATGGTTTCCATTATGGGTAAATGCGATATCTTCATTTTAGGAAGTGCGGACTACCGCCCCCTCAAAGTGATTTGATTCGTTAATTCCTTGTGTGGGACGTATAAAGGATTTAATTAATGATATTATATATGATATTATACGGGAATTATAATACACCTTTATATAATTATGATTCCATTCCATAAAATACGAAATAGAAATGAAGGTAGCGTTCATGCATACGTACGGCTTACCGTCTCCATGAACGGTGCATTTCATTTCTTACCTATAAACGTTATGTAATATTATAAATGCATGTATATACTGGATATATATGATATATATGACATCTAAATCATGAGTATTACTCTGGATAAAATGGATACATGAACAACTTGTAATTATAAAGAGTTTATTTTTGACTCAAGTACCAATGATCGATAAAATGACCGTTATTAACTTAAATAATTACATATTGTTCATGACAGGGTAATAAGTGATATAAAGGGAATAATGAACTTGAAAAAGGTTCTTAAAAAATTAGTAATTAACTCAAGATTATTATTCAGGACGTTAAAGAACGATCGAGTCAACTCAGACCCGAGGTATGGGACTTCGTCTCAATCTTCTTTCATTGAGACATATTTTGTTTTATACACAACCTTCTTTTATACGGTGTATAAACCCCTTTGACTTTTAAATTTATCAAAAAGAAATATTTTTTATATGAATAGTTTTACTAAATTACAAAAGGGAATGTTTTTGTCGTACGTATGCAGCGACAATGACTTCTCCACCGTCATTACCATTATTTGGGTTTTGGCTTCCTCTACAAGTCAGACCTTTTTTTAAAAGAAAAATAAATACTATGTTTTACTTTTATTTTATTTTGGTATTGAAAATGGTTTTCATAATGTTTTTATATCAATGTTTTGTATTGATATCTTGTGATTGAAAAGTGGAAATGTTATGTTTCCTTTATGCATGTTTTATGTGATACGATTATGTTATGGTTCTTGGGAATTATTATGAAGACGGGTGGTTCTGTGATAAACTAAGGGTGGGTGAGCCTGATATAGCTCTCCAATGCATTGGTTAACGCGAAGGAGTTAAACGTTAAGGTTTCTACGAAGAGATTTAGGGAATATTCTGTGATGGGTATTCCAAATGTAACCAAGAGGGTTACTCCCTACATAAGAATGTTATGAATGCCTCAAGTTACCTTTATGTCTTATGATATCTATGATTTATTCATGATTTGATGAGGTATGTTAAAGTGATTATGTTTTATGAGTAAAGTATGATTTCATTGATTCTTATGTATACATGTACTCATGTTTCCTTTCTATATTTTTATATCCCTTACTGAGCATTTTATGCTCATCCCAAGTTTTTGAAAGTTTTTCATAGTTTAAGGGAAAGGTACATGATTCGATGATAGTGTCAAGGAAGTGTCAAGAAAGAATCCATGTTTTATATTAAATATGTTTTCGTTGATGCAAAAAAATTGAATACTATCTTTTATTGTAACCACTTTGTTTAAATGTGGGATGTAAAGCATGTTTTATGATCTAATTCTCTAAAACTCTAAACCTGAAAAGATCATCAATGTGTAATCTTGTAATAACTCATGTTTAAGTAAGGTTTAAGGTTGGGGCCTTATAGTTGGTATCATAGGTCGGTTTAGATAACTTTATAAGTTATAACTCTATTAAATTATTATCCCAAAATATTTTTTTTGGTCAAATTGAAATGATATAGCATTTGAAGATTACCATGTTTCTTGACCTAAGATATTTATTTATTAAGAATGGTTTTTTTAGAGGAAATAGAATAGCTTTTCTGGGAAGGTATACAGAGGAAAATGATCTTTCAAATTAGTATCCTGAGATGGTCCGAATCAGAACTAAACAGTTTGTTGCAGTGATGGCTCGGTTGACTCAGGTTACTACCGAAGGAGTTGAAAAGAAGATTGGTGAATGCTCCATTTTTTGAACATCCTTCTTGGAATGGTGAGTTTGTTATATACAGTGATGCTTTGTTGAAGGGACTTGGATGTGTCCTTATGTAGAATGATCAGGTAATTTCATATGCTTCATGTCTGTTGAAAACTCATGAGGTAAATTACCCTACACATGACTTGGAATTAGCTGCTGTTGTTTTTGCTCTAAAAATTTGGAGACGTCATTTTTATGGAGTAAAGTGTGAAATATATAATGATCACAAAAGTTTAAAGTATATATTCACTTAGAAAGAATTGAACATGAGACAGAGGAGATGGCTTGAATTAATCAAGGATTATGATTTTACAATTCATTACCATCCTGGAAAAGCAAATAAAGTGGCTGATGCTTTGAGTCGAAAAAGTATCAGTGAGATCATCCCAATCAAACAGAATTAAGCAAGCACAGAAGAAAGACAGTGGGTTGTATAAAAAGGTAGAGCTGGTTCTGAAGGGTAAGTTTCCTAAATTTAACATTGATAATGATTGTGTTTTGAGGTTTGGGAAGAGATTGTGTGTGCCTTATGATTCACAGTTGAAGAGTGAGTTATTATGTGAGGCTCATAGTTTCCCGTTTTCATTTCATCCTTGTAGTACTAATATGTACAGAGATCTCCGAGAGTATTACTGGTGGGATGGAATGGAAAGAGATATTGCTGATTTTACTGTGAAGTGTTTGAATTTCCAGCAGGTTAAAGCAGAGCGGTAGTTACCGAAAGGGATACTTCAGCCTTTACCAGTGCCAGAGTGGAAATGGGAAAACATATCCATGGGCATTGTTGTGGGATTACCGATGACATCTCGAGGTAATAATGCAATATGGGTTATTGTTGATCGCTTGACTAAATCTTCTCATTTACTTTCTATTCGAGATACTTTCTCTCTAGATCAACATTCTCGATTGTTTCTTAAAGAGATAGTCAGGTTACATGGATTTCCCCTCTCCATTGTGTCTGATCGTGATCCCAGGTTTACTTCTAACTTTTGGAAAGGCCTTCAGAAGTCGTTGGGTACTGAATTAAATTTTAGTACAGCATTTCATCCGCAATCCTATGGGCAGTCAGAACGAACAATTCAGACTTTGGAGGATATTCTACGTGATTGTTTGATGGATTATCAGGGTAGTTGGGACCAACATATTTCTTTGGTTGAGTTTTTTTATAATAACAGTTTTCATTCCAGTATACAGATGGCACCATTTGAGGCGTTACATGGGAAGCACTGTCGAACTCCAGCTTTTTGGGTTGAAGTGGGTGAAAGGAAGTTTATGGGACTAGAATTAGTAGAAGAGTTGGCAGAAAAAGTTCAGTTGATACAGAAACACATGAGAACAGCTCAGAGCAGGCAGAAGAGTTATGCGGATAACCGGAGGAAGGATCTATCTTTTGAGGTAGGTGATCATGTTTTACTCAAAGTCTCACCATGGAAAAGTGTGATGCGATTTGGTAAGAAAGGAAAGCTAAGTCCAACGTTCATTAGACCATATTAAATTCTGGAGAGAGTTGGATCAGTTTCTTACCGAGTGGTTTTACCTCCGATTTTATCTCAGGTACACAATTTTTTTCATGTTTCGATGTTGAGGAGTTATATGCCAGATCCATCTCTTGTTTTGAGTCCAAAGTTAGTTCAGCTAGAAGAGAACCCAGCTTATGAGGAACAACCGGTCCAGATTCTTGACCATAGGGAGAAAGTGTTACGGAATAAGTTGATTCATCAGTTAAAGGTTTTGTGGAAAAACCACTTGATTGAAGAGGCAACATGGGAATATGAAAATGCAATGAGGGCTAAATACCCCCACTTATTCGATAAGTAAATAAATTGCGGGGATTAAATTTTCTAAAGGGGGAATGATGTAACATCCCAAGTAAGTAATGAATAATAGATATTTTTATCTCTGTCTATTAATGAATTATTTAGTGTTTTAGAGGCTTAAAATAAGAATAAATCCAATCATAGGCATGGAATACACTAATATTTTTAAAAGATTGTTTTTCTGCCTTTTGATGACAAACCATTTTTAAGTCAAACTTTTGACAATTTTATAAGATCTATTTTTCAAAATAAACTTATTCTTTATGATTGGGACATTGAAATTTACTTTGGGTAAATTTTTGGTATTTTTTCGATAAAGTTCAATTTTTAATGAATAGTGAAAAATGTTGTATTTTAATTCAAAAAAACTTCTTAATATAATTTATTTATATGATTAAATTATCTTTTTAATTGGTTTTAATGTTCAATTATAATATATTTTTACCATTTAATCCAATATTGGTCATTGGAATTAATTTCACTTTGAAATTGGACTAAAACTAGTGTCAATCTTTTGATACTTATTGTTTCATAAAAACATGCTATTTGTCATGACAGCGGGAATTAATTATTAAATTAATTAATTTAACTTATAGGATTTTAATTTTTTAAAATAGAAAACATTTTTTAATTCGGAATATCAAATATAGCTTAGGGTGAAGTTTTGGTATTTTTCTGAAAAAACCTCAATTTTTGATGAATAGTAAAACCACTAAGTGGTACTTAAAAAATTGATTTTCCGTTTAAATGAAATTTTACCACCTCTGGGTTTTTAATTTCAAAAATCCTACATATATAGTTGTCATTAAGAAGTAAAATTTGGTTCAATGGGATGAAAATAATTTTTTGGTGAATAGTAACTTTTAAGTTTTTAATCGCGATTAGAGGTAATTAGTGTAATTTAAGGTAAGAATAATGTTTTAATAATATGAAATGAACTTGACACATGTCCTACCCTTATTGGATGTGACGTGGCCGACCATGAAAACCCATGGGTCGATTTTTGGGACCCCATGGAGCCACTTGGGTAAGATAATGACATTAATGCCTTTTATTTAAAGTAAAAGTAAAAATGACACAAACATGAGTTGTTTTACTAAAATGATTTTTAAATGGGGTTATACAAGTCATATTTTTGACTATAAATATTCATTAGAAATATAAAACGATTTCCTACATCATGATATATTTATATTATTTTTATACATTGAATAAAATAAATTATTTATGACATCATTATGATGCAACGATTACATCATTAATAAAGGATTTAAATAAAATGAAAAGATAATGTTAAAACTATAACTTACACTTTTCAAAGACCTATTGTATGAGTATATTTAGAACCCTTATCACCTTATCCTCGAAATAAATCAATGTGGGACCTTTAAAATCCGAAACTCATTTGAAAACAAAGTAACCTTTTATACCTTTCCAAGAGTGCCCCTCCTCTCCTCTTATAAAAGGCCCCCACCTCTACCACCTTACCCACACTTCCAAAGCCTTTGTCTCAGACAACCCCTGCCCTATTTTGTCTCTCCACATCCATCTATAACTCTTAGAAGCCTCACTTTGGGAAGATGTCTTCCCAAGGAAGCCTTTGAGCTCAAATCAAAAAGAGTTACCTGATTTAAAGGTACTGTCTTCTCTTGTGTTCTTATGTTTTATTTTGCTTCTACAACCCCCTAAACTCTTTTTATTCATTTATTTTGTAACAACACCAGTATCTTCCATATACTAGGATGTTTTCATAAGAAGGATTCTAGCTACACTTACACACACCTACATCTAATGGTTAAAGAACATACTGTTTCCGTGGATGGCGAATTTCTACCTCACGAAACGATGATTGTTCAATATTCTATTAACACATTCAAAGGTGGCCATTAATATGACACTATATTTATATATGATATATAATATGTTTATGTTTTACTTATGCTTCTGTATTTTTCATTTATGACATACCTTTATGGTTTCCAGTATGGGTAAATGCGATATCTTCATTTTAGGAAGTGCAGACTACCGCCTCCTCAATGTGACTTGATTCGTTAATGCCTTACGTGGGACATATAAAGGATGTAATTAATTATATTATATATTATATTATACTAGAATTATAATATACCTTTATATAATTATGATTCCATTTCATAAAATATGAAATATAAATGAAAGTAGCATTCATGCGTACGTCCGGCTTACCGTCTCCATGAACGGTGCATTTCATTTCTTACCTCTAAACATTATGTAATATTATAAATGCATGTATATACTGGATATATATGATATATTTGATATCTAAATCATCAGTATAACTTTGGATATAATGGATACATGAACAACTTGTAATAATATAGAGTTTAATTTTGACTCAAGTACCAATGATCGATAAAATGACCGTTATTAACTTAAATAATTACATAGTGTTCATGACATGGTAATAAGTGACATAAAAGAAATAATGAACTTGAAAAAGGTTCTTAAGCATGTAGTAATTAACTCAAGTTTATTATTCAGGATGTTAAAGAACGATCGTGTCAAGTCGGACCCGAGGTATGGGACTTCGTCTCAATCTCCTTTCATGGAGGCATATTTTGTTTTATACACAACCTTCTTTTATACGGTGTATAAACCCCTTTGACTTTTATGTTTCTCCAAATTAATCTTTTTTATACGAATCGTTTTACTTAATGACAAAAGGGAATGTTTTTGTCGTACGTATGCGGCGACAATGACTTCTCCACCGCCGTGACCATTATTTGAGTTTCGACTTCCTCTACAAGCCATACCTTTTTTGAAAAGAAAAATAAATACCATGTTTTACTTTTCTTTTATTTTTGTATTGAAAATGGTTTTCATAATGTTTTTATTTCAATGTTTTGTTTTGATATCTTGTGATTGAAAAGTGAAAATGTTATGTTTCCTTTATGCATGTTTTATGTGATACGATTATGTTATGGTTCTTGGGCATTATTATGAAGACGGGTGGTTCCATGATAAAATAAGGGCGGGTGAGCCTGATATATCTCTCCAATGCATTGGGTAACATGAAGGAGTTAAATGTTAAGGTTTCTCCGAAGAGATTTAGGGAATATACTCTGATGGGTATTCCAAACTTAACCAAGAGGGGTACTCCCTACGTAAGAATGTTATGAATGCCTCAACTTACCTTTATGTCTTATGATTTCTATGATTTATTCATGATTTGATGAGGTACGTTAAAGTGCTTATGTTTTATGAGTAAAGTATGATTTCATTGATTCTTATGTATACATGTACTCATGTTTCCTTTCCATATTTTTATATCCCTTACTGAGCATTTTATACTCATCCCATGTTTTTTAATGTTTTTTCACAGGTCAAGGGAAAGGTACATGATACGATGATAGTGTCAAGGAAGTGTCAAGAACGAAGCCATGTTTTATTTTAAATATGTTTCTGTTGATGGGAAAAAAGTGAATACTATCTTTTATTGTAACCACTTTGTTTAAATGTGGGATGTAATGCATGTTTTATGATCTAATTCTCTAAAACTCTAAACCTAAAAAGATCCTCTATGTGTAATCTTGTAATAACTCAAGATTAAGTAAGGATTAAGGCCGGGGCCTTATAGTTGGTATCAGAGGTCGATTTAGATAACTTTAGGAGTTAGAATTCTATTAAATGATTATCCAAATATATTTTTTGGTCAAATTGAAATGATATAGCATTTGAATATTACCATGTTGCATCACCTAAGATATTTCTTTGTTAAGAATGGTTTTTCGTAGAGGAAACAGAACAGCTTTTCTGGGAAGGCATACCGAGGAAAATGACCTTTCAAATTAGTATCCTGAGATTGTCAGAATCAGAACTAAACAGTTTGTTGTAGTGATGGCTCAGTTGACTCAGGTTACTACTGAAGGAGTTGAATAGAAGATTGGTCAATGCTCCAGTTTTGGCACTTCCTTCTAGGAATGGTGAGTTTTTTATATACAGTGATGCTTTGTTGAAGGGACTTGGTTATGTCCTTATGCAGAATGATTAGGTAATTGCATATGCTTCACGTCAGTTGAAAACTCATGAGGTAATTTACCCTACACATGACTTGGAATTAGCTGCTGTTTTTTTTTGCTCTAAAAATTTGGAGGCATCATTTTTATGGAGTAAAGTGTGAAATATATACTGATCACAAAAGATTAAAGTATATATTCACTCAGAAAGAATTGAACATGAGACAGAGGAGATGGCTCGAATTAATCAAGGATTATGATTGTACAATTCATTACCATCCAAGAAAAGAAAATAAAGTGGCTCATACTTTGAGTATAAAAATTATCAGTGAGATCATCCCTATCAGAAATAATTAAGAAAGGACAGAAGAAAGATAGTGGGTTGTAGAAAAAGGTAGAGCTGGTTCAGAAGGGTAAGTTGCCTGAGTTTAACATTGATAATGATTGTGTTTTGAGGTTTGGGAAGAGATTGTGTGTGCCTTCTGATTCACAGTTGAATAATGAGTTGTTATGTGAGGCTCATAGTTCCCCGTTTTCAGTTCATCCGGGTAGTACTAAGATGTACGGAGATCTATGAGAGTATTCTTGGTGGGATGGAATGAAAAGAGATATTGCTGATTTTACTGTGAAGTGTTTGACTTGTCAGCATGTTAAAGCAGAGTGGAAGTTACCAAAAGGGATGCTTCAGCCTTAACTAGTTCCAGAGTGGAAATGGGAAAACATATCTCTGGACTTTGTTGTGGGATTACCGAAGACATCTTGAGGTAATAATGCAATCTGGGTTATTGTTGATCTCTTGACAAAATCTGCTCATTTCCTTCATATTCGAGATACTTTCTCTCTAGATCAATATTCTCGATTGTATCTTAAATATATAGTCAAGTTACATGGAGTTCCCCTCTCCATTGTGTCCGATCATGATCCCAGGTTTACTTATAACTTTTAGAAAGGCCTTCAGAATTCGTTGGGTATTGAATTAAATTTTAGTGCCGCTTTTCATCCACAATCAGATGGGCAGTCAGAATGAACAATTCAGACTTTGGAGGATATGCTACGTGTTTGTTTGATGGATTATCAGGGAAGTTGGGACTAACATCTTTCTTTGGTTGAGTTTTCTTATAATAACAGTTTTCATTTCAGTGTACCGATGGCACCATTTGAGGTGTTATATGGGAAGCAGTGTCGAACTCCAGCTTTTTGGGATGAAGTGGGTGAAAGGAAGTTAATGGGACTAGAATTGGTAGAAGAGTTGGTAGAAAAAGTTCAGTTGATACAAAAACACATGAGAACAGCTCATAGTAGGCAGAAGAGTTATGCAGATAACCGGAGGAAGGATCTATCTTTTGAGGTAGGTGATCATGTTTTTCTCAAAGTCTCACCATGGAAAAGTGAGATGTGATTTGGTAAGAAAGGAAAGATGAGTCCAAGGTTCATTGGACTATATGAAATTCTAGAGAGAGTTGGATCAGTTTCTTACCGAGTGGCTTTACCTCCGAGTTTATCTTAGGTGCACAATGTTCTTCATGTTTCGATGTTGAGAATCTATATGCCAGATCCATCTCATGTTTTGAGTCTAGAGGTAGTTCAGCTGGAAGAGAACCTATCTTATGAGGAACAACCAGTCCAGATTCTTGACCATAGGGAGCAAGTGTTATGGAATAAGGTGATTCATCAGGTAAAGGTTTTGTGGAAAACCCACATGATTGAAGAGGCAACATGGGAATCTGAAAATGCAATGAGTGATAAATACCCCCACTTATTCTATAATTAAATAAATTACGGGGACGCAATTTTCTAAAGTGTGGAAGGATGTAACATCCCACGTAAGTAATGAATAATAGATATTTTTATCTTTGTCTATTAATGAATTAGATAGTGTTTTAGAGGCTTAAAATGAGAATAAATTCAATCTTAAGCATGGAATACACTAATACTTTTAAAAGATTGTTTTACTGACTTTTGATGACAAACCATTTTTAAATCAAACATTTGACAATTTTATAAGCTATATTTGTCAAAATAAACTTATTATTTATGATTGGGACATTGAAATTTACTTTGGGTAAATTTTTGGTATTTTTCCGATAAAGAATATTTTTTTAATGAATAGTGAAAAATGTTGTATTTTAATTCAAAACCTCTTTTTAATATAATTTATTTATATGATTAGATTATCTTTTGAATTGGTTTTAAAGTTTAATTAGAATATATTTTTACCATTTAATCCCATATTGGTCGTTGTAATTAATTTCACTTTGAATTTGGACTTAAAATACTGTCAATCTTTTGATACTTATTATTTCATAAAAACACACTATTTGTCATGACAGCGGGAATTAATTATTAAATTAATTATTGTAACTTATATGATTTGAATTTTTTAAAATAGAAATCATTTTTGAATTCGGAATATCAAATATAGCTTAGGGTGAAGTTTTGGTATTTTTCTGAAAAACATCAATTTTTGATGAATAGTGAAACCACTAAGTGGTACTTAAAAAACTGATTTTTCGTTTAAATGAAATTGTACCACCTCTATGTTTTTAATTTCAAAAATCCGACATACATGGTTTTCATTAAGAAGTAAAATTTGGTTCAATGGGATTAAAATAATTTTTTGGTGAATAGTAACTTTTAAGTTTTTAATCGCGATTAGAGGTAATTAGTGTAATTTAAGGTAAGAATAATGTTTTAATAATATGAAATGAACTTTACACATGTCTTACCCTTATTTTATGTGTCATGGAAGACCATGAAAACCCATGGGTCTATTTTTGGGACCCCATGGAGCCACTTGGGTAAGATAATGACATTAATGCCTTTTATTAAAAGTAAAAGTAAAAATGACACAAACATGAGTTGTTTTACTAAAACGATTTTTAAATGGGGTTATACAAGTCATATTTTGACTATAAATATTCATTTTAAATCTAAAATGATTTCATATATCGTGATATTTTTTTTATAATTTTTAATCATTAAATAAATTAAATTATTTATGGCATCATGATGATGCAGCGATTACCACATTAATAACGGATTTATATAAAATGAGAAGATAATGTTAAAACTATAACTTACACTTGTAAAAGACCTATTGGATGAGTATATTCCGAACCCTTATCACCATATCCTAGAAATAAATCAATTTTGGGACCTTTAAAATTAGAAACTCATTTGAAAATAAAGTATCCTTTTATACATTTCCAAGAGTGCCCCTCCTCTCCTCTTATAAATGGCCCCCACCTCTACCACCTTACCCACACTTCCAAAGCCTTTGAATTGGACAAACCCTGCCCATTTTGTCTCTCCACATCCCTATATAACTCTTAAAAGCCTCACATTGGGCATAAGTCTTCCCAAGGAAGCCTTTGAACTCAAATCAAAAAGAGTTACCTGGTTTAAAGGTTGTGTCTTCTCTTGTGTTCTAATGTTTTATTTTGCTTCTCCAACCCCCTAAACTCTATTTATTTATTTCTTTTGTAACAAAACCAGTATATTACATATACTAGGATATTTTTATAAGATGTATTCTAGCTACAATGACAGACACCTACATCTAATGGTCAATGAACATACTGTTTCCGTTGATGGCGAATTTCTGCCTCACGAAACGATGATTGTTCAATATTATTTTAACACCTTCCATGGTGGCCATTAAGATGACACTATATTTATATATGATATTTAATATGTTTATGTTTTACTTAAGCTTATGTATTTTTCATTTATGGCATACCTTTATGGTTTCCATTATGAGTAAACGCGATATCTTCATTTTAGGAAGTGCAGACTACCGCCCCCTCAAAGTGATTTGATTCGTTAATGCCATATGTGGGATGTATAAAGGATGTAATTGTTAATATTATATATGATATTATACTGGAATTATAATATACCTTTATATCATTATGATTCCATTCCATAAAATATGAAATTGAAATTAAAGTAGTGTTCATGCGTACGTCCGACTTACCGTCTCCATGAACGCTGCATTTCATTTCTTACCTCTAAACGTTATGTAATATTATAAATGCATGTATATACTGGGTATATATGATATATATGATATCTACATCATGAGTATAACTCTGTATATAATGGATACATTAACAAATTTTAATTATAAAGTGTTTATTTTTCACTCAAGTACCAATGATCGATAAAATGACCGTTATTAACTTAAATAATTAAATAGTGTTCATGACATGGTAATAAGTGATATAAAGGAATAATGAACTTTAAAAAGGTTCTTAATCAAGTAGTAATTAACTCAATTTTATTATTCAGGACGTTAAAGAACGATCGAGTCAAGTCGGACCCGAGGTATGGGACTTCGTCTCAATCTCTTTTCATTGAGGCATATTTTGTTTTATACACAACCTTCTTTTATACGGTGTATAAACCCCTTTTACATTTAAGTTTATCCAAAAGGAATATTTTTTATACGAAGCGTTTTACTAAATGACAAAAGGGATTGTTTTTGTCGTACGTATGCGGAGACAACGACTTCTCCGTCGCCATGACCATTATTTGAGTTTCGGCTTCCTCTACAAGCCATGCCAATTTATAAAAAAGAAAAATAAATACCATGTTTTACTTTTCATTTATTTTGTTATTGAAAGTGGTTTTCATAATGTTTTTATATCAATGTGTTGTATTGATATCTTGTGATTTAAAAGTGTAAATGTTATGTTTCCTTTATGTATCTTTTATGTGATACGATTATGTTATGGTTTTTGGGCATTATTATGAAGATGGGTGGTTCTGTGATAAACTAAGGGCATGTGAGACCGATATAGCTCTCCAATTAATTGGGTAACGTGAAAGAGTTAAACGTTAAGGTTTCTCCGAAGAGATTTAGGGACAATATTGTGATGGGTATTCCAAACTTAACCAAGAGGGTTACTCCCTACGTAAGAATGTTATGAATGCCTCAAGTTATCTTTATGTCTTATGGTTTCTATTATTTAGCCATGATTTGATGAGGTATGTTAAAGTGCTTATGTTTTATGAGTAAAGTATGATTTCATTGATTCTTATGTATACATGTACTCATGTTTTCTTTCCATATTTTTATATCCCTTACTGAGCTTTTTATGATCATCCAATGTTTTTGAAATGTTTTTCACAGGTCAAGGGAAAAGTATATGATACGATGATAGTGTCAAGGAAGTGTCATGAAAGAATCCATGTTTTATTTTAAATATGTTTCCGTTGATGGGAAAAAAGGGAATACTATCTTTTATTGTAACCACTTTGTTTAAATGTGGGATGTAATGCATGTTTTATGATCTAATTCTCTAAAACTCTAAACCTGAAAATATCCTCATTGTGTAACCTTGTAAAACTCAAGATTAAGTATGGTTTATGGCTGGGGCCTTATAGTTGGTATCAGAGGTCAGTTTAGATAACTTTAGGAGTTATAATTCTATTAAATGATTATCCAAAAATATTTTTTTGTCAAATTGAAATGATATAGCATTTGAATATTAACATGTTGCTTCGCCTAAAATATTTTTTTGTTAAGAATGGTTTTTCGTAGAGGAAACAGAACAGCTTTTTTGGGAAGGCATACAGAGGAAAATGACCTTTCAAATCAGTATCCTGAGATGGTCAGAATCAGAACTAAACAGATTGTTGCAGTGATGGCTCAGTTGACTCAGATTACTACTGAAGGAGTTGAATAGAAGATTGGTGAATGCTCTAGTTTTGGAACTTCCTTCTAGGAATGGTGAGTTTGTTATATAGAGTGATGCTTCGTTGAATGGACTTGGTTGTGTCCTTATGCAGAATGATTAGGTAATTGCCTATGCTTCACGTCAGTTGAAAACTCATGAGGTAAATTACCCTACACATGACTTGGAATTAGCTGCTGTTGTTTTTGCTCTAAAAATTTGGAGGCATCATTTGTATGGAGTAAAGTGTGAAATATTTTCTGATCACAAAAGTTTAAAGTATATATTCACTCAGAAATAATTGAACATGAGATAGAGGAGATGGATGGAATTAATCAAGGATTATTATTATAAAATTCATTACCATCTAGAAAAAGTAAATAAAGTGGATGATGCTTTGAGTCGAAAAAGTATCAGTGAGATCATCCCTATCAGAAAGAATTAAGCTAGCGTAGAAGAAAGACAGTGGGTTGCAGAAAAAAGTAGAGCTGGTTCAGAAGGGTAAGTTTCCTGAATTTAACATTGGTAATGATTGTGTTTTGAGGTTTAGGAAGAGATTGTGTGTGCCTTGTGATTCACAGTTGAAGAATGAGTTGTTATGTGAGGCTCCTAGTTCCCCGTTTTCAGTTCATCCAGGTAGTACTAAGATGTACAGAGATCTCCGAGAGTATTACTGGTTGGATGGAATGAAAAGAGATATTTTTGATTTTACTGTGAAGTGTTTGACTTGTCAGAAGGTTAAAGTAGAGTGGTAGTTACTGAAAGGGATGCTTCAACCTTAACCAGTGCCAGAGTGGAAATGGGAAAACATATCCATGGACTTTTTTGTGGGATTACCGAAGACATATTGAGGTAATAATGCAATATGGGTTATTATTGATCTCTTGACTAAATCTGCTCATTTCCTTCCTATTCGAGATACTTTCTCTCTAGATCAACATTCTTGATTGTATCTTAAAGAGATAGTCAGGTTACATGGATTTCCCCTCTCCGTTGTGTCCGATCATGATCCTAGGTTTACTTCTAACTATTGGAATATCCTTCAGAAGTCGTTGGGTACTGAATTAAATTTTAGTACAGGTTTTCATCCGCAATTAGATGGGCAGTTAGAACGAACAATTCAGACTTTGGAGGATATGCTACGTGCTTGTTCGATGGATTATCAGGGAAGTTGGGACCAACATCTTTATTTGGTTGAGTTTTCTTATAATAAAAGTTTTCATTCTAGTGTACAGATTGCACCATTTGAGGTGTTATATAGGAAGCAGTGTCGAACTCCAGCTTTTTGGGATGAAGTGGGTGAAAGGAAGTTGATGGGACCAAAATTGGTAGAAGAGTTGGCAGAAAAAGTTCAGTTGATACAGAAACACATGAGAATAGATCAGAGCAAGCAGAAGAGTTATGAGGATAACCAGAGGAAGGATCTATCTTTTGAGGTAGGTGATCATGTTTTTCTCAATGTCTCACCATGGAAAAGTGTGATGCGATTTGGTAAGAAAGGAAAGCTGAGTCCAAGGTTCATTGGAACATATGAAATTATGGAGTGAGTTGGATTAGTTGCTTAACGAGTGCCTTTACCTCCGAGTTTATCTTAGGTACACAATGTTTTTCATGTTTCGATGTTGAGGAAGTATATGCCAGATCCATCTCATGTTTTGAGTCCAGAGGTAGTTCAGCTGCAAGAGAACCTATCTTATGAGGAACAACCGGTCCAGATTCTTGACTATAGGGAGGAAGTGTGATGGAATAAGGTGATTCATCAGGTAAAGGTTTTGTGGAAAAACCACATGATTGAAGAGGCAACATGGGAATCTGAAAATACAATGAGGGCTAAATACCCCCACTTATTCGATAAGTAAATAAATTGCGGGGACGCAATTTTCTAAAGGGCGGAAGGATGTAACATCCCAAGTAAGTAATAAATAATATATATTTTTATCTATGTCTATTAATGAATTAGAGAGTGTTTTAGAGGCTTAAAATGAGAATAAATCCAATCTTAAGCATGGAATACACTAATATTTTTAAAATGTTGTTTTAGTGCCTTTTGATGACAAACCATTTTTAAATCAAACTTTTTTCAATTTTATAACCTCTACTTTTTAAAATAAACTTATTCTTTATGATTGTGACATGGAAATTTACTTTGGGTAAATTTTTGGTATTTTTCCGATAAAGTTCATTTTTTAATGAATAGTGAAAAATGTTGTATTTTAATTCAAAACCTATTTTTAATCTAATTTATTTATATGATTACATTACCTTTTTAATTGGTATTAATGTTCAATTAGAATATATTTTTACCATTTAATCCAATAGTGGTCGTGGGAATTAATTTCACTTTGAAATTGGACATAAACTACAGTCAATCTTTTGATACTTATTATTTCATAAAAACACGCTATTTGTCATGACAGCGGGAATTAATTATTAAAATAATTAATTTAACTTATATTATTTGAATTTTTTAAAATAGACATCATTTTTGAATTCGGAATATCAAATATAGCTTAGGGTGAAGTTTTGTTATTTTTCTGAAAAACTACAATTTTTGATGAATAGTGAAACCACTAAGTGGTACTTAAAAAACTGATTTTTCGTTTAAATGAAATTTTACCACCTCTGTTTTTTTAATTTCAAAAATCTGAGATAAATGGTTTTCATTAAGAAGTAAAATGTGGTCAATGGGATTAAAATAATTTTTTGGTAAATAGCAACTTTTAGGTTTTTAATCGTGATTAGAGATAATTAGTGTAATTTAAGGTAAGAATAATGTTTTAATAATATGAAATGAACATGACACATGTCCTACCCTTATTGGATGTGTAATGGCCGACCATGAAAACCCATGGGTCGATTTTTGGGACCCCATGGATCCACTTGGGTAAGAAAATGACATTAATGCCTTTTATTTAAAGTAAAAGTAAAAATGACACAAACATGAGTTGTTTTACTAAAACGATTTTTAAATGGGGTTATACAAGTCATATTTTTGACTATAAATATTCATTGGAAATATAAAACGATTTCCTACATCATGATATATTTTTTTATAATTTTTAGACATTAAATAATTTAAATTATTTATGACATCATGATGATGCAGTGATTACCTCATTAATAAAGGATTTAAATAAAATGAAATTATAATGATAAAACTATAACTTTCACTTGTCAAAGTCCTATTGTATGAGTATATTTCGAACTCTTATCACCTTATCCTAGAAATAAATCAATTTGGGACCTTTAAAATCCGAAAATCATTTGAAAATAAAGTAACATTTTATACCTTTCTAATAGTGCCCCTCCCCTCCTCTTATAAAAGGCCACCACCTCTACCAACTTACCCACACTTAAAAAGCCTCTGGCTCCGCCAAACCCTTCCAATTTTGTCTCTAAAAATCCCTCTATAACTTCTAGAAGCCTCACTCTGGGCAGAAGGCTTCCCAAGGAAGCCTTTGAGCTCAAATCAAAAAGAGTTACCCGATTTAAAGGTAGTGTCTTCTCTTGTGTTCTTATGTTTTATTTTGCTTCTCCAACCCCATAAACTCTTTTTATTCATTTCTTTTGTAACAAAAACAGTATCTTCCATATACTAGGATGTTGTTATAAGAATTATTAGAGCTACACTTACACACACCTACATCTAATGGTTAAAGAACATGCTGTTTCCGTGGATGGCGGATTTCTGCCTCATGAAATGATGATTTTTCAATATTCTTTTAAAACCTTCAAAGGTGGACATTAATATGACAATATATTTATATATTATATATAATATGTTTATGTTTTACTTAAGCTTCTTTATTTTTCATTTATGGCATACCTTTATGGTTTCCATTATGGGTAAACGTGATATCTTCATTTTAGGAAGTGCGGACTACCGCCCCCTCAATGTGATTTGATTCGTTAATGCCTTATGTGGGACGTATAAAGGATGTAATTAATGATATTATATATGATATTATACTGGAATTATAATATACCTTTATATCTTTATGATTCCATTCCATAAAATATGAAATAGAAATGAAAGTAGCGTTCATGCGTACGTACGGCTTACTGTCTCCCTGAATGGTGCATTTCATTTCTTACCTCTAAACGTTATGTAATTTTATAAATGCATGTATATACTGCATATATATGAAATATATTATATCTACATCCTGAGTATAACTCTGGATATAATGGATAGATGAACAACTTATAATTATAAAGAGTTTATTTTTTACTCAAGTACCAATGATCGATAAAATGACTGTTATTAACATAAATAATTACATAGTGTTCATGACATGGTAAGAATTAATATAAAAGGAATAATGAAATTGAAATGGTTCTTAATCAAGTATTAATTAACTAAAGTTTATTATTCCGGACTTTAAAGAACGATCGTGTCAAGTTGGACCCAAGGTATGGGACTTCGTCTCAATCTCCTTTCATTGAGGAATATTTTGTTTTATACACAACCTTCTTTTATATGGTGTATAAACCCCTTAGACTTTTATGTTTATCCAAAATGAATCTTTTTTATACGAAGCGTTTTACTAAATGACAAAAGAGAATGATTTTGTCGTACTTATGTGGCAACAACGACTTCTCCATCGCCGTGACCATTATTTGAGTTTCAGCTTCCACTAAAAGCCATACCTTTTTTTCAAAAGAAAAATAAATACCATGTTTTACTTTTTTTTTATTTTTGTATTGAAAATGGCTTTTATAATGTTTTTATATCAATGTGTTGTATTGATATCTTGTTATTGAAAAGTAGAAATGTTATGTTTCCTTTATGCATGTTTTATGTGATATGATTATGTTATGGTTCTTGGGCTTTATTATGAAGACGGGAGGCTCCGTGATAAACTAAGGGCGGGTGAGCCCGATATAGCTCTCTGATGCATTGGGTAACGTGAAGGAGTTAAAAGTTAAGGTTTCCACGAAGAGATTTAGGGAATATACTGTGATGGGTATTCCAAACGTAACCAAGAGGGTTACTCCCTACGTAATAATGTTATGAATGGCTCAAGTTACCTTTATGTCTTATGATTTCTATGATTTATTCATGATTTGATGAGGTATGTTAAAGTGCTTATGTTTTATGGGTAAAGTATTATTTCATTGATTCTTATGTATACATGTACTCATGTTTCCTTTCCATATTTTTATATACCTTACTGAGCTTTTTATGCTCATCCCACGTTTTTGAAATGTTTTTCGCAGGTCAAGGGAAAGGTACATGATACGATGACAGTGTCAAGGAAGTGTCAAGAAAGAATCCATGTTTTATTTTAAATATTTTTCCGTTGATGGGAAAAAATTGAATACTATCTTTTATTGTAACCACTTTATTTAAATGTGGGACGTAATGCAAGTTTTATGATTTAATTCTCTAAAACTCTAAACCTGAAAAGATTCTCAATGTGTAATCTTGTAATAACTCAAGATTAAGTAAGGTTTAAGGCTGGGGCCTTATAATCCAATTGGGATCTTGTGTGATACAACAAATTTTTATGTAGGGGACCTTATATTGGCCCTACGGACCCCTTTATCGCATGTATAGAAGGAATACCAATGTGAATGATGCCAAGGAGGTTTCACATGCCATAATATTGGGTCTTAGGGATAATGAGAAAGGAGATGATGAATTTGTAGCTAGTATCAAATAAAAAATGTCCATGTATCACTAAATTTTTCATAACAATGGGAATCCATCCACATTTAGTTCTTTAATATAGATTTACCTATGTAGGTCGGATCTGCGCATAGGTTAGGGGTAATTTTATTTTCGTCTTTGTATGTTGTTGTGGAATTTTTTGAGTGAATGTACTAGGAAAGAAAATTCATGCATCTCTACATATCATGTGTTGTCAGGAACCAATATATTTATGAACGATTTTGAAAGAGGCATTCTCTTTGGAGATAAAATAATAGTGTTGTGCCATTTTTTATCATGTGGGAAGGGAGGTAATTGATATATAGTTAAATTCTTGAAACTATGAAATAGATGTTTTTGATTTTATCTTCATGTGGCTTGGAGGAAAATTTCATTGTTTAAGGTCATGTTACGTGACTAGTCAATGCAGTTTACCATCGTTAGGTGAATATGTTGGTTTTTTTCAGTTTATAATAATGCATCTTGAACATTGAGGGTAGAGGTATAATGAGAGTAATTTTTATAAAGTGGAAGCTATAACACGACGTGAATGAGGATCAATGATGCCTTCCCCACTCTAAACACTCCAAAGTAAAAACATTACACAATTTAATGACATGTTTCCTAGATATGAACTTATAGTTTAATGATGTATACATTGGACCAGACACCTCGTTTTACATCATGTTTCAACTTTCATAGATTTATTCAAGGTATCATTGGTCTTATGAGAGACAAAACCATGTCAACTTAGAGGAAGGAGAAGGAAAATACCTTATTTAATTCCCTATCTATTTTTTTCATTCAATTTCCTCTATAGATTATGTAAATCCTGGAGCATGTTTTAGCCAATGGCTTCTAGATAATCTAGATGGGCTCCTACTACTTTTTGTAACATCTAGTGAGCATAGATAGCTATTTAAAGTGATGATAAATAAATGAAGATTATAATGACTTCCGCTGTTTCATACACCAAAGAGTATTGATTAACTTTCGATGTATTTCACATCATCATATGATAATACTAGTGGGTGTTGGTGAGTTTTTACAGCCAAATATTCTTTTTCATATCCATCATATTCATTAAAATGATTGAGAGGGTCTTGTTGAACACCTTTGTCTTTCCTTTTGACTACACATGGTATCGGGAAGTACGGTTTGACCATATGGTATAATTTTCATAAAACTTTTTCATTTAGGCATCATATATGTCGGTGTTGTTGATGGTGAGAATATAGTGAGGTAATCTGAATCAATTGATGATATTGGGGACCATGAATTCAATATTTTATTAGGCCTTTACTTCCTTGAGAGAAATATCTTCTACCCCCAGGGAAAATAAATCTGTCACCGTCAAAAAGAACCTCTACTTGAAGATATTTCTAGTGGATATGGTCCCACAATGTTAAGTCCATATATTGTGAATTGGTAAGAATATTTTGTAGCAAGGAAGGGCTCCAACCATCGATGAAGAAAATTGTCTTGTAAATGAATCTCACATAACCTCTTGGAAAATGTGAAATAGTAATGTATCATGGTGGGCCAAAAATACCTCATCCTTCGAATCTGGTGGGAGAGCTTCAACCCTTCATGATGAGAACCACGTGACTCAGCATGAAAATCCAACATAACATAGTGAATCACATTTCTTTGAATGAAGTGAAGGATAATTACATAAAATCCACACCTATAGTGCGTATGATTGAGGATTGGAATACTCTAAAGGGTGAACTGAGCAACACTATTATAGATTCACTACTATTCAGTTCAATCAAACGGGAGAACACCATGTTAGAGATAATCAATTATAGGGGTTGTTCAATCAGAGGTATGTTTTAAGATTCTTCTAGAGGCCCCAATTTACAACTATAAGTTGTAAAAACGTTTTCATGAAATCTTTCTTTATCATATAACTTAATGAGAGTGATGAATCATCGATGTTCTATATAAATTAATAGATCATCATAGTTTGGCTCGACATGAGATGGGGCTAGACTAGTGAGGGAATCATATCAACCATTCAGTGACCGATGAACATTAATAACCTCAGGAAGAGAATGGAATTGGTCCATGAGATGATGTGTATGCTTTAATGAGTGAAAGATCTCTGTTTTTTACAACATAGTCATCATTGATTTGATTTGTGACTAAAAATGACTCCCCCTTCACATGGAATTGGGGGATTTCAACATCAAGAGTCAGTTCGAGATCAGTAATGAGATCCTGATACTCTACCTCACTGTTGGTGAACCTTCTAACAACAGGAACGGGTAAGTTCGAACATCTTGTTTCTGAGTAATGAAAAATATCCCCAAACCAACATTGTTGAGTATGGGATCATTAAGCCTTCTAAAAGTTGGAATTTGAGAGGCACTATCAAAATGAATATGTTAAAACATCATATCTTGGTACACTAAGATGATGGAATCATCAAGGAATTAAATTTTGAGGGACTTCTCTATGGGGGCTATATAGGCACCTAAGAATTCTACTAATTCCTTACCCTTGAAATATTTATACCGAATGAACCTGATGTCAAACTACTAAACGATCACCATTGAGCACTCCATCCTTCTTGTCAATATGAGGTAGGTCAAGATATACATTGTTGGTTCTATAGATAGCACCAATTGAATGTCATCAGGTCATGGGTAATTTCTCTGGATATACACTGTGAAATATTGTGCAATAAAACTCTTCTTGATAAGAGAGTTTCTAGTCTTCATGTCGAGGGTCATGGTACTAAGATTATATAAACTATTATTTGTCCCTTAGTTGTTATTCAAATTGAGGAGGGAATAGGGAGATCATTTCACAGTGGTTACATAGAGGACAACCGTTTTTCCAGATATGAGTGGCATTAGAACTAGGGGTTGGAGTAGATAATACTTGATTTCCTCAAATGAAGCTTGACACACATTATCCCACTAGTACAATGTTTCCTCCTTCATGAGCCATGATAACGGATCACACCGTCCATCCAAATTTAAAATAAATCCACATATTTAGGCCATATTTCCTTTGAGGCCTTGGATCTCCCTATGGTTTCTCAGAGGAGGCATAAAGCTGATGGAATTTATCTTATATGGATCAACCTCGATGACTCTATATGTGATGACAAAGCTGAGAATCATCCCGAGCCAACATTGATTTCACACTTCAAAGTGTTCATATTTAGATTCTACGAGAAAAGGAATCAGAACAATTTATTGAGTTGATAATATTTTTGAATATGTGCACAGGTTATTGATAATTTGGTCTTGCATTCATCCGACCAAAGGGAATTACCTGATAGAAAAAACTCCCTATAGAACTCTAAAGGTGATAGACTTCTCATATTATGGATCAATTTGGTTTTGTTTATATCTGGAGTATCAATAAATAAATATATGACCTATAACCTATCTATGGAATCGATTAATATATATGTCTTTGGAAGGGGAAAATCATTCTTCGGACAGTGGCATTTGAGCTCTTGAATGTCTATAAAGACTCAGATTTCCCATTATTCTTCATAACTAGAAAAATGATGGCTAGATAGTTGGGGTATAAAAAATAATTAAGGAAGTTGGATTTAATATATTTATAAACTTCAGCCTCTACCATTCCACCATGATAATCAATAACTTTCATTAGAGGCTATGTGAACCTGTAATGTCTTATCGGTGGGATGAGACAGTTAATGTCATGCTGAGGTTATAGTCCTAGATTCTAGTCATAGCTCCACCAAAACAAATCGTGATGTTTCTTTTTGAAATACACACACTTATATTATTATACCAGAAGAATGGTTGTGCTAATAACAGTAGGACATAGATCTTTTTATGATCCATAATTCACCCGAACAAACTCATCAATGGTTTTAGATAATCCCTCTTCAAATAAAATAGGATCATCGAGGTGAGGCATCTTCCATTGACTCGTTAAAACCCCGCTTGCTAGTTGTCATGTATTAAAAGGGAAGGGATACAAAATTTCATACTAGTGAAGTTGAGAATATGAAACATATGTCCAACCAATTTATAGACTAAGATCACATTTTCATCATCCCAATTCACTAGTTTGTGGCCATGACACTCGACTTGGGAAATTATATCCTCATTTCAAAAAAAGGGTGTCATGTCCCCATGTACAGTGAATGTTGAATTATTAATATAAACTCTTACACATTACATTTTCAACTTAATCAAAAAATCTCTACCCCTATAAACTATCAATATGTTCTCCAAATATCCACTATTCAATGGAACCTTCATCTGTTCTGTAGAGTTGGGTTGACTCACCAATAAATGACACTCCCCCATTGCTTCGACACCAAGAATGGACCTTGTATTCAATTGCCCAATGGAATTGGTTTGAAATCCTCTCTTGGAATGGTATTAGTAGAGAAATATTTCCCTGAATTCAATTCATAATCATCCCATGCATGAACCAATGTTCCCTCGGAGTCATTCATCCAGGATGAATCATCTCCTCCCCTTGATTCCACTACCATAGATGACCTTCTTATATGGAGTTTTGGAACGTAATATCAATGTTTCCTTTGTACCTAGAGTGAGAATCATTGAGTGACTATCACCCTCAAATTGTCATTGAGTTTACCTATGTTTTTTCTTTATACATAATCATATTTTCCACTAGTATGAGAGGTAGAGTTATATACTAATATATTGTTGGGTACTAAGCCGGTATTTATTCCTTCTTACTACATGGCTCCATCTAAAATAATTTTTTATGTCTTTGTTAGATTCCCTTTTTGAAAAATTATATATATATATATATGAGTATGTCACTGTTGGTGGTTCCTGTTCACTTTTCTATGAAGGCAACTGGGTCACTTTGAAATTTTGTTGATTATCAAAAACTCAATTAAGTTATAGTAAATAAAAAGTATCTACTTCTACACAATGATGTTCGGTTTGACTCGATAAAAGGGGAGAAGTGGTCCTTGAATTTTTATCTTTGATCTAGTATAAACCAATTAATAATAAAATAATCATAAATTCAAAAAACCTCATTCCAAAGTATTTATGGTCATATTGAGTACATTTTCATGACTTTTGGTAAAATGAATTTACCTAATTTTATTATATCATTAATGAACATGATCATACATGATTATATTTATAAATCCCTAGTGATATGGATGAAATCCTTTTTTTATCTATGTTTTAGTTGGATCGTGTGCATCATCATAGAGAAGTTATGGAATTTTGGACAAATCACTATCATTATACCAATATTTTAAAATTTAATTTCTAGATTCAGGAAGCGATGTTCTTTAGAAACATTGTTTAGGAACACAGTATCTTAGTAGATATTGATAAGGTGAAAACTAAGATGACAATGGAGGAACATTTTAATGTTTTTTAGAATCTAATATTTTTGGGTTTAGCCTGAAATTATATCTAGTTTATAAAGGATTTATCGATGTTGGCTTCTCTGAGGTCTTCCCTAGAATGAATGGAATGATGTTCTCTTGGGATTAAAAATGTTATAGTTCCATATATGAGCGTAAACATATTTTGAATATTGCACATGTGTTGACTCTTCTAGAGGATGAAAAGGGTAATGTGGAATTCTATCATGTAGAAGGTATTGGATTTTTCTTTGTTCCTATATAGTGTTATCATGTTGTAGCTTATGGAACTCGACAGCTTAGTCCCCAGGAGTATAACTTTCCGACCCATGACCTTGAACTCACAGTTCTAAGGAACGTACTTAAATGTTTCAGATATTTCCTTTTTGAAGAAATGTTTAGCATGTATTATGACCACAAATATTTTTGTTATATAAACCCTAAAAATTACTTCAATCCCCAGTAGAGTAATTTGGTGGTGTACCTACAATATTTTACATTGACATTTCCTATACCCGAGGGAAGGGGAATGTCTTGGTAAATTCATTGAGAAGGAAACATCTGACCCATGCCATCATAGAATCATTGGAATAGTTTAACATTATTGATCTTTTTACATAGTTTCATATTAATGTTTCGGAAACCGGTTATAAGGTTCTCTTAGATAGAGTTCAGCTGTCTTATGCTATTATTGAGATTATTGTTCATGAATTGTTGCTTCATGATGAATACTATGGCATTAGTAATTATATTTATTATGGATATACCATTAATGATCAGTCATTCTATATGGAGGGTACTCTATGATTCCATAATAGGGGCGTTGTTCCTTTTCCTATGATAATAGATATGTTGGTATATTTCCAAAATTTCCAGTCAAAAGTACACCTGGGAACCAAGAATATGATTTTTGGCATGGGGAAATAATTGTGGTGGCCATGTATGATACATGGCATTTCAGAATTTTTTCGCTTATAATTATAAGTACATATAGGTCAAGGCTGATCATCATAGACCATTTGGGTTTGCTTCAGACACTCTCAGTTCAAACATGGATGTGCGATGATAACACTGTAGATGTTATGGTTGGGATTCCATGTACCATTAAATATAGTAGTATGATATGGGTAATGATTGATTGGTTGTCCTAATATGATCACATTATTCTAATTATTAATACAACAAATGTTGAGGAGCTAGATAATATAAATGTGAGGGAGATTGTTCATTTTAATATAGTTATATATACTATATTTTTTGATCTAGATCCCTAGTTTACTTATAGCTTTTTTAGAGGGATTTAGGGAGAAACGAGATCTCTAGTTCGTTTGAGTACTTCATATCATTCATTCATGGATGTCCCTACTGAGTGTGTTATAAATTTTTTTAAGGATATTATTTTTTCATGTATTCTCAACTTTAGTAGAGCTTAGGATGTCCATTTTCCATTGGTAGTGTTTATATTCAACCATAGTTACCAATATTCAATAATAAGTTCCTTTTGAGGTCTTTTTTTGGTCATCCTTGTGAATATCAATTGTGTTGGTCATAGATTTGGGAATGTTCTTTGATTGGACCAATATTGGAGCAAGAGAAGACAATAAATATTTAGTTTATTTTTCACATAATGATGATGACACAATGCTGGTATAATTCATATGATGACCATTACCATATACCATTAGTGATTTCAGTGGGTGATCGTGTGTACAAGGGAGTTTCACCTTATTTGGGTAATTGAAGTTTTGGGAGGCAAAGAAAGATTTCCCATAATTTTGTGGGACCTTTTGTGGTTTTTTAGTAGGTGGGAATACTGGATTTCCATTTATTACTTCTTTCATAGTTAATTTATATACATAATTGCATCTAATTATCATTGTTTTTAATGTACTTTTTTTATCTATATCATGTTCCGAGATGGAGTGTTGTTGAGCCTAATTTATCTATGACTGGGCATCAAATAATAATTATTGAATTAGAAACCATGGTTCTTCATGTAGAAACATACCTTTGGTTAAAGTTCTGTGGTAGTAGGGTTTTGATACTCATGAAGCTAGGGAGAGAGAAAAAACAAATGTGAAAGAATTGGCCTCATATTATTGACATGAAAACTTCATAATAGGAATTATGCGGACATAATGATTTGTGATGGAATGGTTGTAAAATCATGTAAATATTTTGTGATACTCCTCAAAAAAATTATCATGATTTGGTTGGGTCTTTTTTAGGGGTTCATTAGGTGACAATTTGGAAATTTTGTGAACATTTGATCTACACACATTTTTCCCATGATTTTTCCAAACTGTGTTCCCACCTATGATAAAATTTGAAACCCCATATTTATTGGGTATTTTATGGATGGAAAATGAATTAAAAAATTTTAACCCACCTTTTTAAAACTATGAACCCCATCAGATGGGGGCACAGATCGGGCACCAAATTTGAAAACAAAGGGGCCCTTCATTACAAACTCTGCAGATGGTGTGTTTTTATTTCTAAAATTAAATTAAAATTTCTTGAACCCCAATATAATCCTTTTCTAAACCCAAACTCAATTTAGAATAAATTAAAAAGGTCATGAGATATCTCATGGATAATTTTTGGTTTGTCCAATCATTTTCTTGGTAAGATAGAATCTTTGATAATTTGTATGATTCCTCTTTGATAAGAGATATTCTCCTATTCTATCTCTCATTGCCTCTTGTACTCATTTCCATAAGGGTTTCTAGATTACCCTAATATTAGTGGAACAATTTTTCTTTTCTTTTGGATCTAGGATCTAGGATCAATTTTTAGAAATGCATTGTGGACGTTCCTTGTTCTCAATTCCTATTTTTTGTAATTATTCTATATAATTTATGTGTTAAAGGTAGGTGGTTCCATATAAGTCTATCAAATTGTATTTCCCTGGAGTATATTTATTTAAATTAACTATTATTCAGTTTTTTTTGAAAATCTCTATTCAAAAATTGGTATTTACATATAAATGATGTGAATTTAGAGGAAAACCCTTAATTTATAATTCAATTGGATTTATTTGTGAATTTGATTTGGTGAATATTGTGGATCTGATTTGTAAAATCGATTTGTGAAATTAATTTTATCGAAATGTATTAGTTTATTTTTTGATAAAACACAATTTGATTTTTTCTTGAAAATGAATTAATTGATTAAAAATAGTGTTTTGGTTTTTAAATGGCAATTGGATTTTTGAAACTAGAAAGTGGGGAAATTTATTTTTAAATAGTTTTAAAATATTTTTCCCACTATTTATTTATTTATTTATAAATCTAACTACTATGTAGTTAGTGTGTTATTTGGGACAAACATGTAAGGATGATATTGTATGACAAATAGATTTATGCTCTATAACACTACCATAAGTTTAGTGTGGTGGATCTTCTCCCCAATTAGATATCGATCCGTCCTCTTTGACTTGTGTGTGAGGGACATGTGTACACAAATTACGATGATCACCAATATGAGATGTGTGAGGATCCCATAATAGGGAACTATCATAACCTTTGGCATATGACCATATTAATTTCTATGATTGTTTATTTTTTTTACAATCCATTTTAGTGTAAAACTTTTTTACACATGCTTGTTGTTTTATATAAATGTTTTTATATAAAATTATTGATAATATTTTTTTTTAATTCTATAAATTGAAATAAATTGAATGTTTTATTTCAAATATGCACTCTACTGGAATGCTTATTTTATTTGAAATTGAAATAATTTAATGGTTAATTCATATAGTAACCTAATATGTTTTACTAGGTGAGACCCTTACTATCCTATTAGCTCACACCACACCATTTGAATGTGGTCACACTGAAGTTATATATTTTTAAAAACCAACATACCATAAATTGTTTATTTTAATAAAGAAAAGATCCCAATAGAAAATGAAACATGTGGTAAAAAATTAAATACATACTTGTAGAGTAATAAAAAATATGTGACAAGTCAGTTATTCACATGAATAAAAATGAATAAGGAGATTTCTCAACATGAAGGAGATTATTATTTTGGGGTATAATAGGCCACATTATGGACTATTTGAAACTTTTAATGAATATGATGACAGAATAACAGAGTAAATGGTTACAAGGGAAGTCATTACAAAATAGAAATTATAGTAATAATTTTTAAAATACATCCATGAAAAAGGTGGATAACATTACTATCATTGGATATTTGAATATTTATGAAACTATATGTATATGGTGATTACACAAGGTTATGTGAAAAATATGTTATTGAAATGTCTCTATTGACAAGTGGAGTTTTTTTTTGAATAAAAGGAAATCTAAAAAAATATCATCTTATCTTATAGAGAAAGTGAAAAATGGAGTTTCAAATAACAAAATATTGAATGATATACATTCTTTACAGGGATGCTGATAAATGGATTAATAAAAATGTAGTGCATGAGACACTATATACTTATATTCTAGATACAGTTTTTAAATAAAAATAATAAACAAATTCTTTTATATAATGTGTGATGACCCCATCACAACAGGAGTGCATATTGCATAATTTTATTTGAATATTAATTAAATCTCACAATAAATCACTCATTCCATAAACCCATAGTTTTTGTGTCATTGAAGACTGGATACAAAAATGTATTATTTCTCATTATTTCATCATTATCACCCACAAATAATCATCTCACAAGATATCTTTTTATAAACATCATTCTTGATACAATATTTAAATTAATCCAAAATAGATAGATAATAAGGGTCGAACTCAAATGTTCAGTGAAGGAAAAAATTAACAATGTTCCATAAATAGTTATTTTACATGCATAAGAGAAAACATGGAAATTGCATTATAATAATATTTCATAATACATGATATTGTGACATATAACCTCACATAACAAATATTTAATCATATCATATTCCATAGTAAAAATTGAGAAGAAATAGGAAATATTCCTAAAACATGCAACAAAATATAGATATGTAGAAAAACATAGAAATGTGGCATAATAATAAGAATATAAAATAATGAAATTGTGGAAAATTATAAATACAATAAACTACACAGATAAATTTTAGAAAATAAGAATAATTTCCATGTAATGGTTTGTGAACATATCAATAATGTCCACATGTAGAGTTTTTAACATACTAATAATATCAATTCATAGAGTTGTTAAGGTAATATTAATTTCAATTAATTTATTTAAGGAAAAAAAAATATTCTATGAATCATTACCATATGATGTGTAAATCATAACACAAATAATTGGAAAATTATATCATCTCCACTCATCATAAAAAATTTTATATATTTTTGTTCCATTCGATATGAAAACATCCATAATCCCATCATAGATTTATTAACACATGATTAATAATCACATTTAAAGAGAATATAAATAATACATTATCATTATCCATTCAATTATATAGGGTGCATGGTATCATTTGATAACCCCCAAAGGGATCATAATAATCAATATAGGATTTTAACACAAAAAAAATACACTTTTATAAGATCATTGGAAAATTACATTAAAATATAACAACAAACAAGGTTTTCTTTTGAGAACATTTATTGGGTTAAAAACTAAATTATAAAAAAAAATCAATTAAAATGGAAATAAATGAAATTTTTTTGTATAATCCTATTAAATATAATAATTTATATATAGGTAAAATGTGCTCATGTGGAAAATGTTTAAAAATATATTACATTATAACATTTTCAAATAAGTCAGTGAAAGAGGAAAATGATCATACTAAAACAGTATAAATAATAGCACCTTTACTATTATACTAAACACTAGTGAGTAATATAATAATAAATAATAGAGTTAGTGATATGAACATCCATAATAAATATTAATGAAAATAGACTAGGAGGAGAAATATTGTTGACCAATAAGAGGAGATAAGGTTAGTTCAAATTACAAGCATACATTACAATAGATTAGGAATCAAGAAAAAGATAAATAGAATATGGTCCTAAATTAAATATAAATAACTAGTGTATAATAAAATATATGGGGTTTTATTATGGATGAAAATTCATTTTTGGAAGTTGAAAATTTATAAATATACTATCTATAATAGATAGTTAATTTGAAAAAAAACTTACCTTAAATCTCGAGTTCAACAAAAGAAGCTTCACCTCAAGTATAATAATCATAAATATCATAATAACCTATTTAATAACCATATTCATATATATTACCTTTTTTAAAAATAAATTATAATCATTTATTATATATATATATATATTTGTTAGATATTGTTTACTATCATCATCATATGTTTATAACTTTGATTCTTTTGTACTAGTTTCATAATGGTTTTTTCGGTCTCCATTATTGGATACCAATTTAATCATTACCACATTTTCCAAGATAATGGAATATCCATGTTTTAAATATATATATATATATATATATATATATATTCCCCTTTTTATTGTATAAGAGTTTTGTGAATGGTTTATGAGAATAAAATTGATGATGAGTAGGTATAATATTTTTTCCCGAAAAAACATGTTACTTTATAATGAGTATTCACATTTTTCTATTTCTAAAAAACAATTCCAAAAAATATTATTCCATAATATCATATATTACCAATTGTAATGTCTTAGATTTTTCCATTGATTTTTTTTAAATATTATATGTAATTATTTTGAGACCGGGCGTGAAGGCGGCACATCATTTCGAGGCCCAGTGATCTCAGAATGGTGGTTTGAACTATTTTTAGTTATGTGAGTTGGCGCTTGTGGACAATTTTGATAGTTTCTAAACGGATGCCTGTATTAAAACTATGAGGGCACCATTGCATCCGAGATGATGACTTTGCCTAAGAACGACTCTAACCTCGACCAGCACATGTCGCCTGCAAAGTTTAATTTTGGGCGATTTAAAAAGAGGAAATACTTTAGAAGGAATAAAATAAATTAATGATTTATTTTATTTTTTTAAAAAGTTTCCTTTTTTAGAACAACCTAATATTCCCCTATAAATACATCCTTATGGAAAATTCGTAGGGTTAGCCTCATAACCCTATGAGTTGAGAGAGAGTGATTCCTCTTGGAGCTTGGGCGGAGGAGGACGCGTTGGAAAACGATGATGGATCAAGATCCAAAATCATTGTGCTGACGTTGAAGGATCACGACGACAATGACAGCGCGACACCTTCGTCAACGATCGATCCTTTAGAAAGGTAGGTGTTTGTTATTTCAATTCCTTTTCCCCGTTTTTGAGTTTAAACCACGAACGCGGATCAACCACAAACAAGTTGATCCACAGATTCGTCCGTTCTTGCGGGAGGGATTTCATTGGGATGATTTTGGGGAATTAATACATGTTATTTATTGATGTTGATTTCTACACAATTTAAGCCTATTAATGGGAGTGGATCAACGCTGTGACGAACAACGGTGGAGGTTCGTTCCTCAATTTGATTATTGGATTTCTTTCCCTTCTTTTCTCGCGCTTTCTTCGCGGGGCGACGAACAACGGATCGTTGCGCATCCGTTCTGCGACGCAACGATCCAAAATCAAAGTTTCGACATATCAACGACTATGTGGAGGTGCGGAGATGATGGAAGATGACGAATTGGACCGAATCAGAAAAGCTTTCTTCGAGTTTTCTTCGTGCGGGAAGATCAGAACACGTTTTCGGAGCCGATCGGAGGCCCGAAAACGTCGGAAGCGGTTTTGTGGTGTCAGGTTGACCAGAACTTGAGATTTTTGCGGCAATCGTATAGCCGGATTGTTGATTGGAGTAGCACGAGAGGCGCACCAGTGAAGAGCACCATTTCTAGAAATTTCCAGAATACATGGTGTGCACTTCCGAAGAACACACCGTGTAGTACTGGTGGTGGCAGCTAGGGTCTCGGGGTCAGAGAAGAACCACACAGCGTGTGACCCTGGTCACACGGCGTGTTAGACCTTCCCCGAAGCTCGGTGTGTACTTTGGGTAGTACATGGACACGGGATGATCTACACGGCTTCAGGCGGCATGGTGTGTACAGCTTGGAAGAGGTGGCTACATGGAGCTCAGCATGTATCCCGAGGATACACGAAGACAGGATGGAGTACACGACCGTGTACTCCATCACACAGCCAGGCAAGGCCAGCAGCACAGGTCAGACCGTGTGCAGATTACACGGGTCGGAGTACATGGGTTGGTGATCGTGTACGGGCACATCTCCAGAGTACACGGAGCCAACCCCAGTTACCCAGACACGGCGTGTACCCCGTACTACACGCCGTGTACTATGTTTTTCTACACGACCAGCCTCACAACATGGGCTATTGTACACGGGCAGTACCCGGGGTCGGACAACACGACATGTATCATTTCTACATGCAGTGTACTTTTTGGAAAACGGTTTGGTCCTATTGTTCACTGTGCCTTGAACATCTTTCGTTTGGGTTAGTGCCCCTTCTTCATGTTTCCCTGAGGGTCAGACATCTTTCCCTCATGCAGGATTTTGATTCCTTCCGTAGTACATTCTATGATAGAGTCATGCATCCATCTGAGAGGCCCAGATCGAGATCCTCTATACATTTCAGACCCTAGATAGAGTCAGGCATCGACGTGACCAACTCTATCGGGCGTTGATCCTCTACCTAGCAGGTGAATTCCGGATGAGTCGCGGTATCCTCCATGGACCTGGCAGTGATCCTCATTTGTGTATCAAGATCTTTCCCAATTATGAGTGTGTCTCCCGTAATGAGTGCTTCTATCTACCGTAACTTTTACACTCAGGAGTGTGTGTCTCTTAATGAGTGTAGATATCTCTCGTGATGGTTCCCGACAAACAGAAATTCTCGTACGGACGTCATCAGAGCTATAGGACTCATGGAGTGTGTTCTCCCTGAATGAGTGCATCATAGAATCTTCGAACAGAATCACTTACGGGGGTATGCGGTTGCGTGTCTTGTCTCTAGACCATGGGTCTGGATTTTGAGTATATCTGGTTTGTTTTATATGTTCTGTAATCATATAATGTGCATAGATGACTGTACCTTTACATTGTATTTATTTTTGGTTTTCGGGGTCCTCTAATGAGTATTGTTATACTCACCCCTGCACGGGCTTTGCCCACACGTCTTGTGTCTTATGCTGACAAGAAACCTTTTGACAGAGTCCAGTGTGGACTAGGACAGGACCGAGCTTTCTGAGTTCCCTACAGGCCGAGGTGTTCCTACGTCCACGAGCGGCAGTCCCAGTACCTTTTAATCATATAGGTTGGACTTTGCAGTTTCAGACTCTTGTTTGTTTTCTTTTTGGTGGGATTTTATTTTTGGCCCAGTTTACTTTTACAGTACTCTACCTTTCTTCGTACTCTGTTGGTTGGGTTTAGTTGTATGAATGCATTCTTTTTCCTTAGTGGTTTTTTACATTTCAACATTTGTGGTCTTAGAGATGTGTGCATGTCTACCTGTACCTAAGCAATGCCTCCCATGTTAGTAATATTCCTACTCTGTGTTGGTCACCAGCCCCTAGCCTATTAGAGGCGGGCTTGGGGAGTCACATCACGGGCCCCACTGGGACGGGTCGTGATAGAGTGGTATCATAGGTGGTTGGTTCTACCTTAGGACCAAGAGTCTGTGATTTTGGTTTGGGGAAAAAGTGTTAAGTGTTTCGGGTTTGGATTTCAGGCCAGAGACCCCAGTGTTGGTACAGCAGCTGACATATCCATACACCAGGACTCTGAATACCTGCTTTTCAACCTGGTTCACAAAAACAATGGTTTCAGGGAAATAAAAGGTACATGTATCATATAGGAATGGGTTGTGTTTTCCATATCCTTGGTTTCAGCTTTCCAGATATACTCATTGATAGTGACACATCTTGTTTCTTTACAGAATTCCGCTGTGATGCATACCCGCTTGGATTCAGCAGCATGATCATGAGGATGACCCCCTCAATGATGAGGCTTCGATACAGGGACCAGCTCCCCAGGCGTTGCCACCAGGTGGTGCACCTGTTATACCACCACTAGTGGAGCAGCCAGTGGTACCCGCAGTACCGACCGACAATGAGTGCAGTCTTAGCGCGCTCTATGAGTTCTAGAGACAGAGACCACTCAGGTTCCTAGGTGAGCCCGACCCTTAGGCGGCTGAGGACTGGCTTGAGGCAGTGACCAGAGTTTTCTGTCTTGTGAGGACACCGGCAGACCAGATGGTGATTCTAGGAGCGAGCCTTATTCAGGGTTTGGGGGGATGATGGTGGAGTCTGACCACAGAGACTCATGACGAGGAGACTCTTTCGTGGACAGATTTTGAGAGACTCATCAGGGAGGAGTTTTCTCCAGTTATGCTGAGAGTTGTACGCATCCATGAGCTTCTTCAGCTCCCGCAGGGCAGAATGATGGTGGATGACTACTCATCAAGGTTCAACAACCTCACTAGGTACTCGATGGATATGGTCAGTGATCAGTAATTCAAAGCTCAGACCTTCGAGCAAGGTCTATGGAGAGACATCTGAGCTAGTTTCGTGCCTCTATGCATTTCGACATATGTTGGATTGTTTGAGAGGGATTTGGTGATCGAGAGCTTCTTGGCGGAGCAGAGACAGCCACCGGCAGTCAGCAGCAGACTGACAAGTGCAGAGACACCGGCAGTAGGGAGCCGACGTCAGGTATAGGGATATAGACGTGGGAGACGTCATAGGAGGACCCAGGACAGGGGATCGACAGTCCACGGCTCTCAGGATGGATCCAGTCATCCTAGGGAGAAGCGATGTTATACATGCGACGGAAGGGGACATCTCTCTAGAGATTGCCCGACTCATCGAGCTGCTGATAGGGAATTGGTGGATGGACCACCGAGACAAAGGTAGAGAACGGAGTAGAAAGATCCGCCAGGCGGCAAACATGGCAGAGGAGCAGGGAGAGCTGCATGTGGTGGTAGACGCTTCGACATACTTCCACCACCACCCACAGGATGTCCGCACCAGGCTCAGGGAGCTGGGGGACCGGGACGGGGACTGCTGCATGTGGTTGAGGTATACGACCCAGGGGCTCCAGGGATGATTCGAGGTACGATCTATGTCTTTTCTACCTTAGCTGTCGTACTCATAGACATAGGTGCCAGTCATTCCCTTATAGCCACATGTCTTGTACAAAACCTCAAGATTCTAGTAAAACTGTTGACTCGATACTTACTCTTGAAGACACTTACGGGAGGAGACTCGATGATCACACACCTTTGTAGATAGTGTGATCTTACCCTTGGAGGCGAGAGTTTTGTTTGGAACCTCTTGGTTTTAGCATCGAGGCCTTACGGCGTCATTCTTGGTATGGATTTTTTATCTTCGGTCCATGCCCATATTGACTATTTTAGGTGAAGGGTGCGGTGTGTCCACCGTGGTGGAATGAGGTTTTCCTTTGTCAGAGAAAAGGAAGCCCAAGAAGTACAAAATGGGCTCATGTATAGGAGAGTGTAGCCGATCACTCATGAGTTGGCGAGCCTTACCCTCGGAGCAGTGCATGTTGTGAGCTCTCAGTTCCCAATAGTGGTGGCAGAGTATGAGGGCGTCTTACCAGAAGATGTTCCAGTGTTACCTCCCTGCCGAGAAATTGACTTCTGCATCGACTTACACCCCAGGATGACACGGATTTCCTCATCGGGTTATTGGATGTCTCCTGCAGAGCTTCGAGAGGTGATGGTGTAGTTGGAGGATTTGTAGAGAAAGGGTTTTGTGAGACCCAGCATCTCCCACTAGGCGGCTCCATTCTTGTTATCCAAGAAGGCAGACGGGAGTATGAGGTTTTTCATGGATTACCGATGCCTGAACCAGGTGACGGTGAAGAAAAAATATCCACTGCCGAGAATTAATTACCTCTTCGATCAGCTAAGGGGGACATAGTGGTTCTCGAAGGTTGACCTTCGATCAGGCTATCACCAGCTATGAGTGCGGGATGAGGATATACTGAAGACGGCTTTCAGATGCTGCTACTGTGACTATGATTACTTAGTGATTCCTTTCGGTGTGAAGAACGCCCACACAGTGTTCATGGGACAGATGAACCGGATCTTCTAGCTGTACATGGACCGGTTCGTAGTGGTCTTCATCGACAACATCCATGGGTACTCGGCCTCAGAGGAGGATCATGCGAGACACCTGCGGATGGTTCTAGACATACTTCGGCAGCACCAGCTTTATGGGATGCTCTCAAAGTGTCAGTTTGGGATTCAGGAGGTCCACTTTCTAGGACATGTCATCTCAGCCGATGGAGTAGCTGTGGACCCAGCCAAGGTGGAGGCTATGTTTGCATGGGAGCCACCTCGGAGCAAGACGGAGGTGCGGAGCTTCCTTGGGTTGGCAGGTTATTACCGTAGATTCATTCCTGACTTCTCCCCGATATCATCACCAATGACAGCCTTTACCAAGAAGGGGCAACCCAACATGTGGATAGAAAAGTGCCATCAGGCTTTTGAGAAGTTGGGATAGAGTTTGATGAGTGCCCTAGTCTTGAGATTTCATGAGGAAGGTGTTGAGTACATAGTTTTATACGACGCATCAGGGACCGAGCTCGGCTGTGTCCTGATGCAGCGACATGCAGTGATTGCTTATGGTTCATGCCAGCTTATGCCACATGAGCAGAACTATGTGATCCATGATCTCGAGTTGGCAGCGGTAGTCTTCACATTGAAGATGTGGAGACACTACCTTATGGGCGAGTGGTTCATTGTTTACTCTGACCACAAGAGCCTCAAGTACGTCTTCTCACAGAAGGATCTGAATCTAATGCATAGATATTGGCTAGAGTTCCTCTTGGAATATGAATTTGAGATCATCTATACTCCTGGGAAGGGGAACAAGGTGGCAGATGCTCTTAGCAGAAGGTTGAGCTCACAGCTGTTGAGTGAGGCAACACAGCAGTTAGCTACGTTACAATTTTCCTTCATGGATGGAGAGGATACAGCTTACCTACAGTCGATGGTTGTCACCCCTCCACTCTTATAGCGAGTTAGGGAGGCGCAGCTTGGGGATGACAACTGTGTGGCTATACGTGATCAATTATCCATAAAACATGCTCCTGATGGATATTCACAAGGTGGGGAGCACATACTTATTTTTAGAGGATGCACTGTTGTACTAGTGGAGTTCCAGGAGGAGGTCCTGAGGGAGTTTCATACATCTCCTTCGGCGGTACATCCTAGAGTGGAAAAGATGTACCAGGATCTTTGATGGCAGTTCTGGTGGTCAGGCATGAATAAGGTAGTAGCAGAGTTCATTTCTCGATGCCTCACATGCCAGTAGGTGAAGGTTGAGCACAAGTTTCCAGCGGGATTAGCTCACCCCCTGTATGTTCCAGAGTGGAAGTGGTATGGAATATCGATGGACTTCGTGATGGGCTTACCACAGACGTCCAAAGGTCATGATTCCATCTGGGTGATCGTTGACCGACTCACCAAGTCAGACCACTTCCTAGTTATTAGGGAGCAGAGTTATATGGAGAGCTTGGGATGCCTCTACGTGCAGGAGATAGTTCGGCTTCATGGCGTCCCCTCGTCTATAGTCTCAGACCGAGAAGCCCACTTTACATCCTGGTTGTGGAAGGGATTGTAGGAGGCTTTTGGGACTTAGCTACGCCTGAGTATAGGGTTCTATCCACAGACGGATGGTTATACGGAGAGAACCATTCAGGTTCGGGAGGATATGTTGAGAGCTTGTATCTTAGACTTTGGTCATAGTTGGGAGGACCACCTACCACTAGTGGAGTTTGCATACGACAATAGCTACCACTCCACCATTGGTATGGCACTGTTCGATTCCTTGTATGGGAGACCCTGTCGGTCACCGCTTTGCTGGACTGACCCCGGAGAGTCAGCACTCATGGGCCCAGAGTTAGTGCGAGCTACTGCAGAAAAGTTTCAGATCATCTGGGAGCGGATGGAGACTACACAGAGCTGGAAGAAGTCTTATGCTGACAGACGACGGAGACCTATGGAGTTTGAGGAGGGAGACCACTTATTTCTATGGGTCTCACCTCGATGAGGGTTGCGGAGGTTTGGCCGGGGTAGCATGCTATCTCCGAGGTTTATCTGACCTTTCTAGATTCTGTTCAGAGTTGGTGAGGTGGCTTACCGACTAGATCTACCGCCATAGTTGCATAAGGTACATGATGTCTTCCACGTGTCACAGTTGAGGAGGTATGTGCATGACCCATCGCACATCATCGATTGGGGAGAACTGGACATCGAGGATGGAGTGACCTTTTCTGAGTACCCGGTGGAGATCGAGGATCGGCAGGAGAGGATACTTCGTGGGCGATCGATTCCCTTGGTACGCATCCGGTGACAGCATGAGAATCTTCAGGAGAGCACATGGGAGCGGGAGGCTCAGATCCGTTCCCATTACACTCATCTTCTGGAGTAGCCCTTGTTTTGGTTTTCTAGGGACGTAAAGCCCCAAGGTGGGGAGAATGTAATGTCCTAGATTTTTCTATTTATATTTTTTTAAGATATTATATAGAATTATTTCGAGACTGGGCATGAAGGAAACACATCAATTCGAGGTCCAGGGATCCCAGAATGTTGGTTTGAACTTTTTTTTAGTTATGTGAGTCGGCGCTTGTGCGCGGTTGTGTCAGTTTCTAAACGGATGCCCAGATTAAAAATATGGGGGCACCGTTGCGTCCGGAATGACGAATTTGCCTATGAACGACTCTAACATCGACCAGCGCAGGTCGTCTGCAATGTTTAATTTTTGGAATTTAAAAAGGGGAAATACTTTAAAAGGAATAAAATAAATTAATGATTTATTTTATTTTTTTAAAACTTTTCCTTTTTTCAGCACAACCTAATCTTCCCCTATAAATGCATCCTTATGGAAAATTCACAGGGTTAGCCTCATAACCCTCCGAGTTGAGGGAGAGAGATTTCTCTTAGAGCTTGAGTGGAGGAAGACGCGTTGGCAAACGACGACAGATCAAGAACGAGAATCGTTGCGCCGACGTTGAAGGATCATGACGACAACAACAGTGTGGAGCCTTCTTCAACGATTGATCCTTTCTAAAGGTAGGGTTTTGTTATTTCAATTCCTTTTCCCCATTTTTTGATATCAAACCACGAACACGGATGAACCATGAACAATTTGATCCGCGGATTCTTGCGTTCTTGCGGGAGGGATTTCTTTGGGATTATTGTGGGGAATTAATCCATGTTATTTATTGATGTTGATTTCTGCTCCATTTAAGCCTATTAATGATAGAGGATCAACGCCATGACGAATGACGGCGGAGGTTCGTTCCTCAATTTGTTTATATGATTTCTTTCCCTTGTTTTCTCTCGTGTTCTTCGCGGGGCGACGAACAACGGATCATTGCTCATCTGTTCTACGACACAATGATCCCAAATTGAAGGTTCGACATCACAACGACCTTATGGAGGTGTGACGATGATGGAGGACGACGAATCAAACCAGATCAGAAAATATTTCTTCGAGCGTTATTCATGCGGGAAGATCAAAACACATTTTTAAATCTAATCGGAGGCCAAAAAACATCAGAAGCGGTTTTGTGGTGTCGAGGCGACCTGAACCTGGATGTTTTGCGGCGATCGGACGGCCTGATTTTCGATCGGAGCTGCACGGGAGGCACGCCGGTGAAGAGCGTCATTTCTGGAAATTTCTAAAATATATGGTGTGTACTTTCGAAGAACACGACATGTTGTATTGGCGGTGGCGGCTTGGGTTTCGGGGTTAGAGAAGAATCACACAGCGTGTGACCCTGGTCACACAGTGAGTTGGACCTTCCCTAATGTTCGGAGTGTACTTTGGGTAGTACACCGACATGGGATGATTTATACGGCTTCAGGAGGCACGGTGTGTACAGCTTGGCAGAGGCAGCTACTTGAAGCTCGACGTGTATCCCAAGGATACACGGACACGGGATAGAGTACACGACCGTCTACTTCATCACACGGCCAGGCGAGTCCAGCAGCGCGGGTCACCCCGTGTGCATATTACACGGGTCGGAGTACATGGGTTGGTGACCATGTACGGGCAGATGGCCAAAGTACATGGAGCCAACCCCAGTTACCCAGACACGACGTGTACCCCATACTACACGCCGTGTACAATGTTTTTCTACACAACCAGCCTCACGACACGGGCCGTTGTACACGTGCAGTACCCGGGGTCAGACAACACAGCGTGTATCATTTCTACACGTCGTGTACTTTTTGGAAAACAGCTTGGTCCTTTTGTTCACCACTCCTTGAACATCTTTTGTTTGGGTTAGTGCCCCTTCTTCTTGTTTCCCTGAGGGTCAGGCCTCTTTCCCTCACGTAGGATTTTGATCCCTTCAGTATGACATTCTGTGATAGAGTCAGAAATCCATCCGAGAGTCCCGGATCGAGATCCTCTATCCATTTCAGACCCTAGGTAGATTCAGGCATCGACGTGACCAACTCTACCGAGAGTTGATACTCTACCTAGCAGGTGAATTCCAGATGAGTCGTGGTATCCGACATGGCCCTCGCTGTGATCCTCATCTGTGTATTAGATCATTCTCACTCAAGAGTGTGTCTCCCATAATGAGTGATTCTATATACCGTAAATTTTCTACTCAGGAGTGTGTCTCCCATAATGAGAGTAGCTATCTCTCGTGACAGTTCATGATGAACAACACTTCTCGGACGGACGTCATCATAGCTATAGGACTCATGTATTTTGTTCTCCCGAAACGAGTGCATCACAGAATCGTCGAACAGAATTCCTTACAGGGGTATGCGGTTGGGTGTCTTGTCTCTAGACCATTGGTCTGGATTTTGAGTATATATGGTTTGTTTTATATGTTGTTTAAATATATACTATTCATAGCTGACTGTACCTTTAATTTGTATTTCATTGTGGTTTTCGGGGTCCTCTACTGAGTATTGTTATACTCACCCCTGCACGGGTTTTTCCCGCACGTATGGTGTCTTGTGCAGACGAGCAACCTTTTGACAGAGTCCAGGGCGGACCAGGACAGGACAGAGTTTTCTAAGTTCAATATAGGCCGAGGCGTTCCTACGGCCACAAGCGGTAGTCCCAGTAACTTTTATGATTACAGGTTGGACATTGCAGTTTCAGAATCTTGTTTATTTTTTTTTGTGGGCTTGTATTTTTGGCCCATTTTACTTTTACAGTACTCTACCTTTCGTCATGCTCTATTGGTTGGATTTAGTTGTGTGCATGCATTCTTTTTCCATTGTGTTTTTTTACATTTCAGAATTTGTGGGCTTAGAGATCTATGCGTTTGTACAAGTACCTAGGAAATGCCTCCCATGTTAGTAATATGCCTACTCGGTGCTAGTCACCCGCCCCTGGCCTATTTGAGGCAGGCTTGGGGAGTCATGGCGCAGGCCCCACTGGGATGGGTCGTGACACCAATATTAATGAGTTTATATTTATTCAGAAATAAAACTATAAAGATAATATATTATCATTCATGTAAGTTCTTCATTTGGCCGAAACAAGATATGATATACTGATGACAGACTAATAGTGTATGGTTATATGTTAGAAATATAATATTATAATATTATTAAAAATGATGATATAATATCATTAATTATTAAATTGGATTTAAAAAGAGTTGATAAGGGGTGGTAATTGAAAGAGATTGTGAAGAACTACTAACTTGGGGAATTCACCCCTTCTCAAAACTAGTTCATTCAAAATGAAGGATTTTTTATTCATTATCAGATCTAAAGCTTCCAAAATTAATAAAAGGATTTTATATTCATAATATGTGACATTTATAATTAGATAAAGGTTTTTTGAGCGTTTTTGGAGTGTTAGTATAGGGAACCTTTTATATGTGAGTTTGGAATGTCATTTCCACAAATAATAATTCTTTAATGTATAAGAATGCATTCTAAAAATATGGTGGGTGAAAAGTGAAAAAATTAAAGACTGTTGGATAATATTTTCCCTATAAATAAATTTTAAAATTAATTATAGATATGGGTTAAATATATTTGAAAAAATTACTATTTAGTTTTAATGTTTTCATTTTATTTTACTTTTACTGAAGAAAATCCATTTTTACATTGGTTAATTATTTTTAGGATGAAAATGAAATTAAATATTTAATATAATTTCAATGTGACTAATTAAATTTTTTAATCCATAAAATATAATTACATTTTTGAATAATATAAATTTATAATTTATTTAATAAGATAAAATATATTGGAAAAATCATTTTTATAAAAAATGATTTTTAATAATTAAGTGTTCCTAAACATATTTAATATAAATTCATTATGAAATAAGTCTTAAACAATTTTGTATAAATTGATATTCAATATAATATTTATCATCTTGAATGAATCAATATAATTTTTTATAATATAATTAATTGATTCTTAAAAATAATGTTCTTTGAAAAATATCATTTTTACATTGCTTAATATTTACAACAAGCAATTAAAATTAATTACCCATATTATAAAAAAATTATCAATATATTGGTGTTTTAATATTAAATTTGTCATTATAATTATCTCAAATAATTCCTTAATAATAATTAAAATTAATGAATATTTTTTTAATAATATTTTAATTAACTGTCAACTTTTAATTTTAGTAAAAAAATATTTATTAGATGTGAATCATATTATTTTCAATTTATTATTAAAAATTACACTGCATTAATATAACTATTTAATTTATTCATATCTAGATCCCCTATATTGGAAACCATATTTTCAGTGACAATTTTTTCAAAGACCATATAAATACGTGTCATATTTCATTCCAATAGATATCCTTACATTCAATCAATGATTAATTTTTCCTAATAATATAATTCTATCCCAATATGAATTTTATATTATTAATTGTTTTATTTATTTCCATAGTTTATGTCTAGGTTATTCTCTTCATGGAATCCATGAGTATATAAATGTTATGTTTTTGGTATTTTTGTTTACATGTGGTTTTATTCATCCAAAAATTTGATTATCGATGTTTGATATTTTATTCTCATAATGTATTGATATTTATCATTCATATAAATATTTCCTCTCAATAAAATATATTTATATCATATCAGTTCAGTGTTGTGAGTGAAATAATCTTATAAATAACTTATTTATTTGAAGGGAAAATGCATAGTGAAATCATTGGTTATGACATTCTAACCCTCATAAAAGAATTTCTCTCATAAAATTTTTTTATTATAAGGAAAATAAATAATGGTACATCTACTTCATGACATAAAATGTTTCCTATATTTATTTCTAAAATATGTAGACTCTATAGACATCTATAACCGATTGAATTTTAATGTTTTATAATTAATTTTTCCAATGATACCAGATTTATACAAGTTTCTATTTCTATGAGAGACAATTTCATAATTTAATAACATCTTATTTTAGTACATGATATGTATCTATTATGTACTTACTAAAAATAGAATCAAAGATAACATCATTTCCATGATAGTGTTTTGTTGGGAATTCATAATAATAATCTACCTTAACCATGTGATCAAGGATTTTAAATTTGAATTGTTTCTAGGGTTAAAATTTCCCATCATATTAAATATTGTAACCCTAGGACAAGTTTATATTCAATGGAATGCATTATCTCTAACTTCAAACATCAAATCCCACTGATTATTTTCAACATGTATCTTCTATATAATTTTTTTACTTCTAATGTTTAATGTGGATTATTTTATTCTTATCTCGAATTTCATGAGAATTAAATGGTACCAAGCACAAAAACATTACAACTATAATGAAACATGAATGTTTTAAAAATCTATTAATATACAAACCCACATAGGGTACACATAGTTTTATAAAACTGAAACTATTGTTATATGAGACCTCTTATAAAAGAATATGTTTATTAAATCCTCTTTTAATATACAATTATAAATATTTAAATGTATCATATTTTGACGATCAGTCTAAAGATGATAAGAAATCATAAAGCTCGTTTTTATAAGGTTTATGGAGTACTTCTCAATAACATAGACCTAAACAATATCTCTAGATAAGATATAATTTAATTTTGTACTCCATTAAGAATTAACAATTCTTTTATGTATATCCTCGAAAGTATTTCATGTTGGAAATCATATAAAATAGAAATTAAATGTTAGGCCATTATTAGATGATCAACAATAACATAATTTAAATTTTAACATTAATAATTATTAAGAAATCCAATTGTGAAATTCCTGGTGATAGTCTCTCATTTCAATGTAGGTGTAACACCCTAGGTAAATAAAGAATATGACATTTTCATATTTATCCATATTTGTGAATAAAATATTAATATGACTTTAAAGGGGACGCTATGCTCGATGGCGTACCCAACACGGAACAACGAGTTTCTTGGGAATCTTACATTGCACTCTAATAATAAAATAATATTATTTCAAATGGTAGTTAACATGTAGCCGTTGTATTGGCGGGAATGGATAAAAATAACTAAAATATGATTATATATGTTTTTTTAATGTTTTTACATTTATCCAATAAAAGCTAAAGGCTTAAAATATGGAATGAATTAAATTTTAGGTGTATATGCCCTAGTTTTCACTAAAGGTTCACTTATCACCTTTTAATGGAGAACTGTCATTAAATTTAGTTTTGATCACTCTTATACATTCTTTTGGACCAAATAAAACTCTTATTAAGAATCGGGACATCAAATTTTACTTTGTGTAATTTTTTGGTATTTTTCCGATAAAGTTCATTTTTTAATGAATAGTGTAGAATGTTGTGTTTTAATTCAAAACCACTTTTTAATCTAATTTATTTATATGATTAGATAATATTTTGAATTGGTTTTAAAGTGAAATTAGAAAATATTTTTACCATTAAATCTAATAGTGGTCGTTGGAATTAATTTCACTTTGAAATCAAACTTAAACTAGTGTCAATCTTTTGATACTTATTGTTTTATAAAAACACGCTATTTGCTCTGACAGTGGGAATTAATTATTAAATTAATTAATGTGACTAATATGTTTTGAATTTTGTAAAGCGGACTTCATCTTTGAATTTGGAATATCAAATCTAGCTTAGGGTGAATTTTTGGGATTTTTCTGAAAAACATCAATTTTTGATGAATAGTGAAACCACTAAGTGGTACTTATAAAAGCTGATTTTTTGTTTAAATGAAATTTTACCACTTATGTGTTTTGAATTTCAAAAATCCGACATACATGGTTGTCATTAAGAAGTAAAATGTGGTTCAATGGGATAAAAATAATTTTTTGGTGAATAGTAACTTATTAAGTTTTTAATCGCGATTAGTGGTAATTAGTGTAGTTTAAGGTAAAAATAATGCTTTAATAATATAATATGAGCTTGAAACAAGTCCTAACATCATTGGTTGTGTCATGGCCGACCAAGAAAAGCCATGGGTCAACTTGGGGACCCCATGGAGACACTTTGGTTGGGAAATGACATAAATAACGTTTTATTTAATGTAAAAGTCAAAATGACACAAACATCATATGTTTTACGAAAACAATTTTTACATGGGGTTATAATGATAAGATTTTTTATTATAAATAATAATTGGAAAGATAAAAAGATTTCCTACATCATAGTATTTTTTTATAATTTTTAGACATTAAATAAATTAAATTATTTATGACATAATAATGATGCAGCGATGACATCATTATTTGACGATTTAAATAAAATGGAAAGATAATGTAAAATCTATGAACTACACATGTCCAAAACTTATTGGATGGGTGGATTTCAAACCCTTATCACATTATCCACGAATTATATCAATGTGGGACCTTTTAAAACCGAAACACATTTTCAAATAAAGTAATATTTCCTTACTTTCCAAAAGTACCCCTCCTCTCCTCTTATAAAAGGCCCCCACCTCTACCTCATTTCACACACTCCTCAAGCCTTTGTCTCGGCCAACCCCTGCCCATTTACTCTCTCCACATCCCTTTACTCATCCTAGAGGATTCCCTTTGGGAATAATCCTTTCAAAGGAAGCCTTTAGGCTCAAATCAAAAAGAGTTACACTTTTAAAGGTAATTCATTCTCTCATGTTCATTTGTTTTATTTTGCTTCTCCAACCCCCTAAACTCTTGTTATTTACTTATTTTTTAACAACACAAGTATCTTCAATATACTAGGATGTTTTTATAAGATTTATTCGAGCTACACTCTCACACAACTACATCAAATGGTTAAAGAACATACGGTTTCTGTGGATGGCGAAATTATGCCTCCCGAAACGATGATTGTTCAATACTCATTTAACACCTTCAAAGGTGTCCATTATGATGTCACTATTTTTATATATGATATATAATATGTTTATGTTTTACTTATGCTTCTGTATTTTTCATTTGTGTCTTACCTTTATGGCTATCATTATGGGTATATGCGATATCTTCATTTTAGGAATTGCGGACTACCGCCCCCTCAAAGTGATGTGATTCGTTAATGCCATACGTGGGACGTATAAAGGATGGATTTAATGTTATTATATATGATGTTATACTGGAATTATTATATACCTATATATCATTATTATTTCTTTCCATTAAAGTATGAGATAGAAATGAAAGTATCGTTCATGCATACGTACGGCTTACCGTCTCCATGAACGGTGCATTTCATTTCTTATCCCCAAATGTAATGTACTATTATAAGTATATGTATATAATGGATATATATGATTAATGATACATATAAATGATGAATATAATTCTGTAATTAAAATATACATACCTCTCATTTAGTTTTAATTCCATTAATTTGACAAAGAAATGAAATTAGCGTTCATGCGTACGTACGGCTTACTGTCTCCATGAATGGTGCATTTAATTTCTTACCTCTAAATGATTATGTGATATTATAAATACATGTATATTCTAGATATATATGATATATATGATATCCAAATCAGGAATGTCATTCTGGATATAAAGAACCTTTGACCACACGAACAACATGTAATTGTAAGAAGTCCACTTTCGACTTAAGAACCAAATATCGACAAAACAAACATTATTAACTTAGATGATTACCTAATGTTTACAACATGTCAATTATTGATATAAAAGGAATAATGAACATGGAAAAGGTTCTTAATAAAGTATAAATTAACTCAAGTTTATTATTCAGGAGATTAAAGAACGGTCGGGTCAAGTCGGATACGAGGTAAGGGATCCTACTCCTCTCTTTCCTTTTAAGTACAGACTTTTATGTCATTCCTTTTAAAGCTCATCTTTCTTGTTATTGGGATGATCTTTTATATTAAACTTACTGTAATTTTTATGTTCATGTGATGAGAGACCCTATTCTCTCTCATCAATCCATTTTGGACGTTTTGAGTGGCGCCGTTAGGCTGCCGAACTTTCGTAAGAGATCTAACCTCTCTCTTTCTTTTTAAGTACTCTCCTTTATGTCACTTCTTTTAAGCTCCTCTTTGTAATGTTGGGGGATTTTATTTTATATTCCTCTTTCATTAAATTTTATTTTAATGTGATAAGATACCCTATTGATCTCATCAATCCATATTAGGGAGTTTTATGTGGCGCTGTTAGGCTGCCGAGTTTTCGTAAGGGATTTTTCATCTCACTTTTATTCCCGTGAGATTTATGCTTCATTTGCCACAAATTCCATTGAGTGGTGTATGTACTGCCCATTATTCTACTCTTTGTTTAATATACTTTCGTATATGAGTATTTACAACAAGGATCTATTGTCCTTCTTTCATGGGGTGTATGTCTTGAAAGATACCCAAGTCGGTAAGGGAACCTTTCACCCTCCTCTTTTTTAAAAGACTTATTTTGTTGGGTATTTTAATTTACATATTGTTATGTTGGGATATGTCCTCATATATCCTTATTGATGTAAATTTTTTGTCCAAGTGATGAGATACACTTTTTATCTCTCACCAACTAATTTTGATGTGATGTCGTTAGGCTGTCAAGGGAACTTTTTAACCCAATTTCGATTTCTTTGGGTTCAACATGTGGTCATTGAATATGTCATCCATTGAATATGTGTGAATGACCTTTTATTGTTTTACACATAATATCCACTTATATTGGGTGTATTTATATTTGTCACACATATTTTTGAGATTGATTTGTCCTTAATTTAAGGATACCTTCTTTATAAGGGATTTCATCACATTTGACATTTCTATTGAGGGTTCATTGTTGTTATGCACCAATTCACTCTTATATGGTGTATATACTGTCCTTTGGAGTATTATATAATGAATCCATTTATTCTCATGATATTATAAAGTTCTGACTAAATGTTATTCCTCAAATATTGTATTCAAGTGTCACTAATTTTGGTAAAACCCCTTTAACCAAATTATCGTTTTAAATGTTTTAATTATTTGTTCTTATTAATATCCATGTTTTCAAAATGGTTTTAAGGATTTATTTATATGGATATTAATGGTTTAAAATTTTAAGCTTTAAGGTGGTATGGGACACTTTGATTCAAAAATCTCTTTATTAAATGTTTTAAATATTTTTGAAATGGTTTTTTAATGGATTCATTATTTGAATATCCTAAAATGTTATATTGTGATTGAAATGTGGAAATGTTATGTTTCCTTTATTCATGTTTTATGTGATACGATTATGTTATGGTTCTTGGGAATTGTTTGAATAACGGGTGGTTCCGTGATAAACTAAGGGCGGGTGAGCCCGATATAGCTCTCCAATGCATTGGGTAACGCGAAGGAGTGAAACGTTAAGGTTTCTCCAAAGAGATATAGGGAATATACTGTGATGGGTATTCCAAACGTAACCAAGAGGGTTACTCCCTACATAAGAATGTTATGAATGCCTCAAGTTACCTTTATGTCATATGATTTCTATGATTTTATGAGGTATGTTAAAGTGCCTATGTTTTATGGGTAAAGTATGATTTCATTCTTATGTATACATGTACTCATGATTCCTTTCCATATTTTTATATCCCTTACTGAGCTTTTTATGCTCATCCCAAGTTTTTGAAATGTTTTTCACAGGTCAAGGGAAGGGTACATGATGTGATGACAGTGTCAAGGATGTGTCAAGAAAGAATCCATGTTTTATTTTAAATATGTTTCCGTTGAAGGGAAGAATGAATATTGTCTTTCATGTAACCACTTTGTCTAAATATGGAATGTAATGCAAGTTTCATGATCTAATTCTCTAAAACTCTAAACTTGAAAAGATCCTCAATGTGTAATCTTGTAATAACTCAAGATTAAGTAAGGTTTAAGGCTGGGGCCTTATAGTTGGTATCAAAGGCCAGTTTAGATAACTTTAGAGGTTAGGGTATTCTTTAAGCATAAGTGACATTACCATAATGGTTAGGATTTCAGAAAGAGTCCTAATTTTAGATAAAGTGAATGAGTAAGTATATCTTAGTGTTTACCTTCCTCATTAGTACATGATGGTTTTGTTGATATACTCACACTGAACTTTTTGGTTTTAGTAAATAGCTGGATCTAGCAGGCACCAAAGTGACAATGGGTTTGAAGGAAACTGTGGTGGTTCTCTGATTAAGATACTGGATGAGATGGGGGATTCAATGAGGAATCTCATAGTTGTTCTAAACCAACTATCAAGGAGTCATGATCAATCACTTCAACCTTGGTGAGTTCTCTAATGGATCATGTACGAGATGGCCAACTCGATGTGGAAATTCTGGTAATAATTATTAAGGTAACCATTAGGGTTTATATGATCCTTACTTTTGAGGTAATTATGGGTTATTATATGATATGATGGAAAATGAAGGGCATGAGATAAACTTGAGGTTAAAATATGTTATGATTATTCTTGAAGATTTTATCTCATTTTGGTGAATGTTTTAAGATTTATATAGTTTTGGAAAAAGGACAACACGTAGACCGTGTGACTACCCGTCGCGTCGGACAAAGCTGCGGGAATCGAACCCACAACCAAAGTGCGACTGGTATTTATCGCCTACCACTGGACTACGTGAAGTCCCTGGTTAGTTTGACTGATTCTTTCTAGTTATATGATTTTATGAATTAATTGTAAGTTGATTTTGGGTTATTTATGAAAATGATTAACCTATCTTGGAGGATATGTGATTAGGTTAATTACTTTTCAATACGAGACTTTAGGGGCAACTGATGTTGTTTGGAGATAAATGTTACGATTTAACTTGGAAGACTATGTGACTAAATCCTTCAAATATTTGGGTTTCAATCTTTTATTGGTTTAATTTTAAGAATTTTATGGACAAATTGATTATAGAATGGTCCTCGTTGAACTTTGGGTTTTGTTGGACAAATTTTGGAGGTTAAGAATAGATTTTCTTTTTATAAATGGTTATCCTTTTCTGGATTATCTGACCTTGTACTAACCTTTTTGGTTTTGGTTTTGGTTAAAGCCTAAAGACATGGGATGTATATAGTTCTATTTGGTGGATTAGGTGATTCTCTAGAAGTTGATTATAGTACTCTTAATGTGAACAAGTCTCCCTAAATACTCGTCTTTTGGAAAAAAAATATGAGTTTGATTAAGGAATCTAGTAAAAGTTGAGAGTCAGCATGATAAGTGATTATGTTTCCTTATGAATAAATTACTCAATAAAAAGTAACTTAAAAGAAAAATTTTGTCTATTAACTTTTCCTACTGGGGAATCGAATACCGTTTAACCCATCACAAGTTTGTGATTTTCTTGTGGTTAACTTTCTCCTAAACATGTTTTCTATCACTCTCCATCAGAACATGACCCTATGTTTTCTCCTCCATGTCCATGTTTTCCTACATGGAATCCTAGTATGGGTTAACTCGGGTGACCTCTGTACTTAACTTCCTTTATTTTAAAGTGATTGTTTTACCGACTCATGTTCCGATGTGGGACTTTCAAGGATGTTTCCAAGCTCAATTTTAAAATTGGGAGGACGCAATTCCCAAAAGGGGGGAAGGATGTAACACCCCAGGTAAATAAAGAATATGACATTTTCATATTTATCCATATTTGTGAAAAAAATATTAATATGACTTTAAAGGGGACGCTATGCTCGATGGCGTACCCAACACGCAACAACGAGTTTCTTGGGAATCATACGTTGCACTCTAATAATAAAATAATATTATTTCAAATGGTAGTTAACATGTAGCCGTTGTATTGGCGGGAATGGATAGAAATAACTAAAATATGATTATATATGTTTTTTTAATGTTTTTACATTTATCCAATAAAAGCTAAAGGCTTAAAATACGGAAAGAATTAAATTTTAGGTGTATATGCCCTAGTTTTCACTAAAGGTTCACTTATCACCTTTTAATAGAGAACTGTCATTAAATATAGTTTTGATCACTCTTATACATTATTTTGGACCAAATAAAACTCTTATTAAGAATCGGGACATCAAATTTTACTTTGTGTAATTTTTTGGTATTTTTCTGATAAAGTTCATTTTTTAATGAATAGTGTAGAATGTTGTGTTTTAATTCAAACCCACTTTTTAATCTAATTTATTTATATGATTAGATAATATTTTGAATTGGTTTTAAAGTGAAATTAGAAAATATTTTTACCATTAAATCTAATAGTGGTCATTGGAATTAATTTCACTTTGAAATCAGACTTAAACTAGTGTCAATCTTTTGATACATATTGTTTTATAAAAACACGCTATTTGCTATGACAGCGGGAATTAATTATTAAATTAATTAATGTGACTAATATGTTTTGAATTTATTAAAGCGGACTTCATTTTTGAATTTGGAATATCAAATATAGCTTAGGGTGAATTTTTGGGATTTTTCTGAAAAACTTCAATTTTTGATGAATAGTGAAACCACTAAGTGGTACTTATAAAAGCTGATTTTTTGTTTAAATAAAATTTTACCACTTATGTGTTTTGAATTTCAAAAATCCGACATGCATGGTTGTCATTAAGAAGTAAAATGTTGTTCAATGGGATAAAAATAATTTTTTGGTGAATAGTAACTTATTAAGTTTTTAATCGCGATTAGTGGTAATTAGTGTAGTTTAAGGTAAAAATAATGCTTTAATAATATAAGATGAGCTTGACACATGTCCTACCCTCATTGGTTGTGTCATGGACGACCAAGACAAGCCATGGGTCAACTTGGGGACCCCATGGAGACACTTTGGTTGGGAAATGACATAAATAACGTTTTATTTAATGTAAAAGTCAAAATGACACAAACATCATATGTTTTACGAAAACAATTTTTACATGGGGTTATAATGATCAGATTTTTAATTATAAATAATAATTGGAAATCTACAAAGATTTCCTACATCATAGTATTTTTTTTTATAATTTTTAGACATTAAATAAATTAAATTATCTATGACATAATAATGATGCAGCGATGACATCATTATTTGATGATTTAAATAAAATGGAACGATAATGTAAAATATATGAACTACACATGTCCAAAACGTATTGGATGGGTGGATTTCAAACACTTATCACATTATCCACGAATTATATCAATGTGGGACCTTTAAAAACCGAAACACATTTTCAAATAAAGTAATATTTCTTTACTTTCCAAAAGTACCCCTCCTCTCCTCTTATAAAAGGCCCCCACCTCTACCTCATTTCACACACTCCTCAAGCCTTTGGCTCGGCCAACCCCTGCCCATTTACTCTCTCCAAATCCCTTTCCTCATCCTAGAGGATTCCCTTTGGGCATAATCCTTTCAAAGGAAGCCTTTAGTCTCAAATGAAAAAGAGTTACACTTTTAAAGGTAATTCATTCTCTCATGTTCATTTGTTTTATTTTGATTCTCCAACCCCCTAAACTCTTTTTATTTACTTTTTTTTTAACAAAACCAGTATCTCCAATATACTAGGATGTTGTTATAAGATTTATTCGAGCTACACTCTCACACAACTACATCAAATGGTTAAAGAACATACAGTTTCCGTGGATGGTGAAATTATGCCTCCCGAAACGATGATTGTTCAATACTCATTTAACACCTTCAAAGGTGGCCATTATGATGTCACTATTTTTATATATGATATATAATATGTTTATGTTTTACTTATGCTTCTGTATTTTTCATTTTTGTCTTACCTTTATAGCTTTCATTATGGGTATATGCAATATCTTCATTTTAGGAAGTGCGGACTACCGCCCCCTCAAAGTGATGTGATTCGTTAATGCCATAAGTGGGACGTATAAAGGATGGATTTAATGTTATTATATATGATTTAATACTGGAATTATTATATACCCCTATATCATTATTATTTCTTTCATTTAAAGTATGATATAGAAATGAAAGTAGCGTTCATGCGTACGTACGGCTTACCGTCTCCATGAACGGTGCATTTCATTTCTTATCCCCAAATGTAATGTAATATTATAAGTATATGTATATAATGGATATATATGATGAATGATACATATAAATGATGAATATAATTCTTTAATTAAAATATACATACCTCTCATTTAGTTTTAATTCCATTAATATGACAAAGAAATGAAAGTAGCGTTCATGCGTACGTACGGCTTACCGTCTCCATGAACGGTGCATTTAATTTCTTACCTCTAAATGATTATGTGATATTATAAATACATGTATATTCTAGATATATATGATATATATGATATCCAAATCAGGAATGTCATTCTGGATATAAAGAACCTTTGACCACACGAACAACATGTAATTGTAAGAAGTCCACTTTCGACTTAAGAACCAAATATCGACAAAACCAACATTATTAACTTAGATGATTACCTAATGTTTACAACATGTCAATAATTGATATAAAAGGAATAATGAACTTGGAAAAGGTTCTTAATAAAGTATAAATTAACTCAAGTTTATTATTCAGGAGATTAAAGAACGGTCGGGTCAAGTCGGATACGAGGTAAGGGATCCTACTCCTCTCTTTCTTTTTAAGTACACACTTTTATGTCATTCCTTTTAAAGCTCATCTTTCTTGTTATTGGGATGATCTTTTTTATTAAACTTACTGTAATTTTTATGTTCATGTGATAAGAGACCCTATTCTCTCTCATCAATCCATTTTGGACGTTTTGAGTGGCGCCGTTAGGCTGCCGAACTTTCGTAAGAGATCTAACCTCTCTCTTTCTTTTTAAGTACTCTCCTTTATGTCACTTCGTTTAATATCCTCTTTGTAATGTTGGGGGATTTTATTTTATATTCCTATTGCTTTAAATTTTATTTTAATGTGATAAGATATCCTATTGATCTCATCAATCCATATTAGGGAGTTTTATGTGGCGCCGTTAGGCTGCCGAGTTTTCGTAAGGGATTTTTCATCTCACTTTTATTCCCGTGAGATTTATGCTTCATTTTCCACAAATTCCATTGAGTGGTGTATGTACTGCCCATTATTCTACTCTTTGTGTAATATAATTTCATTTATGATTATTTACAAAAACGATCTATTGTCCTTCTTTCATGGGGTGTATGTCTTGAAAGATACCCAAGTCGGTAAGGGAACCTTTCACCCTCCTCTTTTTTAAAAGACTTCTTTTGTTGGGTCTTTTAATTTACATATTGTTATGTTGGGATATGTTCTCATATATCCTTATTGATGTAAATTTTATGTCCAAGTGATGAGATACACTTTTTATCTCTCACCAACTCATTTTGATGTGATGCCGTTAGGCTGTCAAGGGAACTTTTTAACCCAATTTCGATTTCTTTGGGTTCAACATGTGGTCATTGAATATGTCATCCATTGAATATGTGTGAATGACCTTTTATTGATTTACACATAATATCCACTTATATTGGGTGTATTTATATTTTTCACACATATTTTTGAGATTGATTTGTCCTTAATTTAAGGATACCTTCTTTATAAGGGATTTCATCACATTTGACATTTCTATTGAGGGTTCATTGTTGTTATGCACCAATTCACTCTTATATGGTGTATATACTGTCCTTTGGAGTATTATATCATGAATCCATTTATTATCATGATATTATAAAGTTCTGACTAAATGTTATTCCTCAAATATTGTATTCAAGTGTCACTAATTTTGGTAAAACCCCTTTAACCAAAATATCGTTTAAAATGTTTTAATTATTTGTTCTTATTAATATCCATGTTTTCAAAATGGTTTTAAGGATTTATTTATATGGATATTAATGGTTTAAAATTTTAAGCTTTAAGGTGGTATGGGACACTTTGATTCAAAAATCTCTTTATTAAATGTTTTAAATGGTTTTGAAATGGTTTTTTAATGGATTCATTATTTGAATATCCTAAAATGTTATATTTTTATTGAAATGTGGAAATGTTATGTTTCCTTTATTCATGTTTTATGTGATACGATTATTTTATGGTTCTTGGGAATTATTTGAATAACGGGTGGTTCCGTGATAAACTAATGGCGGGTGAGCCCGATATAGCTCTCCAATGCATTGGGTAACGCGAAGGAGTGAAACGTTAAGGTTTCTCCAAAGAGATTTAGGGAATATACTGTGATGGGTATTCCAAACGTAACCAAGAGGGTTACTACCTACATAAGAATGTTATGAATGCATCAAGTTACCTTTATGTCATATGATTTCTATGATTTTATGAGGTATGTTAAAGTGCCTATGTTTTATGGGTAAAGTATGATTTCATTCTTATGTATACATGTACTCATGATTCCTTTCCATATTTTTATATCCCTTACTGAGCTTTTTATGCTCATCCCAAGTTTTTGAAATTTTTTTCACAGGTCAAGGGAAGGGTACATGATGTGATGACAGTGTCAAGGATGTGTCAAGAAAGAATCCATGTTTTATTTTAAATATGGTTCCGTTGATGGGAAGAATGAATACTGTCTTTCATGTAACCACTTTGTCTAAATATGGAATGTAATGCAAGTTTCATGATCTAATTCTCTAAAACTCTAAACCTGAAAAGATCCTCAATGTGTAATCTTGTAATAACTCGAGATTAAGTAAGGTTTAAGGCTGGGGCCTTATAGTAAGTATATGTAATAGTATGATCATCCCCATGGAATTATGATGTTTATACATAAAAATATATATATATAAAATTAATCATGATATATAGTAAGAAAAATATACATCATCTTTCTTGTTCATAAGAGGTTATTCTTGAGATCCTTATATATATTTATGCTTCTAGGATTTATAGAGAATGATGGGTTATTTAAATCGTAAAAAAGATATTACATAAATTATATATTTAATGGATCATATATTTATTTCCCAAATCATATAATTACATAATTTAAAATTTTTACCATTAGAATATTAATTAATTTATTTTATAGATCAATATCACCCTCCTATGATTGCTTGATTTTTTCATGGATGGATGGTTGAGAAAAATTTTTTTAATGGTTATATTTCTCTTATTCCATCATGATTTCAAGTCCCTTCCATTGAAAATTCAATAGTATTAGTCCATGCTAAATACTTATCATTGAAAAGGTAGAATAATAAATTTTTATTAGAGAGTCAAACACATTGTTTTCCTTCCATGGATTATAATATATTGAGTATTCATATTCCTTGATCAACTCTAACTATCTCAATAGGTGAATATTGATCTACCACTGTGTGAATTTATACTATAAGATCTTATGGTGTGTATATATTTCACAATTCCCCTAATGGATAATTTATTAATAACTAAATGAAAATTTTAGCACTAAAATGTCCTAATGTTGCATTGTTTAATTTTTCTCATGAATGTTTCGTTTATGTGTGATATAAGCTACTAATGAATCATTATGTATGATGGAACATCAAAATATGTTCATTTAAGAACCAATATATATTGTAATCCCTTATCCATTATAGGGTAGTGAATGGGTAGGTGTAGTGACCAACCTTCTCTTGAGATTAGTGAAATTTTATTCACATTCACATATTATGTGAATCTTTACTCCATTTAGAGTTAATATATTTAATGGGTTTAATTTCTAGGATAAATTTATCATTAAAAGTGTATATCAAAAGTAAAATACAAGAATATTTATGATATATTTTATAGTGTTTAGTCTATGTAATTCATCAATAAACACATTATTTTTAGGATCCATATTTATATAACCTAAATTGTGATTACATGATGCAAAATGAATTTATATTACAAGGAACCATCCTTTATCATTAAATAATACTGCGTTTGAAGATAATATTTCATTCTATTACATTTAAATATCTTTTATGTTATATTATTTTATAAATTTATTCCCCAACATACATATTACAAAATAATAAACATACAAAATGGACACTTCAGATAACTATCTATTTCCCCATTATATTAAAAAAATTATATAAAATTTAATTTATTTTAATAAAAAATCATCATGATTTTATACATGACCACTACCTCTTACATATCCATCCATAATACCTATGAAATAAATTTCAAATTTGGTTTGAGAAAAACAATCTCATTAAGGTACATAAAAAGATGACGTTTTTCAGTATAATGAAAAACATGAAGACATATGTAAGGTTTAACAATATCCTAATGTTCATTGAGAAAAAATGCAATAAATAATTTTCACATAAAATCAAATAGATTATTTTCTCAAATATATCATTTAGAACTAACAATAATAACATATAAATTATATAGTTAACTCAGGATATCATCATACATGTCATAATTACAAATGGAATAAATGTTTATGTTAACTTATTAATCCATAGTACTGAATATTGTATAGGGTTACCAGTGACCCATCCATCGATTTTTTATCATAGAACCACACATTCTTGGTATATCATAGAACCAGCCATCCTAGGATAATAAATTAACTAACCATCCAAAGTTTATAATGGATCTACCCATATGTGGTTTATCATGAAACAAAGACATTGTAGAAAATTCCAAATAACCATAACATGTTCATAAATAATGAAAGATTTAATTTTCAACATAAAACAATTTTATTAAAATTTTAATATTTTATAAAAATATCTTCAGGATATCAAAATACATATTTCTTTTCAAAACCTCTTATAATACCCAAAATACCCTTCTCTTGTAAAACCAAATTTTCAATTTTAAAATTCTTTGAAAAAGGGAAAGGGGGTTTTTCTTTGACGAATACATAAATAATTTTAAATGTAAGAAAATGTAATGTAATTGTTATGGTTTTGGGAAAAGTTATTTTCTCTATACATGCTATAATTGAACATTACTTTTGGAAGTTATAAATAAAGATAAATATTATAAACAAGGATTCATTTAGTAATAAAACATGAAATAATAACAAACTTTTCTTTTATAAACTCCAATGAAAACATAATTACATTGATTAAAACATTTTAAAAACATAGAAAAGGAAGAGAATGGAAGTTTAAATGTAAACATCAAAAGATGGTTTTTTTAATGATAACTCTATTACCACATTAGAAATATTTGAATCATAACCCCATTAAAAAGTAAAATTTTAAAAATATAAATATTAGGATAATAGTTAAACTCATGAGATTATATGTCAAAGGGTATTTATATACACCTAATAAAAAAATACATGTTCATAAAATAGAAATATGACTCAATGAAAGGAAATTGAAAAGATGTCCCTTTCATTGAGTTTTATTCCCCAAGATCATTCATTATCTTCCTAAATAATAAAAATATTTAAATTATTTAATTTAATAAGTAATTTTTATACTTTATTATTACTTTAATTTCACTTATTACCCTATTAATTAATCTATTATACTAATATCAGATGTTTTGATGGTATATGGCTTATATGTACAAAAATGTATTTGGGGGTTGACTATAGTCAAAGGGGAAATTATTTAAACATGCCAAAAATTATAATCATGAAATAATTATCCAAATTTTATATTAAGTATAACTAAAAATACCGAACATGATAGATGGTTATGAAAAATATTCTATGTTACAATCATAGTGATGGTAGGCGGTATGTACACATGAGTAACACTTCCCTTTTTTTAATGATCGTTATAGAAATAAGGTATTTATTATTTTATACTTCGGTAATGATAAAAATATAATAAATACCATATTATTTATTTCAATTTACTAATAGTTATCTAGAATTTGATTTGTTGATGAATAAATGAATTACATTTCTTTAGGGAAGAGTTAGTCCACACATATGCACAAATGATGTTACAATTTTTTAATATAAGAAAGAAAATAGTATATTATCATTAAAGAAAGATAAATATGAAATTAATATATTAACTATTTCATGTATATCACATATATTAATTAAATTTATCTTTTTTTCCTTCCATGTAAAATGTTAGTGAAAAATGAATCATATCCCTTTGCGCAGTAGTAGTCCACTTTACCCACGAGCGGTATTATTATACCCCCCCCCCACAAAATAGAAGTTAAAAAGGTATATAAGACATATTAACTCTAGAAGTAAAAATATTTTACAAATATAATTTATAAATATACCTTAATTCCATAATTACAACATGTTATGAGAGACGATGACGGAAAACAAATGATGTTGATTTAGAAGGTGGTAGTACATCGTACACATGAATAATGATTTTGTATCCCATTTATTAGAATACGAGATGTATTTAGCTTAATAAATTAACATGATAACATAAAAAATTATGTGATAATATAATTTAAGGATATAATCATAATTGATTAATATTTTTTCAATCTACATGATTAAATAAAATTAAAACACATGGTTTGTAATGACGCATATTCTTCAGAAAATATCATCAGGTAAGCACCAAAGGCCTTATTATAATGTATTTATGATTAAAAAATGGTATGTACATAATTTAATGTATTTTAGGAAGATATATGTGAATCTTTTGGATGATACAAGTGGATATCAATGTGTGAAATGCATAATAAAGTTGGTTGTCCTTTTATAAGTAAGGTGATGGGAGTACTCATAACTTTTTAAAAGAAAAATGTGTACCAACGTTTCTCAAATGAAAAATGTGTCCCAAACTATAAATTATCATAAATGAAATATTATAGGATGTAAATAATTCCACTAAATAGATATTTTACGTTTTTTTAGGTCAGTTTAACCCTTATCTTTTTAGTTCAACCCTCAATAAATCTATTTTCTCCATAACTATAATAACAATTTTTTTTACAATTTTCATTATTCACAATGGAAACAATTACCTGAACTTATTGTATAATATAATTCATACCAACAACGAATATGGAATCTATTTTATAAATTAATATAACATACGAAGAAAATATTTAATTTTATATTATCCCAGAAGACGGGCTGATAAGTATGTATTCCATTAGTGTTTTTTCAACAAAAATATTATTTTATATTATTTCCATAGTTAATAATAATTATTTATTGAATATAAATTAATATATATTGAAATATAATATATAAAATTCATTTAAATTAATCCTCATTAGGTATTACTATTATTAATTAACATGGGGAAACAATTTTTCACATTAAAATAGTTTTGTGAAAAAACCATCTTTAAACCCAAAAATAAACATAAACTAAAATCAAATATATAATTGATAAAAATAAAAATATGTTTAAAAAATTTATTTGAGAATATATATTTTACTTATAATTATATTGAAACCATAAAGTGTCATTTAAATTTCATGAGTTTTTTAAAATAAATGGCTTAAAAAACTGGTATTTTTAACTATTCATCAAAAAATAAATTTTTTCTTAATTATAAAAATATTTAACCATATTATTAACAAGAAATAATAACATTAGAAATTAATATAGTTATATCTATTTAAAAATATAATATTTTTTAATTACTTTTTAAAAACCGTGATATGAAAGTTTCTTAATTAAAAATATTTTATTGTTCATATAAAAAATAATTTATTATTTTTAGTGAATATATTTCTCTATGAAACATTATTGTGATTTATTATTTCATTACCCATGTTTTTACATTAATCCATTTTTTTGTAAATTTCTTCTTTATAATTTTATTTACATATTTAATATGTTGGCGGATATTTTCCACATATCATTTTCATATTAAAATGTTTCTTCTTCATCCATATTACTTTTCCATAAGTCCTTATCCTAGTGAATCATCATATTTCACAATAAATGCTCTATATGGTTAAGAATCTGAACTATTTGTTCCAGATAAAAATGTTTCTCTTATATATTAACTAAATCATGGTTCAAAACATGGTGTTAATCTGTCACATATTTTCTTAACATTAAATCATTAAATATATTGTGTACCTAGGATATACATGGGGAAAAGTCGCTTAATTGGAAATTGTTCCAACATTATCCATCATATCATATGGTTTAATGAACTGAATTCATAGCTTTCTCTTTTTACCCAATGTAATTACACATTTCTATGTGTATACTTTAAGAAAAACATGATCATCCACCTCTAAAAAATGATTATTGGTCCAATAATCCTGATAAATTTTATTTTTTTATCTTATCCATACTCAAATGATACTAAATAAGTTGCACCATATCATCTGTTTTCCCTATATAATCCAATTCCATCAACATAATTTCTTATTCTTTATCCCCAACATCTAGTGTTCGATACCACTTTCTATTTAATTACTCAAAGTTTTCCATTTATATACTCAAATGATAACTATTATTATATGATGTAATAATAATATAAATTTTATGATCCCAACTTCCATAGTAATTAGTTGATTAAGTGTGAAGAATATATTCCATAGTCTGAATAAACTTATTATAATTTTCATTGATTTAATAATTAAATAATGTACTGAAATTAAATTCAGTATCCAATTACTCACGGAGATGTATCATGAAATTAGATGTAAATATGGAATCCTGGTCAGTGATAATATAGAATGGAACTCAACGTAACCAGAATCTATAAAATATATATAGTTGGGAATGTTTTTCTAATTATATAGTATCTCAAATGGGAAAGTAATGTGAATATTTCTTAATGAAAAATAATAACCAAAATCTCAATGTTAACTTTTGATGTCTATGGAAGTCCCACCACAAAATCCATTGATATTTTTTCCAATTTCCACTCAGGTAATAAACATTGTAGAAGAATTAACTTTAGTCATTTTAATTTGGTAATAACCTTTTAACATTTCAAACACAACAAGGTAAAGTAAAAAATATCCCTTTTAATTTTATCCCACTAGTAATACTCCAAATGGACTTTGTACATCATAGTGCTTCCCAAATGTATGGAAAATAGTGAACAATGAGCTTCAATCAAATACCCTTTCTTCATCATGGAATTGAAATGCATAAATAGTAATTTTTAATATCATAAAACGCATTCTTTATAAATAATAAAATCAGTAATATAGCCCTTAATAATGAATTCTACTTTACCCTAAAAATATTTATTATATTTCTAATCATGCTTAATTATTTCTGACTATTCTGAATGCACTAAAACCTGATAATATAAGATATCCATAAATTTGAAATTTCTACCACAAAATTAATAAAATAATTAAAAAAATGGTCATTAAAAATTTTAATGGGGTTTATCTAACATTATTTTTCTAACTCAAATCATCAAAATCGTTTTTTCACTCATTCAGGATGTTAATTAATCATGTAGTCATAATCCGTGATTAATTAGAAAAATATTTTATGTCTAAAGTCCAGTTGTTTTTATGTGAATATGTACATAAAAATTTTATGATAAGTATAAATTTGACATTGTGATCTATAAAAATGATGACTCCAAATTTTTATCGAAAATAACAATATAAAATTATTACAAATCTTGTGTAGGGTAATTTTCCTTATGAGGTTTCAACTGATCAAAAGCATAAAAAATTTCCATATTAATATGCATTAAGACACAACCATGTCTCATTAATGAAGTTTCACTATAAATGTTAAATTCAACATTTCTTGAAGGAAGGTAATGAACAAGAGCATTCACAAATTCTCTTTATAGTTCTTGAATGGAATTGCCACATTTTTTGTCTAAATTAATTTAAATCATTTCTATTTTAACCCAGTCAATGGGACATAAAATTGAAAAATGTATTAAAAACAATAGGTATTAACCAACTAATAAATTAAAACTATCAATATCTGTGATATTTTTAAGACTTCTACACTCTTCAATGAAATTTAGTTTCATCAAGGTCAACCTTCTTCATATCTTAATAAAAAATATACCCATGAAAGGGAATTTGTTACAAATAAAATCCTCACATATAAAATTTACAATAAATTATCTTTTCATTTATGTTTTATAAAAAATACATTGGTGTATTTCATCTTCCTATTGAATTTTAAAATATAGAAAAATATAAAATATTAATTTAACCAAAAAAATTCCAATAATTCATAGATGAGTTTATTCATAAGGTCAATAAATACATTTGGAGCATTACACAACCTAATGGGAATAACAAAAGAATAATAATTCCTATATCTAGTCTAGAATGATGTCACTGAATTATAAACTTCCATAACATTCAACTCATCGTACCTAAAACTAAGATCAACCTTAAAAAATATTTTCCACCCTAGATCTTTTCAAACAAATCATTAAAATGAGGAAAATGATACTATTTTTTATTAGTGAATTTATTCAAATCACTATAATCAATGAAAAGACTCATTAAACCATCTTTTTTTTAAATAAGAAAAATATGATTACCCTAAGGTGTTGTTTTAGGGTGAGAACAATATTTATCTATAACCTCCTGTAATTTCTATTTCAATTAGAATTTTTCAATTGACTCTTTTGATAAGGGATTTTAAAATAGGATTGTAATAAGGAACAATATGAATAGTAAAATAAAGCTCCAAATTAGGAATAATACAAAGAAAATAATCAAGAAATATATCTATGTATTTATTCATTATTAGAACATCACAAATATGAGATTATTTTTTCTTTTGAAAAAAATTATCAAGGTATCATTCAATATTATATCCAATCAATTTCTCAACATGTTCCTAAATTATAAAAAGTATAAAATCTGTGAATGTAATTATCTTATCCCTGAAATCTGTCTCATCGTGATTAAAAAATAAAAATCCATAATAATTATGATAAAAACTATTATATGTCTCGTTCATCAAGATTATATTAAAATACTATCCCTTTAATGACAATATAATGATAAATATAAATCATGGTTTCTTTTAATATTACCACGGATATTTTAACTAAATCTTATATCATCTTATCATTTGAATATATTAACATTATACATGAAAATTCCTCAAAAATAAATGTAGTTGGTGATCAATAGTCAAAATTTTGTTGGAATATTTTGAATAAACAAGTAAAATAACATTCACCACATCACTTGATGGCCCAAAATCAACTCTATTAGTAGAAAATGATTATTCTAACCTTTAATTTTTTTTATATCCCCTTTTAGTGACTAAATTTGTAAACATGTTAGAATATTAACATAGATCAATGAAATTGAAGCATCTTACCTATGATTTTTCATTAATTTCATTTCCATTTTTCATAAATCCCTTGGTTATATATCTAAACATATTATATCATTCGCACACTAAAGACAATATAAGACACAATCTAGGTTGATTTTCATTACACTTCTTACAATATGGAATCATTTTCTCTCAACTCCATTTTTCTCAGAGGGATGATTCCCCATTTACTTCAATTCATATATTTTATTACTCTTTTTATATAATAGTACACATGTTTTGAAAAAATCCATCACCAATTTCTCTACATAATAAAAAAATTGATAACATTTAAATTATTTTGTGGATATAGATATTTACAAAATGGGATTGAAACCATATTAAATTATAAAAATTTTTAATATCAATGTCCCAAAAAAAATATTTTGTAACATATGTGGCTTGTATTGTTAATTGTTTTTCTTATTTGATGACAGAATAATCTACTTTTGACCTAAATTCTAGATACTTCTCTCTATACATAACCAAAAAACTATAGGGAAATATTTATCATGAAAAAGACTCATTGATGTTTACCATTCCATGGAACCAATATCATATATTTTGGAGGTGGTCTTAACAAAATACAAGCATCAATTTGTTTCATCATCAAAATGATAAAAAATAAGGGTTAACTTATTTCATTTTCTACACCTGATAAGAAAAAATAATTCTTCTAGAGAATTGATCCATCCTTCATATACAACAGGGTATGAATATTTATTGAATTCAAGAGGATGGTGTATCATATAATCATCCACTATAAAAATGTTCAGTCATAGTTGATAGGGATCCTCTCTATAATTGACTCTACCATCAATTATATACTCTATCAACAAAGACATTATACAAAAATCTACTCATTTAATATTACAACAACCTAATGGTACTAAATTTGATGGATATTGTCCTCTCACTTCATTTCCCACTATAGATTCCCCGATTCCTGTATGTAATACCACTCTTAAGAGATGTAGTTTGGATGATGTGTCATGATAATCATTAAATTATAAATGATTTAAAATTAATCAAAAATTAAAATAATTCATGAGTATTATATTTTCAATATAATAAAAATAAAAAATATCTAAATTTTCAACTAATACAAACTATAAGGACCCTATCGTAAACATTACACAATCATGAATTTATAATATTTAATTAATTCTCTTACATTTTATCATATATTCATGTTTATATTTTTTACATAATAAGTCATAAATATCAAAATACAAAACCATATATATAAAAAGTGGAAACATCCTATCAGTATCCATTTATCATATTATATAATATATTTTATATAAAATATGATTTATTTTCATGAAAAATAATTACAACTTTCAACATGACATTTTCCATTCTATTATCCATCAACAAACTCTTGGAAAAAAATCTTAACTGTGGCATGAGCCCAAATATCTCAATAAGGGACATAAAATGATGTATTTCGTTAGTCTTGTAAATAAAATTAAAAAATAATATTTTTCCTTTATCTCAATGTTCTTTGAGTAAAATCTAATAAATCATTTTCACTAGAATTCAAACATATAATTTTCCTAAAAAAATCATTTAAAACCTATAGCAATAATATAAAAATCATATATGTAATATTGAACATCAAAATTCTTATCACTCACAAATGGAATAATCAATGTAGCCAACTTCTATCCCCATATTACTAAATTCATATGGGTAATATCACAGACCCACCCACCCTTTCATTATCATGGAACCACTAGTCCATGGTTAATAATGTTGCCATCCATCCTTGGATTATCATAGATCTACCTCACCATATTTTATCTTCAAATAAATTGTCATCATAAATAGTTCCCAATAACTATAACATAATCATAAATATTGACATCTTATTCTTTCCTCAAAATAAATTTAAAATAATATTTTAATATAAATTAAAAGACTATTTCAGATATCTATATAACTGTTTATTTTAAAAAATAATTTCAATACAAAAATATTTTCTTCATTTTAAAACACATTTTCAATACTAAAATATACAAAAAAGGGAAACATGTTTTTTTATAAAGAATACATGAATACTTATAAAGTAATTAAAATATCGAATTATTTTTAAGGTGGGGGAAAATTCATTTTCCATGTCCACATTAAAACAGAACATTACTTTTTTTATTGTAAAGGAAGTAAAAAAATCCAAAAAATATTCATCATATTGAATATCATTAAATAAAATTAAAAAATCCGTTTATAAAACTGTCATAATAATATAATTACATTCACAAAATAATTTTCAAAAAATTTGATATTGATGGAAATTTTTTGGAAGAAAAACATTAAAAGAATATTTTTTTTAAATACAAGAAAATTATTTCTTTGTAAATATTTTAAGCACAATCTACATGTAAAAAACAATATATATAATAATATTAAGTAATTAACTAATATAAAATGATAATTTGGATGTATAAATATCTCACAAAATAATATATCTGCATAACATTGAAATATGCCTCTGTAAAAGAAAATTGAGTTGAAGCCCCTTACCTTTAGTTTTTTCTTTACACATATTCATTATCTTCTAGAATAAAAAATTTATTTTAATTATATAATATTTGATTAATTTTTTCCATGTTTAATATTCAATTTATTCCTATTATTACCAAATTACCGAATCATTTATGTTTATATCAAATGTTTTTATGATATTTGGCTGATATTTGTAATTTGACTTTGGTTGAACTAAAAATTATTGAAATATATAGTAAAAATAGTAATGAAATAATTATATTATTTATACATATTTTATACTTTCTAAACCCAAACATTAAATATGTATATGAAAATTAAACTATGTTACCATCATTTATGTGGTAAGCCATACATATGTTTAAATAACATTTCTATTTCCAATGATCAATATGGAAATAGGTAACAATGGTTTCATCTTTCTAGAATGATCATAATATAATAAATATCACATTATGTATTCCAATATTCTGATATAAATCATCCTTTTGATTTATTAATGGAAGAAAGAGTCACATCTAAACGTGGAGGTGGTGGTCAACATGTACAAAAGAATGATGTCAACATTTTTCAGTGTAAGAAAGAAAATGATATATTATCCTTTATAATGATAAATTACTAATACTTCAATTATTTAATTTATATCATATATTTTCAGTAAATTAATCCTTATTAGCTTTCTTGTAAATCATTAGTGAAAAACAAATCACACTGCCTTGTAAGGAGGTAATTCGTTATAAACATGAGTAGTGTTAGCATATCCCCAATATAATTAAATGTTATAAGATATGTGTGTAATTATAACTCAACAAGTATAAATATGTTACAAATATCAAATAAATATTTTAAATCCAAAATTTTAATATTTTAGAGAGGTGATGATGGAAAATGAATGGCATCAGTTCTTGAAGTATTAGTTTTTCATACTCTAGAATGATGATTATGTATCCCATTTAGTGTAAGATAATATTGTTTTAGGTTTTAACATTAACATAATTAAATATCAATATATTTATATAATTTATTTATTTTACAACAATAAATTTTAAATATTTGAATTTGGTGGATGAAGAAATAAAATAAAAAATTATGGTTATGCGTGATACATCTTTTTCAAAAAAAACACCTTAAGTGTGCATCAAAAGACATATTTGGATATATTTATATTAAATATAAAATTTATAGGTACTTTGGAGGGATTTTATGAAGATATTTCAGAAGGTATTGGATGAAAAAAAATGGATTTTAAGGTGTTAATGGTATAGGAGAGGGTGGACTTTTATATGTGACGTGAGTGGGACACTTATACTTTTTTGAAACGAAAAAGGTGTTCCAATGATTTTCACTAAAATGAATTGTTAAAATAGAAAATTACCACTCCATAGAAATTATATGTTTAAAATAGTTCAAGAAATTATATTTTTGATGATTTTTTAGGTCATTTTAAAAATTATATCTTTAGTTTAACACCCCGTAAATCTATTTTCACCAAAACTGTGGTAATTAATTTTCTTGTTTAACTATTAACTGTGATAAAAAATTTAGTTTATATTATTAGATAATGTAAATTATGCTTACTCAAAATATATAATCCATTCTACCATATTAAATTTAATTAAGTCAAAAAAATTAATTTAAAATGAAACTAGTAGATGTGATGAAAAAGATGGTGTTCAAGAATTGTATTTTTCAAGAAAAAGTTAAATTTTATGTTAATAACATAAATAATAATAATAATTGTGCAAATAGAAATTCATATTTAGTTTTATGTGATATTTAAAATTCATTTAACACATTCTTCATTAGTTAATATTTAAATTATTTAAAATGGAGAAACATTATGTACATTATAACTATTTTTAGAAAAAAACATGTTTTAAACAAAAAATTAAGCATACAAAAAAATTATTATAAAGATAATTAAAAAATGATTAAGTGGAATAAATATAAAAAATGAATACTTAGTTTACGTGAAAATATATTAAAAAACATCACGTGATATATAAATTAGATAAATTATTGAAATGTAAAGATTTTTCTTGCAATAATATGTATTTTCACAATTAAATTAAAAAAATGTTTTCTTGAAAACTATATAAATGTAACAATAAATTATTTCTGATATGTTAATTTTAAAATTGAAATTATTATTTTTAAGTATAATTTCAAAATTTATAAATTATGTTTTTTAATAAAAATCATACAATAAAAGTATGTAGTTAAAACTAATTCCTTTTGATGTAAAAATTAACTACTATTTTTTTAATGAATATCACTATCTAATAAATATTAATGTGATTTATTATATCATTACCTATGTTTCTATATTCTATATCCGAAATTAGTTCATGAATATTTTAGAATAGAGATTATTATTACTAAATGTCTTCATCACAATACTTAAATGATCATCATATTCAATATTTCACAAGGAATTTTAAAAAATGAAAACAAAAAATTGATCAATGAAATATATAAATCCTATATTAATTATATACATGAAGCTAAAAATGGAATTTATAATTATTAATTTCATAAAAATGAATTCAATATTCCTATATTTATTATGAAAAATTTTCATTGGTATATTCCCTCTTCTCACCCATATTTTATGATATCAAATCGTAGATGAATCATTGATAATTATTGAAAGACTATAAGATAACCAAACTAATAATAAATATTTTTTTAGTGAATACTACTTCATTTTTTTATCTTGTTATATTCATGATAATAAATAAAAAATATGCTATGACCCATTCTTTATCTTGATAAATAGAACTATTCAACCCCCTGAGGTTGTAATTGGTTATATAAAATCATTTTTTGAATTCTCATAATGTTCATTTTTCATTATTCCTAATTAAATGGTTTTCATTATTTAAGTAATTTTTGATATATTTATAGACCTATGTATGATTAATATTGAAAACACAATATCAAATTCAAGGGTAATACAATAATATTTTTTCATGAAATACATTTGTATTTTCCCTTACAATTAACACATCTCAAATGTTGAGTTCTTCCCTAATTATATGATCCATGAATCAATTATTTTTGTGTATCAAGGAAAATATAATATAATTTTTTACAATGGGAATTTTTTAGACAATTTATATTGAAATTTTATTACGAGGTGAATCGATATATGAAATGAAATTTTCTTATCAAGAAATTTAATATGACATACATGTAGTTGAAGAGAATCCATTACATATAACAAATCGAATTCCATGAAGGGATAAAGAAATGGATTTATAGGTAATATCTTCTCACAATATTTGATCATAGGAGATTTATATAACTTGGACTATATAATTTCACCACAAAATTTTTGCATTAATTTTTTATTATCCAATTCATGAGTTAGTGAACTAATATTCATAATAGTCATTATGAATTTTAGAGAAAAAATTGGGATAAAATCAAAAAATATTTTTATATATGTGGTGTGAAAAAAAAAATTTTATCAAGATATTATTATAATTTCCAAATTAATTTTAATATTTTCATGTGATCATCCTTATACCATAGGTATTATTAGATTCACATTTTTATTTCCCTCATTATCTCTTAAACTGGGTAATTTATTTTCGTTGTAGAAAATATCCCTTCACTTGAAGAATTGAAGTGTGGGTGCTGCATTAGCTTGGAAATTTTTATCCCCAATTATGTTAACCATCCTAAACATCAATCCTTTAAAATTATGATCTTGATGTCCAATTTTTCTTTACATGAAATATTTTCTTATTCCCATCATGAAATTTCTGAAGTGCTTCTTAATATATTATTTATAATATATGTGGGTAAATTTTATATCATAAATATTATTTATCATTCATGTTTTTGAGATACTCTATTCCATTTTCCCATCACTAAATCTAATAAACTAATAAAAGTCCCCATTTTCTATTTTCACTTTATGTCCACATCGAATAATTACTTCATAGAAACAAATATTCTTTTTGGGTAATGACCTTTTGATGATTTGGTTTTCATCCACTAAATTAATGATCAATAATTCCTTCAATATTAATAATAAAATATTTGGTTTACTATATGAGATCCAAAAATTATTATTTATATGAAACAATCTATATTTCACCCTTTTGATTTATCTAAACTATTTATTTCTCCATTTTAATAAAAATTATACAAGGAAAATGTTTTGCTAAGTGTTTTTTTGTTAAAACTCTATGATTATATGAATTCAACCTATTACAATGGATTTATATTCTTATTGAGAGATAACAGTTGATCCACATCACCATTGAAATATTATGTTTAAAAACATATATCAAACTTTAAGAAAATTAGAATTAAAAAATATATTTTATGATTGATTGTTCAACTAAATAGTAATTAGTTAATCAGAGGACTCACTAATGGATGGTGAGTGTTGATACATGAACGAAGAAATAACATATTGGTCATACTTTTCAGAATTTGGATACAAAACAAAGTTTAGTTACAATAAGTAACAAATGATATAATTTCTAGGAATATTTACACTCCATCTTCTATCCCATTAGGCTGAACATTTTAGAAAATCACCACATTGTACATCATACCCATTGGTTACTTGGTTTTTCAGGGTTACACTGATTTATTATAAATTTATTGGAAAATAATTATTTATTCCACAAATCACATTAATAATTTTATAAAATTTTATCATTATAGACACATAAAACTAAAAAATAACAATCATTACCTGAGTAGTTGAAACATAAGAATGGGCGAGCTCAAAAAATATATATTTTCAATAATTATTAATAATCCATAATGTGTTAGAGCATGTTCATGAGAGAAAACATGAACCTCGAATGAAAATAATTCTTGAAAAACATATGATAGAAGGAGTTATTAGATCAACATAATCAGTATGGAGTCATAACACATTACACAGATAAAATGCTTAAAAATGAGATCCTAATCATAAAGAATGTTATATGGTATGTCTGAGTATGATATACTCTATAATACCAAATGTAGGATCGAATATGTAAACATGAGATGCTCAGATACAAGAGAGGGTGAATTGTATAATTTAAAAAATCCTTAAAGAAAATTTGCATAACCAAAATTCACAACACCTCTAAGATATAATAACATGCTTGATTCTGGAAAAGTTATTCTGGAAATGAAACTTAACAAAAGTTTACAACAAATAAGATTCTACCTTAAAGAGTATAGAATCTAACTAAATCAGAGTACAATTATAAGGAAGTATAATATAGTTATGCTTTCCGCAACAATAAAAATGCAGTGGAAAACGTGTAACAAATAAAGTAACAAGTAGTAAGTCTTTTAACCCAAAGAGAAGGGTTTCCAAAAACCTTGGATAAAGGCCCCTTGATTTATACTTTCAAGAAAGTCTGTCTTACCCACACCAGGGTAAGCACTCAATACGAAGATCGGAGTCTATCTTGTTATCCCCGCAAGCCCTCAACTTCAAGGTAGTTGGATCCTCTGTCATCCTCAATAAGGAAGCCCTCAACTTCAAGGAAGTTGGAACCTTTTTCTTCATATCCCCGGAATCCCTCGAATGTACTCAGCAAAATTCAAAGTCACACGAAGCAAAGTCGAACAAGTAGTTCAGTACGCACAAATCAATGAATGTCTCTCTCCAGAAATCACTTAAACAACATGTGGTCTCTAGAGTCGTAGAACAGTATTGAAATCTTTTCAAATGATCTCATATTTATAGACAGGGCTTCAACAGTTGTCTCCCTCCTCTAACAGTCATAGTTTTCCGTGAATTTTGGAGGGACCTATACATGTGTCACTAAAACAACGATTATTTAGTAACTGAAAGCATGACATCGTTTTATAACAAAACATGTGTAAGGAACATATGGTTAGATAACTAAAGTCCAATTTTCAGAGTGTAAGAATATGAAATTTTGGAGTCTAAACAAAAATGAATTCAGAGTATATTAATACAAGGATATTCGAAATCTTTTTTCTAGGAATTCGGAACCTGAATTCTACAGAATTATGGAGTCTGAATTTCAAGGAAATTCAGAATCTGGATTCATAAGAATTCGGAACTAGAACTTATAAAGTTCGGAGTCAGAGTTCATGAGAATTCAAAGTCAAAACTCATGGGAGTTCGAAGTATTTATTCGGAGAACTCAGAGTCTGAACTTAGAAAAGTTCGTAACCAAAATTTGTATTCAAAATTCGGAGTCAAAGCTCAGAAAGTTCATATCCATAATTCATATTCAGAATTAAGAGTCAGAACATAGAATGTTCATAACTAGAATTTTGATTTAGAATTCGGAGTCAGAAGTCAGAAAGTTCATAACCAGAATTTTGATTTAGAATTTGGATTCAGAACTCAGAAAGTTCATAACCAGAATTCTGACTCAGAATTTGAAGTCAGAACTCAGAAGAGTTCATAACAATAATTCTGAGAATTCGGTTCCTAGAATAGAATGCTTCATATCTAGGTATTCATAGTATTCCAAGGTTTTGGTATCAATTTGTATTTTATACTTAGGAAAAATTATGATATGGGCAACGAAACATTGTATGGATAAATTTCCTTAGGAAAGAAAATTTTTCCTTATCGAAGTAAATCCCAGGATAAAAATATATTTTCCTTGAGATATGGTGTTTGTGATTTTCAAAATAAGAGGAATGGTAAAGTCATAAGGAAATCATTAATTACTTAACAATCACCCCCATGAATGATGGAATGGAAAACTCATAAGGAAAACCCTATTGACTCAACAATATCCCCATTTTTGAAAATCACAAACATCCTTACGGAAAAGAATAAGAGTACTTAGAATGATTTTTCTAGACTTTTCAAATAAAACTTATCTACCTTTGTTCATGAACAATGGTGAAAATGACTAACTCCCCCTTAGGATTTGGAACACTAAGGATCGTATTCTAGATTTTTGAAATGAGAATTTTAATTTGAATGTGGGAATCTTCTAATGAAACCCCCCCCCCCCTTTGATAAAGTCGCCCTTACATAGGGATATTTTTTCTATACATAGAATTACTTTTCCTCCTCCCCCTTAGAATTATTTTTCCTTCTCCCCATTTGTGATTTTAAAAAAGAGTTTGAGGGAATGTAAAAACAATATAGTACATGAAATATTAGTACAAAACAACCAAACAAAAAACGAGCAACCACGATTTCATTGAGATTGGAATTATTCATACAGGAAAAAATAGATATAGAAAAAGATCAGATTTGAATCTATTTTTATTATTTTTCCTTGAGCATAATCTTATTGACTATAGTATTCAGCTTTTAGAATTCCTTATGATCTTCCTCGGATTTCTTCTCTAGAGATTTTATTCTCTCTTCCTGAGACTTAAGAACTTCTGCTTGAGCCTTCAGCAACTCATCTTGCTTCACAAGATTCTCTTCAAACTCAATCCAGAGATCTCTTTCCCTCTTCCAGCTTTGAGATATAGAGTTCAACATTCCATTCAAGTATTTCACCTCTTGAATATCAGTATTTTGTTCTAGATATAGCTTTTCCTTAACACTGTCTATAAGATCCTTGATTTTGGTGTCCTCGATATCAAAAGATTCTTTTACATCTTCTTGAAATTGATCAATCTCACTCATTTGTTGAATTGACCTCTTTGACCAACTGGCTATCTTCTTACATGTATTTCCGTGAGATTTTTAGCCTATAAAGAATGTTTTAAAATCTGATTCCATCTTGACACACTTGTCTGTCACCATGGACCCCGAATCCGATTTCTGATTAAGAGAATGTTGAAGCATCTGGCATCTAGAATATATGCTTGAAAAAGTCAGAATGGACCTGACAAGATTCTTCAAAAATTGTTCAAAAAAATCATGACCAAGAAAAGATGATTCAGAATCCGAGACTCTACTTGGTGATGCTTTTTTTTCTAACTCAACAAGCTTCCTCTTTGATGTTCCAGCAACCTCCTTCTACTTCACTGTTGATTTTCTAGGAGTATCAATCAACACTTGTTTTCCCTTATCTATTCTCGGTACAACTTCCTCATCATGGGATTCATGCTCACTTTCATATAGCTACACAACTCTATCTTCATCTACATATTCTTTTTTATTTCTAGTTTCAGCATCCTCAAGATGAATGAAATCACGATTTAGACTTTCTTCTTAATACACTTTATCAACTTGTTCTTCACCTTTATCCTCACCCTTCTCTTCAGCCTTCTCTGGAGTGACAATATTGGAGGATTCAACTTCAGAAGTCCAGAGTGGCAATTTTTTGAATGGGGTTCCCTTGTCTTGATAATATTCAACTTTCTTTAAAAGATCACTTGTGTTACCACTCACTTATTTTTTTCTTGTTCTACCTATTCCAATTTTTTCACTTCTTATACTTCTTCCACTTCTTCAACATGTTTTTCTTTAGCTTTTTCCAGAGTGAATAAATTATTCTCTGGAGTCTCAGGTAAAGGTTCTGTCAACAAAGATTATGGCGCTGGAATATTCTCAGATGCTTCTTCAGTAGTCTTCAAGAGAGATTGAAAAATCTCGGGTTCAGACATTTTCTTCTTAAGTTTCTTCTCTTATTCTTGCTTCTCAAGCTCTTCAAAAGTTGATTCTTTCAAGGCCTTAGCCTTAGCAGGATGCAAACTGAACTATGGCTCACCTTCTTTTCTATTCTTCTTATCCTCCATCCATTTTTCTACCAACCCATCTAGGCAAGATTTTTACTTCTTGGGTTTAGGAGGTGCGGATTGGACTTCCTTAGATTTAAGAGTTTTACCTTCTACTTCCACTTTCTTCATCTTTCTTTTCTTTCCAACCTTATTAGATGGTATTTCTTTTTCAGCATTTTCTGGAATGACCTCTGCCTCTTCCACTGGCAGATCATAAAACTTTTTTGACTCCTTAGAAAATCCCTTATTTATTCTCTTCAAGGTTTCATCACTAACTAACATCACATTGAAATTCCTTGGCTTGGAACTGCAAGGGATATTGAATAATTTATGACACTGAACTATCAGCTTGGAAAGTAAGGCAGGATACATAATAATCTATGCTCTCAAATTCCCATTTTTTATATTCTGAATCTTAATGACAATGTGCCTCATCAAATTGATTTTCCTTAGATTTACCAAGAAATCCGCAATATATATGTCACTTTTCTTTAAGGTGTCCTTATAACATTTTCTAGGAAAGAAAAAACCTTGAATCCATAACTGCAGGATGCAATTGTTGACAGATAGTAGAGAAATATTTTCAGTCTTGACATCTGATAGTCTGAGGCATTCCAAAGCACTCACCTAAAGGAAAATTCCATGTACATCCAGTAGTTTGTGGGAGAAAAACACAAGTTTCCCCTTCATATGATAGCTCCACCAAACTCACAGGCTTGGTGTAAGAGAGTTTATAAGTTTTTTCATAACTCTTGAAGGAGAATTTTTCTCTATCATCTTCTTTAAAGAAATAAACTGACTCAAAAAATTCTATAAGTAGATCCGGATACACAACATCCTGAGCTCCTATCATTGAGATGGATACACTTTCTCATCCATTAAGCCTGATATTCTTTGAGATAATAAAATCATATTTGATGAAGTTCGGATGGACCAAACTTTCCCCGTACATGTGCCAATTTGAGATTGGCTTCACGGTAGACATATCTTGAGAAGAGGCTTCTACAGACATTCAGATTAGAGGAACATTGGAAGATTCAGAATAGTCATAAGAATGGGGGGAGGGGGTAGAACATCAGCATGTGAGAGTGTGAAAACCGATGTGTCAGAACCCTTTGGGGGTCCATTATATAAGCGATAGAGGTGACCATTCATCTTACAAATCCAATCTAATGGTTGGAAAACCTCCTGATCAGATCAAACGGTTGATATGATAGCTGCAAAGAAAAATTGGGTAGGATCCGATCTTTTGAGGTTTTTATGAAAAAATAGAATCTGAGAATTTAAAATACAAAAGAAAATACCAGCAATGAAATAATGAATATGAAAATTTAAGAAAGAAATCATACCTTTTGGATTGCTAGGAAGATTATTTGTAATAGGTGATATTCTTCTTCAATAAGTTTAGATTTTAAAAAACTTGACTATGAAAAACTTATTATGAAAAATCTAATGTCGAAAATTTTATTGAAAAAAAAAATTTGAGTACCAAAATTCCACTACGAAAATTTGAGTACAAAAGTTTCCATTATGAAAATGTTGAGTACGAAAAATTCTCATTATGAAAATTTCTGGTACGAAAATCTTCATTATGAAAATTTCAAAAACTAACAACGATAAATTTCATTATGAAAATTTTGAAAAAACTAACTACAAAAATTTTTATTATGAAAATTTTGAAAAAAATATCTTCAAAAATTTTCATTCCGAAAAATTTGATTAAAATAACTACAAAAATTTTCATTACGAAAATTTTGGAAAACCGACTATGAAAATTTTCATTACGAAAATTTGAAAAGGTAACATACAAATGTACTCCCCCTAGAAAAAGAAGTTTATTACTGTATGGAGATTGGTGTAACAAGAAGTTAATCAAGGAAAATTACCTTACAGTTATCATTCCAAACTTCTGTTTACTGTATTCAAATCTATCAGAGGTTAATATTTTTTGAAAATATCAGCATGTTGATATTGAATTTCGATAAACAGAAGAATCATATCTCCTATTTGTGAGTGATCCCTAAGAAAGTGATGCCTAATATCTATGTTCTTTGTACGAGAGTGATGTGCAGGGTTTTTACTAAGGTCAATGGAACTTGTATTATCACACAAAATTTTTGTTTTGGTAAAACCCATACCATAGTCTGTGAGTGTGTTTTGCATCCACAACACTTGAGCACAGCAACTTCTTGCTGCTACATATTCAGCTTCAGTAGTGGAAAGTGCAACTATGTGTAGCTTCATGCATGACCAAGAAACTAATGAATCTTTTAAGAAATAACAAGATCTGGATGTACTCTTTCTATCCATTCTACATCCACCAAAGTCAACATCTGAAAAACTTTTTAAAACAAAATCATTTATAGACGTATAAAAGAGTCCTAAATCCATGGTTCCCTTTAAGTAGCGAAAAATTATTTTCACTGCATTTAAATGATATTCATTAGGATTGGATTGATATCTTGCACATAAGCATACTGAAAACATTTAGTCTTGACGACTAGCTATCATGTAAAGTAAACTTCCTATCATACCTCTAAAAGTTGTTTGATCTACTAGTTTCCCAACTTCATCAAGATATAGTGAATTTGAGGTACCAATGGGAGTAATTATATTCTTAGTGTTCTCATATCCATACTTTTTATGAAGATCATTAATATACTTATGTTGGGATATACAGATTCCTTCTGTTTTTTTAGAGATTTGAAAACCAAGGAAAAATGTTAACTCACCCATCATACTCATCTTAAAATCATATTTCATTAGATCTACAAAGGAATCGGTTAAAGATTGTGGAGTTGAACCAAATATAATTTCATTAACATAAAATTTTAATAATGAAAACAATTTTATTTTCTTTCTTTATAAAAAGGGTTGGATCTGCATTTCCCTTAACATAATTATTTTGATGAAAAAATCATGTAAGTCTATCATACCAGGCTCGAGGGGCTTGTTTAAGACCATAAAAATATTTGGTGAGTCTAAAAACATGATCAGGATGTTTTGTATCTTTAAAACTTGAAGGTTATTAAAAAACTTCATCTTGAACATAACTGTTAAGAAAAGCACATCTCACATCCATTTGAAAAAGTTTGAAATTGAAGAATGCTGAAAAGTCATGTAAAATACGAATAGATTCAAGTCTAGCTACTGGAGCATAGGTTTCATCATAGTCTATTCCTTCTTGTTGATTATAGCCTTTAGAAACTAATATAGCTTTATTTCATACAATGATTCCATTTTCGTCACACTTATTTCTAAAGACCCATTTTACACCAACAACAGAAGTTTCTTTTGGTCATCCAACCAAGGTCCAGACTTTATTCCTTTCAAATTCATTTAGTCTATCTTTTATAGCTTTAATCCAATCATTATCACTTAAATCCTCATCAGTGCTTTTTGGTTATAATTGGGAATGGAATGCTAGATGTTCTAATTAATTTATTAAGGATCTTCTAGTCCTTATAGGTTGATTCACATCTCCAATGATTCTATTACTAGGATTATTCGTTACAAATGAATTATTTGCGTTTTGTAAAACATGTTCCTCAATATAGGGTTGAAAATTATCTGGGGTAAATGTTTCAGAAGTATCTTCTTGAACATTTTACTTATCAAAAGGATCTTCTATCTAAGGTTGAAAATCAGTTTTTGAAAACACATCCGAAGATGTTGGTAGGGGTTGTTTAAAAACAAAAGGATCGATTTCATCAAATTTCACATGAACTGTCTCTTTAACAGTACAAGTGTCTTTATTAAAAAATCCATAAGCCTTAGAAGTTGTGGAGTAGCCTAAGAAAATTCCTTCATCATGTTTTGGTGCGAATTTATGAAGATTATCATTAGTATTCAGAATGTATACCTTGGAACCAAAAACGTTAAAGTAGGAAAGTCTAGGTTTTCTACCATTCCATAACTCATAAGGATTTTTATTAAGAAAAGGTCTAATAAAAACACGATTTATAGAATAACAAGTAGTACTAATAGCTTCAAACCAAAAATGTTTGGCTACAGAATACTTATTCCGCATGGTTCTAGTTATCTCTTGATGAATTATATATCTTCTTTCAACAACACCATTTTGTTGAGGTGTTCTGGGTGCTAAAAAGTTATGAGTAATGCCTTTTCTACTACAAAAAGTTTCAAAATTGGAATTTTGAAATTCTCCACCATGATCACTATGAATAGTTATTAATGGAAGGTTTTTCTCATTTTTGACATGGGCTCTAAAACTTTTGAAATAAGAAAAATATTCAGACTTGTTTGCTAGAAAATAGACGCACATAAATCTATTGTAATCATCAACCAAGAAAAATACATAATACTTTCCCCTAATACTTCAAGTTTATGTAGGAACAAAGGGATCCATATACACTAGCTGTAATGAATTTGTAGTTGAGACTTCACCGACTGATTTAAAACTTGATTTATGTTTCTTTCCATATTGACAAGGGTTAAAAACATTAGAAGAATCAAATATAATCTCTGGTATATCCTTAACTAATATTTTCTTAGAAAGTTTGCATATGTTCCTAAGGTTACTCTGACCTATCCTTCTATGTGAAAACCAAGAGTGATATTCCATTTCACTAAGGAAAGGTAAGTCTTGGCTCCTAAGGTCTTCTATGTTTAGTGTGTAAACATTCTCTTGCCTATGGGCAGAAAGAATAAACTCTTCCTTGGAATTGTGTACTAAGCACTTGTCACCTAGAAATCATTTTTTTCATTTTCTGAAGCCAGTTTAATGGGTTTCTGGTACCCATACATCCCTTAAACCACTTCTCCACATCCAGAAGAAAAGCACATTTCAAATTTCAAAATTAGGTCATCGCCAGCTGCCTCAATCTTCGAACCCATATCATCATCACGTGCCCACAATCGTATCAAGACTGTCAGCTGATCTCGCGACACCACTGACATACCTCGCGCCGCGCACCGCACATCAATCCAACATCCCGCACACAAATCGAACCACCATCACACACCACACATTCACCGGGACACCGGCGAGATGCACCGGCTCCCATCGTCGTCATCACCAGCGACCATCGTGGTCGTCCCTGGAAAACTTCACCAAAAAAACACCATGTCGCCGGCGAGAGAACCCGGCCATCTTCATCCATTGATGTCGTCAAACAATAATGGATCTACACCATTCAGATATCATCCCAACACCAGAACACCGGTGAGCTTCACCGACGCCCATCATCACGCAATCACCCACGCCGGTGATGAGAAACAACATCACCGCCGGTCGAACCCTTCACCTATTTCAGCGAGGTAGAAACCCTTGTCACTGTTTTCAGCGAGGTAGAAACCCTCAGCACAAAACCACAAGATCCAGCCACAAAACACAACACACAACACAAAAACAAAGAAAACACCCAAGGAACGAAAGAACCCGCCACAACCAGACAAACCAACCGCGTCAACCATATGGAAATCCCAGAAAAATCACCTGGGAGGAGGCAGAAGAGCCGCGGACGCATGATCGCGGCCCCCAAATGCAAATGAAATGCCACTGGGCAATAGACAGCGGCCGATATCTGATCCATGGGCGCTCCGGAGAGTATGCCGTCACCAAGACCGGTCTTACACCCGTGGACCAGAACCAACCACCACCGACGCCCGAGAGCATCTCACCACCAGAGTGAGGACCGAAAAGAATCACAGCAGCATCAGAGATCCACCTCTAACCCACCAAGCGCAAGAAAACCCATGATCCACAGTGGAGGAGCCGGTCGCGGCGAGAGAGCGAAAACCTAGAACGAGAGCCCCTTACGGGCGCATCCTCCACTAAGCACTTGTCATTCCTAAAATTCACAAGGTAACCTTCATCACATAATTTTATTATGCTAATAATTTTGTTCTTAAAACCCTTAACAAATAAAAAATTTTAAATCAAATATTTTCCAAGAAGAATGATGTTACCTATACCAATAATTTCTCCCATAGCATTATCTCCAAAATTTAATTTTCCTCCTTTCATCTTGATAATCTTTTCAAAATATTTTTTGTTACCAGTCATATGTCGGGAATATACACTATCCATGTACCATGTATTTCTATTGGTAATTTATCTATTTTCATGAAAATAATAAAAATTTAGGTTTTCAGAATCCAAACTTGCTTCGATCTGGAATTCTTAGAAAGCAAAATTTTTGGCACCCACATATTCTTAGAAAAATACTCTTTATGAAATCTTAAAGACTGGGTTTTGTTTAGGGAACAATTCTTTACCCAGTGTCCACCACACTGACACTTAGTGCAATAAGGATCACTTTTTGGAACAAATTAATTGTTAGTAAACATAGGTTTATAACTAGTATAACCAAAACTAGAATTATTCCTTAGAGGTCATATTTGGGAATAAATTTTATCAAAATGTTCCTTACCTAAGGTAAATTTTGAAAAACACTTCCTCAAGGAAAATATTTCGGATTTGAGTTTGATAACCAGTTTCTTATCTTCAAAAACATTTGATTTTAAACTAGATCTTGGCTCGAAATCATTTTTTTTATATTACATTTTCTAGATCATTAGAAAGCTTATTCTTTTTAGAATTTACTTCCTCAAGATTTTTTGAAATACATTCAAAATCAGAATTTTTCTTATCATGATCTTTAGAAAGATCTGATATTTCCTTAGTAAGATTAGTATTCCTAGAATTTTCCTTATCAAGATTTTTCATGAGTTTTGTATTCTCAATCTCAATAAGTTTGGAAAACCTTGAAACTTCTTCATATGTAGGTAAAGTATTATCTTCATCAGAAGAATATTCTTCATATGAAGAGTTATAATATTTAATATCATTAGCATCCATATATATATTGGTCAATGATTCATCATTATGTATCTTATACATAAAACAATGATTGTCAATAGGTATTATGGCTATTATACCAAGATTCTTTTGTCCAGAAGATTCATCATATGAAGATTCACCTGTACAGTCTCCACCACTGGCACTCCAGGTGTCATTAGCTTTCAATACTTTCTGAGCTTTAGCCTTGTAATACTTATTTCTATTTTTCTCATAATGCCTTTCCTTTATTTATTTTGTCTTAATCATGGGAAAATCAGGCTTTATATATCCATCTCTCTTGCATTCATAACATGTGACTTCTAAATCTCTCTTATCTTTCCTTTCCTTTTTCTTATATCTGGATTGAAAGATCCACTATCCAGCTATCTTGTTCATCCTTAGCGAAAGATTTGCTTAATCATTTTCTAAGGATTCACTTCCAATAGATTCAGATTTGATCACAAATTTCTTAGATTTGGATCTGGTAACTCTCTCAGGAGTCTTATCTTTCATATGATTAGAAGTTGTAGTAAATGTAACACTTCCATTCTTCTTCTTGATGTTATCAGAACTTCTCTTTATTCTAGTCTCATGCTGAAGAAGATTTCCAAATAGCTCATCAAGAGTAATCTGAGTATCCTTTTTGTTCTCATCTATAGCAGTCCTGTTATATTCCCACACATTCGGCATGATGTCTATGATCTTATCACCAAGGGCTTCATCATCTAATCCTTTCTCACCTATTGATTGTAAACTATTCACAATAGTCATGAACCTTTGTTGCACCTTTCATGTGGGTTCTCCATAAGGAAAATTAAAACCATGATACTTGTCTCTGAGCATGGCTCTTCTAGTTTCATTAACTTTGAAAGTTCCAAAGTGATTAACTTCAAGTTTCTTCTATATATAATTTTCTGCTTCACAAGATGAAATTTGGCTATTTATGTTTCTAGTCATAGAACAAAGTAAAGTATCGCATACATTATAATTCAGTTGATAATCATTCTTTTCATGATTAGTAAAGGTACTAACTTCCTGGTCCGGGATTTTATATCCTCTAGTAATCATAACAAAGTTATCAACACCGGTATTGATAATTATGGACTTCATACGATCTCTCAAATAGTCATAATCATTTCCATCAAAGATAGGTGGTCTTGTTGGATTGAGATTGTCTATGGAACCAACACTGATTCCTGTCATCTTTAATAAAAATTATTCCCCGCATAAAACATGTTAATATAAAAATTTTATAAAAAAAATATTCCTAAGAAATGAAAATAAAGAACTAGAGTATCTCTAAGAAAAAATAAATCTGAACTATATGAGTCCAAGAAACTAATTCCTGAAAATATGATTCTGAAAAAAAAAGATGAATTCTCTTATGAATCTAATCGTGATATTAATTCAGATTGAACCAACTACTATGATACCAATTGGTAGATGATATGTATGAGTGTGATATAATCTATAATAACAATTGTAGGATCGAATATGTAAACATGATATGCTCAAATACAAGATGGGGGTGAATTGTTTACTTTAAAAAAACCTTAAGTAAATTTTTCATAACCAAAATTCACAACACCTCTATGTTCTAATAACTTTATTGATTCCAGAAAAGTTATTCCGGAAATGAAACTTAACAAAAGTATACAACAACTAAGATTCTACCTTAAAGCATATAGAATCAAACTAAATTAGAGTACAAGTATAAGGAAGTATTAGATAGTTATACTTTCTTCAACAATACAAATGCAGTGGAAAACATGTAACAAAGAAAGTAACAAGTAGTAAGTCTTTTAACCCAAAGAGGAGGGTATCCAACAACCTTGGATAAAGGCCCCTTGATTTATACTTTCAAGAAAGTATGTCTTACCCACACCAGGGTAAGCCCTCGATACAAAGATCGGAGTTTATCTTGCTATCCCCATAAGCCCTCAACTTCAAGGTAGTTGGAACCTCTATCTTCCTCAGCAAGGAAGCCCTCAACTTCAATGTAGTCGGAACCTCTGTATTCCTATCCCCAGAAGCCCTTGAATATACTCAGAAACATTCGGAGTCACACAAAGAAAATCTGAACAAGTATTTCAGTACACACAAAGCAGTGAAAGTCTCTTTATAGAAGTCACTTCAATAGCATATGGTCTCTAGAGTTGTAGAATAGTATTTAGCTCTTTTCAAATGAGGTCTTATTTATAGAAATGGCTTCAATGGTTGGTTCCCTCCTCCAATGTTCATTTTTTTCCTTGAATTTCAGAGGGACCTATAAAAGTGTCACTCAAACAATGGTTAGTTAGTAACTGAAAGTAAGACATCGTTTTATAACTAAACATGTGTATGAAAAATATGGTTACATAACTAAAGTCCAATATTCAGAGTGTAGGAAAATGAAAGTTCAGAGTTTAAACACAAATGAATTCAGAGTCTATTAATACAATGATATTAGGATTCTGTTTTCTAGGAATTCAAAACCTTAATACTGTAGAATTCCGGAGTCTAAATTTCATGGTAATTCGGAATATGGATTCATAAGAATTCGGAACTAGAACATATAAAGTTCAGAGTCAGAGTTCATGAGAATTCGGAGTCAGAACTCATGAGAGTTAAGAGTCTTTATTCAGAGAACTCAGAGTCAGAAATTAGAGAAGTTCATAACCAGAAATAGTATTCAGAATTCAGAGTCAAAATTCAGAATGTTCTTATCCATAATTTGTATTCAGAATTCAGAGTCAGAACATAGAAAGATTGTAACCAGAATTCTGATTCAGAATTCGGAGTCAGAACTCAGAAAGATCGAAACTAGAATTCTGGTTTAGAATTCGAAGTCAGAACTTAGAAGAGTTCATAACTAGAATTCTGAGAATTCCATTCCTAGAACAGAATGCTTCATATCTAGGTATTTATAGTATTCTGAGGTTTTGGTCTCAATATGAATTTTGTACTTAGGAAAAATTATGATATGGACAATGAAACATGGTATGGATAATTTTCCTTGGGCAAAAATATTTTTCCTTATAGATGTAAAACACAGGGTAAAATCGATTTTCCTTGAGATAAGGTGTTTGAGATTTTCAAAACAAAAGGAATGGTAAAGTCATAAGGAAAGCCTTAATGGCTTAACAATCCCCCCCTTGAATGAAGGAATGGAAAAGTCATAAGGAAAACCTTATTGAATCAACAAGAAATATACCATATCATATTCTTGTGTAATAACATATATGTGTGATATAAACATAAAAAATAAAATCTTAAAACTATTGAAAAATATGACCATAATACAGTCAATATATGATGTTTTTAAAATAAAAAAAAAGATCAATAGATAGGACTGAAAAAATAAAAATAATGTACAGGAATAGATTTGGGAACATTAAGATAATATCAACGCATAGAGTTATGAACATAGAATTAATGTCCTGGTATAGAGTTGTGAACCTACTGATAATTTACAAACATAATTATCTAATGATATATAAAGATTTACTTATGAAATTTTTGGGATATTTTGGACCACCAATCATATAATTATAATCCATATATATATGATCCATTTAGACATATAATAATTCCAATTCCCATATATTTGGATTAAACCATGAGAAATAGACCACCATATTATAAACATCCTGAGATATATTCCTTATCATATAAGGAAAAAAGGTGAATAGTATAACTAGTAATTATACCTAGTTAAGTAGAAGAATCATTAAAGGATATTAAAATAGATAGAAAATACCTTTATAAGAGTATAATAGTTTTTTTAAAGGATATATATGCATTACTTTTTTGAAAAATTTCAATGAATATTAATTATTGAAAATTGAAATATATATTAATTTATAAAACCCTGTAATTTAGAGAGGATTTTTCTCAATTAAATCAATAAAAGATTTGGGGGAAATATGTTCATGTGAAATTTTTTTAAAAATATATTCATTAAAAAAATGATAAATAAGTAAATGTTTGTGAAAAAACTTAGACAAAAAAACTATTCATTTTTGTAAATAATTTAATTTATTTTGAGAAATAACCTATATAATTATTAATATTTTGTAAAAATAAATCCATAATTAAATACAAATATTAAAATATAGTAGGATAATGATTATCCCGAAACAATAAAATATAAGGTCGGTCCACTTGTATGACCAATTTTGGCTAATAACAGAACCCTTAATAATTTAAATGGAAATAAGATATAAAAACCCCTCAAATGACTAGAGTAGTATAAAAGAAGAAGGTGTTTCATAAATAAGTTACATTTATGTTCCATAGACTATAATTTAGTAACGTGTAATTTTGATTTCAAAGTGATATTGGAAAAGAAACCCTTAACTTAACTATCGAGATATGTGAAAGAACATAAACCCTTATAAAATAAACATAACTATATTAATAACTAAATTAATAACATTTTTTATATCTAAAAAATTTTATAATGATTAATTATCATCATTTATTAGACATATTTTATTTGGTTAATGATTATATGCATCCTCAAATGTTAACAATATTTATATTTCATACTAGTTTCATAAAAGATATGTTGATCATTGTTATTTATCACTGATTTCATGATTCCTAGATTATTAATGGGATTATAATATTTATTCATTAATGATTTATTTATTACAACGATCATTTTATGTAAGGAATGGTTATGGTTTATATGAATAGAATATATAATAATAATTGTTTGGGTAGTTTTTAGAAAATAACAAGTTATTTTTTGATGACCAAACACTCATTCGTGATTCACAAATAGAACCAATTTCACGAAAACAATTATAGATTACTATAATATATTAATATCATTATTTAATCTATATTTAATATTTTTTTAAATGGTGATGATATTATAACACTATTAAAGAAGAAGTATTGAACCAACCAAAACATGAACATTATATACCATTGAATGAGTGTGATTATATATCTATATAATAGTAATTTCATTATTTTTTAAAATCATATTTATATTTATAATATCTCATTACTATGGATAGTAATACTAGTAATTAATAAAAATTTGAAGGTAGTAAGAAAATATTTTGAAGAACTACTAATTATGATGAATCCTCTCCTTTCAAAAGGCTTTGCAATAAATGATTTATGAATCTTTTAGGGAGATAGATGATATGAAAAATTTAATAAATAATTTTTACATATAATATGGTTATATTTTAAGAGGATAATTAAATTATTTGAGTTTTTTTAGGGGTATATTTATAGGTATTATTTGAATAAATTTTTTCTGAACCTGGCCCCAACAAAATTTAGCTAGTTCCTTCAAACATTACATTTGATCAAGAAACAATAAATCACTTACCAATGAAAAAAATATTTTTTTTATACTTGGTGAACTAAATACATACATTATTCTCACATTTAATTATAATAAATGAATTAAAACATAATTATTTTTAGATTATCTTTTTTCAATCTATCATATCCATACATATCATTCGCAGTAAACATCATGGATTCATAGGGAAAGGAAACAAAACATGGGTGACCTAAAATTATCAGTAAGAGTTATGGGAAGTGGAAGTAATAGTGAATCAATTATCATAATTAACATAGAAATTTAAATAACTGAGCACACATTCTATATAAATAACTGAATAAAATAAAAACAATATTGGAATGTAAATAACTGAAAACACATTCCATTTAATCAATGAATTCAAAAAGAAATTAATCCATAGATAATAACATAGTGAAAATCTCTTGTATAATAATAATTTAATAATTAATTATGGAAGTACTAAAATATTGTACTCCATGTTTCTCAGGTACATGGTACCTTTACTGTTAGTACCTTTTACAATACGGTTCAAACATAAAAGATAAAATCCAATTTAACTGAGGTTACCCAACAGATTCATCCTAAGATACTACCGATGAATCAATGATATTACATTAAACTATCTCCAACCCATTCCATTCTAGTCCAAATAATACTTCATATATTGAATATTTAATTTAATTCATTACCAATTTTTTTATCAAATTTTCATATTGAGTAAATAATACTAATTTTTCAATATTTCCCCAAATACTCAAATAGCCTTCAAAGATAACACCATATTTAAAAATGTAATACGTTTTATGAAATGATCATATTGATAGTAAATATTGTGGATATTTAAGGAAAAATTAATGTCTAATGGTCATAAGAAAATAATTATTTCACTGGAAATATATTAACTAGAAAAAATGAATTAAGGAAGTGAATACTGATACATTCTTTATTTGTAATTATCATAAACCATATATATATATATATTGAATTATGATTGTATCTATATTTTTGATACCTATTATAGTATGAATAAAATATTTTTTCATTGATTAATAGAAATTCCAAAATAAATGTACTTAAAACAGGCTTTATGAAAATATCCTTTTCATTAGGAAATTTCTGTGGAAAATAATATTCATTCAAAATAACCTACAAAAAATTATTTGAAAAAATATTGGAAAAATTTAAATGGAAGATTCAAATAAATCAAATCAGGTAATTCTTTATAAGATAAAAAGAACATTCAGTTGGTATTATAAAAATGTAAGCAAAGTTCCATATTTTGAATAAGGTAAAATTATTTATTTGAATTTTTTTTAAAGATAAAATGTGAAAATATATGTTTTTAAAAAATATATTATAAATTTTAATGAAAATTATTTGTAATATTTTTTTAGAGTGCATGGTTTTTTAAGAAAACATATTTTAAACTCAAGAGAAAAATAATTTCATATTTTATTAAAATATTTTCTCCACAATTATAATATCTTATGAGTTTAAAAATGGTATTATAACTTGACAAATATCAAAAATAAAAAATTTATAAATTTTTTTTATTAAACAATTTTAATAAAATATTATTAAATGGACTCTTAAAAATAGACAATCTTGATTAGAATTAGATTATAAGATAAACCCATAAAACAAATAAAAAGTTTACATGAGAATAAAAAATGAATCGATTATGTGTATAAACCAAAAATATACATAAAACAAGTGGAAAAAAAATTAAGAAATTTATTATACCCAAAATTATAGAATATCGATGATAATTAAAAATCAGTATAACCCAAAAGAAAGAATTCGAGTTATGAAATTTACTTAATCATTGGTAACTTTATGATCAAATCCCTGTATATAAAATAATTCATATTAAAGATTAAAATTCAATAATTAATGAATTATTCATTATATAAAATTTTTATGGGGTATTTTATACATCATATTAATGTAATTAGGTGTATATCCTAACAATATGTCTCAATGAAATGAAATTGAGATGAAATTACATACCTCACACTTTCATTTTTTACTTTCTTACTTTAACCTACTTTATAGTTATTTTAAACAATTTATTATGTTACACAAGAACCATAATAATATTTACAATATCAATTATTATTATTTTATAACATATGTTCACCCATTTCTTAATAGTCTTTAAAGATTATAATTTTTCAATTATTAATTACCTAGTTTTTTAGTATGTTTTAAATTAATTTATTTATTCATATTACATTTATAATGATTTCCTAATCTATATAATGTATAAAATTATGTAAATTTCATATATATTTAGTATATGTTTATCTATATTAATCAATAGAATTTGGAAATAAGAACTATAATACACCATTTATGGAGATTATATGCCCTATGTACGCATGAACAATCATTCCATTTTATTATAATATTTAAAGGAATGTAAATGATATAAATATATACTCATTCTAATATCATATTTATTTCCTAAATTCATTATATTTTTATTAAACTCATACTTAATACATTCCATGTAAATCATAAAAAAAATCACATAGTTATACATGGTGGGTGTCCACCGTACACATGAAAGATGATATCATATTCCCACTAAATGTAAAGAATGATGGTATGTGTTATATATTAATTAAATAAGAAAAATGACATCTTATATATAACATATATCATATATAAGAAATTAAAAAATCATTGTTAACAACCTTTAATGGGGGTAATGGAAAAACAAACAACATCAATTGACATGGCGGTAGTTTGTTGTACACACAAATGATAATGTAATTAACCATTTGATAAATGTGTGTGAATTTGTTGGTTATAATCTTAACATAACAATATATAATTATATTTTTTATAAACTGGTTTTTATATAAGTATGTTATAGTTGTGATTGAATGAGGTAGAGATGGAAAAAAAATAAAAATTATTTTAGAAAAACATTGAATTTTCTTGTGGTATCCTCCTTAGGTATGCAGTAAAATATTAAAATAATAGATGTATTCCAAATATAGGGATTATAATATGAGTTAAGTGAGTTTATGACTTTATTTGGGTAGGTTTTGGATTACCCAAAGTGGTTTGATGGTGTAGATAGATGAGGAGAGTATGTGGCCTTTTATAAGTTGGGTGAGTGGTACAGTTGTAATTGTTTTGAATGAGTGAGTTCAAAAAACTCTTTTCCATGTAAAAAGGCCCCAATAGTGGTCCATTTTATATCAAATAAGTTATAATGTCAAAATATTTACATAAAATTGTTTTTTTATAAGTTTTGGTTCTTTTTTAGACTTTCTTTTCTTTGTTTTAACACTAAGTAAATAAGTTTTTATGTTAATCAATTTAGTTAATTTTATTTTTTTTCACTAATAAATTTGGTAAAACAAATATGTTTAAAATATGAGAAATTACAAATTATTCTATTTTAGAATATGGAATAATTTTTTAATATTTCTTTCACATATGTGGAATAAATTAAATTAATATTAATATAAAAGACATGGGGAGAAATCATGTTTTAAAAGTGAAAATGATCAAAAGTTCAAAATATTTTCATATATAAATTCAGTATGAAAATATTTAAAATGAAATTAATTAGATCAAATGATATATAATTTACCTAATTATACTTTAAAAAAATTCATAATGTAATTTAACATTATAAATTATCAACAAAAAAATCCATTTCAAATTAATATATAATATTTTCACAATTCATCAATAAATGAAAAATTCAATAAAAATTCCAAAAAAACAACCATAAGATTAATAAAATATAACAATTTCAAAAATTATTTCTAAATTTTCAGAAAAAATTATTAAATTTTTAACAGAAATTTTACATAATGTTCGCTAAGTGTGACTAAACCGACTTTTCGAAAAATATAGTTTTCCAAAAACATTTATCATTATTTTAAATGATTATTATTAATATTTATAATCAATTTATAATAAATAAATATATTTAAACTATATATTTTCATAATTTATTTAGCCTTATTTAGTTCTAACATTCAGATATCTAAGTGATAACTATCGTATTATGTAAAAATATTAAGAGTGTATTGTTGTTCTGTAAAACTCAAAATTGTGTATAATTCAAGCTATTAAGGACACTCGTTTTTGAATTTTACACAAGATAAAATGAGCATTGTGTTCTTTTAAATAGAAATTATATATTGAATTTATTTAGCATAGTAATTATATCAAAATATCATTGGTTTTTATATTCACTTATCAACTTTTTTGTTTCATGCCATACACGCTATGTAATGTGATGTTTGTATTTTAAAATTTTGGGGTGTTACATTCTCCCAACCTTAATAAGATTTCACTATTTCATCTAAAAATTATCTCAGTAATCAATGTTTTGAAATTTTTAAATACCATTTTTGATAACCCACTTCGTAAATGCGTAAATAAAATATCCTCTCAATAATAAAGAATGGGAAGTGAAAAATTTCAAATGGAATAACACATAACAATAATTCTATGTAACAGAACATTTTTACAATATGAAGATATAAACATGCAGGAAAAAAGAAATATTTATAATGAGTGACTTATTTTATTGATCATAAAGATACTTAATGATCCATGGAATGTTAAAGTGATAAAAATTAAATCTAATAGGTGTGGAAAGGTCATTGAGATAACAAAAAATGATAGTAATAGGGTAACATTCTATTTCAACATCCTCTTCACCAAATTTGAGGAATTATTTTACTACCAATTAATATATAAAAATATAATTACAATATATATTTTTATTTAATAAGAATAATTTCACCTTTTTGTTGTGTTTGGATTAATTTTTAATTTTCACATTACTATATGGAATGAATATCCAAAAATGATTTTTTATGCCAGAAATAGTAAAATTATATTTTAAGGGATCTTATGATCCATAAAGAGTTAAATTTGTTCTAATATGTAATACATTAATATCTAAACCAAAAATTTAATACCAAAGTATCATCATTAATATTTATCACCAACTTGTTTAAAAATAATCAATGAAATATTAACTTAGATATCACATAGTCTAATGTTTGGCACAAAACCCATATTGTCCATTTCTCATGGGTTCATGTATTACCACCTTTCTATATATGATTGGTTTTCACCGTATATTAATGTTTTCCTTTTCAAAATCCATGTTAATATAATTCTAAAAATTTTATGAAAACTACAAGATGGGAATACTTGAATTAAAATTAATATTTAAATAACTATTTTTATTATGGTTTTAAAAAAATATTTTTTAAATGTATAATAATATTATTTGTCTTTTAATACAATGTCATTTATGATCATATTAACCTTAATGGTTTTTAATACCATTAAACATATATCTATGAAATTTGACTTCATTATTCCCTAAATAATGTTTCTATGAAAATATATACTTGCATGAGAATTCTCCCAAAATGATATTAATATAGGTATAATATGATCACATAAAACTCAGAAAGTAGTTTTTTAGAAATAGATCTAATAATCCATGATTTCATCCATAAATTCTTAATTTCATAATTTTTTTTATAATTTAACAGAATCATTAGATATTTCATTATTCTTGTAACCAAAATAAAAGTAGTAAAACACTTAAATAAATTATTTCATGAATCATAGTACAATAATTTATCATGTATATTATTTCCACATATGTCCTTAATTACTCTAATTTTTATCCTATTTCATTTATTTTCATCATCTATTCAAATCATTCTTAATGGTCTGTATCGGAAATGTAAATCATTTTAACAATATCCCCTTGGAGTGCCAAAACAGTTGTACAATAACATTTATTTTCATATACCAGGTTCTTCTTGAGTTAATACCAATGTTCCCTCTTCAGAGTTATTATCCATAGGTATATCTTTTTTATAACAACATCAACTTTCAGTATCCAAAAAGTAATGTATTGTAAGAAAAAAAACATGATATCTATTTTAAAGAAATGTAAGTATTTTCTAAAATACTTATCCCCAATGTTTATGTTGGGATTATGATGCATACTGTAGTATTTCATAAATATAGTTCTAGTGGTTTCAAAAAATCATGCTCTAATACCTACTGTAGCAACCCCAACCCGACTAGCTCGGAGCCAATGATGATTACTAATAAATTGTCATACGATATATAAAAATTGCATCCCAATGTATGAAATTGTTAAGTAGTATATGTAAACTAAATACAAACATGATACTAACATTAAATAGCATAAATAAATCAAGACAATTTTTTGGATAATATCATTTTTCATATGTAATATTTTATTCATATCAATAATAGTTATCTTTACATATTTCTAGTGAAAGAAAAAAAATAACAGTGAGTTCAAATGTTTAGTAAGGTTTAAATACAACAGAAGAAATAATAAATCTATGAGAATACTCATGGAAAGGTAAACAACTTAGATCAAATAACATTTAAATAAATTGATATGGAAAAAAAATATAAAGTTAAAAAACTGAAAAAATATGAAATTTAATTGACAATATAAAAATTAAATTCATCGATAAATAATATCATAGTGATAATCTCAAAGATAATAATAACAACATTCTAATTTATGGTAATATATAAATATTGGACTCCATATTTACCAAATATATGGTACCTTTTTCATCAAGTAATTTCACAAGATAGTTTGAAATGTACTGGGTAGAGACCCATTTAGCTAAGTTTACCAGCAAATTCATCCCATGAGACAATAGATGCAATGAGTGGATTACAATATGTGATATATAACACATTTAATAAAATTCCAAAGAATTTCTTATAATTCAAATAATTTATTAAATTATTAAACTATTTTCCATATCAAATTTTGGTATTGAGTATATTATATGAATTTACCAGTATGTCACTAGATATTAAAATAACATTCAAATTGAACACAATTTTTTAAAATGTTATATTATTTTAAAAATCTTCATTCCCATGATGAAAAATGTGATATTAAACATAAATTTAATGTTTAATGATCATAGTAAAGTGAACATTTTAAAGGAAATATATTGAATACAAAAACATAATTAAGTGAATTTCAATAATTTCTATAGTCATAATGATGATAAACCATCAATATAAATAATTTGTATGGTATAAATATAATATATACCCTTTAGAGTAAGAATAACAAGTTTTTTTATTAACGAATATAAATTCTATAATAACATCTTTAAAGACATTCATGAAGAAATTGTCCTTTTAATTTTAAAATTCAATATGAAAATACATTTCATTTAAAATAACTATTAAATAAATGATATTTATAATGAGAATAATAAAATTCCATTTAAATATTTATAGAAATGACGGTGGGTAATTAAATACAAATAAAAATGAACATTCCTTATACATTGTAAAAAGATTAAAAAGTGCCTTTTTAGAAGGTGATATGAATATTCCTATAAGAAAATTTTGTAAAGAGATAAAGTGGGTAAAAATTACTTAAAAAATTAATTTTAAAATTACTAAATAAGAGATTTATTATGTTTCTATAAATCCTACTTTTTTATATAAAGCTATTTTCTACTGAATAGAAAAATGTTTTCGAACTTTACTAAAACCTTTTTTAAATAATTTTATGTAACATAAAGTGAATAAATGGTACAATAACAAGATAAATATAATTAATGAATAAAGTATAAGAAAAATAGTGGTTTAATTAAAAAATCATGACATAATTCCATTTCTTGGATGCTAAAGAAAAAACAATCTCTATTAGAATGATATTGTGAAACAAATCCATAAAATTATCATGATGTGGAAGTGAGGATTAATAAATTATTATATTATGTGCATCAACATGAAATAAAAATAAAATAAGTGTAAATACTATAATATATAGTCAAAATTCATTGTATACATAATAATAGAATATAAATGATAATGAAGATGTAATATAACCCTATAAAAGGAAATTGAGTAGTGGGATTTATTTACAACTTGGTGACATTAATCTCAAATCCCCATAAATAAAATAATTCAAATTTAAATTTAAAATACTATGATTATTTATGTATTCATTATATAACATGTCAATTGGGTAGTACGTATACCATATAAAAGTAATTTGTTATATAAAATTACAATATGCCTTAGTGAAATGAAATTGAGAAGAAATCATTTTCGTTATGATTTCCATTTGGTCGTACATTCTTTAACCTCTTGTAAAGTGGTTTTAGAAAACTTATCTATAAAAAAACCATATTAATATTAATATTATCATCTATTTTTATTTTATAACATCTTATCACCATTTTGTTAATAAACAATCATTAATTTCATGGTTTCAGGAGTTAATTACCTTGTTTTTTGTGTATGCATTGACTTGTTATTTTTTCAATCTTATGTAGATCACTATTTAAACATCACAATAATATAAAACATGATTTAAATATTATATAAATTATTTATATCTGTATTAATTGTAATCCATTAATTTTTCTAATAGGAAATGAAATACAATGCTCATTGAGATGGTTGGTCGTATATACGCATTAACGATGTTTCAATTTTCATATTTTACTCAAAGAAAAGTATACTCCAAATATATATAGAGATTATCATTCTAGTATCTCTTTTATATATTATATATCAAATATATTTTTTAAATCCATCCTTAAAAAACAATATAAATAATTAATGGAAAACATCGCTTCGCGATGTGATAGTCCGTCGTACACATAAATGACATTTCTATGTTCCCAGAAAATGAAAATCATGAATTTATATGTTATATAATAATAACTGAATCATGATAAAATTATTAATATATTATATATAATATATAAACTAATAATACATAATTATTCCCAACCTATAATGGTGGTAATGTAAAAATGGGCAACATCGATTTGAGAGGCAGTACTACACTGTACACATGAACGAAGAATTTATAACACATTTGATGGAAGTGTCCAAAGTTCTAGTTCATAACCATTGCATAAAAACATATATTTATATGTAACTAGTACTCGCATGTTCTATTGCACGGCGTATTCGATTACTTTTTTTCATTTAAAAAGAGAATAGTATTTAAAAAATTTGAGAATAAATAATAGTGTTGAATAAAAAGTGAATACATTCGGACATAAAGAAATAATATAAATGGTGAAAAATAGAACTATTATTGGGTATAAATGGTTAAAAACAATTTTTATACATATACATCCAAAATAGAAATCAAAATATAACTAAAACCCGCAAAAAAAAGAGACACCAACTGGAAGAACGAACAGTGCATGCCATGGGAGACTAAATCCACCAGGTTTGACTTCCTATTATGTCACAATGTAGAATTCAGTGAACAAATACATCCTTTGATAGAACATGGTGGAGTTTTTCCCTTTAGTGGAAGCACATCAACAAACATAGAAACTGTAAATGTGATGGTGGCATTAAATCACACCAAAAACAGGGTGAGGACTAATGAATCTGCATGAGGAAAAACCAAATCCACCAATCCACTAAGGTTAGAGTCATCGATCAATAGGATTGAAAATTCAATAACATAATTTATAGAATCATACATCTACTCCACATCAATTTTCCTGACATATGGGGCCTCTTGAAGAGCTGTAAGTGGTATAGAAACCACCACATTATACATTGAAAAGTTGATGATGCCTCATAATTGATGATCTGATCTGTTTCATTCTCATACATCATGGGCTAACAGTTGATTATTATAGGTATAGTTATCTAATCTGCAGTATGAATTCTCCAGTTTAGATGACTGACACCATCTCCATCTTGGAAAACATGAAATAGCCTGTTAAGATCTTTCCGGCCTAGAATATATTCATTGGGAGTATTACAGCAATCTTGACACCAAAACATTCATAGATAATGTTTATCATCGACATATTATAATATAACTAATGTAAGATAGTAAAAAATATTGTCAATGAGTAGACATGCCCATGTTTGGAGAAAAGGGATATCGTACCTCTGATACAGACTCCTGAAAAAGAGAGAATTGGATCTCCCTAAAGGTTTGACATGGATCCAAAGGATTGCTAGAGACAACTCCTTTTAACAGGATGTTTGTTTTGAGAATAAGAAGGTATGGTAGTTGAGGTAATAGATAAACCTGTAATGTGGGTGATCAATTAAAGAGATTATATATCATGCAGAAAATAACATGAAATAAAATTAAAAATAATAGTATACATACCTCTTGATAGGAATATTACATATTGCAGCCTACTTTTCATTAATATTTCATTATTGTTTGAAGGTGTGTGCACCATATCTACAGTCTTATGATAAAATATTCATTAATAATAATTTTCACAGTTAAAAAGATAATATTTATAAATAACAGTTAAAAATTAGCAGATCTTAAAATATAACATATTTTTTAGGGATACTGAAATTAAATAAGGATTAAATTAGTGATTAAAAAAATGAAATCAACATCTCTCAATATAAGTTTTTTCATAGAAAAATAGAAATTAATAAACAATTAAGATGAAACTACATGTTGGTAGAATATAAAATAGTTGAAAACTATGCACTACTAAACTATTATAGTAAAAACATATGTTTTCCACCTCACATTTCTCTTATCATGAAACATGTTTTTATAAAAAACAAACAATGAAAATGCATCAATTTTCAAAAGTCTAACAGACTGAAAAATTCATTATGAATGGCCATCTTTAGAGGTCCTGAGTAAAAAATCCATGGACATGAGACTTCAATGAGGTATTCACTATTTTAGTTACCTGATCAAAATTCCAGATCAAGAAACTGATGTAGAGTATTTATTTCTCCAAGGGGGACACTGACATTGTAAAAAACTCACTTCCTCTATGCTAGAACATCCATTCATAATAAAAACCATACAAAAAAATCCAATGTATATCCATCAGCAGCATAACATCCCTAAAGAACGGAAACAGAGTCATATATGCTCACTAAGAATGATGAAAATGTTTCAATGAGAAACATTATTTTAATACATCATTGAAAATCAATTGACATACCTATAGAAAAGGAAATTTAATTGGGATTCCACACTAGATTTCCAAACCATCACCTAGTTTCTACCTTCTACCAATTCTAGGATAGTAAAATGGCTGACCCATTGGAGTTTTAGCACCTAAAAAATCATCCAAAATAAAGCTGTAGTTTTACCTGGATTTTTATTTTTGTGCTATAGTTGTGGATTAAGAGGTAATGATTCATGAGTTTCATCACCTACAGAATCATCCAACAAGTTTACCTATGGATACAATATTGTTTAAAAATAAGAAGGAATACTAATAAAGATTAGTTTGGTCATATTATGTAATCAACCCTCATATACTATAGAGATTCATTCAGTACATACTAAAACCACATATCAAACTATCTATATCAAACCTTTATAGTGATCATAAGAAATCGGGAAATAGTTTTCCATAAGAAATATAGAAACTCTTATTTAGAAGAAATTAATTATCAAAACTAATCTCCTCTCATATTGAAACTCATGTTTTTTGAATATTACCTTGGCCATATTAAAGTAGTCAAAATTCATAACCTATCAAGATTCATTCAGAACATAATAATTCTGAATGTCAAGCTATCTATATCAACATAAAATGGTGATCATAAAAAATATAGAAACACTTACGCATAACAAACATGGAAATGGATATGCATATAAAATGTGTAAAAATAGTATTTGTGAGAAGTCAGTTGGGACATAGTAGTATCCAAGACAGATGGTGACACTATTAGGGATGTAAACAGAATAAATATATCCTAAAAAATAATAAATGATAAAAAATAAATACCAAATAGGGCATATTCTTTTTTCATGTGTGCATCTATAAGGGGTAAACATACATGTACCTTAAATTTTAACTATATTCATTGTACATATAAGATATATTTTGAAAAAAATTTCCATGTTTTATTCCACACAACCTGGGCAATGAATGACAGCAACATATGAGAAAAAAAACGTGTGCAATGAATCTCATTTTTTCACTAATATGATCAACATGTAAAAATATCAGTCATCCTCTACCTATGATGGCATGTATGATTAATGGCTAGTTGAATCTACATGGCCCATGTATTCCACTGATATGCACAACATCATTTCTCATTGAAAACCAAAAAACAGTAGTGTATCATGAGACGAAAATAAATTTAAATAAACCAATACAGGGGGAGTGACTATCTATCATATCTAATGATCTGTTATAGTTTCATGTGCTTGAGGTATCGAATTTAGTGGATAATCGTAAATTTACATAGTGATTCACCCCTGCTCTTTTGTTATCTCACATCGGGCTAGTGGTCCCAACATAACTCATCCAATGTGTTCATTCCATGGTTTTTTAATTACAAATTTTATGTGTGATTAATTGAATATGTAACTGACGAGTTCTGGGAAAAAAATCTGAACCAAAAAATATGTGACGTTATGTTAATCCAACAGATTGATCAAAATGATTAATGCATCCCTTAAGTATCAGTTAAACTGATAACATTGAGCAGAAGCCCCATCAACTCTTTTCAAAGAGTCATAACATAATCAGGGAATGAAGGATGATATCAATACCATCAGTTAAAATAATTTTCATTCCCTATGATTACTTAACACATATTCTGAAAATAATTCACTATTGTGTTATAGCTCGTAGAATCAAAACTCAACTACTACTATTTTCCAACTAAAAATTCAATATTGACATTTCCCTCGAATTTAAGTTCCTAAAATTCCAATATAGTATAAAAAATATAGAACATAAAACTATTTAAAAAATGATAATAAATAGGACATTTTAATGTGAACATCACATATATCTTACAAACTTTCCAAAATTATTCTGCAGGAAACCTAGGACGAGCAGAGAGGATTTGTGAGTTGGATAAGATGAAGAAAATCACATGTGGGAGTGGGTCTGCAGTGATAGAATTAAAGGGGAAAAATGCAGAGGGTTTCTAAATAATGAATCCTCAATTTATCTTTGAGAAACCTTTCTAGAGTGAAAAAAAAACAGTAGTGGGAGCATGATGTCATTATAGTTTTGCAGGAACCATAGGTCGAGCAGAGGGTAATTGCGAGTGTGAACAGTAAGAGTGTATTACAGAAATTATGAGCAGGGGTGAGTCTTATCATACTATACATTTTTTCATTAAAATAATTAACTGTTAAAAATTTATCTTAGATAGATCAGGGAAAGAAACAAACGGTTTCCTAATGTAGAAACACCCCATCAAGCTCCTCTTACTGTTTTACTCATACTCAAGGCAGTCCTCCTATTTCTTGCACACTTAATATGTCAATCCAGAAAAGGTCAATAATATTGTTTTATTTAAATACATAAAATCATATCTATCATAGATAATAAATGAGGATTCAAGACAATATTTCAAGCTGAATGAGCAGAGGAAAATCTTAGTAATTTCAACATAAATTGAGAATCTTGCAATTTTCTTTCTTGAAATCTGGTTAATAATGAAAAGTTCTCATGCAGTATAACCATAACAGGTAAAACATATGAAATTTATGTCACCTATTTTATTTCAATCCCTAAAGTGATCTATTGGATACCCAGACAAAAAAGAAGACAGAATTTCAGAAGTTGATAATAATTTGAAAAGGTGCACTACATAATAAAAGTGAACAGAACATTAAAACCATGAACAAATAGTGAACATAACATAATAACTGAAAACATGAATATATTGTATTGGAAATATTAAATGTGCACAACATGGAAACAGTGAATGTTAACATATAATCAAAGACAAAAACTGGGATCACAACATCAGTTCCCTGAGGTATTTTATAAAGGATGTCTAGTGAAATCCACTCTTAGACTGATACAAAGAAGTGGAGAACCATGGGGCCTCGATGTAATCTTCAATCTGTGTATCATGAACTATGTAGTGAGAATGAACAAATTCCTCTTGTCTAGCACTGCATACCTCATCATATGTTCTACAGTCAGCAACCACCTGGTTACAACAACTTAGAAGGCAAGAGTACCAATTCCTCTATAATAATGGAGACACTTATGGACACTAGTGGCATATACAAAATCATAATAACAATATAGATAAATATTTTGGTCTCAGAACATTATAGGGTTTACCTCATCATTTTGAGATCTGATTGCTATAGGATTTACCTCAATCACAACTCTTATCAGTGCAATTTGATGGAAATAATTCAATACTTCCATTATTCTTCATCAATCGCACAAATTATTTGAGATCAATAAAATTGAATCTCAACAGTCATTTATCCATATATATTTTGAATCAACATTAAAGACTTGTCATTCCATAGAATAGACCAAATCAAAAACAAAATTAGAGTGAATACAATGAAAAAACTAACAGTATAAATAACATATCAATGTTGAAAAAACAAACAGTGAATAAAACGTATTAACAATGAACAAACTAACAGTCAATACAATATTTTGGACGGGTACAAAAACACATATTTAGTGGAACAAAACATATTAACATTGAACAAACTAACAACTCCTTCTAATTCCTTTTATCCAGAGTATGAACCATGTACAATTCACGTCACTAAAAAACAAAAAAAAAGTTAAAAAATCCTTGGATTATTTCAAGGTTAGACAGGATCCTGAAAATAAGATGACATCCACATCAACCTATAAAACATAGAAAACACCCTACAGAGCATGAATGTGATAGTGATAAAACAACTATAGATTTGGTGAAGCATACCTTCAAGAAAGAAAAGTCCCTTGGAAGCCCATAACTGCAAACCAGTTTCCAATAACATTATTCATTCATGACACCAAACAGATTCAAAGCTCCATTTATACACGATCTTAAAAAATTTCAATGAATATAGAGATGCATAGCCAAAAATAAAAAAAATAAAAAATAAACCAATGTTGTATAAAAATCATTACCTCCAATAATTATTTACCTCTAAATCTTAGTTTCGCATCACAAACCTCATACTTTAGGGCGTTGAAAGGATCAAATGAGTTTCCACAATATATAAAATTTCCATAAAAATTAGTGTATTTCTGTCTTAAGGATAAACAAAATGAATGCCATTAAAGTTAATAAGGATACATTTGTTATGTAAGAAGAATTTGGTGTTATTGTTACCATCTGGTTTTGCAGATATAATTTCAAAATTAGGGAACACAACAATATCAGCAACACCAACTCTTCCTACTATATACAAAAAATATGTATTTGATAAAATCTTTTTTATCCATATGAGAATAATTTCAGATGAATAAAGAAAAATTTCGGTAAGAAAGAACCTCGAGTTTCATATTTAAAATTTTAATATATAGATTAATATTTGAGTAATACATTCACATTTTATGTCTCAAATAGAAAAACATCCTCAAATCCCTTTTATCATAACAAAAACCATGTACAATGAATTTCACAAAAAAACAAACAAAACAGAGAAAAAATTCTTGATTTTTTTCAAGTTCAAACAGGATCCTGAAAATAAGGTGAATTCTACATCCACCTAAGAAACACCCAACCCAACATATAGAACATGTATATAAAAGTGGTAAAACAACTACAGTGTTTTTAAAATATACCTTCAGGAAATCAATGATCTTAAAACATTTCTGTGAACACAGAGTCACACAACCAAAAAAACACCAAAAGGAAAAATGAAATCAATGTTGTATAATTGTGTTAAACTGTAATTAAATCATGCAGGACACTAGGGAGTATACTTCCATGACATAAGTAATAAATACCTGTTGTGGAGGTCTCAATGTGTATTCTCTCTGAATCAGGTATCTCTAATGGTAAGAGGTTCACAAAGAATTTGTCGACATTTTCCACAATATTAGTTGGTGAAGTATAAAATGAAATTGTATGCGGTAGGGGAAACAAAAGACAAGCCGATGGAAGTCACGAGTTGGAAGAGTACAAATTGGAGAGCCTAAAAATAGGTAGAAGGGGGAGGAGAAGGTTGTCGAGGATTTTGTAGTTAACGAATGCAAATATGGAGTAGTAGTTTTTTAGCAAGAACCTAGTTGTGGTAATAGAGGGGTTTTGGTGAAGGGGTTCGTAGCTAAAGTATATGTCAGAGCCGAGCACGTATGACTCCTCCTTCATCGATAACCCGACCTTGCTGGTAAACAGAGGGGTAGGGACTCTAGGATTACTGGAATATCTTGCAGTGGGAACCCTAAGATGGTGGGAGGTAATGGTCGCTATTTTGTCAGAGGGTATGTATTGTATTGACAAAGGATTACCTGTTCGAAGATGAACTGGAAGTCAGAGGCGTGAGAACCATTGGAGGAGATGAGGGCTATCACAAGTAGGCACCAACAAAAGAGGGGAGTAGAATTGCGAGGACGTCGGCAGACTGCGGGTTGACCGAGAGTGGGGGGACGACTCAAGTGGGGGTTCGAGGGTAGGCTAGGTCATGACCTTCGATAACCTCAGTGGGAGATGGAGGTGGTGAAAATATGAGATACTGCGTGGTGGGGCAATGTGGTTAATTGGAGGGGGGACACGTATGTAAAAACTGATGTGGAAGAAGGTGAGAGTGGCACGTGGCAGGGAAAAAAACCTAAGATTACTATATATATAGATTTAATGTGGTTGTTATATTATAATGTAATAATATGAATTTATGGTGGTGGATAATGAAATATAATAATAATAATATTAGAATAATATTACCTCTTCTTCATGTATCCACATTCGATCTTCACTAAAACCTTTAAACATTTTCATTAATCCCAAAATACTTCTTCTATGATGAGGGGGTTGGGGATTTGTTAATTTATTTGTTCAGTTCTTGGCTAATCCAAATTTGTGTTAAGGTGTGATGAGAGGAGGAGTGGGGTGTCCTCTTTTAATAAGGGTGAGTGGGCCACATGTAATTTTTTTGAAAGTGTAATTCCCACCAACATTTCTTTATTGAAAATAGGACCCAATAATTTTCCATGTAAGAGCCTACAATTTATATCGTCAAAATATGTCTAGATAATGGATTTTGGACACATTTTGAATCATTTGTAGACCATATTTTATATGATTAACCACTCTATAATGAATTTTTATCTTAATCGTTGTAATTATTTTTAAATGTTTTCATTAATAAGTTATGTAAAAAGATATGTTGAACTAATTAGAAATTATAATTTAGTCTAATTTCTAATATGGAATAAATATTTTTAAATTCAATCCACATAAGTGAGAAAAAATGTTTTAAAATTAATCTTGCAGAAGTGATGTGAAAGTGAGTCTTTAAAGTGAATATGTTCAAAATTTCACAATGTCTTAATGCCTAAATTCAACATGAAGATGATTATAATGAACCAAATTGAATTAATTGATATATAATTTTCCTACTTTTACATTTAAACTTATTAAATATATTATTTAACACTATAAATTATTTATATAATAAGCAAGTATTCAATTAAAATGGAGTATTTTTCAGTATTAATCAAAAAATAAATCTTCTAATAAAAACCCAAAATTCAACAATTAGATTGATTTTTTATTCTTATTTCGGATAAAAATTTTATTTTTTCAAATAAATTTTATAAAATTTATAAAAATTAATTTTAAATCATGATTTCCAAGTGCGACTAAATAAACTTTTAGGAAAAAACGTTTTTCTAAAAAATCAAAATTTGATTCAAATGATTCATATTGTTATTTATAATTATTATATTATCAATAATTGTGTGTATAATTTTTGTTTTTATAAGTAAGTTAATACTATGTATTATCTCTATTATTATTTCTAGGATATAACTATCCTATTGTATGATAATTCCAAAGGTATATTATTGTTCTATAAAACATGGTCATTCATGTAACACAAGATGTCAAAGAAACTCTTTAATGCATGTGACCCTAGGTAAAATAAGTGTTGAATTCATTTAATTCTATAAAATGTATTGATTTTTTAAAATATTAGATATGCTGTTAGGATTCATTATTTTATATTACCTTCTATACTTTGTGTTTCATGTAATACATGCTATAGAATATGATATTAATATTTTAAATATCTACGTGTTTAACAATTTCTATAAATATATATTTTATAATGTATAATATTTTTATTTAATGTATGAACAATGTGAAATGATGAAAAAAAAGGGCGTGGATAATTTTAGTTTTATTTATATTTGATCCACACATTTGGTGTCAATTTTTCATAATATTTTATGTTTGTACCACTCAATATACCCCTTTTTACATTATATTGGAATTACCATTTTAACTTAATTTGTACCATATTAACATATTTTTTTACATAAATTTGAAATTTATATTCATATCAAATTGAAATTTTAGTATATCAAATTTTTTTATCGTTATTCTAATTCAATTAGGAAAATAGTAATAATTTCTATTTTAGTTAAATATAACATATATATATAATATTTTTTATAAAAAAGATTGTTTAAATAAATAATTTATCATTATGGTTTATCATATAAATTAATAAATAAAAGTGTGTTAATAGTTTTTGTACATTGAAACAATATATAAAATTATTCATTTCAAAGTGGTCAATTTAATTTAATAATATAATAATACAAAATAGTTAAATAAAAATAGTTCATTGAATACTATCACTTGTTAACATTAGATAATTCCATCCATATCCAATTAAAATTATTTTTTTATATTATAAACCTTAAATATTATCAATATATTACTATTAATTTCATTCTTTTATTTTTATAAATATATCAAATCAATCTATAATATTAATAGTTACAAAAATATGTAACAAATAAAAAAATATTTTAATAATATTATATTTAAATATCATCTTTTAATTTCATTTTGAAATTATTTATATTTTATAAATCTAGTTATTTACCCTTTTTTAAAAAATGTTAAAAAAGATCGATATAAAAATTTTATACATCAATACCTAGAGGACATATATCAACAACCATAATAAAAATGATTATATATCCAATGACCATATATTTAAATTTTTGATTTCATTCCCTTAAATATCATTATATAAATTCATATAATCATTATTTTAATTTATTTATATCTCTCATAACTTGTCTATTATATTAATATTTCATTACCTTTATTTCCATAGCTATAATTATGCGTATAAAAATTATGTAAATCCAAGATGATAAGGATTTTATGGTTGTAGTTTTTTAATTTAATTATTGTTTTAATCCAATTGAGATTTTATGAATAATGTTTTATCTTGTGTTGTCATAATGCATTATTTCTTATCTCACATTATAATATTTAATCCCAATAAATTATATTACAATTTTTTAGTTCGGTTCTTATTGTGAAATAAGATATTTTATATCATATTTATTCCAATGAATAGTACATAATAAAATCCTTGTGTGTTAGTATACATGATTGATGACTTCTGAAAATTTTCATTTATAAAGAAGAAAGGTTCTGGGATGATATCAATGTTTCAACCCAATTTATTCCACTAGTGAATAGATGGATATCTCACCATATTATATTGAATCAGTTTTTATGTATTTTTATGTAGGGAAATAGAGGTGGTAAAAATTTAACTATTTCATGGTGTATTGATAATAAAAATTAATCCATGGTTATGATTTGAGGGATTCTATTAAGGAAGATACGCCATGGAGAAGAGGAATTTAAAATAATCTCTATTATTATAAGTTAAGGTTCTAAAAACACCTGGAGAAAAGATTATGTGAGTATTTATAGTCACACTTCATAGACTTGATTTGATCAGGGTAATTTTTCTAATATGGTAATTCATGTTTGATGGAAAATATAGGTTAAAGGGGGACCTACTTATCTTTCACTAGATGTTTTTTATAAATTTGTTTAAGTTGAGTTTAAATAATTAACATGCTAAAAAACATTTTGTATAACACCTTGAAAAATAAATTGTAAGTGGTATCACATGTTTCATAGGTTTATGGACATATTTGATGCCATTGATTTTATAACATGAATTATAAACGTAGATGGCCCAATAAGGTTTAGATTCACCTAACCAATGGATCATTTCTCATAAGTATTTACTTTCCTCATTCTCAAAATAAGTTGAGTAGGTTGAATGTTAATATAAACTATCAGATAAGAACATCTTTTTATGTGGAGACAATCCCTAATATAATATTTCATTAATTACTACTATAGGGATGAAGATAGATTCCAAAATCTTATATAAACTATAGATATTGATGGTATTGATAAAAAAAATCAATTGGAATATTGGAATTCCCATTTATGGACTGTATTTATTAATAATATCAAAAACATAGATGATGATAAGAATCTTTCAATATGTGTTGAAAATATGTTAGGAGATGTATTACCTTTTCCCATCAAAGGTGGAAAAGGAATATAAAATGTCCCTAATTCATAGACAATATCTAGTAAACTGATTAAATATAGGATCCCTTATATGTGATTATTATATATATGAAAATCATAAAAACCTTAAAATATTGTTTATTGATGATGAAACACCATATATAATTGTTTAGAAGATGTTTTGGATGAATCAAATTAGGGGTGAGATTAAAGTATAAATATTCAACGTTAAAAACTAGTCAATGTTGTGAAAAGATGTGAAAAACAATCAAAATGTCATTTGGAATCCACGATAAATTGAAAATGTGATACAGGACTTTTTTTATAGATATGATTATATTTTAGGTTATTAATAACTTTATGTGATGATTTCATATTAGATGAATAAAATATTGAATTTTTGTGTTAGAGTTAAAAATCCATAGTGGAATGAATCATACAAGGATCTATATAAGATTCATTCACTTACAAACCATTGAATTTTTTTAAAAGGTATTAATAAATATGATTAATGATAGATTAATGTTTTTGGAACCATAATATTTAGAAGATCCATTAGAGATGACAACTGAACCACTCAACTACATATGAGTCATCTAACGCATCATGTAAGAGTTAACTATAGTGAAATACAAGTGAATAAATCTTAGAATCATTATAAACAATGTATGTATGTATCCATATATGGATGAATCCATTTATGTAACATCACCTACATCAAAATTATGAATAATGTAATTTTAATATAGGCCTGTGAGAATTATAATTATGATCTAAAACTGTATAAGGGTCATTTCTATTTTGTAAGGATTATGTACTTCACAAGGATGATTCGTCACTTCTTATGGATCAACATTTTATTTCATAAATATCCTAATAGTGACTGTAACTATCATTAAAATGTGATAATTTATAAAACCTATAATTCTTTTAATATTTTTTTCAACAATGATTAGTTTATATGTTTCTGAGGACATGAACATCATTGTTCAAACATCACAGTTTCTCCGTATCATTGTGATTCAATATGAGATAATGAATCAAGACAAATATAATTCATGTTGGTTTTCTCATATGGGTTCTATACCATGAAGAATGATTCCATTCACATGTTGATAATTCAAATACAATTAATGAATAAATTTTATATAGGAATAAAATTCAATATTATTTTAATTATCACATGAATAAAATATCTAAGTCTTAAGGTGATATAATATATGTGTATCATTTTTCATATCATCGAGTTTACTTACCCAATATTTAGAAATAATATTTATTTAACTCGTGAATTTAAATATTATTAGGATAGAATAATGGAATAGATAAACCTAAATTGATATAATTATTATAAAATAACACATCTACTTGATAAATATGATGGCCATTTTATTATTGTGATTAGTGGAAATTTAGGTATAAAAGGGGGAAACCCCAACATCATCTAGAATATTCCTTTATGTTAAAAAACAATTGGAAGATGGTTTATAATACACCTAAATCAAATAATATAGTTATGATAAATATATTGAATAAAATTTAAGAGGATGTGAAAGGACTAAATCTTCTAGACCATGTAGTCGGGTAAATTGAAGATCAACTCGTATACCCATGGGAGGACCAATTCAAGGTCCATGAAAGGAAACAAGAACTTGGGATGGGAAAAAATATGACAAAGATGTAATAAATAATGTTTTTATGGACCATTTTTTCAAATAAATTAAAACTTTATTTTATATCTTGAAATTCACTAAGTCAAACATTCCATTCATACTAAACTGACTTGTCATGGTTAAATGAAACACCGAGTGGGAATACAATACACACAACACGGAGTATAGATTTTTTTTTCAATGTCTAAAAGAACTATATTTGTATTATATTATCCATGACACCAAATGAATCTTTTACTACATGAAACATTGACTTGTCTTTCATTACACACAAGAGAATCCTTCCTCGATAGCTTGCATTGTATGCAATACTGAGTTTCCCTAAACAATGATATATTATTAAAATATTATTCATTAATGGGATATAAACAAGCCTTTATGAATAGTATTAACCATATTTTGAATTTTATATAACATTAACATTCATCTTATGTATTTTCTATACATGATATAAGAAAAGATTCATTATTTCAGAAAAAAATAAGTATTTATTATAAAAGGAAGTTTTTCCTCATTTTGATGGCGCACCCATCTCATATATAGTTTTTAACACTTTTATATATTCTATATGATAAAAATTAAATTCTTCTATAGAATAAGATCAGAAAATTCCACATTGGTATATTTTTTTTATTTTTCGGTAAAAAATCACATTTTAATGAATAGTGAAAAATACTATATTTTAATTCAAAAATTCCAATACATATAGTTTATTTATATAGTTTGATTATCCTTTTAATTAGTTTTATTGTTTAATTGGGTTATTATTATGTCATTTAATCAAATTCAGATCATTAGATGTAATTTTGTTTTTTAATTTCACATAAACACATATCGAACTTTTCGTAGTATTTACTTCTTAAAAACATTCTTTCTAGTTTTGACAGTGGCAATTTATTTTAAATTAATTTCTAAAAATTATGTTTTTTGATCTAAGTAAAATATGTTACATATTTTTAATCATAACATCCAATTTTTTGAAATAGGTACCATTTATTTTTGGACATTATTTATAATAACTTTAGTTATTATTTTTATTTTCCATAGTTAAAGGTGACTTAGGTAGATAAGGGTATAAAATAATATTATAATAATATAAAACTACCCTAAAAGGTTTTATTATTCTATTTGATATGTTTTTATAACCATTATCATCCTTGGGTAAATTTTATGAAACCATGGATCCTCTTAGGTGTGATAATGAATTTTATAATTATTAATTTAAAGTAAGTAGAAGTATTGCATAAACAAATATTTTTACTATATAATTTTTTATATAGGATTAAATAGCTGATACTTTTAACTATAAATTGTCATTAGAAATATAAAAATATTTCTTACATCATGGTATCTTATTTTAAATTTTAATACATTAAATAAATAAATTTATTTCTAACACAATAATGATGCAGTGATTACCTTATTAATGAAATATTCAAATAAATGATACAATAAATATTAAAATAAATTTAATTTGATCATTTTGATTCCATAAATGAATTTTTTGGATAAAATTTACATGTGATAGATAATTTAATTCTTTTTCTCAAAATAATCAGGTTTTTATGAGTTTAACAAAAATAAATTACTAAATACTCCAAAATATGACATATATGATTTTTTCAAAAAAAATCTATTTTATTAAATGATATAAATTGTCATAAAAATAAAATATTTGGAAAAATAGCTTAGATAATGTTGAAAATTTCATTAATGATCTTCTTGATATTATCTTTCATTTTATTGTTACTATATAAACTATATATTATGAAAATACATGAAGACATGGAAAGAGTTAATGTTTTTAACTAAGGGTTAAAGCTAAAAGATAAAGTTAATTTTTTGACCGAATAATTTATAAAACTTATTTGTTGAGTTTTTTTATTCTCATAAATATCTTATCATATAAATAAATGAGTTTGGGACCATTATAAATATAATATAAATTTATAATAAATTAATATTTAAAATCTTTCATAAAGTGCCTCTCATCTCTCCTATAAAAGGGAAATTCTTTGTCTCTATTAATCACACATCTAATTACCATTTTTATAGAAATAAACCTGCCCATTTCCAATCCCATGTTCTATAAATTAATCCTAGAGGAAAAACTTTTGGCAGAAATCCATCCTATGGATACCATTTGGGTAAATAAAAAGGACATACTCAAAAACGAGGTAATTGTTTTATCACCTCTTTCAAAATATTTTTCTTCTTCTAATTCCAATTATTATGTTGTTTCTATAATAAAGTAATAAATTCATTATCTTAAACATATTTAAAAGTTATTATAAATATTGTAGAACCTTATACCATCTTTTATACATCCTATGAATAACAATATCACCATGCATGCGTACATACGACTTATCGTCTCCACAGTGTGATGAGATTCATTCTCCATGTTAACCATTAAAGAATGATAATATAAATAATAAATATTCATTAAATATATGACATAATAATTCTATTTTATTTATTTATATATATATATGTCATTTACTTTCTTCCATTCAATTCAATAATGAAATTGAAACAACATTCATACGTATGTATGACCTACCGTCTTCATGAAAGGTGTATTCCATATCATTTATTTATCTATTTTATAAATTTCTATACTGAATAATTATGATATATAAATCATATTATACATAATGGAAGTAATTAAATCATGATATACATAATAAGATCAATAATAACAAATCAAAACACACAAGATTTATAAAATGATTATTACCCAAAACGTTGCATTAACATGGAATTGATAAATAAACCAGTCATATAAAATCATAATTGAATCATATATGATATTATAAACATTATTATAGTTTTTTACAAGTTAATAACATGTTTAAACCCACTGTACAATAGTTTTGAACACATATGGAAGAAATCAAACCTTTGGTAATGGTTAATTTTGTAATATCATTATTATCTGAGACTGTTAATTCTTAAGTATTTAATGAGATATATTTATCATTAACATTCCCATTTAATAAATATATAATATTATTTCTATTATTATACAAGTTTTTGAACTCAATTTCACCCATAGGTGATTTTTTTATTAAATTGTATGGAAGGAATATTTCTTTTGGTTTCCATACGAGGTAATTTTTCACTTTTCTGGAAAGAGTTTGACAACAATTTTTTATTAAATTATAAGGCATGAATAGATTTTTACATATTATTAATTTTTTATTTCAATGAAGAATCATCTTTATGATTTCATTTTAATTTCTAATGAAATAATTTCTTTTAGAATCGCATGGAATTTTGAGAAAAGAAAACATTATTTGAAAAACAAAATATATTTTCTACATGAATTAAGTTCAACTATTTTATAAAAATTATATTCCATCTATAATGACATTCGGTATGGATTATATACCTATTTTTACATTTATTTTATTGTTTTTATGATGGAAATATTTTTATGAAATGCATTTACATTATATTGATTATAATGGAATGATTTTAAAGAAACCCATTTTATTTCATGAGTTATGGTATTATGAATGATATATGCTTCGTGGAACAAGTAAAAATGATTTCACTATGAGATGGGTGGAACATATATCTCTCTCCAATATATTTGGTAAATACATATATATCATGACATAAGAATGACTGGAATAGAAACTAAATCAGCTTCTGTATTTCAGGGCTGTAATGGCATGTAAATCTGGTTCAGTAATACAGGGATGTAACGACAAGTAAATCTGGTTCAGTAATACTATGATGGAATGGAAAGTAAATCCAATTCAATAATACATGGCTATAATGAAAATAAAACTAGGTTCTATAATTGAATTTTTCCACTATGATGGTCTTGGAAGTAATTCCTTGGCTACTATTGAAATCGTATTATATGCTTATTTTCATGCCAAAATTCCATGTTTTATGTCATTGTTATTTATCATGGTTCATGTTCAATTATGATTTATTCCTTACAAACAACCATGATTTATTTCCATAATATAGATTTTGATATTCAAAAATTATGTTCATGTTTTTATATTATTATGTTTATGTTTTATTTGATGTTCTTCATGTCTACCATTATTGAGCATTTGAGCTCACCGTTTTTAGGTTTTCATTTCCCCAGAATATAAATAAATGTTTTAGGTTGGAAAATTAATGGGGAAGATCTTTATGGGAGATGTTTAAGATCTTTATCCAAGTTATAATATTATGTTCCATGTTTTCAAGGACACTAAACTAATACGATCTTTGGGTGTATAATTGTGTAATATATAAAGTGTTCCACAAAAGAAATGTAATGTCCATATACATCAAGCTTGGTGCATCAGAGTTGGTATCAGAGAAAATGTTTAGTCAACTATTAGAAACTAGTATGTGAAAACATTAATGATATCCCAAGAGATATATCTAAGGATAGTTATAGGTATTTCCTAAGGATAAGTCTAAGTATAGGTTACAATCATAGGTTTTTTTGATAATCCTGACAAACATTGGGTCAAACTGAAGATATCATAGATTGAAAAATTGTATGTAGTTTACCTTACTTTTGTGTTTCTAATATTTCATATGTATTACTCACACATTTCATTCTAGTCTTGGTAAATATACCAAACTACATAGAACATAGTTAACCATTGAATTTTTTAAATGTAGAAATTATAGGAATTATAAAGATCAATTCTCTGAGTGGAAATATCATGAAGATAATCATGATTATGATATGAGTATTTCTCATGAAACTGAGTTAAATATATTTTAAACATAATGTGAAAGGTATGTGATGTTCTTCCATTATTGTTTACATTAAACCAAAGAATATTGATATTGAAAAACCTTAATACATTATTTATATTTTAGGAAAGACAAATATGATGGATCCTAGGTAATAGTTTAAGAATAAAGTTGGATTATTGTGGTGTATATGTTATAGAATTTAAATATTCTATTATATGAATCATGAAATATATATGTGTTTTCAATATATTTTTTCATTAAGGATTTTAAAGGATATCTTTAAAAGTCCTAAGGAGCCAAAAATGTTATTTATGGGTATGGTGATATACTTGGAGAATACATGATTGAGAGAGATAAACCTTAATATGTCCCTTGTGTTGAGATAATGATTTTGGATAAAGATATTTTGGATTTTAATAAGTAAATTGAATGATTCTAGTTTCGTGATAACTAATTATGGATTTGTTGAAAATAGGGTTATACTATAATAGATGAAGTATACATATTTTTTAGACTTATGTAATATATCAAATAAGTTTAGGAATAATGAAACATGCATGTTTTCAATAAGGATATCTGTTAATTCAAGTTGTTATTGTGACACAAGAGAATACATGATGATGGTGTTCACAATTTTGGAATGTGTCCAACCAGAGATTTATTTTGATATATGGGGGATAAATGTAAATCCGAGTTTGTGCACCATTTAATATTGTTATATATTTTCATCTTTTAGATGTACTGTAAGGTTTTCAAATTTTTGGACGGTTTAGGTTAAATGACAGAAGATTTTTTTTTAAATAAAGTATTATCTCAATATATATGGACTTATTCATATTTGATAAATTGTGATAACCTTTTTGTGGAAAGGATAGATGGATTGTGTTATCATTAAATTTATGGAATATATGATCTTCTAACACTTTTGGAATGAAAAATTCAACTTCATTTCATTGAATAATAGTTGAAGTGGAAATTGATCATGGCACGACCAATGAGGACATTATACTAAAATAAAGAATGTATTATATCTCAGGTTCTTAAAAATTAATAAAATGATATTTAAAACCAAAAATATTATCCTAGTATATTCTTATCCAATAAATAATATGGTCCCTTACATCATCATAGATTTATGGATTTCTGTTTGTTAACTTTCTCTAAACCTTGTTCTTTATCCCTATCCATCATAACATGATGGTAAAATTTTTCTTTCATGTCCATGTTTCCACTTCCCACCTCTATTCTTTTATTTGTAAACCCAATTATGTGTTACTTTTGGTAACCTTTATGTTTCTATATTTCCTTTTTAAAATTATGTTTTAGTATTCCTTTTTACGATGTTGGATTCTATTAAATAAAATTTCAAATAGTGAACATTTTATAATCTTGATGAATTTCGAGGCTGAAATTCATATTAAGGGGTGTATAATGTTACACCCTGAGTTCATTTATACCATTTTTTTCTAAATAAATCAACATTTTCTTATATATCTTGCAATTCACTAGGTCAAACATTCCTTTCATACTAATCCAACTTCTTGTATGTTACACACAACACCGAGTTGGTATAGGATACATACAACACTGAGTATAGATTTGTTTTCAATGTATAAAAGATCTATGTTTGGATTATGTGATACACAACAACAATGGAAGTGTTCAAAACATGAAACACTGACTTTTATTGTGTTACTTACAAGAGAAACCTTCTTTAATAGCTTTCATTGTAGGCAATATCGAGTTTCACTAAACACTGATATATTATCAAAAACATTTCTATTTAATGGTATATAAACTAGACATTAGGTATAGTATTAAACAAATTTTGAATTTTATATAACATTAAATTTCATATTACTTATTTTTGAGACATGATATAAGAACAAATTCAATTTTTTGGATAAAAGTGGTATCTTTTAAAAAATACAGTTTTGTCTCCTTTTAATGGCGCACCCACTTAAATTCAGTTTTTAACTATTTTAAATGGTCTATTTTAAAAAATAAACTTCTTATTTGTAATCGGGACATAAAAATTTTCTTTGGTTGAATTTTGGTATTTTTCTGATAAATTTAATATTTTAATGAATAGTGAAAAATACTATATTTTAATTCTAAACTGCCTTTTCATCTAATTTATTAACATATTTATATTATCTTTTAAGTTGGTTTTAAAGTTTAATTGGATTATTTTTTTATCATTTAATCCTTTGTTGGTTATTGGATGTAATTTCACTTTTAAATTACACATAAACGCAAGTCAATATTTTAATAGTTTTTACTTCTTAACAATTTGTTTTCTGGTTTTAACAACGACTATTAATTTTAAATTGATGTATAAAAATTATGCATTTTGAATTTTAAAAAATTGATGACATATTTAGTATCATAAGATCCAAATTATATCAGTAGGTACCTTTTATTTTTGGACATTATGAATGGTAACGTGGGTAATTTTTTTTATTTGTCATAGTTAAAAGGTAAATCATGTAAGTAAGGGTAACGAATAATATAATAATAATAAAAAACTACCGAAACATGTGTCCTAATCCTATTTTATGATATATTACCTACCATGATAATCATTAGGTCAACAATGGGACCCCATAGAGTCACTTATGTGTGATAATGACCTTTTATAACTTTTAATTTAAAGTAAAGAGAAACATTACATAAACATGTATATTTTACTAAAATATTTTTAATATAGAGTTATATAACTGATCTATTTAACTATAAATATTAATTATAAATACAAAAATATTTCTTCCATAATTTAATTTTATTTATTATTTTTAGAAATTACATAAATAAATTTATTTGTTTCACAATGATGATGCAATGATTAACTTATTAATGAAATATTCAAAGAAATGATATTGTAAATATTAAAAATATATATATATATATATATTGAATATTTTGATTCCATCCACAAATATTTTGGATGAAATTAAAATGTGACATGTGATTTTATGACTTTTTTTCAAAATAATCATGTTTTTAAGACATTAAAAAAATCAATTACTAAATAGTGTCAAAATTGACATAAATGAGTTTTTAATACAAATACTATTTTATCAAATGGTATAATAGTCATAAAAATAGAATATCTGTAGAAATGACTTATTTAATGTTAAAAAAGTCATTAATAATCCACTTTATGTTCTCTTTGTGTTTTATAGTAACTATTTTAATCTTGTATTATGAAATTACAGGGAGATATGGTTGGAGTTGTTGTTTTTAACTAAGCGTTAAAGCTAGAAGATATGATTAATTTTGGGACCTAAACATGTAAAAAACCTATTGTTTTAGAGTATTTGGACCCATAATCAAATTATAATTTAATATAATTAATTTTTGGACGATTATAAACCTAAAATGAATTATTAATAAATTAATATTTGAAGACTTTCCTAAAGTGCCCCTCTTCATTCCTATTAAAGGGAAATTATCCTTACCTTTTAATCACACCTCTAAACCACTTTTTCTCAACCAAATAATACCCATTAAAACTCCCAAATTCCCTCACTTCATCCTTTAGTCCACAATGTTTTCATAAATCCATCCTATGGATACATTTTGTGCAAATCAAAAGGAGATACTCGAAAAAGGGTTAATTGTTTTATCACCTCTATCAAAATTATTTTGTTCTTCTACTTCCAATTATTATGTTGTTTCCAAACTAAAGTAATAAATCTTGTATTTTATACATTATGATATGTTATTATGATTATGTTACTACTATATACCTCCTTTTATCCATCCTATGAATAACAATATCACCTCGTGTGCATACATACGACTTACCATCGGCACGATGCGATAAGATTTTTTCTCCATGTTATACATTCCAGAATCATTGTTAAGTATATTTAATAAATAAGAATAAAATTTATAAAATAATAATTATAATCAATATATATATATATATATATTATTTTCTTTTATCCACTTCAATAAATAAATAGAAATAACATTAATACGTACGTACGATCTACCGTCTTCATTAACGGTGTGTTCCATTTCGTTTATTTATATATTAAATATATTTATATAATTAATATTTATGATATATAAATCATATTTTACATTATATAATTAATTAAACCATTATCTATTTAATAATATCATGAAAAACAAGTCAAAACATATATGATAAATAAAACGATTATCACCAAAAATGTTGCTTTAACATGGAATTGATAAATAAACGGGTAATATAAAGTCTTAAGTGAATCATATATGATATAATAAATATTATTATGGTTATGTAACAAGTTAATAATATGTTTAAACCCACTATATAAATGTTTCAGTCAAATATGTAATAAATCGGTTCTATGGTAAGGTATAATTTTGCAATCTCAATATTATCCAAGATTGTTTATTTGTTTGTATTTTATGGGGTTATCTATCATTCACATCCATGTTTCATAATTATGTAATATTATATTTATTTATATACTATTTTTTAATGTCAATTTTACCCATTCGTGATTTTTTTATTAAACGATATGGAAGGAATCTTTTTTTCATTTTCCATACGAGATACTTTTTGACTTTTCCAACAAGAGTACGAGAAGAATGTTTTTTAAATTATATGGCATGAATAAATTTTAAATCCTCATAATGACTTATTTACATAAATATTTTTATACATGATTTATGTTTTATTTTCAACAAAATTTTTTTTCTTTTAAAATTTCATGGAATTTTGAGAAAAGAATATATTTTTGAATAAGAAAGCTTATTTAACATAAGAATAAAGTTCATGTGTTTTATAAAAAAAATACATATATGATGAAATAAATTTATGTTTATATCTCTATTATTCAATTGATTTTATTGTGTTTATGATGGAATTATTTTTATGAAATCCATTTATTTTCTATGTATTATTATGGAATGATTTTTCTGAAACACATTTTATTTCATGGGTTACTCAATGATGTATGATTTATGATTTTATGGAACTTGTTAGAATGATTTCACTATGAGATAGGCTAGACATATATATCACTCTAATTCATTGGGGTAAGATTTATATCTCATGATATAGACATGACTTGAATGGAATGTATGTCTGGTTCAGTAATATAGGGTTGGAAAGACAAGTTATTTTGGTTCAGTAATACAATGATGGAATGGAAAGTAAATCTAGTTCAGTAATACAGGGCTGGAACAACATGTAAATCTAGTCCAGTAAAACATGGCTGGAATATAAAGTAAACCCAGTTCAGTAATATAATTTGTCCACTTTGATGGACATGGAAGCAATGCCTTCTCTACTATGGAAATCATATTATTTTCTAATTTTCTTTCCTTAATTCCATGTTTTATGGAAATGTTTTTTTATCATGCTTTGTGTTCATTTATGATTTATTCCTTACAAAATACCATGATTTATTTCATGACTCGTAATTTTGATATTCAAAATTTATTTTCATGTTTTTACATTCTTATGTTTATGTTTTGTTTGATGTTCTTCATTTTGACCCTTACTAAGCATTTGAGCTCAACCTTTTTATATTTTATTTTCCCTAGGATGTGAGGAAAGGTTTTAGGTAGGAAAACTAATAGGGAAGATCTTTATGAGAAATGTTGATGATATTTCACCATGTTAAAAGATTATGTTCCAAGTTTCCAAAGACACTAAACGAATATAGTGTTTCGACATATATTTGTGTATTGTATTATATATTCCACAAAATAAATGCAATTTTCATGTATGACAGGCTTGGTTCATTACAAAAGACTACATGAAGCAGCTAAAAACTGGGAACTATTCAATGTAGTATAAAGAAAATCTAGTGGGAATATATACTACAAGAATCAATTTCATGTATATATTTTGTGATATTATATCATGAAGCTACATGTTTTTATATTGGATGTATCTATTGTCAATGAATATAATTTTTTTAGAAATTGCTATATTTTTTCATCATGGTACTACATTGTAACATTTTCTAATGTCTTTTAACTTTATTTACAACATAAATGTAGTAAGATTGAGAAGCACAAAAATAGTATATCAAGAAATTAACTAGTATATGTAGTTTAATTTCAAAGGAAAATTTCACAATATCATATCACTATTTCTCCTATACCCATATTATTTATCCACTTATCCTTGAAACTTCAGTTATTTAATGGCGAAAAACATCTCCAAACACTTTGGAAATTAAAAACAAAGGCCATTTAAACATTATCTAGCCATATGTTTACATTTATTAAAATAAAATAATGAACATACCTCGCTATTATCAATATTTAGTTGGAAAATATTTGAAAAATAGAATTAAATTGATCCATAATGTTAGATCACAATCTCTCTTTAATCAAGTATATTATTTTATAATGTGATACTATTTATCCCTTGTTTTTTTGAAACATTCCCTATCATTTAGAGTTTTTAAAACCTCATTTCATGGTGATTTATTGTCACATAGTAATAACTAACCTTAAATAAAACCATATAATTTTATTATAGTTTTTCTAGTGTTGAATTTCATAGTTTATACATGGCTAGTCTAACCCTGTGTCCTACCCACAAATAATGCTACAGGTTCCCACTAAACAGAACATGGTTATCCCATTTTTTTGACAACCATGCAGCCAAACCGTACATCTTTTCAATCTCATTAAAAATGAAAGATTACACTTCATCTATCCTATTTTTTTATCCTTTTAGGGGTTATATCCTCTCTATGTCAACCTCCAACACACATGCACACCTCTTGAATGGTTCCTTCATCTTACATGATGATTCTTAATGGATTTCTTCATGTGTTAGTGCCATTTTATATTTTTAATCTATTATATACTTATTAAATCCATCTTATTTTTTCATTTATCCATTATACTCTAACCATAATATGTTTCTATGAGATTGGGATTATCATTGATCAATTTTAAATATGGGTCTTTTTGTTTTAGGGTTACTATTTCAACTTAAAAATACTCACTCGTTATTATGGTCATTTGTTATTTTGAAATGTAGAAATGATGGTTTCAATTTAGGTTTCTAAACTTCTAGTATTTTAAATTTTTGTCACTAATAATTATACATGTTTTAACATCCACGTTGAACACCATTTAATTTATAAGAATTATTTGAAATACATTTTTCAAAGGGATGTTGAAAACCATTTTTCCCACCTGAAATCCTATTTTATATAGGTGAATCAGCCTTTGTGCTTATTTTAAAAATAATATTTCCTCCTTAAAATTGGTTTAATTTTTAAAAATTGGGTAGATGATTTACTAAAATAATAATTTTTCTATTCTTGTGGATCATTGATTGAATGATTGTGATGGTAATATGTGATTGGATTTTAAATGTGAATTCTACAAACTAGTTTTTATAAATAATGATTGAATTGATCATTTGGCACTATAATCATATTTTTTTAGGGTTGACGGAAAAAATGATTAGTTATGATTGTTTTTTAAATGAAATGGTGGAAATTGTACTTATTGTTGGATATATTTTAACATTATTGTTTCTTATGTAAATATGGATGATAATTACTTATGCGTTGAATGATGGAGATATTTGATATATTTTTTTACTTAGTACCACTACTACTGAATATTTTATAATGGATTGAAACAAATTTTAATATGATTGAATGTAGATAATAGAAAGATGGGATGTTAGGGTGAAACCCCTTGGCTATTTTATGATAATTTTATCCCTAGTTACACTTGGTATGGTGTTCTTTCTGATTTGGGATTCATGCCCCTTTGTTATGAAATATTGATCATTAACTAGAATTAAGATGATTGAAATTAATTAGGTGAAGTTGTTATAAATTATTTTCTTACGTATTAACCTAGATCATTCAATTGTTCCTAGGTTCTCCCAGTATTTCTTATTCTAAATTTTTAAATGATATTTGTGACACATTGTTTTCTGTGATATTTGTATTGTGTTTTCTTTATATTGATTTATTATTAATGTTTTTTCAACAATGGTTTTTTCCAAGTGTCACATTTTATTTTTATTTTAAAAATAACTAATAGGGTTTCATATTACAAATTATATGGATTGAAAATGGGGTTCTACTCTTTTCCTAGTATATGTGGCATTTATTTTAAAGGGAGGATCCAGAGAATATTTTCTGATTGAAAATTATTTTCTTTATTTACTATATTTAAATAAACATTTTACTCTAAGATACAAACCATCATTCTTTAAAATCAAATGGTTTTAACAGGTAGTTTACTATTATTGGATTTGAGAAAAAATGAAAATATAATGGTTTATTTTTAAATCAAACAAGCCTGAAAATGGATTTATTTTCAATGTATATGCATGGGTTGTAGTTTTAGAATAACTACTAATATTTTTGATCTCACATATTATATTATTGGATTAGTAGGATTTGATTAAATAATGTTCTATTCTGGTGGGTTTTAGTTCATGTATTTTTCGGTGATAGGTGAGGATGATAAACATGGAACATGAAGATGAAAGGTGTTTAATTTTATATTTTTTAAATTTTTTATTCTTCCCTTTTCAATATCCATGTTGAAACATCCCTTATATATATATTTTTAGGTTATATAGATATTTATCTCAATCCATGTTTTATTTATTTTATAATGAATTTGTTGTTTTTTATCCTTGTATGTCATTACAGAGTTATGTTCATTTGATTATTCCTTGTTTAGCCATTCATGCTTTCATGTCTTAATATTTCTATGTTTCATCCTTACATCGTATGGGGTGGTCCTTCATATATTCGTAGTGAAATTAAATTGGTTTCTTTCATTATCTAGAAAAATAATTCCCATATTTCTTTTCTAAATACATAATCACTAGTTATGGGTTTTTGGGGGACCTATAATTCCCTTAGGGAAATGTATTGAGTATATTATATTGATTTATTAGGTTATAAAATATTACATCATGATAAATGGAATCAATTTCATGTTATTATTTGGGGAGTTTGTTAGAATAGATATAACACTGTATAAATTCAATTGGTTGGTCATGGTTCAGTTTTTAATCACCACATTCTAGAATAGAACAAGGGTTAACATGGATTCTTTTGATGTGTATGTCTCATATTAAAACTTTTTTATTTTTGAATATTATTTATATGTATTGGGTTTTATTATAGTATAAGAGTGTTTAACTGAGCATTTATGAGTTATTTGGAAAATATCTATATTTTGGAACGTAATTTGGAAGAATATAGGTGTTATACAATTAATATTTTCTATATATATAAAAATACACAAAGAATGAATCTTGGATCATATGGGAATCTAAAGGGACTCTCATAGTTAATGAACAGTTTTCTTGACCATGTATAAAAACTGTATACAGTATTGAAATATCATTTTTTTTGTTTTATATTTTTTAGGTTATATATTGTTTTTATTATACTGAATTTTTTATTAATGGATAATTAAAACGGTTTTCAATAAATACCCATATCATTTTATGAATTTTGAACAGATAATATTTAAATCAAGACCATGACATTTGATTTAAAAATGAATTGATATAGTTTTATAATTCTCAATGAATGTGACCAAATGGTTTTAGCTCAAGACTGGGATTTGGATTGGAATATTAGGTATCACATATATTTGGTAAATTCATATAAATATTAATGAATTTCTATTTTGAAATGTGTTTTAAATTCAATCAAAAAAGATTTTCAAAATTTTGATTTAGATGTTTTGAGTTTTAATAGAGGTTTATTCTATAAAAAAAATGAATCTTGGATGTTTATTCATTTAAAATGAAGGATGGATCCCTAAGGGGATTTTTTTTATTAATCTGTGTTGTTTTTTAGTTTATAAATGTTCTTATGAAGTGGTTTTGAATTATTTTTAAATTCTAAATGAATATTAGAGGTTTTGAGTCAAATATGATTAAAAAGGTGGTTTTCACTTTAAATTGGTGTGTTATGAAATGTATTCCTTTTGGAAATTAAATTATAAAATTTATTTAGAATGTTTTCAAAATTCATGTAGATTATTTCAAAAGTGGATGAAATTAAAATGAAAACATTGGAAATGTTTTAAACAAACTTTGGAAAATTATAATTTATTTTAATAGAATTATGAAATCTATATTCTATATATATTTACTTATAATTTAAAAATATTAAATATGAAAATTATAGTATTTAAAGATTTCATGGGTTATAAAAAATTTGATTTTCGTCATCTAAGTTATTTTTTAATTGGCATTAAGTTTTTAAATTAAGAATTATAGATTTTATAAAATCTGGTTAGTTTAAAATAGAAACGTTCTTATGCTCTATTTTGGATGGTAAATTTATTAATTTGGATTTACCTAGTTTTATTTTATGATGAATTTTGGTTTCCATTTGGAAACAATAATTAATGGATTCAAGTATTTTATTATTTCAGGTTTTCACATGAAAAGTATTTTTAAAAGGTTTGTTTTTTACCACTATGATGTATTTTTATTTTAATTATGTGAATCATGTTGTCATTTCTGATCATTTAAATTTATAAAAACAATTCTTGTAATTTTTAGAGAAGTAATATATTTTATGAAATATTCTAGTATTATAATTCATTTGGTATCTTCTTGATTATTCCTAGGGGAATATATGTAATTTTTATGACTTATGGTTTTTTATTCTCGTTAAAATGTTAATTTTATATCAATTAGTTTTAATTTATTTTGGTCAAATAATCATTGGGAACATGAAAAAATTAATTAATATTAAAATATACATACCACTTTAAATGTGGTAATTACAGGTATAAATTTACAATGTGAAGAAAAATATAAATTGTGTGACCAAATAAAATTAAAAAACAAACCCAATAGAAAATGTGATGAATGTGGCGAAGGACGCGACAAAACAAATTATAAAAATAGAAATAAGAATGAGGGAATCAGTATGGACTTCACTAAGAAAAGTAATTTGTTTTTTTAACCTCATGTTAACATCTCTATTCCAGTTACATAGAATATGTGTGATATGCACCTAATTTATATTAATTTTTTTATAGTCTATCAAACCCATTGAAGTGATTATTTTACAATCAAACTAATTAAATTGTTAGTTATTTAATGGATAATTGTATCATCAATATTATCTAATATTGAGTAATATTGTTGAAGGAAAAAATAAAAATATCCACTATCGTCACCCAAAGGTATAGAGAATAGTTTAAAAACAACTCTCATTAGTAATGGATATGTGATCACTAGAAAAATTACACTCAAAAGTTTTTATGAAATGAGTTATGTAGAAGAATAATTTTTCTCCATTATAATCAGATAACCCTAAAAAAGTAATATCCACTCATGATAAGAGTGTCATCTATTGTTATATTTAGAATAATCATCACCATAATAGGATAATCGCTTAAGAAGGAAATTAGAGAATGTGATATTATCTATAAAATTAGATTCCCTTTACCTTACACCCATCGGTAGTGATTCATTGTCATTATGTTTCTCTTTCCCTACCTATTCTCTCCAACATTGTCATTAGAATAATGTGTAACTCTCCTATAAAAATTATTTTATATTTTTAGAAAGAATCATCACCTCTAATACTACTTACATTTGCTTACAATCACAATGGAAAAAGTATTTTTCTATCATTGAGTCACCACCTTTGTCACCTAATAACTATCACTCTTCAATATATTCTGACACTAATCAATAAGGATGCAGTAATTTTTATACTAATAAATCATTTTTAAATATTTATTATTCTTAATTTACAATTTCCTATATTTTCTTTACCAAAAGGAATCATTGCACTCAACTGGCCATTGTACTCCCATTCATACCTCAAACATCATGGGCATCTCCCTCATTGATTGGAATAGACAAATAAAAATTAGACACTATTTTTATCATCAAAACATATTTAGATTTAGTGAATATATTTTCTTTAGGTAATGGTTGTGCTCAACCATAACTAATAAAATGATGAAACTCTCCTACTTCGGTACACGTAGTTAAAAAGTTGGGGAAATGACATTTGAGGCCAAAACATGGCCATAATTCTAGTTAGTTATCTTCATTATTTAATACTAAATTTAAATATCATTTTAATTTAAAATCCCTAATGTTTTTGGTCCTTAGTTAGAGTTTTCCATGTTTTTTTACCAAAACTAGCATTAAATGGCTATTTTGGTCATCAATCATCATTATCCCTAGAGTGTGTGATGTTGAATGAGTTTCCACAACCATGAATGATTTAGGACCTTTAATAGTAAAAATAGAAACAATCATCTTCTTCCACTCAGAATGGAATCAACATTCATCCAAATTTAAAGAGGTATTAATGTTGATATAAAATTTATATCAGTATTGGTTTAATGTCTATAAGCCTAAATTTAACATTAGTGGATGAGGAACCATCAATATTAATCAAAGCTTCTCAGTATAGATCAAATTCAAATAATATCGACATTAGGGTGTGAATGGAATGGTTATGGAATCACTTAGTTTTTCTTCATCACAAGCTTGGATAAGTATCCTAAAAACATTATCATTGATCACTTCATTCTTAATCGAGTTAACTTTCCATAACCGAACCCTTTAATAATTTTCACAACCACATGATGGAATTCCTCATAGGGATTTCATTGAAACCATTTGTGTAGTGTCCCATATGTTTGTAACTGATGAATTATATTCAATCAAGGCCCCCATACTTTAATAGATCCATGCATGAATACAAAAAACTAGACCAGTGAAATAAAATCCCTTGACATTATTCTAATGAATATTTATTATAATCATGGATCTTGTTCTTCTGATTCAGCCTCGATTCTCAACCTTCAATTTACTACAGTTTAACTTTGACAGCATATTATCAGTGATACAAAACTCCTTCCACATAGTGTTCTTTGTCTTCTACATCTACAGTGTCAGCGTCAACTACAATGAATTGTATTCAACAAGTTAAAACAAAAAATGTATCACCAAGTTTCTTCTTATATGAGACCACATATGGTCTCTTGTTATTTCCCAGATTCAACTTCCTCATATGATATTGGTTTGTATCATGCCTTCAAAAAGGTATCACGAACACATTCTTGACCTTCATATGAGTAGGGATTGAATTTTCCCTTCAGTGCATATCTGGCTCGAGTTTGTCTTTGGTTGTTCTGATTTCTTAATCTCATACTTTAAAATGGAAATAAATGTTATGTAAGAAAATTTAATATTATATTGAACTAAAATAATTAATAAAATAAAACATTTTTACAATTAATAATTCAAAAACATTAGTAATTATAAAAACCATTAATTGATTATTTCCACTATAAATAAACCAAAAAAATTGATTATTTACCATTTTAATGACGTATCAACACTAAATACATAGTAAAACCCCAAAATGGGATGATTCAATACCAAATTAATGAAGTCCACATTAAACTCACCCACAGATAAGATGTTTCATTTTCTTCATGCATCCATTATTCCCATTCAGTGGTAGAAAATGAATCTTCAAATGGATAATATGAAATAGAACTGAGAATTTATTTCCATATTTATTATCCCTCATAGAATAACTCATGTAGTAATAATTAATTCCCCCTAAATAAAAATTTTTCAGTTCAAAATAATCCACTATTTAAAAAAATTTATGTTAAAAATTTTAATGAAAATTTAACTAAAATTAATTTTCATCCAACTAAGAGTCCAATAATTTATTTACCTCAAGGTGAACATATAAAAATAATTAAATATCTCATAAAAATAATCAAACCATTGGATTGGGTGTAGTGAAAATTTATTAGTGTAATTAATAACCCATCCAATAATTTTATTTATAAATCATAAATAATGAAAGAGGATGAAAGAACAAGTTCAACTTGGATTAGGATTTTAATTTAATAATCAATTAGAATTCATATATTGTGAGATAAATTGAAACTAAAAATTTATAATAAATAAAAATGGTATGAAATTTTCTAAGGATTAAACCAAAATCCATTTTATTCAAGAGTAAAAGAAAAATAATTTACTCTGTTTACACTGTGAGTTAATAAAGATTAACCTCTTGAAAGAGACACCACTACCCTCAAATTTGAAAAAAAAAATCCTTCTAATGAACATTTCTATTTTTCTTTTAAAGACTAACTATTTGAAACAAAATAGTGGTTTTTGAAGCACTCACATTGGAACACTATTGAATACAAATTAAGACCCCTCTTAAAGAAATCAAACCCAACATTTTCACCATTGATGCACATAAAAAGTGTGATGAAACAACATAAATTTGTATATTCAAAAATATATTTAATTAAGTAGTAAATGGGTATTGTTTGATCGTAAAAAGATAGCAAAAAAATTATATGACCAAATTAGATTCAACAAACACAACAATCAAATGAACACATACATATTAATACTTAACCATTCAATAATATTAACATATATCTTTAGAATTTTGGATCCTTCAAAAATTGAATTTCAAAATGAAAATCACTAACGCACAATTATGATCATGCTAAGTAATAAATTCAGTATTCATGGATTTAAAAAATGTAGTAGTGACTAGAAAGTTTTATACATTTAATAAAACATGTGAATGTACTTAAATTTAACTCTATAATCAATTATAACACCCCACACAACATGTAATTATTTGATTTTAATAATAATTTATATGAAATTTATAATTTGAAATTAAAAATACCTTGAATAGAGATTTAGTAGTATAATTTAACTATAAGACAATTCCTTCTTCATTCACCTTTTTTTCATCTGATAAAAAAATTCAAATCCTATAAAATGAAGAATATAAACATACATTTTTAGAATTTAATGTTCAAAGACGAATTAAAATAGAGAGAACAGTTAAGGAAGTTTAATCCAATTTTCATCAAAAATATATATCCTCTTTAATTGTTTCACACCAGTCCTCTTCTAGGGATATATGAAAAAAGAATGATAGGTAATAAATTAATCCATTATTACAAATTTAAAAAATGATAATTGGAAAAAAAATTCTTTTAGGAAAATTAAAAGCGATACATAATAGATTAAAAGATATTTAATTCAATTAAACGGAAAAATAAAAAATAGGAATAAAATTCATGGACTTCTTCCCATGTAGCACTAAATTTAATTTCATTATCAAAAAATTATCCCCAAATATGTACTATTAGTTATCATTCAAATGGTATAATTAATTATTAGTTTTCAATTAATTGATAGTTAAAAAAATTTCTTGTTATATCAAGGCTTTAAAAACTCTAGCTTATCAAAGAACTACACCCATCTACTCTAAGGTTCTATAATTTAATCTCCTTCCACCAAAATCTTCAGGGTTTAGAAATTAAAAAAGGGAATCTATCATATAAAAATGATTTATAGAATTTTCATTAGATGAAAAACATCACATAATATATGATCTTCCACACATGATAGATTTAAAGATTTAGAATTCGGCATAATAGTTGTTCAAAATAGCTCACTATTATCCTCAAGATGATACCTAGAAATATCATCCCTTTCTGAAGTAAATTAATATACCTTAATATCATTTATGAAATTATAAATGATATGAACAATGATATTATCATCTAGTTTTTGGAATGATCCAGAGTTAAAAATAATGGATTAACACTTTCAACAAATTTCCCACTACTGTGAAAATGTTCAGATTATTCTTCCTTTTGGTACGAATAGGAAACCTCGCCAAGTTTCCCAAACAATAATTCTATCCCATTAATGGAATAATATTTTTCTAAATTTAATTATTAGTATAAAATGACTTTCTTTTCAAGTCTTGAAATGATACCATATTCTCACTATCTATACTTTTAACATGATATGATATCTTGTTATCAGTTACTAAAGGGTATTCACTATCCCAAAAACATTTAGATTCCTAAAAAAAACATTTATGTAGAATAAACACTAAAAATAGGCTAACACTTCACTATTTTAGGTCAGTAAAAAGCTATTTTAATATTGGAAACCAGATAGTGTTACAGACATTGAACACTACCTTGAAAAACTCATTCAAATTGAAATAATGGGTGTCTGTGGACAACATCTTATGAGAAATATATATCCAGATTTATTTCCTTTGTTTCCCAATCCAATTATATCTCAATTATGGGATTAGATATGACAATGTTATCATAAAAATGATCATTAACAGATCTTTATAATGTGTCATCAAAAGAAAATGAATATATTTCAAGATATAATATCTAAACACTTCCTCGTACACATTAATAAATTTATATCTAAACAAAATAGGTTAATATTTCAAAAAAAATAACTCCATTTTATCATCACCATCCTAAAAGGTCACATTCCCCATTAAAACCTCAATCATATCCCCATTTTTAGCTAGAGACGTTCTTTCTTAAATGATTAGAAATTTATTGTCACTCTCTATTTCTAGAAAAAGAAAATAAGTATGGGTTTTGATTTTTCCATTAAGAACATACAAGTCATATACCCATCCATAAGGAAACACATTTGACCTATTAGTAAATTGTAGTAAAATTGAAGTTGGTTTCAGACCTAAAGTTTTAACTTCATTAATAAGGATTATGGGATATAGTGTATTATTTCTCCTAACTTTCACATTCACCTAATATCCTCACTAACACCAATTATTAGAAAGATTAAAAGGATTGGGGGTTGTTTAATTTGTAAGGAATATTGTTTTTAATAGTGACACTGCAATCCCCATTCATATTTTGTAGCATCTGGGATTGGGTTCCACACAATGGTGACCCAAACAGGTTTGTCGTATTACCTCAAACGCACCTCCACGTATGCTAGAGGATGCTGACTAGCAGTGAGGGTCTTGAAAGTTGGTCATAGGGATAATATACCATCTTTTTTATCATAGTAACACCCCATCAAAAATAAATATATAATAGAGTAAACATATATATAACCATAGACAAAACCAATATCACAGGACACCCAAAACTTGAAATATATAACTCAAATGAAAAGGGAATTATGCCATGTCAATATACATTCAATGTGTCAATAAGAAGAAAAGAATGAAATAAATAATTACAATGAATACTCTTCCAAGTGGGTCCCAAAACCATGTCTAGTTCCCTCACCATGCTCCATCCCAAATAATCTACCTAACACAGGGCTTTTCCCTTTAACCATTCCAAAAAATAAAAAGTCTATCCTGGACCCAGTCAGGTAGCCCGAGTTGGTTGTGAGTAAAACTCAGTAGGCCACTACCAATGGTGTCTAAAATAATCCAGGTGAAAGACATGTTATTCAACTATATATGGAATGAAATAAAATGTGTAAATAAATTTTTATCCCATTCTCATTTATTCTTTATTTAACCATTCAACTCTAGGGTTCTGAAGGACACCTATACCTCAATACTAACATTGTCTCATACTGAAGCCTAAAGCGTTCCCCAAGTTATATAATTTCTTAGTACCTTCTTCAAATCATGTTGGGGATCAATGTATTTGGAGGTCATCTAATATCTCAACACCTAATTCGGCTAATGCTAGAGTTCGAATTTTTCTCGTTTGTGTCCATTGCTCTATGTACTCTATGGCATAGAACATCATGTCTAGACACCCAAATACAATTTACTTATCTATGTACTTGATGTAGAATTGAATGTCTAACATCCCAAAATACCATCAGTGTAGAAGTCCATTTCTCACACTCAAAATCTCATCGGTGTAGAATGCCATTTCTAACATCCAAAATCTCATCGGTGTAAAACGCCATGTCTAACACCTAAAATCTCATCCATGTAGAATTCCATGTTTGACACCCAAAATATAATTACTTTATATTTATTTTTTGTGTAAAATTCAATGTCTAACACACCAATTTCTAAACAATATAGATAGATTTATCATGGTGCAGAAATCCATGTCTAACACTCTAAATCCAATCTGTACAGAACTCTATGTCTAACACTATAAATACCTTTCTTTAATTTATATTATTGTTGAATAACTCCACGTATAATACCTTAAATTCCATTAGTGTATAATTCTAATTTTGACACCCAAAATCTCAATTATCCAGGTATATCTTTACTCATCACAACATCACATGTATCTTACTATCACATGTTTTTACGTTATCACAACAACTAATATTAAAAACATAAATCATTAAATCACAAAAACCATCATGTATACCCTTAATTAATTAATTAATTAATTAATTAATTCAATACTAATAAATAATTCAAAAATTAATTAATATTTTCATAAAATCACTATCCAATAATTAATTCACTAATTAATTATTCACTACCCATTTAAGGATTTTGAATTAAATTTGTTTTGAAATAAAGATTAAGATTTTTTTTACAAAAAAAGGAGTAGAATATTGTTTTGAAATATAGCTTGGTTTCTCACCCTATATTCAAAAAATTGGTCTCTGCATTCAGTCATCATATGGAGATAAATGAAGGGAATAAAATTTTGAGCACTTCCACACATCACACAACGATTACCCAAATACCTAAATGAATTTTAATTAAAAACGATATCTAATGATTAGGTTTATATATATGGATTTCTTCTTTCCATGTGGTTTCATGTTGAATTGTTTTTTAATTTTTTCTTAATTTTATTTTTGATTTCATCTTTTGTCATAACTGAAAAATCACCACCATAAAGTTGATCTATATGAATTTCATGGTAAGGAGTGACACCATTATAAAAATTATCCATCAGGGGATGATGGTCATGTTGTTGATTAGGAAATCCTCTAAGGATACCATCATACCTACCCCTTGTTTTGTGAAAAAATTAATCCTCTTTTCCATGAAACCTATTATTTTCCACCTCCCTTAATTAGTGGTGTTCCTATGATTAAACATAGTCATAAAAGAACTAAAAATTTTATTCCATGTGAAAAATATTTCTGTACTAATATGTTTGATGAAATATGATCCTAGTTATTTACAAAATAGTGATTTAATCACATCCTATGATCCACCTCATTTAAACCACTAAATGATAAATATTGAGTTATTCCATAAAAATTTATAATAAATGCTAATGAATTATCACCAGAATTTCAATTATAAGTGGGTAATGTACAAAAGTAGTATTAGTTCAATTCAGAATTAGTATACCTTTGGGATAATAGTGTACAAGAAAGATGACTCAAAATAGTTCGAGGATGGAAATCCCTAAGCCTAGACCTATCATCATTTTTATTTCTTAGTTGAGTTTCAAAAAAAATAATTTTTATTTTTAGAAACGCCTTAACTTTTAATGTTTTTATTATCTATTTATTCATTATTCTTCTTTTCCATTAACTAAAAAATGTTTATTTATTTCATGAATTAATTTTTGAAGTTAAAAATTATAATTTTACCAAGTGTGAATTAAATTAAAGTTTCGTAAATTTCAATCAAATCACATAAGAGTGAAGGAAATAATTATCCTTTCAACATAATATTTTTTAATGTTTTTTATTACAAATATTCTAAATGAAATGATTTAATTTTATTATTTTTTTTAGTCGCAAGTTCTTTACTTGGTAGTGGTGGAAAAAAATACATCATGACATCTTTAATATTAAAAAAATTATTATTATCAAATAATAGTAATAGCTAAAAATTTTATATGTACTATTTTTAATTCCCACAATGAATTAAAACAGAAATTGTGTGAATATGAAAAATTAATAAAAAAAACAAAAAAAAAACAATGAAGGTAATGAATTTCAGAGTGGATGTGAAACATCAGGATGTGAGGAAATAAAAAGAATATTTTTTTATATATTTAACTACAACACACTTATAACTATAATTTTCATCTATAACAACATACTATCATATCAATACTAGTGTGGTGAAGAATTTATGATCACCACCTAACTATTATAACATGTATTTCATAGTCTAGTGACCTGTCTATAGAAAATAATTTCTAGTTAAATTGAGGAAATGTATAGTTCTACAATAGAGAAAAGTATCATAAAAATTTCCTAATTTTGAATACTTTAGATGATGAAAAAAATCAAGGTATCAACTACCATCATCAATCGGCATGTATAATAGGGTAACCAATATTTTCAATAGGAATGAATTTTAGATGTAGTACCCTCGGTTTGAGGTACGTTGCCATTTTTTATGATTTTTTTGTGTTTAATTTGCATGGTATGAGTTGGGAAGAGTTTGGGATAGTTTGGAATGGTTTTGAATAAGTTTGGAGGCTTTTTGTAGGATGCACGGTTTGAGAACGATTAGGGGAAATCAGGCAGTTTCTCCAAGAAACTATACTGGGGAGACAGTATCCTTCGCACTGTTTTCCAAACCATGTGATGAAACCATTTGGACCCCTCCTCTAGAGGCATTAGGGTGTGCACAGTTAGCATACAGTTTTTCAAACAGAGCGGCTACTTAAAAATAGGGTTTTAAAACCCGGGCACACTTAGGTTTGCCTCATTTCTCCCCAAATTCTATCCCACTCAAGACTCACTCGGGATTTCGGGTTCTCAGAGGTTGAGGGTGATCTCCCACTCATTTTTAAAGCTTTTTAAATAGGTTTCTTGGTGTATTGAATGTGGTTTCTCCCGGGTAAGTCTCTCCTCTTGGTTCCTCTTGGTTTCTCTCTAGATCTAATCTTCCCCCTTCTTTAGTTTTCTATATCTAAATTCATTGATTATAGATCTATGGTTGGGGTTACCTTGGATGTAGATTTTAAGGATTGTGGATGTTATTTATGTAGATATAAAGTGGTTTTGGTGGTGTGTTCGCCGGTTTTGTGGCGTGGTAGCTTGTGGGTTGATTTTGCTGGAACGCTAAAGGTAGGTGGCTTCTCTCTCAACTCCACTTGGTTAGAACTATTGGTTTTGGATGCAATTAATTTGTGTTGATTAAAATTAATTGTTTTTTGATGTGAGAAATTAGATGGAAATTCCATTGGGGAAGGTTTGGGGATTTTTGGAAAAAATGTCTTGTGGAAAAATGCACCTGATGTGATTTTAAAATAGGATTTTAAAATGAGTTGTTTTGTTGGTTTGATTAAGATGTTTTGAGAAAATGGTTTTCAATGAAAATGGTTGTTTTATTAAAATATGGTTTGGTATAGAAAATGATTGAAGGGTTTTTTCAATAAATGTTTTATTTATTGAAGTTGATTGACATGTAATGGAAATGGTGAATTGCATATATTTTTAGCCTTAGAGGGTTACATTCTTGGTTATTTATTGTGTTGGTTGTGTTGAAGTGGGAGGGAAGTCTCACTATAAAAGGTGAACGGGATGGGCAGGCAGTCCCACTATTTTGAATTGTCAGGTAGTGGGTGGGAAGTCTAGCTAGATGATGATGGGGTGAATGAGTTGGGCGGGAAGTCTCACCATTTTGGGTTCATTGTTGTGTGTTGCTTTGCGTAGATGGAATTTGTTGTGGAAATGTGAAATGGTTGAATTGGATTCCTTGCATGGCATGGTGATTTGGCTTCCTTGCGTGGAATGTTTGGCTTATGTCTTGATTTTTTGGATTTCCCTAGGTTTACTTAGTTAGGGCAAGATGTCTTGGTAACAGTGTGTTTGGATGATGGTAGTGGATGCACTTGTTATTATTTTATATAAGATTCTTTATATAAATGTGCTAACATTTTTATCCTAGATGTGTTTGTAGGGAATTAAATTGGGGAAAACATACTGATTAGTTGTACTCTGAACGTGTTGTCATGACATGTCAAATTGATTATATTTTTAAGGTTGATTTATAGTCTAGGGTAGACCCTAGGTCGTCTCTCAAGGAGCGTTGGTGGGTTCAGAGTGTGCATTTTTAATAAGAAGTGCTAAAAGAGGGGTGTCTTTAAAACAGTTTAAAGAAAATGAATTGATTTAAAGAGTTTAATATTTGATAAAAAGTGGAATTTTAGAATTATGAGATAAAAGGGTTAATTGTGAGATCACTACACACTTTCAAGTTCATCATTCTTGGAGATTAATTTAAAGTTGGAGTAATTCTTTGGTTGAAATTAAGTGGAATCCGGATTAATTCCAAAGCCATTATCTCATTGCTTAAAGAACCAAACCTTGAAAAAACAATCGTATTATCAAGGTCTAGAACTTAAGCATTGAATAAGAGCTTCCAAATCATATTGAAATCTCATGAATGTGGGTAAGAAAAGGATTCTTGTGTTACCCAATCGAAACAACACAAGTCAAGCACTCAAAACCTCACACCGATCAGTTAGAAATTAAGAGCATCTCATCCGTACGCATCAAAACAAGCATTCAAATATGAAAGTATGTAAGATACATGGAATGAAATGATTTAACACCCAAATTACTCAAAACCAGTATCAAATATATGCATTGGAACTCCCTTGACATGTGTTTAGCTCCCTCACAATGAACACCCACCGTTTAGCTCGACATCGGATGGAGGAGGAAGCGCGGGTGGAACTCCTCCTTCATTGTTGATACCCCTATGAGGATAGGGGACTCCAGAACCTCCTAGGTGATTAGGAGACTCCTCTAGGACTCCAAATTGGAAGCACTTCACTCCTTGTACGAACATGCAAATGGGGAGCCCAAGGTGTCATTTTATAGGAAAATTGGAAGGTGGTTTTAGGCACACAGATTTCATCAATCCACTTGTACCACACGTTTCGGCCTTCAGAAAGGCTTATCTCGTTTTAGAGAAAATATATAAGTTGTATCCCCGCCTCTTTTCTGTCTCCAGAAAAATTTTGGCACCATTTGGACAAATAAAGATCTAGATATTAATAAAATACAGAACACCGCATTTGACTTGGTCCATATTCGGTGGCTTGGACAGATCAGCTCGGATGGGCCCCCTAGAAGCCGAATCAGGATAGGGTTCCTTAATATGAAATGTATCCTATTAAATTGTGAACAGGCCCAAAATATTCCAGCCCATTTTGATGCACGTATGTCGTGTACTATGCAAAATAGTGGAAAGATGTCCATGGATCCATGCAATTGTGGCCCATTTTTTTCCACTTCATCAAGGGCCCTCCAAATCACCTCCACCTACCTTGAAATAATAAAAACAAGTAACATTTTCCATTCTAATATTGATTAACATTAATTAATTGATTCAAAAATAAAGTGAAATTTATTATTATATTTGGAATATTCATTACAAAACTGGTCTAAAACAGCGGTGTAAGGGTGGAATAAAACAGTGAATCGTGGTACGATCATACTCACCCCCTGCTTTGGCACTTTAGTGTATTTTCAGATGTCGTGTACCAGAATAAAGGTAAAGGTAAGGCATATCATTTAATGTGGTTCATGGTGATTCTTGAGATGTGTTGGTGGAGCTTAGTTCTTGGAGCTTGGTGTGGAGTTGTGGTGGTGTCATGGCTCGTGGTGTTCTGTTGTATAGTTTCCTCTTTTTACTCAGATGTTTTGTGGACATGTATAGTTGAATGTCTTTGGGTATATGATGGCATGGTTAGTATCATATGGATGGGTTTGATAGTGCATGCATCTTTCACTGTTGGTTGGTTGAGTTGGGTGATCTCTTTAAGGGAAAATCGTTCCCCACTGTTCCTTGAAGCCCTCGGGATTTATTACCATCCTTTGGAACCTTAGGAACATCACATAAGGCCATGTGACCCTCACCGCCTCCTCAAGCTAATGAGGTAGGGGAGGGGTGTTACAAGTGGTATCATATACTTCAGTCTTTTGGATTTTCTTCTCGCATTTGGAGTTGACATTATTTTAGGTACATTCCTTGAGTCGGGATGGTATCAAGGCATAGGATTTTCAGAACATGAAATGTATAGCATAAAAGGATATAGCTAACCCATTTATGTTGAACTTAAAGTTACCAGGGAGTTGGGTACATATGTTTTTTGGAAACACTTATAGGTATTGGAAATCTCATTGTCTTGGGTGTATCCCATGTGGTATGAATGGCATATATGGTAGAAATGACTTCCCTATAGTATTCATATTTCATTGGGAATAATGATTTATGGGCTGAATTGAGAAATGATTTTTCAAATGTGTGAGATGGTAATGTGAATAAACTTGGAATTTGAAAATGGATTGATTATTAAAAATAGTGAAACATGAAAATGTGGAAAAGGTAGAAAGCATTGTTGTGATAGTGTTGTGTAATGAAAATAGAAATTGTAATTCTTGATGTCTATGAAAGTGAGACTCATGGTTGTTTGTTTTCTGCTTATTGAAATCAAATGATGTAGGCGTCGTAGAGACCAACCGGAAGTGGCCAATGAGAATATGGTTTCACCTAATCCCCAGGTGAACCAGTAGTTAGTCCAGAGCATATTGCAAGATTTCTATGTTGTGGGAAGTGTGAATAGAGCGGAAGAGCCAAAACATGTTGATTATGCGGATCAGTTTCAAAGGCAGGATCCACCCGTCTTTAGGGGTGATTCGGACCTAGAAAGGGCAGAGGCGTGGCTATCCAGAATGAACAGAATTTTCTAATTCTTGGTGATGCCGGTAAAGCTGAAAGTAAGGATAGCAATGTATAAGACATAGGATCTTTCTCTTCAGTGGTGGGAGTTGGTAGTCCAAGAGAGGACGGACCAGGTTATAACATGGGAAGCCTTTTAAGAATTTTTCAATAAAAAATTCTACCAACATACGATCAAAATTCAGTGCCCAACTAACTTCTTCAGTATGAAGCAAGAGCATATGTCTATGACGGAATATGAATCTATGTTTATGAACTTAGTGATGTTTCCACCTGAGTTGGTCGGTATCACATCGTTGAAGGCAAGGATCTTCGTAGCAGGGTTATGGAAAGAGATTCGTTCAAAAATAGAAGTGTTGTTTATTGGTGATTACACAGAGAAGGTGAATCAAGCATTGATGGCTGAGTAGGATTTGTTGGGAGCGCCGTGTGGAGGAAGCATGGTGGTACCCATGGGGAATAGTGGGAACCCTAACGCTCGGTTCAATCGGATGAGGGAAACTTATTCCCAAGTTGGTAGTATGGAACATAATCCGATGACACGATTGTTAAATCTTTCTCTAAATCCCCATAGCAAACTAGGATGTTTTCAGTGTGGTTCTATGAGATACATCAAGTGAGACTATATGACACAACCTCGAGAATGTCACAATTGTAAGAAAATGGTGCATCTGCAACGTTATTGTTGGAATTATCCATGGTCGGGTGCCTGTGACACTCCTCAGGGATCGCAGACGTCGTATGCATCGACGGGACGCGGACAGCAGCATAGCCCTCATCAGTAGAGCAAAGTAAGTTATGGTGATTCTCAGAACACCACAACTCCTCAGTAGGGTAATAAAGAGTAGAGTGTAGAAAACAAGGAGTTTTTTGGATCCGAGCAAGTTGTGGTGGATGATTAGTCGGGACCATCCACAGTGCGAGGTACTATTCTTTTAAATTCTACCTTGATGAAAGTGTTGTCTGATACGGGTGCTTCACACTCTTTTATTGTTGTACGTGTGGTTGATTTGTTGGGTTTAAGGGTAGAAATTATGTATTCATTTTTGAATCATCAAACTCATATGGGACAATGAGAGTGTCAAACCTTCTTGTGTAGAGCATGTTGTATCATTGTGGGCGAGGTTGACATAATGTGTAATTTGTCAGTGCTTGAGATGGATGGGTATGATGTAATCCTGGTAGTGGATTGGATGGTGTCATTTAAGTCTCACATCAACTATAATGCATGGAAAATGGATTTTATGACACATGATGGCGTTATACATCTCTGTAGAGGATAGAGGCCTGAAAGGAAGGGTGAAATGGGTTTGTTGGCACCAGCAGTGGGCACGTTATCGTATCAGTTGGTTGTGTTGTTGTTGGAATCAGTATAGGGTGTTGAACAAAGAGTTCTTCCTGTAGTGGTGGATCAATTCATGGATGTTTTCCCCAAATAATTCCTTGGGTTACCTCCTATAATATATGTGGAGTTTACAATTGATCTCTTTTCAGGGACCAATACTATCTCACTTCCGTCTTACTGGATGGAACATACTGAATTACAGGAATTGAAAGTCTTGTTGAAGGAGTAATAAAACAAAGGGTTTATCAAGCATAGCATGTCTCTGTGGGAAACGCCAGTGTTTTTTGGGAAAAAATTATATGGAACATTGAGTCTATGTGTTTATTATCGTCGACTTAACCAAGTTATGATAAAGAACAGATTTCCACTTCCACGAATTGATGATTTTTTTGACCAGTTGAGAGGAGCCCAGTGGTTCTCCAAGATCGACATGAGGTCAGGATATCATCAATTGCAGGTGAGGAGGGACAATATTCCTAAAAAATCTTTTATAATTAGATATGGTCATTATGAATATGTTTTTATGCCCTTTAGTCTAACAAATGCGCCAGCGGTATTCATAGAATTGATGAATCAAATATTTTAGAGATATCTAGATTCATTTGTGGTGGTGTTTGTAGACAATATTCTGGTGTATTCGAAGCCCGGGGTGGAGCATGAGTTTCACTTGGAGACAGTGTTGGGTATCTTCAGGGATCATTAGTTGTATGCCAAATTGTCAAAGTGTGACTTTTGGATACATGAAGTTTGTTTTCTTAGCCATGTGATTTCTAAAAGGGGTGTTTGAGTGGATCCGGAAATGATAGAGGTTGTTATCTCATGGAAACCACCAAAGAATGTGTTTCAGTTACAGAGTTTTCTTGGTCTAGCTGGGTATTATCGGCATTTTTTCATGATTTTTCACATTTGGATTCACCGATGATAGCTTTGACAAAAAAGAATGTTCCATTCCAGTGGAATGAACAGTGTTAGCAGTGTTTCGAAGAGCTAAAGGGTCGCCTTACATCAGCACCCATCATGGTTTTTCCAGAACCAGGAAAAGGGTACGTGGTGTATAGCAATACATCGAGATTAGTTTTGGGGTGTGTTCTCATTCAAGGGAATCATGTGGTTGTGTATAGATCATAGTAGTCCAGGGTTCATGAGAAGAACTACCCAACTCATGATTTGGAATTGGCAGCAGTGGTCCATGCTTTGAAAGTGTGACGTCATTATCTCTTTGGTGATAAATTCACGGTATACAAAGATCATAATATCTTGAAGCACATTTTCTCACAATGGAATTTGAACTTGAGGCAAAGGATAAGGATGGAATATCTCCATCTCTTTGATTTGGTTTGATGTACACACTAGGTAAAGGAAATTCGATGGCGGATGCATTAAGTATGAAATCATATGCTCAGGTGGTGAAACATGCATCAGAATAGTGGTGGTTTATGTTAGTTATAGCTAACATGTGTTTAGAATGTGAGGACCATGGCGATAGAGAGGTCTTCTTTCTGGTCTTATTGATTCTTGACGTGGTGGAACTGGTTAAAGAGGAACAGATATCTGATTCTGATTGTGTTACCATGAGGTCAAAACTCAATGGTGGGGAGACCATTGAGGGATGGCAATTGAAAGGAGATTCAATTTTGTGTTTTTAGAATCAGATAGTTGTACCAGTTGCATGTAAGAGGATCTTCTCAGGGTGTATCATCATTGCAGGTGGTCTATTCATCTGAGAATTCAGAAAATGTATAAATCATTGAAAGCGCGGTTCTGGTGGGCTGGTATAAAATGAAGTGTGTCTGAGTTTGTTTCAAGATACTTGACTTGTCCGCAGGTCAAGGTAGAGCAACAGAGGCCAACGAGAATGTTTCAGTCTTTACCAATCCCTATTTGGAAGTGGGAGAAAATATAGATGGATTTTGTTACAGGTCTCCCAAGAACGTTCATAAAGCATGATTCCATTTGGGTGATTGTGGATCAGTTAACAAAGTCGGCCCATTTCATTCCAATTCGTGAATCTCATACGGTGGCGGATCATTACAAAATATATATCTGGGAGGTGGTAAAGAGGCATGGCATTCCAGTTTCAATTGTATCAGATAGTGATCCAATGTTAAATTCTTGTTTCTGGAAATCCTTTCAGTATGCCCGTGGGACACAGTTGACTATGAGCACGGCGTATCACCCTCAGACAAATGGTTAATCCTATTGGATGATACAAACTTTGGAGGATATGTTTCAGGCTTGTGTCATATATTTTGGTGTCTCATGGAAGGAGAAACTGTCATTGGTTGAGTTCTCATACAATAGTTGTTATCATGAATCCATATATATGGCTCTATTTGAAGTGTTGTATGGGTGGTCGTGTCATTCTCCACTATGCTGGGTTGAAACGGGTGAGTTCTCGATGGTTGGAATGAGCCTTGTCCAAGAGACTATAGAGAAGATCATTTTAATCAGGAAGAGAATGAAGACAGCTCAGAGTCATCAGAAATCGTATGTGGATCATCATCGACAGTCGTTGTCGTTCAAGGTGAGTGATCATGTTTTCATGAGGATCTCTCCTAGGTTGGGACATCGTCGGTTTGAGAAGCAGGGAAAGGTATATCCATGGTATATTTTACCTTTTGAGATTCTTGAGCGTGTTAGTGAGGGGGCATATCATTTGGATTTTCCACTTAGGTTCAGTGTGGTGCACAATTTGTTTCATGTGTCGTAGTTGAAAAAGTATCAGCTAGATCGTGACCATGTGATTCGATGGGATCATGTTGAGCTAGAGCCGGATGCTTCATTGGTTCACATGGCAGTGTGTTTTGTGGATAGAAAAGAGAACATCTTTCATGGTAAAATAATCATTTTAGTTCATGTTGTGTGGTAGCATGGTCATATTCAAGAGGAGACTTGGGAGCAGGAGAAAGAAATGGTCGAGCAGTGGCCCGAGCTCGTTCAGCAAAGGGCAGGTTCACTACATTCTGAGGAGGGAAATTCCAATGGTGGGGAGAATGTATTACCCCTAGTTTTAGGTAATTAGCCTATGTTTATGCTTTTTTATTTGTTTAAAGTTCATAAGATGAGTTGGGTAGAGGTTGGGAGAGTTTTGAATGGTTATGAATGAGTTTGGAGGGTTTTCTTATGGAGGATGGTTTGATCACGGTTAGGGGAAACCATGTGGGTTCTCTAGGAAACTATGCAGGGGAAGAGAGTAGCCTTCGCACACCCTGCGCCGGTTTTCCAAACCATGTGAGGCAACCGTGCAGACCCCTCCTCTTGAGGGAGTATCGTGCGCACGGTTAGCTTACAATTTTTCAAACTGTGCAGTCTAACTGTGCGGCCACCTAGTTATGGGGTTTTAAAACCTGGGCTCACTCAGAGTTGATTCATTTCTCTCAAAATTCTCTCCCACTTGAGAAACACATGAAATTTCGGGCTCTCAGAGGTTGATGGTGATCTCCCACTTGTTTTTGAAGCTTTTTAAAGTGGTTTCTTGGTTGATTGAAGGTGGTTTCTCCTGGGTAAGTCTCTCCTCTTGGATGCTTTTGGTTTCTCTTTAGATCTACTCTTCCCACTTCCATAGTTTTCTAGATCTACATTCATTTCCTATAAGTCAAGGGTTGGGGTTTCATTGGAAGTTGATTTTAAGGACTATGGATGTTAGAAAAGGATATCTAAAATGGTTTTGGTGGTTCATTTGCTGGTTTTGTGGTGCGGTAGCTGGTGGGTCAATTTCTCCAGAACCATAAAGGTAGGTGGATTCTCTCTCGACTCCACTTGGTTAGAACTACTGGTTTTGGTTGCAATTAATTTGTGTTGCTTAAAATTAATTGTGTGTTGATGTGAGAAATTGGATGGAAATCCCTTTGGGGATGGTTTGGGAATTTTTGGAAAAAAGGTCTTCTGGTGAATTTCTCTTGATGTGATTTTAAAAAGGGGTTTTAAAATGAGATGTTTTTTTGGTTTAATTAAGATGTTTGGAGAAAATGGTTTTCAATAAAAAAGGTTGTTTTATTGAAATATGGGTTGGTATATTAAATGATTGAAGGGTGTTTTCAATAAATTTTTGATTTATTGAAGTTGATTGACATGTAATGGAAATGGTGAATTGTGTATTGTAGTGGCCATGGAGGGTTACATGCTTGATTATGGCTTGTGTTGGTTGTGTGGAAGTGTGAAGGAAGTCTCACTATAAAAGGTGAATGGGATGGGCGGGAATTCCCAGCATTTTGGGTTGTCAGGTAGTGCACGGAAAGTCCTGCTAGCTGAATATGGGGTGAACGAGTTTATTGAGAAGTCCCACCATCATGGTTTCATTGTTTTGTGTTGCTTTTCATATATAGATTTTTTTTTGGAAATGTGAAATGGTTGAATTGGCCTCCTTGCATGGCATGGTTTATTTGGCTTCCTTGTGTGTTATGTTTGACTTACGGAATGATTTTTTTTCTTTCCCTGGGTTTACTTGGTTTGGGTAAGATGTATTGGTAAGGGTATGTTCGGATGAAGGTAATGGATTCACTTGTGATTATTTTATATGAACTTCATTATATAAATGTGCTAACGGTTTTATCCTAGTGTTGTGTGTAGGGAAGTCATTTGGGGAAAACCTATTGAGTAGCTGTACTCATCGCCTATATTGGAACTTTTGTGTCATTGCAAATGTCATGTACAGAGATATAGGTAGAGGTAAGGAATCTCATTGCTTGTGGTTTTTGTTGATGCTTGAGATGTGTTGGTGGAGCTTGTAGCATGGAGCTTGGTGTGGAGTGGTGGTGGTGTCATGGCTCGTGGGGTTATGATATTTAGTTTCCACTTTGTACTCTGATGTTTTTTGGACATGTCTAGTTGAATGGTTTTAGGGTATATAAAGGCATGGTTAGTATCATATGGTAGTGTTTGATAGTGCATGCATCTTCCATTGTTGGTTGGTTGAGTTGGGTGATCTCCTTAAGGGAAAATTGTTCCCCACTGTTCCTTGAAGCCCTCAACATTTATTTCTATCTTTTGACACATTGGGAACATCACTTAAAGACAAGTGACCCACACCGCCTTCTCAAGCCAATGAGGTAGGGGCAGAGTGTTACAAGTGGTATTATATAGTTTGGTCCTTTGGAGTTGATTATCAGATTTGGAATTCATGATGTCTATAGAAGAGAGAATCATGGTTGTTTTTTTTTTCTATTTATAGAAATGGCATCGAGTAGGAATCGTAGAGACCAACCAGAAGTGACCGATGAGAATCTGGTTGCACCTGAGCCCCAGGTGAACCAGCAATTAGTCCAGAGCAAAGTGAAAGATTTCTAAGATGTGGGAAGTGAGAATAGAACAGAAGATCCAAAGAATATAGATTATGTGGTATAGATTCAAAGACAGGATCCACCCGTCTTTAGGGGTGATTCATACCCGGAAAGAGCAGAGGCGTGGCTATCCAGAATGAACAGAATTTTCGAATTCTTGGGGATGTCGGTATAGCTGAATATAAGGGTAGCAGTGTATAAACTAGAGGATTTTGCTCTTCAGCGGTGGGAGTTGGTAGTCCAAGCGGGGACAGAGCATGGTATGATGTGGGAAGGCTTTGAAGAGTTGTTTAATAAACAATTCTACCCACATATGTTCATAATTAAGCGCAAAACTGATTTCTTCAGTCTGAATCAAGTGTATATGTATGTGATAGAAAATGAATCTATGTTTATGAGCTTAGTATGGTTTGCACCCGAGGTGGAAGGTAGCACATCATTAAAGTAAAGGATCTTTGAAGCTGGGTTACGGTAAGAGATCCATTCAAAAATAGCAGTGATGTGTATTGGTGGTTACACAAAGAAGGTGAATCAAGCATTGGTGGCTGAGCGGGATCTGTTGGGAGTTCCGAGCGGAGGAAGCATGGTGGCACCCATGGGGAATAGTGGTAACTCTAACACTGGGTTCAAGCAGAGGAGGGACACTTATTCCTAGGGCGGGAGTATGGCACATAATCTGATGGTAGGATCGGTAAATCTTCCTCCAAATACCCAGAACAAACCAGGATGTTTTTAGTGTGGTTCTACGAGCCACATCATGCGGGATTGTATGCACAACCACAAGCATGTCACAATTATAAAACGATGGGGCATATACCATGTTATTGTCAGAATTATCCAACGTTGGGTGCATGTGACACTCCTTAGGGATCGCAGATGTCGTATGCATCGACGGGGCGGGGACAACAGAATAACCCTCATCAGCAAAGAAAAGTCAGTTATGGTGATTCTTGGAACACCACAACTCTTCAATTGGGAAATAAAGAGAAGAGTGAGGCAACCAAGGAGTTGTTCAGAGACGAGAAGGTTGTGGTGGGTGATCAGTCGGGACCATCCAAAATGCGAGGTACAATTCCTTTAATTATACCTTTATGCAAGTGCTGTTTGATATGGATGTTGCACACACTTTTATTGCTGCAGGTGCGGTTGAGCTGGTGGGTTTAAGGGTAGAAATGATGCCTCTATTTCTGAAACATCAAACGTTTCTGGGTCAAAGAGAGTGTTGAGCCTTCTTGTGTAGCGCATGTTGTGTCATTGTGAGTGAGTTTGACTTAATGTGGGATTTATCGGTGCTTGAGATGGATTGGTATGATGTAATATTGGGAATGGATTGGATGATGGCGTTTAAGACCCACAATAACTGTAATGCGTGGACAGTGGATTTTACGACACACGATGGTGATAGACATCTCTTTAGAGGTGAGACACGTGAAAGGCAGGGTGCAATGGGTTTGTTGTCACCATTAGTGGGAACGTTATCATATCAGTTGGCGGTTTTGTCATTTGAATCGGTAGAGGTTGTTGAAAAAAGTGTTCTTCTAGTAGTGGTGGATCAATTAATGTATGTTTTTTCTGAAATATTCTATGGGTTACCTCCCTTAAGAGAAATGTAGTTTATGATTGATCTCCCTCCAGGGACCAATCCTATCTCACTTTCATCTTACCTGATGGAACCTACTAAATTGCGAGAATTGAAAGTCCAGTGGGAGGAGTTATAAAACAAAGGGTTTATCCTACCTAGCATGTCTCTGTGGGTTGCTTCGGTGTTTTTTGTGAAAAGGGAAGATGGAACATTGAGGCTATGTGTTGATTATCATTGAATTAACCAAGTTACCATAAAGGACAGTTATTCACATCCACGAATTGAGGATTTGTTCAACCAGTTGAGGGGAGCCCAGTGGTTCTCCAAGATCGACCTAAGGTCAGGTAACATCAATTGTGGATGAGTAATGATGATATTCCTAAAACAGCTTTCAGAAGTAGATGTGGTCATTATGAATGTGTTGTTATTTTCTTTGGTCTAACGAATGCGCCAATGGTATTCATGGCATTGATGAATTGGATATTTCATAGATATCTAGATTCATTTGTGGTGGTGTTTGTAGACAATATTCTAGTGTATTCAAAGACATGTTTGGAGCATGAGCAGCACTTGGCGGTAGTGTTGGGGATCTTTAGGGATCATCATTTGTATGATAAATTGTCAAGTTTTGACTTTTGGATACATGAAGTCCATTTTCTTGGCTATGAAATTTTTGAAAGGGGAGTTTTAGTTTATCTGGATAAAATAGAGGTTGTTATCTCACGGCAACCGCCGAATAATGTGTTTGAGGTACGGAGTTTCCTTGGTCTAGCTAGGTATTATCTATATTCTGTTCGTGATTCTTCACGTTTGGCTTCACTGATGACAGCTTTGACATGAAAGAATCTTCCATTTTAGTGGAATGAATAGTGTCATCAGTGTTTCAAAGAGCTAAAGGGTCTCCTCACATCATCACAAATATTGTTTTTTCCAGAACTAGGAAAAGGGTATGTAGTGTATTGCGATGCATCCGGATCAGGGTTGGGGTGCGTTCTCATGCAAGGAAATCATGTGGTTGTGTATGGCTCACGGTAGTTAAGGGTGCATGAAAAGAAATACCCAACTCTTGATTTTGAATTGGAAATAGTGTTCCATTCTTTGAAAGTGTGGCGTCATTATCTCTCCGGTTAGAAATTCATGGTATAAACAGATCATAAGATATTTAAGCAGTTTTTCTCACAAAGGGATTTGATTTTGAGGCAAAGGAGATGAATGTAATATCCCCAAATTTTTGATTTTGACTTGATGTACACATCGGGTATGGGTAATTCGGTGATGGATGCATTAAGTAAAAAATCATATGCTCATCTGGTGAAACATGCATCAGACTAGTGGAAGTTGATGTCGGTTATAACTGACATGCGGTTGGAATGTGAGGACCTGGGTGATAGAGCAGTCTTCTTTTCGGTCTTTTTGATTCCTGACTTGGTGGCACTGGTTAAAGAGGCGCAGATATTGGATTCTATGTGTATGACCATCATGTCGAAACTCAATGGTGGGGAGACCATTGAGGGTTGGCATCTGAATGGAGATTCAGTATTGTGTATTCGGAATCAGATGGTTATACCAGTTGCTTGTCAAGAGGATCATCTCAGGACATATCATCATTCCAGGTTGGTTGTTCATCCTGGAATTCAGAAAATGTATAATACATTGAAAGCATAGTTCTGGTGGGCTGGTATGAAAAGAAGTGTGGGTGAATTTGTTTCAAGATGCTTGATTTGTCATTAGGTCAAGGCAGAGAATTAGAGGCTAGTGAGAATGATGTACTCTTTACCAATCCTTGTTTGGAAGTGGGAAAAAATAGTGATGGATTTTGTTACAGGTCTCCCAAGAATGATCGCAAAACACAATTCCATTTTAGTGATAGAAGATCATCCAACAAAGTCGGCCCATTTCATTCCAATTTGTGAATATCATACGGTGGAGGATCTGTCCAAAATCTATATACGGGAGGTGGTAAAGAGGCATGGCGTTCCTGATTCGATTGTATCAGATAGATATCCAAGGTTCACATCCCTTTTTTGAAAATCCCTGCATCAAGACATTGGGACACAGTTGAATATGAGCAGGATGTATCCCTCTCAGACGGATGGTCAATCTGAGAGGAAGATACAAACGTTGGATGATATGTTGTGGGCTTGTGTCATGAATTACGGTGGCTCGTGGGAGGAGAACTTATCATTTGATGAGTTCTCATACAATAACAGTTATCAGGAATCCATACATATGGATCTGTTTGATGTGTTGTATGGGAGGTTGTGTCGTTCTCCACTGTGCTGGGAAGAAATGGGTGATTTATTGATGGTTGGACCGAGCCTTGTCCAGGATACTACAGAGAAGATCATGTTAATCAGGAAGCGAATGGAGACAGCTCAGAGTCTTCAGAAATCATATGAGCGTCATCGTCGATGGACGTTGTTGTTCGAGGTGAGTGATCGTGTTTTCTTGAAGATCTCTCCTAGGTTGGGACATTGTCAGTTTGGTAAGAAGGTAAAGTTGTCTCCAAGGTATATTGGACCTTTTAAGATTATTGAGCGGGTTGGTGAGGTGGCTTATCGTTTGGATTTTCAACCTAGGTTCAGTGCGGTGCACAATGTGTTTCATGTGTCGCAGTTGAAAAAGTATCAGCTGGATCTTGACAATGTGGTTCGATGGGAACATGTTGAGCTAGATTCGGATGCTTCGTTGGTGCATGTGCGAGTGTGGGTTGTGGATAGGAAAGAGAAAGTCTTGTGTGGTAAAAGAATCAGTTTAGTTCATGTTTTGTCACATCATGGTCAGATTCCGGAGGAGACTTGGGAGCAGGAGAACGAAATGGTCGGGAAGTGGCCCAAGCTCGTTTGTCAAAGGGCAGGTTTACTACATTCCTAGGACAGAAAGTCCAATTGTGGGTATAATGTAGTACCCTCAGTTTGAGGTGTGTATCCTTTTTTATGCTTTTTTATGTGTTTAAAGTTTATGGGATGAGTTAGGAATAGGTTGGGAAAGTTTGGAATGGATTGGAATAATTTTGGAGGCTTTTCTTAGGGAGCACAGTTTGATCATAGTTAGGGGAAACCATGCGGGTTCTCCAAGAAACCGTGCAGGGACAGACAGTAGCCTTCACATGACATGTGCATGGTTTTATAAACCATGCTAGGAAACTGTGTGGACCCCTCCTCTCGAGGCAGTAGCCTCTGCACTGTTAGTGCACGATTTGTCAAACCGTGCAGTCTAACCATGCGACCACATAAAAATAGGGTTTTAAAACCCGAGCTCACTCAGGGTTGCCTCATTTCTCTCCAAATTCTCTCTCACTCAAGCCTCACTTGGAATTTTGGGTTATCCAAGTTTGAGGGTGATCACCCACTCGTTTTGCAAGATTTTTGAAGAGGTTTCTGGGTTGATTGAAGGTGGTTTCTCCCAGGTAAGTCTCTCCTCTTGGATCCTTTTAGTTTCTCTCTAGATCTACTCTTCTTCCTTCCTTAGTTTTCTAGATCTACATTTGTTTCATGTATATATAGGTTTGCGGTGACCTTGGATGTTGCTTTTAAGGCTTTTAGATGTTAGGTAAGGAGATCTAGAGTGGTTTTGGTGGTGCGTTCGCCAGTTTTGTGGGGCGGTAGCTCGTGGGTTGATTTTTCTGGAACCCTAAAGGTAAGTGGATTATCTATCAACTCCACTTGGTTAGAACTAGTGGTTTTAGTTTCAATTAATTTTTGTTGCTTAAAATTAATTGTTTTTTGATGTACAAAATTGGTTGGAAATCCATTTGGGGATGGTTTGGGGATTTTTGGGAAAAAAGGTCTTGTGGAGAAATGCTCTTGATGTGATTTTAATATGTGATTTTAAAATGAGTTGTTTTATTGGTTTGATTAAGATGTTTTGAGAAAAAAAAATTCAATAAAAAGGGTTTTTTTATTGAAATACGGTTTGGTATGGAAAATGATTGAAGGGTGTTTTCAAAAAATATTTGATTTATTGAAGTAGATTGACAAGTAATGGAAATGGTGAATTGCGTATTATTGTGGACTTGGAAGGTTATTTTCTTGGCTATGGATTATTTTGGTTGTGTGTAAGTGTGTGAGAAGTCTCACTATAAAAGTTGAATGGGATGGGTGAGAAGTCCCATAGTTTTAGGTGGTCAGGTAGTGGGTGGGATGTCCTTCTAGATTAAGATGGGGAAACAAGTTGGGCGGGAAGTCCCGCTATTATGGTTGCTTTTTTGTGTGTTTCTTTTCATACATTGAATTTGTTGTGGAAATGTGAAATGGTTGAATTGGATTCCTTGCATGGAATGGTTGATTTGGCTTCCTTGTGTGGCATGTTTGGGTTATGGCATGATTCTTTGGCTTTCCCTGGGATTACATGGTTTGGGCAGGAGGGCTTGGTAAGGTTGTGTTTGGCTGATGGTAATGGATTCACTTGTGATTATTTTATATAAACTACTTTATAAAAATTTTCTGATGGTTTTATCCAAGTGGTGTGTGCAAAGAAGTCATTTGGGGAAAACATACTGTGTAGTTGTACTCACCCCCTGCTTTGGAACTTTGGTGTCTTTGCAGATGCTGTGTACCGGGATACATGTAAAGGTAGATAATACCATTTCTATTAGTTTGTGGTGATTCTTTAGTTTTGTTGGAGGAGCTTGGATCTTGGATCTTGGTGTGGAGTTGTGGTGGTGCCACGGCTCGTGGTGTTCTTCTGTTTAGTTTCTGCTTTATACTCTGATGTATTGTGGACATGTCTAGTTGAATGGTTTTGGGGTATATGATGGAATGGTTAGAATCATATGGTTTGGTTTGATAGTACATGCATTTTTCATTTTTAGTTCATTGATTTGGGTGATCTCTTTAAGGGAAAAGCATTCCCCACTGTTCCTGGAATACCTCATCATTTATTGCCAGACTTTGGTGCCTTGCGAACGTCTCTTAAGGACAAGTTACCCTCACCACCGCCTCAAGACAATGAGGTAGGGGCAGAGTGTTACATTAGATCACTAATTAATTATGCATAAATAATGTGGCAACAAGAGTTGAGAAGATTTAGTATTTCAGTGCCTTAAAATTCGATAACCCTAAAAAATTTATCACTAATAATCAGTGCATCAAATATTTTAATATTCAAGAAATTCATCTCCAAAATAGAATAACTGAATAAAAAAATAAATTTGATGGAGAGAAATTGTCAATAAAAGTTTATTCTCTCTCAGTTTCGTGCTCTGTCATTTAATCATCTTCTTTTTATTGCTCCTTATCTACCTCTTATCTCTAACCATGTCCACAGAATAATTTGTATATCTAATAGAACGATTATTTAATATTTTTATCCAAAATCATAGCCTCCAAAACTTCTTCAATTTGAGGAAATTCATAAGAATGATTTAATTTTCTAACAGTGAGTCACTACCTCTATCAATTAAAAACACTCTCTGAAATATTTTCTGACACTTCTCCGAATATTTTAATAGTTATACTAGTGAATTATTTTTTTAAATGTACATATAATTATTTGTAAATATAATGGAACTCATTTACTATGTTTCAACCTTGATGTCAACCAGAATTTGTACTGCTAGTCATCAATCTAACATTCTAGACATGTCCATCCCCTACTATCATAAAAAACAATTCCATCTACCATATATATAATCCAACATCATTGAGATTTAGTGTAACTTAAGTCATTGAGGTAACGATATATCTCATACACTAGTTGTAACATCCCATGTAAGTAATGAATAATAGATATTCTTATATATGTCAATTTATGAATTAGATAGTGTTTGAGAGGCTTAAAATTAGAATAAATCAAATCTTAAGCATGAAATACACTAATATTTTTAAAAGATTGTTTTACAGCCTTTTGATGGAGAACCATTTTTAAATCAATATTTTGACAATTTTATAATCTCTATTTGTCAAAATAAACTTATTCTTTATGATTGGGACATTGAAATTTACTTTGGACAAATTTTTGGTATTTTCTAACAATGTTCATTTTTTAATGAATAGTGAAAAATACTACATTTTACATCAAAATTGAATTTTCATATAATTTAATTATATGGTTAGATTATATTTTTAATTGGTTTTAAAGTGTAAATAGAATATATTTATACCATGTAATCCAATGGTGGTCAATGGGATTAATTCAGCTTTAGAATTGGGCAAAAACAAGTGCCAAACTTTTCATAGATATTGTTTCTAAAAAACCCTCTATTTGTTTTGACAACGGGAATTATTTTTAAATTAATTATTGTAATTTCTGTGTTTGAAATTTGGTAAAATGGATTACATATTTTAAATCATAAGGTCCAAATTATGTAATCAAGACACTTTTTTTTGACATTATTAATAGTAACGACGGTAATTATCTTTAATTATCTTGATTAATTAGTAATCGGGTAGTTAAGGATAATAAAATAATATCATAATAATAAAAAATGACCCCAAAATGTGTCCTAATTCTACTGGTTGTGTCATGTCCGACCATGGGATTCCTTCTACCAAACTTGGGGACCCCATGGAATCAATTTTGTGTGATAATGACTTTTTATCTTTTTATTTTTAAAGAATGTTAAATATAACAAAGAATGTATCACCTAAGTAAAACATTTTTAAAATTTTCTAAATAAATGATCTATTGGAACATAAATAGTCATTTAAATTATAAAAAGATTTCCTACATTATAGTATTTTTTTATAATTTTTAGACATTAAATAAATTAAATTATTTATGACATCATGATGATGCAGTGATTACATCATTAATGAACGATTCGAATAAAATGAAAAGATAATGTCAAATCTAAGACTTAAACATGTGAAAGACCTATTATATGATTATATTTCGAACCCTTATCACCTTATCCTCGAAATACATCAATGTGGGACCTTTAATATCCGAAACTCATTTGAAAATAAAGTAACATTTTATACCATTCCAAGAGTGCCCCTCCTCTCCTCTTATAAAAGGCCCCCACATCTACCTCCTTACCCACACTTATAAAGCCATTGTCTCAGCCAATATCTGCTCATTTTATCTCTACACATCCCTCTATTAATCCTAGAAGCCTTACCTTAGGCAGAAAACTCTTCAAGAAACCCTTTTGGTTCTAACCAAGTTGAGTTACCCGATTTAAAGGTAAAGAGTTCTCTAATGTTCTTTTGTTTTATTTTGCTTCCCAACCCCCTAAACTCTTTTTATTCATTCCTTTTGTAATAACAACAGTATTTTCAATATACTAGGATGTTTTTATAAGAATTATTTGAGCTACACTTACACACACCAACATCTAATTGTTAAAGAACATATTGTTTCCGTGGATGGGGAATCTCTGCCTCACGAAACGATGATTGTTCAATAGTCTTATAGCACCTTCAAAGGTGGCCATTAAGATGTTACTGTATTTATATATGATATATAATTTGTTTATGTTTTCCTTAAGAATTGGTATTTTTCATTTATGGCATACCTTTATGGATTCCATTATGGGTATACGCGATATCTTCATTTTAGGAAGTGCGGACTACTGCCCCCTCAAAGTGATTTGATTCGTTAATGCCATATATAGGATGTATAAAGGATGGAGTTAATGATATTATATATCAAATTATACTATAATTATAATATACCTTTATATCATTATGATTCCATTCCATAAAATACGAAATAGAAATGAAAGTAGCGTTCATGCGTACGTACGGCTTACCGTCTCCATGAACGGTGCATTTCATTTCTTACCTCTAAATGTTATGTAATATTATAAATGTATGTATATACTAGATATATATGATATATATGATATCTACATCATGAATATAACTCTGGATATAATATATACATAAAAAAAATTGTAAGTATAAAGAGTTTATTTTTGACTCATGTACCAATGATTGTTAAAACGACCGTTGTTAACATAAATAATTACATAGTGTTCATGACATGGTAATAAGTGATATAAAAGGAATAATGAACAGGAAAAATCTTCTTAAGCAAGTATAAATTAACTCATGTTTATTATTCCGTAGATTAAATAACTTTCGAGTCAAGTCAGATACGAGGTAAGGGACTTCGTCTCAATCTCCTTAAATTGAGGCATATTTTTTTTATACACAACTTTCTTTTATATGGTGTATAAACCCATTTGACTTTTACATTTATTCAAAAGGAATATTTTTATACGAAGCATTTACTAAATGAAAAAAGGTAATATTTTTTTGTCTTACGTATGCGGCAACTATGACTTCTCTGTCGTCGTGACCATTATTTGAGTTTTGGCTTCCTCTACAAGCCATAACCTTTTTTTTAAATGAAAAATAAATATCATGTTTTACTTTTATTTTATTTTGGTATTGAAAATGGTTTTCATAATGTTTTTATATCAATGTGTTGTATTGAGATATTGTGATTGAAAAGTGGAAATGTTATGTTTCCTTTATGCATGTTTTATGTGATACGATTATGTTATGTTTCTTGGGCATTGTTATGAAGATGAGTGGTTCTGTGATAAACTAAGGGTAGGTGAGCCCGATATATCTCTCCAATGCATTGGGTAACATGAAGGGGTTAAACATTAAGGTTTCTCCGAAGGGATTTAGGGAATATACTATGATGGGTATTCCAAATGTAACCATGAGGGTTACTCCCTATGTAAGAATGTTATTAATGCCTCAAGTTACCTTTATGTCTTATGATTTCTATGATTTATTCATGATTTGATGAGGTATGTAAAAATTCTTATGTTTTATGAGTAATGTATGATTTCATACATGGACTAATGTTTTCATTTCGCACTATTATATCCATTTTTGAGCTTTTTATGAAAATCCCATGTTTTTGAAATGCTTTTCACAGGTCAAGGGAAAGGTACATGATGTGATGATAGTGTCAAGGAAGTGTCAAGAAAGAATCTATGTTTTATTTTAAATATGTTTCCGATGATGGGAAAAATTATTACTATCTTTTATGTAACCACTTTGTTTAAATGTGGAGTATAATGCATGATTTATGATCTAATTCTCTAAAACTCTAAACCTAAAAAGATCCTCAATGTGTATTCTTGAAATAACTCAAGATTAAGTAATGATTAAGGTTTGGGCCTTATAGTTGGTATTAGAGGTCGGTTTAGATAACTTTAGGAGTTATAATTATATTAAATGATTATCCAAAAATATTTTTTTTATGGTCAAATTGAAATGATATAGCATTTGATGATTACCATGTTACTTCATCTAAGACATGTTTGTTCAGAATGGTTTTCCGTAGAGGAAACAAGAAAGCAGTGCTAGGAAGGCATACAGAAGGAAATAACCTTCTGAATCAGCATCATGAGATGGTCGGGATTGGAACTGAACATTTTGTTGTAGTAATGGCATAGTTGACTCAAGCGATAAATGGTGGTGGTATCCATGCACGAGATCAGCCAGATCAACCACAGAGGAACATGTTAGTGGTGGAACATTTCATGAGGCAACATCCCCCATCATTCATAGGATCATCTGACCCTGTTCTAGCTGAAGGGTGGATTAAAGCACTGGAGAATATTTTCGATAACATGGGGTGTTCAGACAATCAAAAGGTTAGTCTTTCTATTTATCATTTGGAGGGTGAAGCAGATCAGTGGTGGTCGATGGTTAAAAATATCAGGGACGCTGATGAGATTGATGCCCTAGACAGGGATGAATTCAAAGGTATGTTTCTTGAGAAGTATTTCCCAAAGGCTGTTTGACTTAGGATGGAAAAACAATTCTTTGAATTGAGGCAAGAGGAAAACTCAGTGGCTGCTTATAAAGAGATGTTCACTCGATTGGAAAGGTATGCTCTAAATTTTATCCAAGACCATGATAGTAAAATCAATCATTTTTACTCAGGATTAAAGCCAAAATATTGAGGGGCTTTAGCTTATCATGAGTTCAAGAGTTATGAAAAGCTTGTTCGATGTGCTGAGAAGGTGGAAATGGAGTTTGTCGATGATCAAGTGTTCTATAACAACCAGCCGAAGAAGAGACCGAGGTGGCAGGAGAAAGGAAAGAATTATTCAAAAAGGTCTGATGGTAAGAAAACTAAGTTTCCAGTTTGTGATAAATGTGGTAAAAGGCATGCTGGGAATGACTTCAAAATTCTGTAAAGTGCTACCGATGTGGTAAGATGGGACATAAGGCTTCTGATTGCACTAAAAGAGATCAGGGTGATGGAAAGACCAAATTCTATTTACTGTTAGTGTAATATTTTAAGTGCAATGAGATGGGTCACTATGCAAACGAGTGACTGACAAAGAGCTTGAGTGATGGGAAGAAGTTAGACAACAAGCAGAAAGGGGTGGTGAAATCCTTTGCAACTACTTCAGGAGATGTTGGGCCATCAAATGAATTGGTATCAGGTACTTGGTTTGTTTTTTCAGATTATTTTAGTGTGTTGTTTGATTCAAGGCCTACACATTCTTTCATCCCTGAAAACTTTTCTAGTAAAATGGGAATACCACCTCAATAAATGACTCCTGAACTTGTGGTCAAAACACCTGGGGGAAATGTTGAGGCAAAAAGAATTTATAAGAATCTTCATATCCTTATCCATGGAAAGAACCTACTTGAAAACCTTATTGTTTTACCTCTAGTAGAGTTTGATGTTATCCTGGGTATGTATTGGCTCTCTATTTACCATGCTAAGATTGACTATAGAGCTAAAGAAGTTTCATTTCAGAAATACATTCAGTTTTTGTACAAGAATAAACCCTTACTGTTGATAACATATCAACAGGCTGAGAAACTTGTAAAATATGTAAATGAATGTTACCTTGCACATATCGTTGAAAAAAAGGGAACTGTTCAGATTAATGATGTGCCAGTGGTAAATGAGTATCCTGATTTTTTTCCTGATGCGTTACCTGGAATAATACCAGATTGGGAAGTTGAATTTAACATTGACTTATTTCCTGATGCTAAACCAATCTCAAAACCCCCTTATCGAATGGCTCATATTAAAATTTTAGAGTTGAAAGAGCAATTGCAATATTTATTAGGGAAATGTTTCATTCGACCTAGCACATCACCATGGGGTGCTCCTTTTTTATTTGTTAAAAAGAAAGATGGTTCAATGTGACTTTTCATTGATTATAGAGCCTTGAATAACATCACTGTTAAGAAAAAATATCCTTTTCCTCATATCGATGATTTGTTTGATCAGTTCCAGGGAGCTCAGTTTTTTTCAAAGATTGACCTCAGATCGGGGTACCATCAGTTGAAGGTAAAGGAAGCTGATATTCCGAAGACCGCATTCCGTACATGATGTGGCCATTATGAATTTGTAGTTATGCCTTTTGTGATAACCAATACACCTGTTGTATTCATGTACCTTATGAATAGAATATTCCTTGAGTTCATGGATATGTTTGTGGTCGTTTTCATTGATGATTTTTTGGTGTTTTCTAAAAGTAAAGAGGAGCATGAAAGACATTTAAGGGTTATTTTTCAAACCTTAAAAGAAAATAAATTGTATGGGAAATTTAGCAAGTGTGAGTCTTGGTTGCAACACATTTCTTTCCTTGGTCATATTGTTTCTAAAGATGGGATAACTGTTGACCCTATAAAAACAAAGGTTGTTGATGAATAGCCAAGACCCACAAATGTAACTGAGATTCGTATCTTCCTTGGTTTAGCAGGATATTACGGAAGGTTTGTAAGAAATTTTTAACGGTTATCTAGTCCAATGACTAAGCTAACTTGGAAGGGTGTTAGGTTTATCTGTACAAAAGAATGTGATGATTGTTTTCAGGAACTGAAAAGAAGATTGGTGAATGCTCAAGTTTTGGCACTACCTTCCAAGAATGGTGATTTTGTCATCTACAGTGATTCTTCATTGAAAGGACTTGGTTGCGTCCTAATGCAGAATGATCAGGTAATTTCTTATGCTTTACGATAGTTGAAACACATGAGGTAAATTACCCTATACATGATTTGGAATTAGCTGCTGTTTTTTTCACTTTAAAAATTTGGAGGAATCATTTGTATGGAGTAAAGTGTGAAATATATATCTATCATAGAAGTTTAAAGTATATATTCACTCAGAAATAATTTAACATGAGACAGAGGAGATGACTGAAATTAATCAAGGATTATGATTGTACAATTCATTACCATCTAGGAAAATAAAATAAAGTGGATGATGCTTTGAGTTGAAAAGTAATGATTTATTAACAATGTTGTGTTTGGAACGTGATCCTTTGGTTAAGGATTTGATGAAAATTAGCATAGAAGTTGTTGGTGCAGGATGTTCTTCTGTTTTGTTTCAGGAATCAGTGAAATCTTCTCTATCAGACAAAATTAAGCAACCACAGAAGCAAGACAACGAGTTGCAGAAAAAGGTAGAGCTGGTTCAGAATGGTAAGTTGCCTGAATTCAATATTGATAATGATTGTGTTTTGAGATTTGGGAAGAGATTCTGTGTGCTATGTGATTCACAATTGAATAGAGAGTTTTTATGTGAAGCTCATAGTTCTCTGTTGTCATATCATCCAGGCAGTACTAAGATATATAGAGATCTTTGAGAGTGTTACTGGTGGGACGGAATGAAAAGAGACATCGCTGATTTTACTGTGATGTGTTTGACTTGTCCACAGGTTAAAGTAGAGTGGTAGTTACCGAAAGGGATGCTTCAGCCTTTACCAGTGCCAGAGTGGAAATGGGAGAATATATCCATGGACTTCGTTGTGGGATTTCCAAAGACACCTCAAGGTAATAATGCAATCTGGGTTATTGTTGATCGCTTGACTAAATATGCTCATTTCCTTGCTATACGAGATACTTTTTCCGTAGATCAACTTTCCCATTTGTATCTTAAAGAGATAGTCAGGTTACATGGAATTCCTCTCTCCATTGTATCTGACCGTGATCCCAGGTTCACTTCTAACTTTTGGAAAGGCCTTCAGAAGTCATTTGGTAATGAATTAAATTTTAGTACAGCTTTTCATCCTCAATCAGATGGGCAGTCAGAAAGAACGATTCAGACTTTAGAGGATATGCTACGTGCTTGTTCGATAGATTATCAAGGAATTTGGGACCAACATATTTCTTTGGTTGAGTTTTCTTATAATAACAGTTTTCATTCCAGTATACAGGCGGCATCAATTGAGGAGTTATATGGGAAGCGGTGTCAAACACCATCTATTTGGGATGAAGTAGGTGAAAGGAATTTGATGGGACCAAAATTTGTAGAAGAGTTGGCAGAAAAAGTTTAGCTGATACAGAAACACATGAGAACATCTCAGAGTAGGCAGAAGAGTTATGCAGACAACAGGAGGAAGTATCTCTCCTTTGAGGTAGGTGATCAGGTTTTTTCAAAGTTTCACCATGAAAAAGTGTGATGTGATTTGGTATGAAAGGAAAGATGAGTCCAAGGTTCATTAGACCATATGAAATTCTGGAGAGAGTTGGAGCAGTTGCATACCGAGTGGCTTTACCTCCGAGTTTATCTCAGGTACACAATTTTTTTTCATGTTTCAATGTTAAGGAAGTACATGCCAGATCTATCTCATGTTTTGAGTCCAGAGGTAGTTCAGTTGGAAGAGAATCTATCTAATGAGGAACAACCAACACAGATTCTTGACCACAGGGAGCAAGTGTTGCAGAATTAGGTGATTCATCATGTAAACGTTTTGTGGAAAATCCACATGAGTGAATAGGCAACATGGGAATCTGAAAAAGCAATGAGGGCTAAATACCCCCACTTATTCGATAAGTAAATAAATTGTAGGGACGCAATTTTATAAAGGGGGGAAGGATGTAACATCCAAAGTAAGTAATGAATAATATATATTCTTATCTATGTCTATTTATTAATTAGATAGTGTTTTAGAGGTCTAAAATGAGAATAAATCCAATCTTAAGCATGGAATACACTAATATTTTTAAAAGATTGTTTTACCGCCTTTTGATGGAGAACCATTTTAAAATAAAAATTTTGACAATTTTATAAGCTCTATTTTTCAAAATAAACTTATTATTTATGATTGGGACATTGAAATTTACTTTGTATAAATTTTTGGTATTTTTCTGACAATGTTCATTTTTTAAGGAATAGTGAAACATACTGCATTTTACATCAAAACTGCATTTTCATCTAATTTAATTATATGGTTAGATTATATTTTTAATTGGTATTAAAGTGTAAATAAAATATATTTTTACCATGTAATCCAATGGTGGTCATTGGGATTAATTTCACTTTGTAATTGGGCATAAACAAGTGCCAAACTTTTCAAAGATATTGTTTCTAAAAAACCCGCTATTACTTTTGACAATGGGAATTATTTTTAAATTAATTATTGTAATTTATGTGTTTGGAATTTGGTAAAATGGATTACATATTTTTAATCAGAAGTTCCAAATTATTTAACCAAGACTCTTTTGTTTTTTGGACATTATGAATAGTAACGACGGTAATAATCTTTAATTATCTTGATTAATTAGTAATCGGGTAGTTATGGATAATATAAAATAATATCATAATTATAACAAATGACCCCAACATGTGCCTTAATTCTACTGGTTGTGTCATTTCCGACCATGGGATTCCTTGTGCCAAATTTGGGGACCCCATGGAATCACTTTTGTGTGATAATGACTTTTTATCTTTTTATTTTTAAGGAAAGTTAAATATAACAAAGAATGTATCACCTGAGTAAATAATTTTTAATTTTTCATAAATAAATGATATATTGGACTATAAATATTCATTGGAAATCTAAAAATATTTCTTTCATATTAGTATTTTTTTTATAATTTTTAGACATTAAATAAATTAAATTATTTATGACATCATGATGATGCAGCGATTACCTCATTAATGAACGATTTAAATAATGAAAAGATAATATAAACACTAAGACTTACACTTGTAAAAGACCTATTATATGAGTATATTTAGAACCCTTATCACCTTATCCTCGAAATACATCAATGTGGGACCTTTAAAATCCAAAAATCATTTGAAAATAAAGTAACACTTTATACCTTTCCAAGAGTGCCCCTCCTCTCCTCTTATAAAAGGCCCCCACCTCTACCTCCTTACCCAAACTTCTCAAGCCATTGGCTCGGCCAATCTCTTCTCAGTTTATTTCTCCACAACCCTCTCTTAATCCTAGAACCCTTAACATAGGCATAAATCTTTTCAAGAAACCCTTTTGGTTTTAACCAAGAGGAGTTACTTGATTTAAAGGTAAAGACTTCTCTAATGTTCTTTTGTTTTATTTTGCTTCTCCAACCCGCTAAACTCTTTTTAGTCATTTATTTTGTAACAACACCAGTATTTTCAATATACTAGGATGTTGTTTTAATAATTATTTGAGCTACACTTACACACACCTACATCTAATGGTTAAAGAACATACTGTTTCCGTGGATGGTGAATTTCTGCCTCACGAAATGATGATTGTTCAATATTCTTATAACACCTTCAAAGGTGGCCATTAAGATGTCACTGTATTTATATATGATATATATTATGTTTATTTTTTCCTTAAGCTTCTTTATTTTTTATTTATGTCATATCTTTATGGCTTCCATTATGGGTATACACGATATCTTCATTTTAGGAAGTGCGGACTACCGCCCCCTCAAAGTGATTTGATTCGTTAATTCCATATGGGGGATGTATAAAGGATGGAGTTAATGATATTATATATGACATTATACTGGAATTATAATATACCTTTATGTCATTATCATTCCATTCCATAAAATATTAAATAGAAATGAAAGTAGTGTTCATGCGTACGTACGGCTTACCATCTCCATGAACGGTGCAATTTATTTCTTACCTCTAAATTTTATGTAATATTATAAATGCATGTATATACTAGATATATATGATGTATATGATATCTACATCATGAATATAACTCTGGATACAATGGATACATGAAAAACTTGTAATTATAAAGAGTTTATTTTTTACTCAAGTACCAATGATCGTTAAAATGACTGTTATTAACTTAAATAATTACATAGTGTTCATGTCATGGTAATAAGTGATATAAAAGGAATAACAATTCAAGTCTGATATGAGGTAAGGGACTTCGTCTCAATCTCATTTCATTGAGGTATATTTTGTTTTATACACAACTTTCTTTTATACGGTGTATAAACCCCTTTGACTTTTACATTTATTCAAAAGAAAACTTTTTATACGAAGTGTTTACTAAACGAAAAAGGGAATGTTTTTTTGTCCTATGTATGTGGTGACAACGACTTCTCCATCGCCATGACCATTATTTGAGTTGCGGCTTCCTCTACAATCCATAACCTTTTTTTAAAAGAAAAATAAATACCATGTTTTGATTTTCTTTTATTTTGGTATTGAAAATGGTTTTCATAATGTTATTATATCAATGTGTTGTACTGATATCTTGTGATTGAAAACTGTAAATGTTATGTTTCCTTTATGCATGTTTAATGTGATATGATTATGTTATGGTTTTTGGGCATTGTTAGGAAGATGGGTGGTTCCGTGATAAACTAAGGGCGGGTGAGCCCGATATAGCTCTCCAATGCATTGGGTAACGCAAAGGGGTTAAACGTTAAGGTTTCTCCGAAGAGATTTAGGGAATATACTGTGATGGGTATTCCAAATGTAACCATGAGGGTTACTCCCTACGTAAGAATGTTATGAATGCCTCAAGTTACCTTTATGTCTTATGATTTCTATGATTTATTCATGATTTGATGAGGTATGTAAAAATTCTTATGTTTTTTGAGTAAGGTATGATTTTATACATGGACTAATGTTTTCATTTTGCACATTTATATCCCTTACTATGATTTTTATGCTCATCCTATGTTTTTGAAATGTTTTTCATAGGTCAAGGGAAAGGTACATGATGTGATGATATTGTCAAGGAAGTGTCAAGAAAGAATTTATGTTTTATTTTAAATATGTTTCCGATGATGGGGAAAATGAGTACTATCCTTTATGTAACCATTTTGTTTAAATGTGGAGTGTAATGCATGATTTAGGATCTAATTCTCTAAAAATCTCAACCTAAAAAGATCCTCAACGTGTATTCTTGAAATAACTCAAGATTAAGTAATGTTTAAGGTTGGGGCCTTATACTAGTAATAATCAAACTGATACTCTACCAAATCCAGGGATTCATTCATATATTACATGAGTGATGGGGCCCCATGATCAAGAATGAATCTAAACCTATAATTGGAATAGGGAAAACATTCATCATCTTCCACTCAGAATGAAATCAAAATTCATCGCATCATAAAATCGGCCATAATATTGTGATAAAATACGTATCATTAAGGGTTTTAAATTAATATTCCTAAATCCAAATTTAGTGGTTGATTAAGTACCATCATCAATAAAAAATTCTTGGTTTGGATCGAATTCAGAAAAAATTGGGCCTAGGGTTGTGATTGAATGGTTACAAAATATCTTTGTTCATTATAAAAAATATTTCAAAGTAGTACCCTAAACAAACATCGAGTATTATCACTTAATTATTAATCGAATCATGTGGCCATAACCCTAATATATAGTCAACAATGCAACCACAATATAGAATTACTCATCATCATTCCATTTAACAACTAATATGTAGTGTTCCCAAAATTCATAACTAATGAATATTGGAATATCATGGACCCCTATCTTCCATCGATCAACACCTTCACACAAAAAAATTACACCAGAAAACACAAATCCCTTAACAAAATTTTGATGAATCATCATCAAAATTTTGGAACATATTCATTTGATTTAGTCTCAAATTTCATCCATAGACTTACTAGGGTTTATATTTGATGGTGAATTCTCTATGATACATAGCCACATCCCACAATGGTTTTCATCCTCATCATAAAAATAATCATAATCAGCTACAAAGACTCATATTTAACTAGGTAAAACATCAACTGTAGCTCTAACTTACATCAGCCACAAGACCATATATGGTCTCCCAAAAATTCCTTGATCCGAATTCCACACCTAATTTTGGTAATCCTCAGGCCTCGGACAAGGAATCATAGACTTGTTTGTGATCTTCATATTATAAGGGTAACAATTTCCCCTTCAACACACATCTAGCTCGAATTCATCTATAATGGTTTTGATTTCATTAAATTAGGCATTCAATATTGGGACTGTAAAATGATTGGCCCCTGATGCAGTAAAATCATGAGATAAAAATAAAGTGAAAATGCATAAATAAATGACACTAGATGTAATGTGTAAACCCCCTTACAAAAGGGGTCAAAACCCAAGGGAAAATAGAAGGATCACTATGGGTAAAAGTGGTTTTACACTCCGTCACTATTAAAAAGAAGAATACAATATTAATATATCTCTTGAATAATCTAAAACTGCCTCATGAAATACCAAAATTTATGGATAATTGAGAACCGGATGAGATACTGAAATGGGATGAGGTTGTGTCCTTCTATAAGCAAGATTTACCCCATGCAACTGCTTTCTAGTATGGGTGTTTGTCAGGGTTTCTCCACCTAACACCACTTTCCCCTCTTTGAAAAAGGATGGGAAATGTTGTTTGTTGAGAAAAATACCACCAACACATCTCCGACTAAGGTATTTGACAAATAACCATTCACATCTCCACACATCATTTATATCTACCTAACAAGCTACACCAGTCACCATAAGTCATCTCAAGTATTTACAACATCTAAAGTTATCGGAGTCAACTACCTTCATTAAGAAATCTATTAGATTTTATTTAGTGTAAATTTTCATCTTGTCCACACTTACTTCATCCACCACATCTCGGACACAGTGATATTGTACCCCAATATGCTTCATCATAGAATGAAAATATATATTCCTTGCAATGTACAAGATTCTATGACAATCACAAAACAACGGAATATTATCTTGTCTATTTCCAAGATACTCCAACAAACTTATTATCCAAATTTCCTCTTTCAAAGCCTATGTTGATACTAGGTACTCTGCCTCAATTAAGGATAAAGACACAACTGACTGTTACTTTGAAATCTACTTCATAGATCCTCATGTAAGAGTAAACATGTAACCGGTAGTGGATTTTCTCTGGTCATAATCTACATCAAAATATGAATCAAAATAGCCACTAATAGTGAAATCTGATCTTCTATAACAAATTGCAGCATTTGAGGTCTACTTGATGTACTTCAAGATCATCTTCACTATGCTATGATGCTCCCATAATGTATTCTCCATATTCCAACTTACTACTCCTACTGAATGTGAAATGTCTAGTCTAGTACAATCCACAGCAGACATCAAACTTCCCACTACCGATGCATACAATACTTGAGACATTTCTATCATTTCTGCTTCACTAATTGGACTCATCATTAATGATAAATTGAAATTAACAAGAAAGGTCATAGATATTGGCTTACAGTTTTTCATGTTCAAGTGTTTCAAGACATTATGTACATAAATTTTCTATGATAGCCAAATCTTCCCATTATTTCTGTCCTGGTAATTATGTATCCTAATAATCTTGTTTTTTGGTCCCAGACCTTCATATAAAACCCTAGAGACAACTGTGCTTTCATCTCCTACATCTAATCATTTTTGGGGGATGAAACCAAAATGTCCTCCACATACCAGGGTAGAATGATAAAATCATTACCACATGACCCCCTGAAATATGAACAAGGATTTGAATAAAGTAAGTGGTATCCAAGGCTCTTGATAATGGAATAAAATATCTTCTATTAACACCTTGGCACATGTTTGAGACCCTAGAGATATTTTATCAACCTACAACCAAGTTCTCTTTGAATTTATCTTAAAAGCATTCTGGTTAGAGAATATAAATCTTTTCATCAAGATCTACATGGAGAAAATCAGTCTTCACATCCAGCTACTCCATATGTAAAATATATATATCACACATTTCTAGAACTAACCGAATTGTCGTCATTCTAAAAATTGAATAAATATTTCAATGAAATAAATACCTTCCTTTTAAGCATATCCTTTGACCACTATTCATGCATGATAACTTTCTACCTTTCCATTTTCATCCATCTTTATATTAAAGACCCATTTTTTCTGATATCCTTCCTTCCATGATGTAATGTAACAAGATCCCGCATCTTATTTCTATGTAGGTATTGAAGTTCCTCTTGCATCACCAACATCCATGAAGATACATATGGACATTGATTCTTCTCTACAAATGATGATATCTCTCCATCCTCCATCAATAAGAAGTACACAATATTTCTCTCAGTGACATAGTATGAGTGCTATACTGGTGCTCTTTTCTCTTGATCTAACCTCCATTGTCCAGACTCAACCAATACCTGATCATTTTACTCTCATAATGCCTCGTAAAAAATTGATTCTTCCTTGGATTCATCCTCAACTTCGATTGTTTTTGTTTCAGTATTCTCTTTCCCCATGTCTAGATTTTTTTCCATTTTCACTTTGTCTTCTACAAAAATGAAATCTCTACTAATGATAAGGTTGCATGTAGTGGGTTCCCACAAACAATACCCCTTCCCAACATCTATATAACCCTAGAAGATATATTTCTTGGATCTTGAATACCACTTTGATCATTCCTGGTCATTATAAATTGTATATATAGGACATCCAAATGTATATAATTGAGAATAGTTAGTGGTTTTACAAGTAAACATCTCCATCAGTGTATTCAGTTCAACAACTAATAAAAAAGTTCTATTGGTCACATAACAGGTAGTATTCATTGCTTCTACCCGAAAGGTTTTGGCCATTTCTGTAGTCTTCAACATCTCCCTTGTTCTATCGAAGAAGGTTTTTTCATCTGCTCTGGAACTCTATTTTGTTGGGGAGTGTATGCCACCATGAACAATATCTTGATACCTTCTTGTTGATAGAAAATATCAAACTCATAATTTGTATATTCTCCACAATTATCAGTCCTTAGACACTTGAAATTATTTCCAGATTTAAGTTCTTTCTATGCTTTGAATTTTTGAAGACATAAAAAACATACACTTTCTACTTGATATGGTGTCCATAAAATATCCTCTAATAATCATCAATAAAGAACACAAAATACCTTTCTCCTCCAGAAGATATAACTAGTGGTTTCCAAATTCCAGAATGGATCAATTCTAAGATCCCATTACTTCTTACTATTAACGTCACAAACATTAACTTGTGTTTCTTGATCAAAACACAATGCTCAAAAATTTTGAGGATACATTTGTAAGACCACAAAGAATCTTTTGATCCACAAGAATATTTACATCGCGTTCTGACATATGTCCATTCTTTTGATTCCATAACAATATCAACACTTCTTTCATCATAGTTTATAAAACAACTATCTATTCCTCCTTGTATGTTTCACCCATAAACACACATAGGTTCTTTGAGACCTTTCATACCTTCATTATCAAAAGTGTTCTATTTACAGTTATCATCACTTCATTATTAGTGTTAGTCATGCATCTAATTTCATTACATTTTCACATGGACAATATTTTCTTCTTCATTCCCTTCACATGGTGTACACCATAGATGGTTCGAACCATGCCATCATGAATCTTCAATTTGATTGTATTGATTCCTACAATCTTCATGGTGTGATCTTTCCCCATGTAAACAATTTCTCATGGTAGGGTTTTATACTGATCAAACCATTCTTATTGAGATTTCATGTGTTATATCTCTCCTAAGTCGAATATATATGAATTGTTAAGATGCTTCCTACTTCCAACAGTGGTCGCTGCTTTGCTGAATAGTATATCTCCATTTCATGAAGTAATCACCTCATTTGTATCGATTTTATGATTCTAGCTCCCATAGAAACCACACTCCATCATTAAATCTACTGGACATTCACCAATTTCTAGTTGTCAATTATCCTTCCACAGCATTACCTGCATATTTGTTTTCCACAAGGAAAAAAACTATTACCATTTAATTTTTCGAACTTGAATATCCCTAACATCTAAAGACACCATCAGTCTAGAACCTCATCAGTTTCACAATGTTGTATTTCATAGTCTCAATATTTTTTTCTAGTAAGAAATATCAACAAGGGTTACAATCTCAGAGTATACTCAAAATTATGAGAATTGTAATACCCAAAAACATGAACAATTTTGAGTAAGAACCTAACCTTTGATACCACTTATTGGGACTATAAAATTATTAGCCTATGATAAAGTAGTAACCATGAGATAAAAATAATGTGCAAAATGTGGAAATAAATTTCACCACATGTTACTTGGAAAAACCCCAAAAATGAAATGGTTAAAAACCATTAGAAAATAGAAGGATCAGTATGGGTAAAAGTGGGTTCTCACTCCCTCACTATTATAAGGAGAAACCCCCCATAATATCTCTGTTGAATAATGGGGAAACTTCCTCCAAAAATAAAACAATTGATAGAGAACTGAGAACCTAATGACATGTGGAAATAGGGTGAGTCTCTTACCTTTTATAGGCAGACATTGACCCATGATACTACTCTCATATTGGGGTGTTTGGTGGGGTTTTTACACCTAAAAACTACCACCACATTCCCCTATTTGAAAAAGGAGGGGGTGGTGCCATCTGTAGAGAAAAATGCTGCAAACATTCAATTGTTTTGATTTGATAAACCCTAGTTCATGTTTCTAGTTAGACCTCCTTCATTTCACCTCCATTGAATTTTTTGTATTGCCTTTATTGATCTATCCTTAATGAGATATTTTCATCACATGTTCTTGGGAATGATTCCTTTGTCAATATTTGTTAAAATCAGATTAGTCAGTTGCCTCAAATTAACATTTTTTAGGATTCCTTTTCAATGGGAGCATCCATCGACACTCAATTCAACAGATTCTGTGATCTTGGCTCAGTTTCCTATTATCAGTTTGCTCCTCTATTTTTCAGGTTAAACATTTTTAATAAAAAGTATTTAAAAAAAGAAATTATTTATATTTTGTAAAGAATAAAATTCTATTACAAAATGTACATCCTGTAGAATATTTTTTTTATGTATAAATAAGATATCAATTTTCAAAAAAAAATCAATATTAGAAATTGCAGTAAAAAACAAATAATTTTACATTGGATGATTATAAAAATTTTATAAAACACAAATCATACTTTTACCTATAAAAAAGGTAAATTAAATAATAAAACAAATGGATTAAAGAATTAAAAAAAATTAAAAATAAAATAAATTAAAAATAGATTGTGTTAAATTAAAACCATTTAAATTGTTAAAATAATTACAACATTAAAAATTTAAAACAATATTACAGTAAATGGAAAATGATTAATTAATTTAAAAAAGATAAAAATTATGGTGGTATATATTATAAATAAATGTTATAAATATTTAATACGTCATTTAGTGAAAATAATTTTAGATTTACATTAAAATTAATTAATTAATACATGAAAACTAAAAAATAATGGGAAATAATGTTTTAGAACGCAGAATTGAAAATTAAATAAAACTAAATGAAATTATAAAATGAAACTTTAAAATAATTAAAAATTAAAAAAATATTATTATTAACAAAACAAATGAAAATATTAATTCCACTATAATTAACCAAAAAAGTAATTGTTAACTAAATTAATGTTATTTCATTATTACGTACATAATAAATCCACAATAAGGTTTGTGAAAAAATGTAATGAATAAATGCCACATCAAATTCCCCCACACAGAAGGAATTTTTTTTCTCAATCAACCTTCAGTCAAATTAAAGGGTAGAAAATGAATATCTAAATTGAAATAGTGAAATAACACAAAGATTTTCTTTTGATATTGATTATCAATATGGACTCTCCCAATTAAAAAATATGAATCCCCTTAAAATTAAATTTCATCATTTAGAACTATGTTTTTATTTTACAGCACTGATTTAAATTGATAATTTTAAAGAGAATATAAAAAGGTCATATTTTTGTCAAACTAAAAACCCCATTATCAAATTACCTCCATGTGAACATACTCACATAATTTAAGATCACATAATAAATTTATATGCCATTAGATGAGGTTGACTAAAAATTTATTGGTGGAATAAATAACCAATCCAACAAATTTAGGAATAAAGAATAAAGAATGATGGAGGATAAAATAATGAGTTAATCTTGTAAGAGAATTTTCATTTCTTAATCCATTTTGAAGCATATTTTATGAGTTAAACCCATGTTTAAAATATCAAATTAAATAATAATTGCATCTAAATTTTCAAATATTTTATCAAAATTCAAACTATTCAAGAGGGAATGAGAAAATATTTACTAATTTAAATCCATGAGGTAATATTAGGCTCCTCAATATATATTCATAGCCCAAAAATTTGAGAAAAATTTTCATCCTGTGAATTTTTGTATATTTCACTTAAAAAAACAATTTTGAAAATATTTAGGATTCCTCTAATTGTTCACATTGGAATATTATTTCACACAAATTAAGACATTCCCACGCACTTAACACCTAAAATTGTCTCCAATGTCAAACATAATGGTTGGAGTAAACAATTAAATAGTTTAGAATCAAAAGGATTTTCTATAAAGTATGGAATGAGTCAAGTATGTTAACCATAAGATAACACCAAAATTATTTGGACACATAAAATTCAACATACACAACATGCACACGAACCCATACTGATTACTATATAACAATTCATGAATATTAAATTATATTTTATGAAATGTTACTTGCTTTATAAAAATGAATTTTAAAAAGATAGACATTAATGAATAAATATGATGATGGTAAGAAAGAAATTCTATTGTCATTGATTTTAAAATAGTAGCAATGACTAGTAGTATTTTCAAAATAAATTCATCTTGTAAATGCACATAAATAAGAACTACATAATCAATTATAACACCCAACATAAAAATAAAATATTTTTTCTTAAGAATAAATTAAAATAAATTAATAATTTGAATTTAAAAATCCCTAGAATATATTCTTAATATTAGACATCCATTATAGTACACATCACATTTCTTATACCTTGACTAATTCCTTATGTACCCGATTTGTGTATACATATTCATATATATAATTGAATATAAAAACATGTTTTCATCAAATATCTATTGTTTCATGAACATATTCTTTGATTTTGGTGATTCTGTTTTCTTTCAGGAGCATTCTGGCTAAAATACACAAATCGAGGGAAGTCTGTGAAAATTTTGAAACTACACGGCCTGTACTTTTTATACACGTCATGTACAATTTAGACAGGGACACAGACTGAAGGAGGGAGTACATGCCCATGTCACCAGGCAGAAGCTACATGCTGTGTGGGGTGGTATTACACGTCGTGTACTACATTCTAGAAGTGGTTGTTGCCGAGAACAGTCTACACGCCCATGTGGCCGGTTGAAGGAGACACGGCGTGTTTAATTTTTACATGTCGTGTATGCTATTCTAGAAGGGGTTTCTGGCCAAATATTTATACTACACACTGTGTATGGAGGCGCTACACGCTGTGTACACTCAACTACTAGGTGGTGCCATGTTCAAAGTAAAAGACGGCATGTTAGGACACCTTCCAGCAGAGAAAATGAAGCCCAAAGCGCGTTGACGGCAGTACACAGCGTGTACTTTTTATACATGCCATGTACTTTATTTTTCTATAAATATAGGCCTTGGACTTCGGATTTTGGGAGTTCATAGGGTTCAAAACCATTCAAAGGAGGGGAGAATTTCTTCCGCTACCATTCCCAAGCCACCGTGGTGCCGTAGTTCCACAATTCCACCCACCGACACCACTCCTCGAAGCTTACAAAATTAATTAATCAGTTATCAAGTGTATTATTCCTATCATGATTTCCATGTGTAACTAAACCCCATGTGTTGGGGCTATGGGCGAGGAAGGATTGTATTATGGTTTATTAATCGAGATAGTTCTGTTCATTCTTCTTAATTCTTCTTACACCTCTTAAATCATTTTTAAATATTACTGAGAATTCTGAGCCGGACCAAGGGAAGAATTCTCAGCGATATAAAAGAAGTGTAACAAAAAAATCTTTCATGACCATTGAAAAGGTTTCACTAATTCATAAATGGACTGAACCAAATTAAGAATTGAGAAACACTGACTACTGGACCAAGGAGTCAATTTCTTCAATTCCAAACAGGAGGAACCGGACCAAGGAAATCTTATGATAAAAGGGAATCTAGAATGGTGAATTATCATGTACAACACAACCCTTTGATCAATCTACATAAAAACTCCATAACCACCATAGCCCCAATACACTTCTCTTTCTGTTAAAATATCTTTAAATCACTTTTTGTTTCCTTAAAATTGTTAATCATTTTCTTAAAGTAAACAAGACAGTTTCACTCAATCCAAACCAAGAAAATCCACTCTAAATTCTACATGTTTCGCTATATTAATTATAAACTCAACTAAACCAACGCACTATAAAATTTCCATATAGATCGACCCGCACTTGCACTATACTAAGTCTAAGAGTGGGTAATATTAATTTGGGGCACCAATAACATACTTTTGGTGAAACGACCGATCAAATTTTGGCACCGTTTCCAGGGAAGGTTTGTTTCAAGGATACAATTTGTGTTGTGTTAATAATTGATTAAGTGAAAATTAAAATAAAAAATTCTCAAAAATTTCTGTTCTAATACCATTTCAATTTTCTCTTTTATTTTCCCTTTTATGCCTGGTATTTTTGTTGTGGATGCGTAGGAACATAGGTGCATGAATAGACGCCCCACTCGGTCCAGAAGCTCCGAGTCATCGGAACTTGTTCCGCTTGATCCGGAAATCGAACGGACCCTTATTCATCGTCAACGTGCACTGAAGGAAACACACCAACAGAAACCCTCTACCATGGAGAACACAGAAGAGGGATCACATGTTGTGGATGCTACGGCTGAGAATCTGTACTAGGATCCGCAACCTCCCGCTGCTGGTCTACCGCAGTAGGCTTTTGGAGGCTTCGTGGAATTCCTCCTAAGGGATTACCAACGACCGCCATAGAAACTTCCTCTGGCGTACGGCCAACTACAAAAACAGCAGAAACTCTTCCAATGACCCTATTTTGCCCCTCAGGAGTAGCAGTATCTTCAACCTCCACCCCCTCAACAGCCACCTCCACGCCGTACTCTTATGGAGTACAGACTTCCTTCAATCCACGGAGCTGTTACGGGCATTGTTCATCCTCCGGTCCAGGACCAGCACTTCGAGATCAAGCCTGCTATCATGCAGCTGATCCAGAACACTGTACAATTTGGAGGCCTACCAAGTAAAGACCTGAATTCCCATCTCTCCAACTTTCTGGAGATCTACGACACATTTCGTTACCATGGTATGTCCGAGGACGCCATCCTTCTTCGCTTATTTCCCTTTTATCTATGGGACAAGGCGAAAGACTGGATCATGGGGCTGCCACAAAGAGCTATCCTCACCCGAGAGGAGCTATCCTAGGAATTCCTATCCAAATACTTCCCACCATCAAAGACGGTGATGCTACGGAATGAAATACACAACTTCTAGCAGCATGACTCTGAGTTGTTATACGAGTCCTGGGAACGTTTCAAAGAGATTCTACGAAAATTCCCACACCACAGACTCCCACTCTGTATGCAAGTACAGGACTTGTACGGAGGACTTACAACATATAACAATTCTGTGGGAGATGCTGCTGCTGGAGGTAAGGTGATGAGGAAGTATACCGACGAACTTTTTGAACTGCTGGAAGATATATCAGCCAACAGCTTCCCGTGGCACTCTGAGCGGGGGACTCAAAAGTGAGGTATGCACAAAATTGATGCTACCACTATGTTAGTTGCTTAGTTAGACATTGTGTCCAAGAAAAACGACACATTGAATCTTAAAGGAGCATCTCAAGTTCATGCGGCAAACCATCCAGCATGTGGCGACTGTGGTAACAACCACAATCTGGGAGAACGCCTGGGACTTCCATCCGACCCTTCGACAAGCGAGGTGAGATTTGTTGCTCAAAATCAAGGGTCAAATCAATATCAATAGTACCAAAACCCAGTGTGGAGAGATAATCAGTACCAAGGATAGGGCCAACAATAGCAAAACCGTCCGCCCCAGTGACTTCCAGACTCCAATCAGTTTCTGATACAGTAGTTCTAGCAGGGTTCTTATCAGCAGCAAGGGTACCAGAACCCTCAGTCGTAGAAACAAAGGCAGCAACAACCACCACCACCTGCCCAAACATCTCAATAAGAGAACACATCAAGGTTAGAGGACCTGATGAATAAATGTTTATCAACTGCTGAGATGAAATTTCAGAACCAGGAGGCGTCCATTCGAATCCTTGAGAATAAATTGTCTAGATATCAAACCAGCTATCAGGGAGGTAGCCCGGTACACTACCGGGAAACACTAAGAATAATTCTAGGGAAGAGGCCAATGATATCACCTTACGGAGTGGAAAAGCATTGCCACAGAAGGAAACAACCCCCCCCCAGTCAATTGTACCTCCAACCCCTGTTGATAAAGAAGGTTCAGTTTCAGATCCCTCTTCATCTGAAGACCATCACTGGAGGCTCAATTAGGCAAAGGAAAAGAAGTCGTCAAACTATTTGTACCTGCGTTACCTTTTCCAGAAATAATGAAGTAGAGAAAGTTGGACCACCAATTTGGTAAATTAATGGAGGTGTTCAGAAAGCTCCACATCAAAATCCCATTTGCGGAGACCCTGACACAAATGCCTACATAGGCCAAATTCATGAATTAAATCCTCTAGAATAAGATAATGATGGAGGATTTGGGCGTTATTGGACTAACAAAGGAGTGCTCCGCAGTCGTCCAGTATTCAATTCCTCCCAAACTCCAAGATCAAGGTAGTTTCAACATTCCTTGTACTATTGGATCCTGTGATTTTGGGAAGGCCCTTTGCGACTTAGGGGCCAATGTGAACCTCATTCCCATCGGATTTTTCAATAAGTTGGGACTTAACGAGCTCAAGCCTACTCGTGTAGCCCTTCAACTTGATGATCGATCCATCAAACAACTGAAGGTACTACTGGAGTACATACTGGTCAAGGTGGGTAGGCTGATCCTCCCCACTGATTTCATCATCCTCGGCATGGGGGATGACCAGGAAGCACCTCTTATACTTGGAAGACCTTTCTTGGAAACTGGGAAGGTGCTGATCGATGTGCACGAAGGAGAGCTTATTTTCCAGGTAGGGGATGAAAGAGTTTCCTACAACGTCTTCAATGTCGTCCAACATGCTTCTTTATCAGAGCATGAGGGCTGTTATGCAGTGTCCACCATGGTTAACCATTTTAGCGAAAAAAGTGATGATCTGGTATGTAATTTTACTAAAAATAATTTAACTATTCCAGATATTCTATTAGAAGAAGTGCCAGAATACTTGCAATTCTTAGAAGGCCAGGATGGCCACTATTGGCAGCGTGCAGTTGTTCCTGATAGTTTGGAACAGAAAAAGTTGCAACCACTTGTGCCTTCTATTTTAAAGGTGCCTGAACTTGAACTGAAGCCTCTTCCATCTTCTCTCAGGTATGGGTATTTAGGACCCAATAAAACTTGCCTCTTATACATAACACAGAACTGTCACAGGAGCAGGAAGATGCACTTCTGTAGGATCTCAAACACCAGAAGCACGCTATTGGGTGGACAGTCGCTAATCTGAAGGGCATCAGCCCTACCATTTTCACTCACATGGTGCTACTTGAAAAAGGTTCCAAGCAATCTCAGTAACCACAACGGCGCTTGAATCCTCCCATGAAGGAAGTTGTAAAAAAAGAGGTGATCAAATTATTAGATGCAGGCATCATCTATCCCATCTAGGCTAGTCCGTGGGTGAGTCCCCTACAAGTGGTACCAAAACGGGGGGTATCACTCTGATTTCAAATGAAAAGAAAGAGCTCATCCCTACACGCACTATCATGGGATAGCAAGTCTGTGTGGATTACCGGAAGCTAAACAATTCCATAAGAAAGGATCACTTCCCCTTTCTATTAATGGATCAAATGCTAGAGAGACTAGCAGGGCACATCTTCTATTGCTTCCTTGATGGTTTTTTCGGCTACAAACAAATCTCCATTGCTCCAGAGGATCAGGAAAAGAGCACATTCACTTTCCCCTACGACACATTTTCTTATTGAAGGATGTCTTTAGGCATGTGCAATTCCCCCGCCACCATACAGCATTGTATGCTAGTCATATTCCATGACATGGCGGAACAAATCCTGGAGGTATTCATGGATGATTTTTCTATTTACGGAAAATCATTCACCATTTTTCTACGGCACCTGGAGCTAGTTTTGGAACGATGTGAGCACACTAACATAGTCTTGAACTGGGAAAAGTGTCATTTCATGGTGAAAAGTGACATAGTCCTTGGCCACAGTATTTCCGCAAAGGGGATAGAGGTTGACCCGGTGAAGATCGAAGTCATTTCATGCCTACCTGTACCGACTTCCGTCCAAACCATCTGCAGTTTCCTGGGTCATGCAGGTTTTTACAGGCGGTTTGTCTGCGACTTCTCCAAAATAGCTCAGCCCCTAACCAATCTTCTAACCAAGGATGACATATTTGAGTTCGATGATACATGTGTCAAAGATTTTTAGAATCTAAAGTAGCGCCTGGTGGAAGCTCTAGTTATGATTTCTCCCAACTAGTAGGAACAATTTGAGTTGATGTGTGATGCAAGCGACTACGTAGTGGGAGAAGTCTTGGGGCAGCGACTTGACCATATTTTACGACCTATATATTATGCCAGCAGGACGCTCAATGAGGCACAGATCAACTACACCACCACAGAAAAGGAGAAGCTTGCCGTGGTTTTCGCATTTGACAGGTTTTGTTCTTACTTAGTGATGTATAAAGTTATTGTTTATATTGACCATGCAGCACTAAAGTACCTACTAAACAAGAAAGATATGAAGCCCCGATTGATCTGTTGGGTACTCCTCCTACAAGAATTCGATCTTGAGATCTGAGATAATAAATGGAGTGAGAACTTCATTGCTGACCATCCCTCATGCCTCGAGCTGCCTCATTTAGAGAAGGAAGAGGATCAGGAGAGTAAGGAGGATTTTCCTAATGATCACCTCTTTTAGATCAACGAAACACCTAGACCATGGTATGCTGACATTGCTAATTTTTTGGTTACAGGTGTCGTTCACCCCGACCTCTCTTCAAGAAAAGGAAAATATTTTTCTCTGATGTGAAAGGGTACTTCTGGGAGGATCCTATTCTTTTCTGATCCTGTGCATATAGAGTGATCCGCCATCGCATCCCAGATAATGAAGTTCACGGTGTCATGGAGTTCTATCACACCTCACCAGTAGAAGGACATCATGGTATAGACCATACCATAGCTAAGATCATGCAGTCTGGATTTTTCTGGCCCACCATGCATAGAGATGCCCGGGCCTTTGTTTCCTGTTGGGATCGGTGCCAGAGGACATGTAATGTGGGATATAAAGCCAAGATTCCCCAGCACCCCAACCTCGAGGTTTAGATTTTTGACGTCTGGGGCATAGATTTCATGGGTCCCTTTCCCCCAGCTTTTGGGAACACTTATATCCTGGTCTGCATTGACTACATCTCCAAGTGGGTGGAAGCCACTGCTACCGCACACGACACAGCCAAGGTAGTCATGAATTTTTTAAAGAAAAATATTTTTAGCAGGTTTGGGGTTCCACGAGTACTGATCAGCGATAGAGGGACCCACTTCAGCAACACACTGATAAGAGGAATACTGTCGATGTATGGAGTAAAGCATCATATGTGGACACCATATCAGCACCAGTCCAGTGGATAGGTAGATCTCTACAACCATGAGCTCATGCAGATCCTGGAGAAAACAGTGAACACTTCATGGAAGGACTGGTCCAAGATGTTAGATGATGCCTTGTGGGCATATCAGACTGCTTTAAAAACACCACTAGGAATGTCCCCATTCCTCTACGTCTATGGTAAGCCCTGCCATCTGCCAGTGGAATTGGAACACAAAGCCTATTGGGCCTTCAAAGCGCTAAATTTTGATCTAAAGGCAGCTGAAGAGAAATGGAAGTTCCAATTGTTGGAACTATATGAAATCAGATTAGAGACGTACGAGAACGCCAAGCTGTATAAGGAAAAGACAAGAACCATTCGTGGCCGAATGATTTCATGAAAATCATTCCAAACCGGTGATCAGGTACTTCTCTTTAATTCTTGTCTTCGCTTATTCCCAGGGATGTTAATGTCACGATGGTTGGGACCATTTCACATTGTACGTGTATTCCATCATGGAGTGGTAGAAATTTATGGAGAATATGGTCAACCATTCAAGGTAAATGGGAATCGGTTGAAATCTTAACATCCTACAGACAACACGGTAGGAATGTTTTCCACTATACATCTTAGGTAATCCAAGGTAAGTAGGTCGAGCCAACGACCTAAAACAAAGGCGCTTCCTGGGAGGCAACCCAGAGGTTACACTCCATTTCCCACTTATATACACAGAGTGTAATTATCTATTTAATTTATAATATTAATATTATAAATCTATAGAGTAACAAATAAATAACTAGGGATGATGCTGGGGCTGAGGGTAAAGTCACTGGAGTTTATTCAAGTCGTCCCCAATTTGAATCCTCCTGACCTACCTTCGGCATGGGGTTCCTCCTTTTATTTACATGGCGTGTGTGGTATTTTTCATATATATATATATATATATGTTTAAATATAATAAAACCCATGATAGGGATGGACCGGTTGGCTAGAATCGTAATCCGGTTCCAAAAGACCCGGGTTCGAATCCAGAAAACCATCACATTTCCATCATTTGTTCTTTTAATAAAACCACACAATGTGCACTCCGGTATAAGCCATGTGCGCCATAAATTTTCAATGAAAATTAAAAACGTTTTTAAAATAAGAAATTACATGTGGGTGAAGTTGGCAGACTAGCAAAGTCTTGGCACCAGGTTCAAAAGACCCGGTTTCGAATCGCGCTATTCTCCCCACTTCATCCACATCCTTTCATAAATAAAAACAACATGCCATGATTTTCTTTCTTCCATTTTGTATAGGCCATATAGAATAAATATATATCATTGATAAATATGGGAAGTAGTACAACCTTCGCTCTAGTGGTTGAGGGCTTCCATTCGGAACGACCGATCGCCGGTTCAAACCTCACCCCGACCACCGGACCAAAGGTTGTAGTTCTATTTTTCCAATTTTTAAACACACGGCGTGTATTTTCCCACTACATTACGTGTATAATTTTATTTTCTTTTAATTATTTATATACATATATATACCTATTTTACTTTTATTTTTAATTAATTAATATTAATTATTATATAGTATATTTAATATAATCTAAAAAAATTGGGAATACACGGTGTGTAGTCCAAACATACACACCGTGTACCGCATCTATATAAGTCACAGGCCACCCAGCTTGAGCCTGTGTCACACGGCTCCCCATTTCTCCCCCTTCTTCCCGTTTCTTCTCCCGATCAACACCCGCACCCCCATTTCTCAGATCTATCGATTTGGTGTGTTTCATGCCCTGATTTTTCTTACATTGTGATCCTCGGTCAAGGTACGTCGTTCTACACTCTCTATATTAAATTTTAAACTTGTTTAGGGTGATTTTCGGATCGGACGACCATTCGTCTTCCGCCAGTACACGGCCATGAAATGAAGAGCACATGCCGTGTATTTATGTACATGGCCACACACAAAATACTTCAAATTTGAATATACACGGTGTGTATGTTCAGTACAAAACATGTCCTTTTTCATCGTGCCCGAGTACCCCTTTGCACACGGCCTCACACACCACTTTGAGTGAACACAGTGTGTGTGTTTGGTATATGCCGTGTATACCCTTTCCTTTGGCCCCTCCGTGTGTGGCCCCGAACACAGCCTCTTACCACATGTTCCTATACACGGTGTGTGTGTGTGTTCGGTACACGCCGCGTATACCATTTTGTTTGTTCGGCCCATGTTTCACCCCCCACACGACCATGTTCTTCTGGGAAAGAACACTCCGTGTCCTACCTATACACAGTGTGTCCTTTATTTTATACTTTTCCCAAACATGGTCGTGTCGTTTATGCATACACGACCACCTATACATTGAGTGAACACGACGTGTATTTTCGGTACACGGCGTGTATTTTCGGTAAATGTTGTGTACTTTACATGGTCTATTTTTCACCCTGGGCGTGTTTATCCAGAGAACACGGGCTACTCTACATTTCCAACTACACGCCGTATACTCTAGAGTACATTCCGTGTACTTTTATTTTCCTGTTTTCTCACATTTTCTTTGTTTTGTTTTATTTAATTTTCTTTTCTTTTTCTTTTGTTGGGTTTTTTCTTTCTTTTTCAGAATATGGCATATCACGATCCTTCTCGAGGGAAGTGGCCAGCCTCCACCACCGAGGGAAAGAGGCCCATCTATCGTCGGATCCGACTCCGACCACCGACGCAGCCGGACCTCGATGCTCTGGTCTTCGAGCTCTCTCCATTTTCTATTCTTCCTCCACTCACTCCCTCAGCGGAAGTCGGGTCTACTTCTGCTCCACCTCCACCTTCCGGCACCGAGCTTCCAAGAACCACTATTTCTAATCCACAAGCTACCGCTCTACCTGCGCCATCTTCATCAGCAGTTGGTCCCTCATCGAGCTCCCCATCCATCAAGCCACCATCTACTTTAGCAGATCCACCCACAGAGCTAGCCCCTACTATTGTACATGCACCTGGGTCGGGACCTGCAGGTGCTCCCTATCCCTGCACGGTATTATTGATCACCAATCTCGCCTATGATAGGGTCTGACGCTTCTCTCGCAGGCCGATAGCATTGAGTGGTCGATACCTTGACAGTAGCATTCCGAAGTAGCAAGGTATTTGGGAGGACTTGGAGGAGCTTCTCGGGTACACTCCACTCCTAGATATTTTCCAAGTCATCACTCTTGTTTTTTGCGATTTATTTTTGGATTTCGTGGCCTCGTTTGAGTTTGAAGGAGCGGAGTACCGAGAGACACCTGGTGATGCGGTGCCTGTGGTATGGTTCTGACTAGGTGGACGGCGTTTCACCCTCACCATTACCGAGTTTGGCCGAGGGTGCGGCTTCTACCCCCATCCCATCACCCCACCTCCTGTATATTTCCTATCTCGGCCTGAGCACTCTGAGCTCGTCACTATGTGGCAGGAGATTGCTGGACCAGACCACCGGTACTCCCCCACTTCCTAGAAGATCACTCTTATCGCTAACCCCATCATCCGCTTCGCCCATCGGTGCTTCAGTGCCATCATTTTCCCCCGCCATGAGGATATGGGGGTCGTGACTGGCCGTGATATAGAGCTCCTTACCTGTGTCATATGGCACGACTACCCGGACCTCCCCTATTTAGTCGCCTCCTATTTCCACTCCATGTTTACCGGCCGTTAGGACAACTTGAACGGTGGGTTTTACACTACCCGTCTCGCCAACCACCTTGGGGTATTTGAGCCCTCTTTGCCTCATGACCTGTTAGGTTCACCCTAGTGGATGGACTTTCTCATGCTCATTCACATGGGGATAGTCCTGAAGCAGGGGTGCCCACATCTATGCCCAGGCTCGCCCCCAGCCACCTGCTGACCCTCCTACCCCAGCTGATGCACCTTCTCCTCCTTCCCCACACCCTCCAGCTTCTCCACCTCACCCACCTCCTACTGACCCAACTTCATCTGTCCCATCACCCATCCCACTTACCCCTGCACCCTCGGTCGATCTTTCCCTTTCCCATCTCCTAGACGAGATGGAGCAGGTCTTGGGTCATTTCGATAGCCGATAGGATCAGATGGCGCAGTAGTTGGATCGTATCATCATCCACCAGGACACCATTTCACGACATTTGATTCGTCTCGACAGCCTCCAGGACCGAATGGAGCAGCTATTGGCGCATATTGCTCAGCATCTCGGTCTTCTGTTACCTCTGCCACCTGCCTCTGCCTTAGCTCCTGACCCTGCTGCTACTTCTCCTGCCGCCACCATAGCTACCAGTCCCAGGAGTCTGTTGCGCCTCATTTTCTAGATCACGTTCCTACAGCTCCTACTTCTCCATCTACCCTTCCCGGTGTAGCATCAGAGCCTCCCGCTTCCACGACTCCTACATCGTCTCTCCCATCCAGTTCTGTACTGGATATGCCTTCCCCTGAGGCGACCCCATGATAGTGACATTTTTCTTTCTCTTATATATCTATTTTGTCATTTTCTATGTTGTTATCTTATGCATGTTTGCATTTTTCTTTTTTTTCGACAGTCACAGGTATCATAGAGAGACTCCCGACATCATTTTTATAGGGGAGTATTTTTCCGTTTTTCATGTCCATCTCTTTCACTTTTATACTTCCACTACTTCCCCTCATTTTTCTCCCATCATTTTTCCCTTTCCCACCCATTAACTTATTATTTCACCTGGTGGACCATGTGAAATATTATGTGTGGGGGACTTGCGCTTGCATCTCTCTATTTCACCTTTGTCTTTTCCCTTGAACTAATCTAGGAGACATCATTATTAGATTATATATTTGCAAAATTAAGGAAATTTTGGGTTAATCATATTTATCAATACTCAAGTTATCAGTAGGAAATTTTGAGGGTTTCATGCTTATTCTGATTCTAAAGTATTTTAAAATGATTGCTGATATAGTTTCAATTTCAACTTTTAATCCTTGATTAATTACATTGAATAGGCTAATAATTTATATTCATGTCATGACCTGATTGTCCCTTTATTATTTTTCCACTCCTTAGAGGTATTCTAAACCCATTATCATATTTCTTTTCTAAATACCCTCTTTCTCGAGTGATTCATTGGATATGCATCACTACCAGAATTTTCATGTTTTCTTTTCAAAACATGAAGAATTTTTGAAGTGCTTTAAAATGATTGAGGCATTAGATTGTTCTCACCCCTTTATCTTGACACCTACCCTACATTTAATCTTCGTTAAGCCCATATAATCCATGAACAACCTTTATAGGAAGCCACATTACAAGCCTATTTATCTTCCTACCCTATTTCTTTTTGAACATTGCATGATTATTCATTTTGTAGCTTTAAAGAGTGAGGTGGAAATACATGGAATATTTTTTGTTCACAATCATGAAATAAAGTGTGGGGGAGTGCCTCTTGACTATTAGGGGCAGAAAGGGTTCCAAAAATTTATTCATTATATTCATAAGTGTTTCCCATGAGTTCTTCTTAAAAAAACAGAATAAGAAGGTAACATTGTGGTCATTTGATTTCGGAACCCTACTTGACTAAAGGAAATATGGTGAGTACAACAGCATTCAACTGAGATTTAGAAGGAAAAATTTTCATTGAACATTGATTTGAATATCATACAATGTTTTTTAAAGGAATTAGCCTTCCTTTTTCAAGCCTCGGAATTTTTTTTCATATGAACCTACCAACCCTTAGCCATAGAGACATTTGAACCTTATTGATAAAGCCCTAATGATTATTGTAATTTAATTTTTCTTGAAGAAGAGAACAAGGCATCTTGAAAACCTATGGATATAGTGTATATACCTTAGATTGAGCATAAATATGAATAAAAACATCTTGAGTGTGGAGTGTGATATTGACCGGTAAGGTAGATCATCAAGTGGCATGCTTATTTTTGAAAGGTTGACAATGTGTTGAAAGAGGATGAGAGTAGTTAAGTGAATTATATATGAGGCTTGATTTTAGTATCTTATGAATTGAATTTGTTTGTACCATTTAGAATTTTTTTCAGTAAATTTATCATTTTTACTTTTGATTAATAAAATGCCTTCCTTTTAAAATTATAGGCGCATTTAATTAGATGTTGAGATTTTTCTTTAGGGCAAGCAAATGACTAAGTGTGGGGGAATTTGATGCACCTGATTTGTGTATATATTTTCATATATATAATTGAAAATAAAAACATGTTTTCAGAAAATATCTATTGTTTCATGAACATATTCTATGATTTTGGTGATTCTATTTACTTTTAGGAGCTTTTTGGCTAAAATATACAAATCAAGGGAAGTCTGTGAAAATTTTGAAACTACATGGCCTGTACTTTTTATACACGCCGTGTACATCCAGACAGGGACACAGACCGAAGGAGGGAGTACACGCCCATGTCACCAGGCAGAAGCTACACGCCGTGTAGGGCGGCATTACACGACGTGTACTACATTCTAGAAGCGGTTTTTGCTGAGAAGAGTCTACACGCCCATGTGGCCGGTTGAAGGAGACACGGCGTGTTCAATTTTTACATGTCGTGTCTGCTATTCTAGAAGGGGTTACTGGCCAAATTTGTATACTACACGCTGTGTATGGCGGCGCTACATGCCGTGTACACTCAACTACTAGGCGGTGTCATGTTCAAAGTCAAAGACGGCATGTTAGGCCACCTACCAGCGGAGAAAATGAAGCCCAAAGCGCATTGACAGTATTTCATGGAATGTAGTTTTTATACATGTTGTGTACTTTATTTTTCTATAAATGGAGGATTTGGCCTTAGATTTTGGGAGTTCAGAGGGTTCAAAACCATTCAAAGGGGGGGGGAGAAGTTCTGCCGCTACCATTCCCTAGCCACCGTGGTGTCGTAGTTCCACTATTCCACCCACCGACACCACTCCTCGAAGCTTACACAATGAATTCATCAGGTATCAAGTGTATTATTCCTATCATGATTTCCATGTGTAACTAAACCCCTTGTGTTGGGGATGTGGGCAATGAAGGATTTTATTATGGTGTATTAATCTAGATAGTTGTTTTCATTCTTTTTAATTCTTCTTACTCCTCTTAAATCATTGTTAAATATTACTGAGAATTCTATGCCAGACCAAGGGAATAATTCTCAGCGATATAAAAGAAGAGTAACAGTGAAAGCTTTCATGACCATTGAAAAGGTTTCACTAATTCATAAATGTACTGAACCAAATTAATAATTGAGAAACACTGAATACCGAACCAAGGAGTCAATTTCTTCAATTCCAAATAAGAGGAACCGGACCAAGGAAATCTTGTGATTAATGGGAATCCAGAATGATGAATTATCATGAACAACACAACCATTTAAGCAATCTGCATAAAAACTCCATAACCACTATAGCCCCAATACACTTCTCTTTATATTAAAACATATTTAAATCACTTTTTGTTTCTTTTAAATTCTTAATCATTTTCATAAATTAAACAAGACAGTTTCACTCAATCCAAACCAAGAAAATCCACTATAAATTATGCATGTTTCACTATATTAATTATAAACTCATCCGAACCAACGCACTGTCAAAGTTCCCTATGGATTGACCCCGCACATGCACTATACTAAGTTTAAGAGTGGGTAATATTAATTTTGGGCACTGACAACATACTTTCGGTGAAACGACCGATCAAGTACCCTAGTTGAACAGAATTTTTGAGCTCCTACAAAAACATGAATATAGACATAAATTTTCAGAAGTTAAATATTAAAAAAAGTAACCCAATGATAATAGTCAGGGTTGTTTTATCTATTTTTATCAAAAACAATCTCCTAAAACATTATTTAACATCAATCCCATTCCAATTATGTATCTAAAAGAAATAAAGGTTATTAATAAATCTATTGATGATGATTCATCACAATGTGTCTGAGAGAAAAAGTGTGAGTTTTTTTATTAATGTAGAGAAACCCATAATAGAGTGAGAAAAACATTATTCAATCAAATAAAAAAATAAAAAAATGAGAACAAATCCTCTATTTCCTACCATATAGCACTAAACATTAATTCTCTATACATAATTTTTCCACTAATATGTTCTATCAGTGATCATTAAAATATTATATTTTATAGTTGGTTGTTAACTCATTGATTGATTGGAAATTTTTTCTTGTTCTCTCATTGTTCTAAACACATCATATTCTAATATCACTCCCCCAAATACTCCAGGCATCTTTCATTTATCACCTTACAACACAAACTTATGGATTAAAAAAATCAAACATTGAATGTAACACCAAAATAGTTTGCCTAGTATTTGTAGTTGAATGAACATTGTTTCTTCCCATATACTCCAAAACACATTAGGGAATGAATGATTTAGAATTTGGAGAAAAACTATTGCAACAATATCAATGTTATCGTTAGGATGATACCTAAGAATAACTTATTTTGGAAAAGTAAAGAATGATTAATAAATATCATCTGTGGAATTCTAAATTTTATGAATGAAAATCTCATCATCTATGGTTTCGAATGAGGCCGAGTTAGAATGTGTTTTAATAGTTTTAGAATATTTCCACTACCGATAATTGTTTCATATTTTTATCCATATTTTGAAACAGTGGAAACCTCCCCATTCTTTCGTAAAAAATCACTAACCCCTAGAATAGAAAAAGCTCTTTAAATAATTTATAGCAGCAAAAACAAGATTTTTTTTCCAAATTTAGAAAACAGACAAGATTCTTAATGTTATACTCTACAAACAAGTAGGGATAACTAATGATAAGTTAATAAAGGGTCATAACTGCCACATTACTTTCCATAATACGAAATACTTTCACTTTCAATATATGAATCAGTAAAAACATATTGAAACATCTCATTTTTTAGGAATAAGTAGTTATTTCAATGATGTAAATAAAATAGGGATATGATGTTTGAACATCATATGGATAAACCCTTTACTATTGAAATATTGGGTGGATTTGGAACACTAAATATTCTTATTAAATATATTTCATTATTTTTTTTTTCATTTTTTCATTTCCACTTCATCGCATTTGTGAACATAGATTTTATATTGTTTTCTTTAAAATTATTGCTAACAAATCATTCAATTATTTCATCAAAAGGACACTGATTTTCATTCCAAATATATTCTCTAAACACTTTCTCAGACACATCAATCAATTTATAGATAACCACAATAGATAAATCACTGATAACTTGGAAGACATCATAATAATAACTACCTTGAAGGTTTAGTTTCACATTTTAATCCTAAATTGTATCCCTATATATTTCTAGAAATGGCCTTCATAAAATTATATTAACAACATAATCACATTATATTTAAATAAGAAGAAAATTATTAGGGAGGGTGATCTTCCCTATCGACAAAAAAAATAATCTAATCTTCTAGAAGGAAAAACATCTGACTTATCATCAAATTATTGTGTAACTGATGTATGTTTCATCACATGAAGTCCCAAATTCATGAATAAGAAGTACTTTATATGGTTGATTCTAGCACATAAATCCTATATTCCCCTTTCTCCTCAATAACCCAAATTTTTTAACCTATCAAAATGAAAATATGGACATTTAATTTTGGTGTAATTTTCTATTAAACAATTAAACTATAATCCTCATTCAATTTAATCCTTTAATATTCAACGCAATCCCCCTTATTTTCTAATATTATTTGGGGAAATTTAATTCAATAATAAATGTTATTCAAACAGTAAAAAATATTTAGACTAAAGATACAAATCAATTGAAGAAATTTAATATAATCTGGTTCATTTTTTTTATATACCTTGGAATAAAATATATGAAGTAACAACATTCATAAATATTGATATTTCACCCTCCTCATCCTCAAAACTAACCTTTCTATTTTTCCCCTTAACTGATCCCCACTTATTTATCATTTCTTCTTTGGATTTTTCACTAGATGATTATACATTTATATGGTACATTACACCACTATATTGATTTCCATATTTGGTATTTTTAATGTTTTCATTTTCCAAACAGTCTAAATTTTTTGGCTCAACTTCACTATCTTGTTGACTAAATTCATATTATGTGTTCAGACCTAATTTAGTTCTAATAGGCATATTATTTTCCTTGATATTCATCAATATTATCATTAGTAATTTTCCCTTGTCCTTTCTACCTAAGTTGAATGCTACTTCATCCATTTTCAAATCATGATTTTTAATTCTATAATTTGTTTTTTCACTATCTGAATCATGTCTAAAATGTTTTATGTCTAACATAAAATTTTGAGAATCAAATATTCCGATTAAATGTTGAAACATACCCACAACATCCACTTGATAATTTTAAAATTTATTATCAAATAATTTTTAAATAAAGGTCTATATTGTTGTTTGGAATGTGGGGAAATATATTTTTTCAGAACACCGTGCTATTTCCATAATAAGTTTGATGATTTTTTCATCAAGAATTAATTTAATTAGAAAATTGTTCATTGAAATCATGGTTTTTATCCATATAGCTACTAAAATGGGATATCTATTTAGGATGCATAGAGAGATAATTAAGTGGAAGAACATTTTGAGAGTGACAATATATCCCAAAATGACTACACAACTCCCTAATAGAATTTTACTTAATTATTGTTTCCTAGAAAATAGGTTTAGAGTTACAGTTTATTCTCTTCTCTGACTTTTGTTTGGATTTTTTTAAGGTTCGATAAAAGTTTGTTTGAGTTCATCCACTACTATATCTAAAAATTTACCATTACAAAATTGATAAATAGTATTTTGATTGTAAATAGTGATAAAATTTTAGAAAGTATCAACTGTGCTATGAGGGTAAAGATTGTGATTATAAAATCATATAAGAAAACCCACTAAGCATATACCATGTTTCACAGAAATGTTTATCCCCATATTGGATGAAACCATTTATTTTATTACTCAATACATTGGTGGTGTTACTAAGATAAATTACAGTGACAAAAAATTCTAATGTTGTACCCATGTGTAAAAAATTTAATCATCTAAATTTTGGATCCTAATTAGTGCATTATTATTTGAACAAAAAAAGAATATCTCTAAACCTAACATCCTCTTCATTTAACCCATGAAATGGTAACTGTTTAATTCATCCTTAAATTTCTCTAATGAACTCAAAATATTTATCACAGTGTTGTCTATTAATGTAGAGTAACATCGAGAAATGGGATTAAGTTAATTCATAATTCCATAAACATTGGGATAACCCTATAAAGTTGAATAACCTAAACCTATTGGATGAAAGAAATCACAAATCCTAGACCCATTGAAATTTTAATTTCTAAGAGGAGGTTCAACAGGAATTTTATAAACATTTTTAGCATAAGATTGAATTTTAAAATTTATATATTCCATTTTATCTTTTTTCTTATTTTTCATAAGTGTGGAAAAGTGTATAAACTTTATAGGAAATAATTATTGGTGATTAGAATTAGAATTTTCCCTTTTATATGAAAAGTTTAAATTTTAAAAAATTTTGAACAGAGTAAAAAAAATTGAAGGAAACAAGTATTGGTTCGATATAACTTATTTTTTGAATGTATTTTTAAAATTTTTTCTTAAAAATTTTAGTGCTTAATTTTTTTTGGATGCGCATTCCATCCATAGTAATAGATCCAAAATTTAATCATGTAATAGTTGAGAACATGAACAGCTATTTATTTTTAAAACCTAATAAGATCTAGAAAAGTTGTAATTATGAATATCAATTTCCACATAGAATTAAATGTTAAATTGTGTGACCAGGACAAATGACAAAAAAATAAGCATAAAAAAGATAGAAAGTGAAGGGGATGATTGTGTTGGTGGATTTGAAATTACTTGAAGTCGGAAAAGAAATATAATGATCAAGGAATGTAACTTTACTTCACTTATAAATGTAATTTTATTCTCTAATATCAAGTTATTTTCTCTATGCTTCTTTGGTAGGTAATGTCTGGTTAGCACCAAACAATCATTAAATGATTATAATGGTCCAACAAATTCTCCTTAGTAATTATTTTATAATAAAAATGAGTAAATTATTAGCTCATTAATGGAGAAGAGTATCATAATCCTTTTAAAAAATTTGGTACTTAGGTTTAGGAAAAAATAAAAATATCCACTAGCATAACCATTGGTATATAGACTAGTTTAAAAATGATTCTCATTAAAAATGATGATGATATAACTAAATGAAAGCCGCACTAAAATAATGTGTTCAAAATAATTTTAATAGATGAAGTATTTAAAAACTTTATAATATGATAACTAGAGAAATTCTTATCCACTCATGATCGGTCCATCAACTATAATTATTTTCAATATATTAACACTGAAAATAGAATAAATGATTAAAAATAAGATATAGATAGAAATATTCTCTATAAAAGAATATTCCCTCTCTATTCTTAGCTTCACTAACTCATAATTGTCTTTCTGTTTCTATTACTCTCTTTATTCCCTCCAGGACTATCTCTAAAAAAATTTATCTCTCTAATAATAATTATTTAATATTTTCATCTGGTTTCATAGCCTTCAAAATGACTTCCATTTGCCGACTGTAATGGGAAAGAATTAATTTTCTATCATTGAGTCACTTCCTCTGTCACCTTAGGCCTCTCTATAATAAATAGGGTCAGAAAATGAAATATCTTTAATAATAGTTCTATAATCAAATAATTTTATATATTTATTATTATTATTTTATAATTTTTAGCAAATTGTTGACCACTTGTCAACCTTTCACACAACCAGCCAATTTACATCAAGTTATATCGCCAATATGATGGACATGTACAAAGTCAATTTTTATTAACAGAAACAATATCATACACAATTTGTATAATCATAACTGATTTATATTTAGTGTATCTCAAGTTGATGAGGTAATGGTCAATCTCATCCACTAGCAAGAATCAAGTGGGAAATCTACCAACTTCATACTTGTAATGAGAGTGTACAAGAGTTACAAGGTCCCAAAATCATAAATGAACTTGAACCTTCTATAGGAACATAAAAACAATAATAATCCTCCACTTGGAATGGTATTTGTATTTATACCAGCTTAAAAAACATCAATGTTTCACTCAAATCTACATCAACATCAGTTTGATGTTTATAAGACTAAACCCATCATCAGTGGTCAAGTCATCACAAACGTTGATCAAATATTCTTACTTTGAAACAAATTTTGACAATTTCAACAATGGTGTTCAACTCAAATGGTTACGAAATCACATGATTCATCTTTAACACATGTTCAAGGTGGTACCCTAAAGAAATATCGAGGATATTCCCATTATTCTTAATCAAATCAAGGGTCGATAACCCAACACTAAAATAAAAAGTGTAACCATGATATGAAATTCCTCATCAGTATTCTATTGAGAACCTCATGTTTTGTTCTCTCTATCATCGAAACTGATGAATAAAGAAGGATCAAGCCCCCTCTCTTTCATTGATCGAAACATGCACACATAAAATTACACTAGAGAAAAAAATCTCTAGAAATAATTTTAATGAACATTCTTCATCATCATCATCATTATAATAATCACTCATGTTATTTGGATTATTCCTTGATTATTATCCTTTGATTGACTATTTTTTATCATTAATGGTTACTGATTAGTGATACACACCTACTTCCCTCTTCAGTGTTAGTATTACATATAAACTATTTTGATGTCAACAATGGTAACTCTTCTTAACGATCTAAAACTATAACTTTAATGATGAATTTCTTTAGGCTCGATACCACAAATGGACTCTTAACATTTCAAAGATTTTAATATCTCATCTGATCTCATTTTAAAGGGTGAAATGGGGTTTCTTATTTAAATTAAAATTAATTTATAAGGGGTATGTGCATTTATCATAAAACATGTTTGAATTATTTTGAAGGAAGTTTCATGAATAAATTTTCTTATAAATATTATTTTGGTTTATTTAAATGATTTAAATAAATATTTTATTATAAAATATATGGAATCCCTTATTTGAAATAAATCATCTTGAGATGTTTATTTTTTGTAATAGGCTTCGATACATATAAAAATATTACCTTTATATTTTATTTCAACCTACAATGAAAATTGATTTATATTTAAAGATTACACTTATGGTCTGGTTCAAATAACTTCTAGGATTAGTGCTCATGAATATCATGTTTCTAGTATAATAATTTCTACGAAGATGATACATGTGATTATTTAGAGTTCAGTTATGTTATTTTGGATGTGTCAAGGGTGGATTATTTACCTCATGTTTTAATAAGAGAGGTGATTCATTGTTAAAATATTTTATTTTTTTGTTCATATATTGTATCATTCCATATCAACACATCGACTATATATTTTTACTACCATTACAACTATATTATATCCTAGGACCTATTATATTTATACTAATAGGTAACTTTTCATTATGTTTTCCTCGACTGTTTTTAGGAGATATATTATTTTTCTTATAACTTGTTTCTCAATGTATATTATGTTTCTTTCTTATTTCTATTGTGAGGCCTTCTGATTTAATGTATATTCCTATTATAATTCCATGTGGAATTCCCATATTTTTTCATCACTTTATCAGGAGAAATTTTTTCCTAGTATCATTCCCCGATTTCCCATGAACTAGTTTCTTCCCCATGTGGATTAGAAAGGCCCTTTGAGTATAGTAGAGGTTAAGCTTGAGTGAAGTTTAAGGTCATGTTGTGTTATTTAATGAAACATTTGATGAGATACAAAGCATGTTACTAATAATATTATCCATGGGTTTTGTGAATCATTAAATTCTAGAGTTATATTATCACTTCATCCATGATATAAAAGTACTTCAGCATTAACTTAATAGAGAGAAAGAAAACTATGACTAATTTTTTCACATAGTGAACAAATGTTTTATAAAAAATATAACGACATAAAATTAATTTGGATTGAATTATTTAATATATGCTTCTAATAAAACTGCTAAGACTCTGAAACATTTGACAAATATTTTTCCATAACTTGAAATATTCATAAAATATTCAAATTTATATAACTAATTGAAGATTTAGATTCAACTACCAATTAATTTTTTAATAAATAAATAAATAATATTTATATTAGAAAAAATTTATCATCAATATAAAAAATATATAAATAATTTATGATAAAATGTTTGGATGAATTTTGAATCTCGAATTATCAGATTGCTTAGGAAATACAATACATAAAACATTAACCTAGTTACCTTCACTAAGCCATGGATTACCTCAACCAAAATCACAATATAGTAGCCTTAATGATTCTATAATTATAATTTTTATATATTTCAATCAATATATTTGTTTATTTAAATTCACTCTGATGTTGTGTATCTTCACATTATACCACATCCTATGTGACACCTTATAGAAACAAATAAAAAATCATTTTTTATATTATAAAACTCACTTTTTTGGCGAAGATATCAAACTGATATTTTTTTTTAATCAAAACACATTGACATAAAACTTATCCACAATAACACAATAAATAATTTCGATCTCATTTACCCTACTATTATTGAAGAAAAATAAAAATTATATAAGATAAATTTTTATGTAGGGTGTAACCTTAAGAAATGAATTTGTGTTACTCAGTTTTTTAAGGGATCTAGATTGACATCTATTCAAGACATTCATATACTCATTAGGTTTATACATTCATATTAAAAGGTAAATCTTGGTTACTAATATTTTCACAAAATTCCATTCTGGTTATTAATTAAACCTATATACATTTATAATGAATGTTTCTTTTATATGTAATTAAAAAATTCAAGCCATATGAATTATATAATGTAAAGAGAGAATGAAAAATGATTTCTTTTCTAGTATTACACCGAATGTGTGTGTCAAAATAAATATTTTTTTTCATTCCGCACTATGATTTAGGTTCATTATAAATAAAATAATGTACATACTCTTGGGGAATATATTATCCTTTACTAAATAGGATAACTCTTTAATGAGAAATTATATATCGATAGATTCTTTAAAATGATGATAGAAAGTTTATGATAGTTATCTCAAACCATATACCTAGTGAAATATCTTATTGTATCTATTATGTCCCAAAATCATAATATAATATCATCTTCCAGAAACCTAGGTCATCAGCATCTAGATGGTGTTGAGAAGTAGATGCATCCATATCAGACTCTTCCTCTAAACATTAAATTGATCAATGAACTTCTAAATCATGTTCCCATCCATTATTTTTCTCTTAATAATTCTTATTTGAGGATTATATTGATCATATGTTGTGATAAATCTGTATTATTAAATATCCTCAATTTATTATATCATAAATAGTGTAAGAATAACATTACTCTCTCTATCACTCTAAATATTATTATATCCATTAAAACAACTGATATTAAAAATAAAGTGGTTGATATCTCTAATTAGTTATTTATTCCTCGAGACCTTTAAGAATCGTTTTAGTTTATCATTATATACTCAAATGTCCCCTTCTCTACAAATTTGAAGATTATTCCAAATTACTAGCATCATACACTCATCTCTCTCACCTTTCTATATCATTTCTGTAATTAATATTATTCGTATATTTATAACCATAAAATCAATAGCATGGAATCTATATCTTATATTTTAATTTAGATCCTAAATAAAATTTGGTTAACTAATATTATTTTTTAGAAGAAAAAATAATTCATTAGAAAATTATCTCATCATTGATATTTATTAATGTGTTTCAAATAATCATCATTGATACTTTATAATTATATTTATATGATATTCTCAAAATATTCCTTTAATAATATCCAAATCACATAATTTAATTATTTTATTAAATCTTCATAAAATGATGTACATGTATTTTCATATCAATAAAATCACATAATGCAATTACTTTTTACATGAATCTTATTCTCAAAATGGTCATTATTATTTTTATGAACTTCAAATATTGTATTACATATAAATTCTATTATGATACTTATCACTATTGCAATACTCTATTTTCTTCGAATTATAATATTTAACACTGGGAGTCTAAGATTTATTCATATCACAGTACTTTGAGATATATAATGTTCTGAATATTAAATTAATATGAAATATAATATAAGTTATGTGTCATAGTGTAATATCCTTTTATTTTATATATCATCCAATGAATCATAAATTTTTTTCTAAACTATATTACTTTTTAGATATTATCTTTTGAGGGATCTTATGTATGAATTTTTGAAAACTTCAAATCCAACATAGATTTATATATCATTTTTAACATAACTCAAAAGTACATCAACCATTATTTTCATATATCAAAAAACTTTCTCTTCACAAAAAAAGCATCAAATGACAGTATGAATTTTCTAAAATTTCATAGATGAATTTAAGATAATTAAAAAATTATAACTACTTCATAAGTATGAATACTATATATCATAATTTTTTTCAAATAATTCATAAATTTAATATAATTATAACCTAAAAATAACTCTATTAATAGTCCACAATTAGTTACTAGATTAATGAAAAACATTTCTCAAATCTATGTTAAACAAAAACATATTCAATAATCATTAATTTCTTTGTGGTCCATTATCATATGTTTCTATAGAATTTACAATAATTAGTATAATATTGGATAATCTCATAATATCACTACTAGCTATATTTATACTCCTTAACATCCAGATTCACAAATTCATAAATATGTAATTGGTAGTTTGTTCAACACCAACAACTTTTATTTTATCGACCACATGAATCACTTGTCTTTTAAGAAATATAATCTTGGTTATAAAATAATAAGAGATATTTAAATATTCTTTATAATTTTAGTAATTTTTAGGATTTAATTTTAAGTGTATCATTTTCTTTTCACTAATATTATTCATTAGGGTAGTAATACATACTTATTATTTCAACCCCCATTGCCAACATATAATATGTCCCAACCAAAATGTGCAATAGAATGAAAAAAACATATAACTCATGGGAACCCTAGGTAGTATCTCAAAATACATCTTAATTGGATCTTTAGTCTCCCCATCCACTACATTAAATCCATCATTATTAAGTTACTTTTCGTATTTTTGTAAAAAACACTTATTATAATGATCCATTGGTTTTTCAATATCTTATATTTAATTTATTATTAATACCAATAAAAACTAAATTTAATAATATATCATATTCAATATACAGTATATTTTTTATAAATTAAATTATTCTTTTGATATGTGTTTTACCATTTTATATTATAAATTATCAAATTTTTAATAAACTCTAAGTCTAACTGATTTCTATCAATTTAGAAAAAAACAGAGAAATTGATAGAGAAAAAAAATATTTCAATAAATTATATTATCATGTGATACCAACTCAAAAAAGGAATTAATGAAAATGAAATAATTGAGAAAAATATATTAATAGAATTCATGCATAAATATCCCCCCTTAAGTTACTTTTTAATTCATTGAATAATAAAAACCACTCCATAGGATTCAAAAATAATTTAAGTAGCACAATAATGGAAAAAATTAAAATCATTAAATACCAATGAAAATTTCATGAGTAAACTAGAAGTTTATATTCACACTAGATAATTATATCTATAAGCTTCTTAACCTAACACTCATTAAATAGGAAAATTAAATCCCACTCCATCAACTAGGTTTATATAAAATAAATTATTGATGAGAAAAAAAAATTTATATTTTATATTATTTCATTATGGCTAAAACTATATGGATTATTTGAACCATAGAAATATTTATGATCTCCAGTACAAGAATAACCAAGATTTCCCTAAAACAAAAAAAATTCGAAAATTAGATTGATTCTAAATTTTTCTATATTGAGAGAAGTATGGTTGAGAGATTCTTCTAAAATAAAAATTTATTTTCTAATTTAGCAGTAGTTTAGTGAGAAAAATTCATTCATCATCCTCATTTAATATTTTAAATAATTTTATCCTTGTGAAGAATTTTATTAAAAAATTAATCAAATTTTTCATCTTTTTGAATTATACATTTTCACATTCTCTAGGAAGGCATAAGAATTATTTTATGCTTAAATAATCTTTCTTTCTATTTTAATATGGGATGCCCATATTGTTCTGAATTATTTTAAAAACCTTCTAAAGTTTTGTATTTCATTTTATGGTTTCTCAAGAGTATATGGGTAACCCTATTCCTTAAATCCTTAATAAAATTCTATTTCATATTCATGAATTTCATCCAATAGATGAACATTTTTTCACTTTGTGGATTAATTTTTTTTCTTACTTCATTTTACATATGTGGTATTAATATTATTATTCTTATTATAATGTTAAATGGTATTTATTATTTTCATTTCATATAATAGTATTTTCATTAGTGTTGAATCATTATCAATATTCATGGATGTAATGACCCGAGTTTTGAAATGGAAAAAAATTAAAAGGAATTTGACCTTTTTGGGTTCCTTGTAGATAATTTTTTAAAACCAAGTATGGAAACTTAACTATGAGGGTTGAAACAGTTAAATTTTTTTCGGACTTGGGTGAAGGCTTGAGAAGTTTATTAGGTGTCTTGTAGAGTTTATAAAGTGTTGAACCTTGAAAATACATTTTTAAAGGTCTATACAAAGAGAGCATGATTTTTTTGAAACTATATAGCCCTGTATAAAAAACTATGTAGCCTTTAATAGGTTGGAAGAGGTAAACCGCTAGCGTTGCACACAATTTACCCAAACGGTGGGCCACACTCATAGGTTTTGCATTTTCTATAGTATATCAACATTATTCCTCGCACGTTTATTGCATAGTTTCCAATATATGAATCCATCTTGTGTTGGGTCCCCAGGTGTTCAATAGAGGTCATACGGTTGGAAGACGATTATCCAAACCATGGGGCCAAAACCATGTGTGGTGACCTATTTTAGATATTTAATTAATTTAATTAAAACTATAATAAAATAAAATATATACCCTAATCACTCATTCCTCCCTCCCCCCCCCAATAGTGAGATTCCATCCCTAGGAACCTCTCTAAGTCGTGCGACACACCACCCTCGTGGCCTCCACCCCTGTTCATCGATCTCTTTAGATTTCAAATAGTTTCTGTGTTCAGATATTCATGGTGTGTCCTCCTTTTACTTCCTCCTCCATTGATTGGGTGATTTCTCCTCTCAATTGAACGGTGATGTGGGTCTAAACACTATCTTTTAGAACTAATCTACATTTCAGTTTTCTTCCATTGTTAGGGTATGTGAAAGATCTCCTAGGACTTATTCTGGAGGATTCTAGCAACTACCACTGAAGGCAAAGTGTTTTGGTTCGATTGGGAATACTGTTTTTTCTTTGAGTTGAGGTTTTCATCTAAAATTTGGTTTACCCCATTTTATTTTGGTTCCTTTGGTGATTTAGGGTCCCAATTATTTATTTTTAGTGCATTTTGGGACTCCTTTCTAGATTTCACCCATATACATAGGTGTGTGTGTGTGTGTGTGCATATATATATTCTTGGTACATATTCTTTCATATTAAGGGGAGTTTTTAATTTGCATTAAGGGATATATATATAGGAATGTATGTGTGTGATTTGTGGAGAAATCATTTATGTCCTCATAGTCATCAACTAACGAGTGTTCAGCTTGGTCTAATTCCTGAGGTAGGGTACCAATCCATTTCCCCATAAATTAAATAAATCATTAATTAATTACTTTTTCACCATTAATTAATTTTTTTGTATAATAGTTTTTATAAAATAATTTTCTTTTTTTGAATTGGATCTGATGATTAATTGAACACATTAATTGGTTTATTAATAATGTCATGATTTAATAATAGAACCCCTCAAATAGAGGTGCATTGTCTTAAATATAAAACGTAATTTTTAGATATTTATGCTTTCCGGAATTGTTTAATTAATGTTTCTTTATGGTTTGAGGTTATTATTGATAGATTTTATATTTAGGAAATTGTCCAATACTATAAACTAGAGTAACCCAAATAGGTAATTTTTCTTCTTCAATGACACCTCTTAGGTTTCCAATGATTTTAATATATTTATTACCATTTTTTATTTAATTGAATTAAAAAAAATTAAATGGAATAACCAAAAGGGATGGTAAGACCATTCCCATTTTTATTTTTTATAAAAAATTTGATATGAGTAGAAAGGCTTTAATTTAAATTTTACTTTGGCTAGCTTGGAACATGATAGAAAATTCTTCATGTTCCAAATTATGAATATGAGTATGCCATTTTCCATGTTATATTAAACGCATCTTTTCAATTATTAGGCCTTAATGGAATTGAAATAGATAATGGCAAGCAAGATGGGTCCTTTCCTATTATGTTGAGTTATATATATATGACCATGCATTTTCTAATGTTTAATTAAAAATAATAGGAGGTTATTACATATGTATTAAATTATGAATATTGACATGGAAATTGAAAATTCTTAAGAGGTGTTGACTTATACATTATATTTTAAATATGATGACGACTATAATGGGAAGGACATAAATGAAGAGCATTAGAGGTATTACCTCCTAGAGTTCATCATAAATGTGACCATAATTATTTTCTAAATGTTTAAATAAATAGGTAGAGGGGGAGGTTTTATTTCCACATTCAAGTTATAAATCCCGCATTAAAATAGTTTGTGATACAATGGTAAGGGCTTAGTGGGGCATAGAGACCAACACTCCCCTTACATTGGTGTTGGGCATGGAGACCTTCACCACTGATTTGATATTTTCTATGGGATTTTGAGCACCACATTCAATCTTAGAGTGTTTCCATCGAGTGAACACTCACAATCCAGAGTGACAGGTATGATGACCCCCACTCTATAGTGATGTAGGGATTACTACCCCGTAAATAGATCTTACCATCTAATAGACTGGTGTTGGATGCCTGCATGTTACAACCCGGTCTACTCTAGAAATATATATGTGTGTGTGTGTGTGTGTGTGTATCTATATATACTATATAATTATATATTCACATGATTAAAACCTCATTTCATCTATGAGACAATGGATGTATGGCCTTCATGTTTCCCTTTAGATCCTAGATTGGTGGTTGGGTATTTATTTCATTCTATAAATTATTTATATACACCAACATACTATTTAATTCAAATTGAACTGTTTGGATTGGGCTAGACATCGTGGGTGTAGCCTAATAAGATTTATATTTCACACCCTACATGGGCTTCCATTGCACTGGGGTACCTGAGTAGACCTACTTTTTTATTGGACCTTGTACCTTTCTTGTTGATGTATGGTTTTACCTTGGAGTTAAGAGAAAAGGACTAAGCTGGAGATCTTGATGCTCATGCAGATGACCTTTAGAATATTTATTTTTGGTCATTATTGGATTCTGTATTGTTTTTAAGTATAAATCATGTTGTATTTTTATTGTCTTAACTTATGTATAATTATTTTTGGCATTCATTTTTTTATAAACCGGTGTAGTCCGCTTATATAAATTTATTATATTATTATTATGTTGCTCTATTATATATTTATTTATTTATTTTTCTATTTTTTTCTATTTATATTCTATTATAACAATTTATAGCTCATATTATAAGGATATAGTCTCACCACTAAACCCATTTTATAAACATTCTTCTTGTCGGAAGCCTCTGACATATGGAGAGGTGCACTTGGGGCCTTATGACCCATCAGTTTGGCTACCGTATAGTGGTCAATCGGGGTAGGATGTTACAAAGTTATATCATATCTTAATTTTTTTCTTTTTATTACTATTTTGGGTTTGTATACTAGAAAATAATAATATGTTAGTGTTTGGTTAATATCCATTCTTGGGACTGATCCCCCCATGTACAGGAAATGAACAAGTAGTCAGGGTTGTGATTTTTCTTCATGTTGTTTGATATTACAGTTTATTATTTCACATTTAGTTAATGGGGTATTTTCTACATCTTATTGATGTATATAAATAATTTTATTTCTACCAATGGATTGTTTTGACAAGGATTAAGCATTACATGCTTCATACTAAGCATGTAGGCATTAACATTTCATGCATGTTTCATGCCTTATAACTAGATATTAGGTTTTCTGGGGATTTTAAATGCATTCCTTGAAGGCCATTCAATTATTTTATTAAAATTTCATTCTTGTTAAATACAATGTTTTTTATCATGCTTATATTCTAGTCTCCTATGTTATAGCATACTTATCATGCTTATAATGGAATGTTTTGCTCTGTTTGTATAAGTTTTATTCATGGGATGAATAGACAATGGTTGTGAATGACCAATAACTAATTTTTGATTGTAAGGTGTATTAGAAACATATAAATGGTCAAGGGTAACCCACATATTCATACCCTATTAAGCTTAATATAAAAATTAATTTCAAGAATATTGTTAAAATGTAAAGGTTGTTAATGGTTAAATTTGGTAATTTTATGATTTCAAAGTAAATGGGGTCAAAATTGAAATATATAAAGTGTATGGGAGCTTCATAGGTTAGTATATGGCCTCCCATATGACTGGAACATTGTATATGAACATTTTAAATTCTGAAATAAAATTGGATTTGATTAATGGAAGACAATTCTCAATCCACAAAGTGTATGAGTGCTTCCTGAATTGGAAAATGGAAACTCATGTAATCAAAATAATGTATGTGGAAATATTATATTATGTAGTTCCTATAAATGTAAAGGGGATGTTTAATTTATAATTTGAAAGGAGAATTGGGTAACTGTAAAATGTACAACTAGCCCCAAATAGGTCAGTTACAGAATGCATCTTATTTAATAACCTACTACGGGTGTTTTGTATGTTAGAAAATTAATCCACTATTGTTGGGTTGCTTTATGAAGAACCCAGGTTGGATTAGCAGGACCCCTGTAGAATGCCTTGTGTTTTTAAAAAGAATTTATATGGTAAATTTCCAAATAAATATGGGATGTTAATAAATGTTAAATGTTTAAAAAGATGTCTTATGATACCTTCCTATTGTTTCTAGTGCCTTGTTTTAAATGTTTTATGTGTTTAAATATTTAATTTTGTTAAATATAAAAGGATTTGAAACAGAACCATATGTGGTGTCCTTTTTTTAAAACCCTCATGTATGGATAGTTTAAAATATTATTGAGATTCCTTGGAATGGAACCATAGCTATTTTTTGTATTCATCCTTCTTTTCAGGAATGGAATGTTTGGTGGGATTTAGAGTTTAGTGAATTTATAGTTTAGCATGACCTTGTTAGGGGTCAATGCTTTATTCCATTTTAAGGGGATAGCTTGAGGTAGTTATCATCCTTATATTTTAAATACATTACTAGTCTAGTGAGTTTTTTTATATTTGGTATAGTTCAGGTGCCATTTTCCCTAGTATGTCTTATAGTTTTTAATGAAACCATTATTCGAATGGGTGGTAATTCTTTACGTGGGGTTTTTTTGGATGTGCATATTGGACAATGATCTATATCATCTGGTTAGACATTCTTTCAGCATGTTCGGCCACATTGTATGTCGCTTGACACCATTTATTCTTCCTGGAAAATGGATTACTGGGTATGGCATCATCCATGTTAATGGTTGTATGGAGAAATACAAAATTGGGTTAAAAAAACTATTAAGGACTGTCTGATTCTTTAATTCATAAGGGAAATATCCTATGGATAGTATTTAGGATGTTTCATCTTGATTTTGGAACCTCTAGGTACCAGGCATTCACATACATTGTGTCATGGAGTTCAAAATGTTGTAACGAACTATTTGAGTTTAATAAAATCATTGATCCTTCTGAATAAGTATAACATCTTAGGTCATTTCCTATGTAGCGTGACCTAAGCATTAAATAATCAAATTCTTTATAATTCTCAAGATGGAGTCTCAAGATACTCGAGTATTTTGACACACTGGCCAGTCTGGTTATGGATTTCTTTGAATGGTTTGATGTTGTTATTATGTATCAGAGGAGTGTCACACATTCATTTAAGGTGTTTTTTATCTAGAGAACTTGTGAGGGGATATTTCATCATCTATATCCTCGACTAGGAAAATCCTGAGGTGGGGAGCATCTCATCAGTTCTGATAAAGGTGCCTTCCAGGTAGAAAAAACACAACCAAGATAGACCATTTAGAAATGTTCACTTTTCATTAAATCTCTTGGGTCTATTTTGTTTTCTAAATGTCAGTTCTTTCTTGGAAACTTGATGTTGATGTGGTTGGATATATAAAAAACCTTTTATAAATGCTATTGTTCATGGATAAAGTCCTTGGTTAAGTTTGGACAATTACATAGGGACTCGTATGGTGAAGGCTTGTAATCTATTTGTGACGGTGTGTCAGTAGGTGATATCAAGCTTCTTCTTTGAAGACAACCATTTGTGGTCTTACTATAATTCTTTCCAATAGTTGGGTGTGTTTGACATAAACCTTTCAAACACTCTTAGTTTACTATTCTAAGATAGATGAGCATGTCCTATGTCTTGATGTCATCTTAGATACACTAAGAGAGCGCTGATATTACACCATGATAAAAATTTAAAAACTATTTATCTAGTAAGGTTTTTCATTTATGGTATTTCACACTTGATTTGTGGTAACTATCAAGGAATGGTGGTTTGGAGTGGCCTTGGGTTTCCAACTAGGAATGCCATAGAAATACTCATGTACACCAACTTTTTCTTCACATGTGACCTTCAATAGGATGCTACTCTTCAGGTAGTCATTGATTTTTTGTGGACATATTGGCCATGTGCTGGTGTCTCTTTTCTAAACACGAATTATGGACTACCTTTGAATAATCCCTTGGACTCCATTTCGTTGAAAATTAGGTTACCCAAGTTTTGGAGTTGGGCTCAGATGTGAACCTTGAGAAGGAATGGCAGTTCCAGTGGGATAGATCTATATTTCACCTCCATTTGTTCTAGAGACTGATATTTTAAAATGGTAAGGTGATGTTTTGACCATTAAATAACATCAAAAGTTGGGTGGGTATTTGGTAGACATGTTCTTTGTAAATGTAAGATTTCATTGGAGAAGGAATCACAGTTCTATTTGTAAATCACTAGTTATCTAAGTAGAGTGTCTTCATGACTTTTCATCCAAAGTGGCTCAAATATTTTTCTATCCATGTTAAATGTAAATGGTTATAAAGAACTATTTTAATGTATGCCTTCGGGTTAAGGAGGGTGATTTTTAAAAGGTTGTCAATTTTTTTCATGGAATGAATGTGCAAATGGTTTCAATTGGTCGATCAAGGTTCAATTGGTGTATTATAATAAGGAACCTATTTTGTCCTTGGGTTTAATCAGGATCGCCCTATTAGGAAATCATGCGAGAAGCGTTATTATAATGCTTATAGTCATGCATGTAAGGAAAATCCAATGATTGGTTCAACCATGGTATGGAATTAGACCCTTAATGTTAAATCATATAGTGGGGAGAACCATCAATTGGATTCTTGATGAGATGATAACAATATCATGTCTCTTATTAAACTGGCTCAGTTGAGAACCATTTTAGTGTTTTAGTTCGAAAGTGAGCATTGGCTCAGGCATAGATGTCTTAATTATCTAATGCTCGAGAAATTATTAAATATGTGTTGGGTATATGAAAATGAAATGTGACTTCTTGAAGGGGACTTCAAAAAAAAAATTGGGTTATGTTTATATTGTTTCATAAAGGCTTCTAAAGGATTATAATTTCTAAGGTGGGGAGGTTTTAATGACCCGTGTTTTGAACCGGTTAAAAATGAAATTGAATTTGATATGTTGTTGTTACTTGACTACCTATTTTTTAAACTGAGCATCAAAACACAATTCTGAGTGTTATAACACTTTAATATGTTTTTTTGACTTGGGTGAAATCCTGAAAAGTTTCTTGGGTGTCTTGAAGATTTTAGAGATCACTAGACTAAGAAAAATAGGGTTTGAAGGAGTCTGCATAGGGTGCACGGTTTCACTGAAACCATGCGGCCTTCAGCACGTGGGTAGATGTGACGCACACTGACTGCAAAAGGTTTAACTAAACCATACTCTTAGACAACAATATTTATATTTTTGGTAGTATCTCAACACTATCCATCATGTGGTTGGTGTACGATTTCCAAACCATGTGGCTAGCTTGTGTGGGGTTTCTCAGGGGTCCATTAGAGTGTAAACAATTTTCAATACCATGCATCTCAAACAATGCATGGTGACCTATTTTTGAAATTGAATATATTTAATTAAAACTAAAATAAAGTGAACCTAAAACCCTGAACACCCATCCCCCCTCATCTCGAGAAACGGCCTCACTTGTCTCCTCTCCAGGCCTCTCGACGAACCACCCTCAGGGCCTCCCCCTACGTCCATTTGTATTTTTGGATTTCATCATGTTTCTTCATTGGAATCATCATGGTATGACCTCCCTATCCTTGCTCACCAATAAATTTTGTTTCTTTCCCCTCTCCCGTCGCCAAATGATGTGCTTTCGAACACTAGGGTTTTGGGTTAAACTGAATTTTTATTTTCTTTTTTTGTTTGGGTATGTGAAGGGCCATTAGAGATGTCTTGTTGTCAATTCTAGAAACTAAAACTGAAGGAAAATTAATTTTGTTCTATTCAGATTTATTTCATTTCTTCTATGTGATATTTTTATCTAGATTTTTTTTCTCCCTTTTTATTTTGGGTCCTACGGTGGTTTAGGGTCAGTAGTAATTATTTTTATAGTGTTTATCATCTCTTTCAAGGCTTTCACTCATATACATAAGTAAATATATATATATATATATATATTCATTGTACATATTCACTCATAGTTAGGGGAATATGTGCTTTCTATTATGGTATATATATATATTTAAAGGAATGAATCTCTTATAAAGTGTGGAGAGATCATTGTTGTCATGAAAGTCATCAAGTGTGGTGTGTTCGGCTTGGTCTACTTCTTGATATAGGGTACCATTCCTTTCCCATTTAAATTTAATAATGTATTAATTAATTTATTTATCACTTTTTAATAATTCTTTACATTTATAGTATTTTTTCAATAATTATTTCCTTTGGTGAATTGGATGTGATTATTAACTTGACAGATGAATTTTTTTATAAACATTGTTAAGATTTAATAATATATCCCCACTAACTAACATACATTGAATTCATTATAAAATGTAATTTTTAAACATTTATTATTTCCTGGATTATTGAATTGATTTTTCTTTATGCCTTGAGGCTGTGGTTGATAAATGGAATTTTTAGGACATTTTCCTGTTTTATAAATTGGAATTACCGAAGTAGCTAATTTCTCTTCATTTCAGGGTATTATAATAATTCTACATGAATTCATTAATAGGTAGCATAAGAATATCAATAAATCTAAAAGTTATATTTAATATATAAAAATATTTAAAAGCAATTAAATTAAATCAGTGGTAAATCATTGTTATTAAATTCAAATTTATTATGCACAATATTATCATATAGTCGCACTGATAGGCGAGGGAGGTACAATGAGTGTGATCCATGATTTTTACTAGTTTTTTCACTTTATTAATTTAAAATTTGTCACAATTAGGGTGAAAGGATCATGTATGAATCATCAATCACATTCACACCACATGAAAAATAAAAATTAACAAGGGAATAACACAAGATATATTTTACAAGGTTCTCTACTAGTATTTCATAAAATGACATTTTTTATTCTGTTTCTGATTGAGACCTATGTGATTCACTAATATTATAAATAAAATACATGTGGGGAAGTAATATTATTTTACCTATTAGGTCAAATCCAAAAATACATAATATCTCTAAGGTTTCTATTTATATTAACTCCTACTAATATATAATAGTCCCATAACAAGACCCTTAGACATTGATATTATTGAATTATAGATATCATAGTATCAAAATCTAATATCTTTTCCCTCAAACTCAGTTTTTTGATTACCTGTTATTTTCAATAAAAACAACATATTGTTTGGTATAGTTTTCCCATATTTATAAGGACTATTAAACAGGTATACCAAGATAATAAACATTTTCTCCTTGTTATATAGTATCATTAATCATTTAGATGATCTTTCACAATAATTAGTCCTCATTATTTAGTATTCTCAATGTATGGGATCATCAAATATACATATAATGACATTTACCTATCACTCAATCTCCATATTCTATATAAACACAAATGGTATTCAATAAAACCAATTCAGTGTATCCAATATATTATATCATCGTCAATGAATAGAATAAAATTTTTAGAATTCCATTATTTTTCCAATTATCTCTTCCATTTCTAGGATACATTGGATATTTAGATGTACTAGAAAGAATTTATCTTTTCCAATTCCATTCACAATAGCAACTTCCCTTCTTCTTATTTCTCATCATAATATACTAATTAAATCATAATTAGTCACGTGGATATTATCACAAAAATATGAATTTGGATACTCCTTGAAATATTTCATGTGATATTCTCATTTAAAGTTTTTAAAATTTTATTCAAGAATGTATTTGAGATTTTATTATCATTAAAGCTTTTAAAATATTATGTATCTGGATCATTAGAAAATTAATTCAATGAAAATATGAATATTGTACTTTAATATTCATTTAATCTCACCTACAATGCCTTTTATTTATTCATATATAAAATATTTTCTATTTAATATAGGATTTAATGATCACCTGGACCAAACACTTATGAAAAAAATATCATCTTCCCTAAATGATATGTTTTTTGAAATTGTTATCACCATTATTTATCGCTAAAATTATTTCTTAATCTTAAACATCATCAAGTTATTATCATAGTTATAAATTAGTATAATCATCATCTAATTTAATTATCTTGAATTTAGTAACTTATGAAACATTTTATTATCATGTAAGAAATAGTTATTAACATATTTTACTTCTGTATGATCAAATCTCTCTTACACATCTTAAAATATATTAACCCTATACAAAAACTGATCTTCAGTATTATGATGAAAATAATAGTAAATATTACATAAAGTTTCAATGTTGTTATGTATCATCTTAATAATCTTCTATATTATCCAAATTATCTTAAAAATAATTTGAAATCCTTCACTTAATTTCATAACCATAATCAAAGATATATTACATATCAGTTGATGAAAATTTTGTACCATATAATATTATATATATATATGTGTGTGTGTGTGTGTGTGTGTGTGTGTCTACCCTTCGTTTCATATGTATCACTCAGAGAAACATACATATCTCAGTGAACTTTACTTCTTTACTAATACTCACTAATGGGAGAATTTAAATATTACATTTTTAAATAATAAATTCAAACTAAAGATTCCAAACCATATTTAATTCTTATCAAACATGTCCTTAAAATATATAATGGAATCCCAAGTCACATTTTATCTTCAAAAAAACATTAAATTAATTTTATAATATATTATATATTTAGAAACATCTTCAGTGAAATTTTTTATTAAAATAATAAATAATTTTACTCTTCCTAATATTTAAATTTATTTATATTTCCTCAGTAATTCATATTATTTATCAGATCAAAATACCTTTAGTAATCGTGGTTATTTAGTTTCTTGATTAATGTAGAACTATTCCAAAAAGTTTACTGAACATCAACTTCTTCAACATTCTCTAGGTTTTAAGTGAAACATTTCATTATCCTAAAATATCATTTTATAATAAATATGAAATTTATGGTTACTCACTTAATTTAAAAACATAAATTATTCACCTATCTAACATAAAACGTCTAAACTTCATATTCTAAAGTTAATATTTCATTCAGAAACTATAACAAATGTTTCATATCAAACTTATGCCTCCTTTCATTATGTATATATTTAAACCGAGAGCATCAGTCAATCCTCACATATTTATCAATGTAGAATTCATTATATATCCAAAATATTCCTTTCATATAAGAAATAAATAATCCATATCCTTTTAATATCAACAAATTAAGTTTTCTCATAACCTCATGAATGGTTGGTAACAAAGACATATATGTGAAACATCATTTCTATGATTAAAGTTATATGGGTGAATAAGATGTTCTTGAGAACATTTTCAATTATAATAATTAGTTGTGGATAATGAAATAGTTATAATAAACCAACTCATGGCATGCTAATGACAATGAAATTATCAAAACAAAATTAATATTTAATCATGAAATTTAAAATTTTTGCAACACAAAATGTAATTTTTTTTAACAGTTTCCCTATAAATCATTAAATATCACCATTTTTCTATAAGTAAAGTACATCTTTCTCCCCATTATAATAATGAAACCTCAATGTACCTCAACCATCAATATATATTATTTATAAAACTATTTTATTACAATTTTTAATATGTTGAAACATAATTTATTATTAAATATGGCATGACATATTGTCGCTTAACAAAGCCAAAAATTTAAATATAATTTAACATTCTATGAAAAAAAATTACACAACACAACATAATACATAAAAAATTTATTTGAGTAAAATGACCACTAATTGAAATTCAACGAGATTGTAATGATTGTAAATATTAAAACCAATTATAAACTATTAATTACCAAAATCCTTAATCCTATGGTAGATCTCACTTAAATGTAAGTAAAATCTCTTTTCAATATAGTGATTATTAATAAAATAATCAGGGTCTTCCACATTAACCATTTCATCACCACCTATTTACCTAATATAAATAACCACACATTTCATGACTTTTCAACCAATAAAATAATAAATATTTTCACAATTAACACTTATAATTATGATTCCATCAATAAATAAATTTTATAACCCCATAAAAATTAATATTTCACCAATACTATAATTATTACCATC